>VMOF01000379.1:1600921-1680221 GCA_011764245.1 Trialeurodes vaporariorum
CTCCACTAATCACCATTTTCCTTTCTTATCCAGTCTACCTAAAAGTCGTGAATTTGAAGGATCGGCCCGCTAGAGTCCTTTCTATTAATAAGTAGATGCCCAGTTGAACCCGCGATCCATAACAAATTTCGCGTTTTAATTAGTTTAACACAAAAGAAACTAGCTTGAAACTTATCGTTTTGGTTTCAAAGCGTTTCTGTTCTGATAATGAAAGTGCGAATCAAAAACTCGAAAAGAAGTCATGTTCCAAAGATTACAAGGTCAATCTGGCTTTTGTGAGACTTCCCTGTGGGGGGGGGGGGGTGTAAATCCTCACCTTTTTCTCTCAAAATTACAATTCTTTCTTTACGTCATTAAAACGTGCAAATGCGTGTTAGAAAATGATAGTTAAAAGGATAAAATCCCACCCATACATTCATCCTTTTTCAACCAATGCATTCAAAGGGAAAGTGAGGGAGATAGAAGATATCTGAGCTATGCACCACTGCTTGATATGGTTTTAATTTTTTTTTCTTTTCTTGTTGCGTCACCCATAAATTCTATATCTTAATTTTTTTTTTTTTTTTCCTGCTAATAAACGTGCACGCATCTTGCTTTGTAACTCATACCTAGAATACAATGTGATTATAAGGAAAGGAAGCGGTCTGTAGCATTTTACGCGTAGCAATTAACTCTCGAGGAAAAATCCGATTGAGTAAGAAATTCCAGTTGTTAAGAGAGGATTTTTCTTTCGAAAGCTATATACTCTTCTTTCTTGTCTTGACTCCTTTACCGTGGGAAAACCAATCAATACAGAAGGTTTTAAAAAAAAAAAAATCAATCAGGAAAAACTTGTGGAAAATTTCCAGGACTGTGTACGACTATATAATATCTATGTTGACTTCGTATGGAAAACCTGTCATTTCGAAGGTGTTCCCGTAAAAGTCTGCAGGGCGCGGGAGATGATTCGGAGTTTCTCTGCATGATGCATTTATCATCTCGATACATTGTTCGCGATAATTCTCTTAATAACTTTGAATGCCTGATTCGATTTATTCTTACGTGAGCTATCTTGGACACTTATGGAGCTTAACTTTTGACAAGCTGGCTCATAAACTTCGAGGTTCTCCGCCTTGGAGACAGTGGCGTAGCGTGCAATTTGGCAACGTTGCAGTTCTTCCATTTGAACCCATGAAAAAGATCTAACTATTGGGTGTTCGGTGAACACCTTCACATTCGACCTTTTACATGGTTTTAAATGGACGCTATTCAACGTTGCCAAATTGCAAGCTACGTCATTGCGTGGAGACCAGTAAAACTGATCAGCCTTGACTGGTTAAATTCTAAAGATGAAAAGCGTGTCCGGATCAATTCTTCCAATTTCTAACTTGGTAAAAAAAAACAAAAAAAACAACTATTTATTTACCGCTGTGAGAGTACCTTTAGTTCTTCTCTTCATATTCAGTCCTGAAAATTTATGTCGATGAAGAAAGAATCATGTTATTTAAAACTAAAGTGACCCATTTTCTCCTGCCTCCAAGCAGGTATAAATGATTCGAAAATACGAAGAGTTAACAAAGTAATTGAGGGAGGGTGTAGTAGAATAATAATTATAGCATTTATTCTACACGGAAAGAAATCCGCGCGGTGATGAGCACCGAACCGTTCGGTAAATGGATTTACCGATCTATACGTTGACCGTCACCCAACTTGCTAATTATGATCACCGAACCGGTCCGTGATCATCACGGTCTCGCGTTCAGTAAGTGTTTCATTGAATTGTTCGGTTACGATCACCGAACTTTTCAACAAATCTAGGCACGCTGGGACATTTCAAAAGTTCAGTAACAAAAATGGCGTCGTAACGGAAATTCGATTCGCGTCGGTTGTTGATATTTAATTGAAAAAACTTTGGTATTTTAGTTTCCCCGTAAATTTGAAAGTAGTGCCAAATACGGAATAATCTGCGCAGTGAGTTACTGCGCATGCAGTCCAGCAATGCAACACTCAACGGTCTCATCTCATAACCTCAGTCAGAACAAAAACAGATCGGCCAGGGAGCTCTCAGTAAGCATGCATGAGTTAGTTTAATCAGCAATGTTTTAAAACTTTTCTGCCACTCATCATCATCGTTTTTGTGCCTAATAAAAATCGACGAAGTCTACTTTCATTTCCTGCATACGTTTTGTGAATATTTTCAGCTTGAATCCCCTCTCTACAATATAACTTGTGATCTTGTTCCCATGACGCTCGCCAACGATCCGATCACTTTTTACAATGTTCAAGTTCATCTGAATTATTGTCTTTCGTCCCAATGTTTACCCTATTATTGTCTCTTGATTCGCTATTTGTCGCTAGCTTTCAGTGCTCAAGCAAACTCGTTGTCTCGTGCCCGTGCAAATTTGGGATGTGCCATCATTTAACAGTGTCTGTATCAGTGTACTTGCTTTGTGTATATCTCTCTCGGTTTGTTTTGAAGGTAACTTCCTCAACATTTTAGTTGAATTCTCTCTAAAAGCTCTTCATTTCCATGTGATTTTGTTAGAAGGTCTTCATTTTCACTTGAGACGAGTCTGCATTGCACAGTTTGCCATGGCTTGAAAGCGGAATGAACACCTTTGTAAACAGCAGTGAATCTTTCTCATTCTAATTTTCTTATGCTTTTTTTAACATTCTCCAGCTCACTGTATTGATTAATTTATCAGCAAATATTGCTCTAAGATTTCCTTGAAAGGCTCCCAAGTTGATGTGTAAAGTTACAGAGATCACATCTAGCAAACAGTATTACCGTAGCAACCTCCCTGTGCATTGGCGGATACAGGAATTTGACTTTGTCTCTCTCCTCTCATTTGAATGTGTGCGTTAGAAAAGGACAGAGATAGGAGCTAAAGACATGTGATGATCCTTTTTGCTATCCTTCTCTAACGCATGTGTTCAAAGGATGACAGAGAGTGAAAGACCAATTCCTGTATCCACCCATGTCCCTGTAAATGAATGAATGGTTAACCTAGAATACTGAATTTTGAGATGACCTACTCAGTAATTGTATACCTACATTGCATAACACTCCTGTAAATTGAGTGCTGGTTTTGTGTATTTTGAACCTCTGATCAGTCCAGTCCAATGTTGGTGGTTGAAGTATCGTCACCCGTTTGTTCTCTGTTATCCTATTAGTAATAATTGGAAGCATTTTGCGTTGGCTGAGCACCCATGGTTATGTGTGACCCTACTGTGAGCTTGCTAGTCAGCTAAGCCATTACGTGTGATTGTTTTATTTGACTTAAATGTGGAACAAATTGAAGCATTATAGTGTAGTGGAAAGTTTTATCATTCCAATATTCTCCAAGTCAGCTCAAGTAAAGGTGCTAATACGCAGCAGGGTTATATCATCCGGATGTTGATTTTCTGTCCCTTGATCTGTTTTTCTGAGCACCTAAGTTGATACCAATTCACCGATGGAGATTGTTTTGCCCCTCGAATCCCAAAGAACAGGCCTTTTATTTTCATTTTTACACAGATTTAGAACTCATATATCTTGAGTATTGGGTTATGAAAAGTGGCAGTGCCTGCTTCCAACGTGCATCAGTGAGTGGTTGATTAGGGTTGAGGCAAAACTCTGAATTAACCAACTGCTCTTAATGCGTTTAGATGCATCTTGGAAGCAGGCACTGCTACTTGTCAGAACCTGATACTCAAAACTTATGACACAGACTTGTGACTCTAGTAAATAGTTCAATCAAACCATTATTCTAACCAATATCTGTGAGGGAAAGGGCAGAAAGTATGAGCACCATTCAAACACTTCGGTTTAGAGGCTCTTCGACTCAAGTTGGTTCAATATAAATCCAATAAGAACTGAGATGTTTGAGGGACCACAATATTCAAGAGCATGAGATAGTGAAGAGCAATCGTGAAATTTTTGCTGATAGCTAAACTACCTTAAAGCTCAAAATGTCTCATCATTTTCCATGCTCTAGCTATCATCCCTCTCTCATTTCACAAGTAGTCCCCATTTGAGTATTGTTGAGCCAGCCAACTCAAGTCGAGTCGAAGATCTGTTCAAGAAACCAAAATTTCTGAACTGGATCTTTAAAATTTGCAGTGAAAAATTACACTGTGCTTGAGCTTGGCTCTGTTAGAACAGAACATTTCAACAAAGTTGGCAGTAGTCAAGAATAAATTCACTTTGAGAATTCATGACAAATAAATACTTCATAGGAATATTGCAATCGAAAAGTAGCAAGCAAGTTTAATGATCTCATCCTCACTGTCAAGTGTTGCCCCCCCCCACCCCCCTTCCAAAAAAATAAAAAATACTCTCACAGGTGAATGCATTTATCTTTTTCTCTGCCCATCTGAATGTGTCTGGTAAAGAAGGATAAGAGGAGGAGCTATCACATGGCCTTAGCTGTCTTTCTCTCTTTTTTCTTTTTAATTTCCGATACTTGAATTCAAATGGGTGGGGAGAAAGGAAAATTCATTCCTGAATTCACCCCTTTGGCGTAGTGTGCAATTTGGCAACATTGCATCTAGTCCATGTTGAGTCATTAAAAGGTCAAAATATTGGGGGTGAACCGTACACTCCCTCGAATCGATAGCTTGTATGAGTTTCAATGGAAGAAATGTAACATTGCCAGATTGCACGCTCCGCCATAGATTCACCCATGCTTCAGTTGATATCGTTAGTGAACATCAATCTTGACGCTCAAGCTTTTCAAAGTTTAGTTTGCAGAGTAGGACCATCCAAAGGAAATTACTTTGGTAATTGGTTGATGACATAGAAATGTAGGCACACCTAGACCAATAATCTTTGGATTTCTACGAAAAATGATTTCTCTCTTTACTGAATAAAAATTGATAAAAATGAATGTAAGCGTTGGCTTTTCATTGAGGAATGATTTAAAATTTAAGGGGTCAAAGTTCCAGGGAAGCTTTTTCTTTTTTTATGAATGAATGTAACTTGAAAATTTGCCAAAGATTATCGGTAAGCTGTGCCTACTCTTCTGCAACGGACTCTACTCAACTAAGTACTGATTACATCTGTACTATTCATGGGTATGTAATTTTTGTCTGCTCAAGAAGCATAAAAATGTTGTTTTTATTATTGTTGATGAAAAACCGTTTTCATGAGAACCAGAATTTGAAACTGAAAATCTTTAAAAAATAACTAAAAACAATGCTTCAAGATCACTTCCTCTTAACAATCATAATCTGGGAGAGATTCCTGACCTCCCCTCGCAACTGTTCCAGTCAGGATAATACCCCTCACAGACCCTTTTTGGACGGAAGGATCCCCAACCTCCTGACAAATGAATCGATTAATCTTCAGATCTTTTAAAATTGGCAGGCCCATTAAATTGCATAGGCAGCGATGAATTGAATGTGTTTCATGGGAAAATTTTCACCTTCGTGACAAAAAGACAATTCCGATATACTGTAGTACAAAGCTACTTAATCCCAGGTTTTCATTCTTTGGGGAAAATGCTTATTTTTTTTCACTTGTAAAGAAAGTATCTAAAATTGTCCTCTCTGACATATTTTGCCATAATTCTGATAAATTTCTTGTAAGCTAGGAAAGTTGGGTGAAGTTTCAATAGCCTTGTAGACTGATTGAAGGCGCAGTGTATAGAGGATTGCATGCACCTCTTTCAAAGCATTTTCCGTTGCTAATGTTATTGTCCCCAGTTTTCAGTCATCATGCAGTCCCTGGGGCCTTATTAAACCTATCTTTTTTTCACCCCCCCCCCCTCCCCAATGGGGCTATTCTCCCTTCATTTCAAGTAATTTTGCATGATGATTCAATTATTTGAGAAAGGCATGCGTTTATTTCTTCATTCAAGCAGACATTTATTTTGATTATTCGGTGATGAAAACAAGTATATACAGGGTGTTTTTTTCATCTCCCCCCCCCCCCCTGGTTTTTTTTCTTGCTAATTGAGATAAAAAGTTGCGGTCTTTGACCATTCTTCATCATTTTGAATGAATTGTCTTTTTTTGGGGTCAAACCCCCCCCCCCCCCTAGGGGGGCTTTCTCAAAAATTTCAAATGGCAACCCCTATCTTGTGATACATCGTTTGAAAGGGCGTAAAATTCTAAGAGTTTTGGCGCAAACCGAAAGTTGATATAGTTTTTTGTATTCGACATATTGAATATTCAAAGTTCAATTTTCGCCTATCTTCAAAATTCGATATCTCGAATACGAAAAACGATCTCGATATCCGGATTGCGCCAAAATGTTCAGTTTTTTGTTTTTTTGATCGACGTGTCATTCAATAAGAGTCGTGGAAGGGAATTTTCGAGATAGCCTCTTTTATAGGGGCAAAATTTTTAAAAAAAATTTGGGGGCTCTAAAACCAAATTCGGACTAATTTTATGTCAAAACCATTTCGTTATTTGAAAAGAACTTGCTTTTTAGAGTATTTTGGACTCATAGTTTTTTTAATTCCGACTTTCCAAAGTGGAGTAATGATTTTTTGAAAATGGGTCCAAATCGAACTTTGAAATTCGATATATCGAAAACGAAAAACGATATCAACTTCCGGTTTGCGCCAAAAGTCTTGGAATTTTACGCCCTTACAAAAGATGTATCACAAGATAGGGGTTGCCATTTGACATTTTTGAGATAGCCCCCCTGGGGGCTCCCTAGGGGGGCTGGGGGGGGGGGGGGGGGGGGGGGGGTTTGACAAAAAAAAAAAAAAAAAAAATCATTCAAAATGATTAAGAATGGTCCAAACCGCAACTTTTTATCTCAATTAGCAAGAAAAAAATCCAGGGGGGGAGATAAAAAACCCCCTATGTATGTACCATCACAAGTGTTTCAAATCGGATTAACTTGTGAAAAAAAGAAGAGAAAAAAAATAGCGAATATGAGGTCATC
Organism: Trialeurodes vaporariorum; assembly: GCA_011764245.1. NCBI lineage: Eukaryota > Metazoa > Arthropoda > Insecta > Hemiptera > Aleyrodidae > Trialeurodes > Trialeurodes vaporariorum. The sequence goes on from VMOF01000379.1 coordinate 1,607,778, forward strand.
GAACAGTTCGGTGACTGTCAACCACCAGTTCGGTGACGATCAACGACCAGTTCGGTGACGATCATCGACCAGTTCGGTGACGATCAACGACCAGTTCGGTGACGATCATCGACCAGTTCGGTGACGATCAACGACCAGTTCGGTGACGATCAACGACCAGTTCGGTGACGATCAACGACCAGTTCGGTGACGGTCAACGACCAGTTCGGTGACGGTCAACGACCAGTTCGGTGACGGTCAACGACCAGTTCGGTGACGGTCAACGACCAGTTCGGTGACGGTCAACGACCAGTTCGGTAAATACATTCACCAACCCAGTTCGGTGATGATCACCGTACTGTGCCTGTGTCCACATATTCATTGGCCAGTTTGGTGATCATCACCGAACTTTTAAATGATGATCACCGAACCTTTCTTTCCGTGTAGGGTTTCCTTGTTCAGTTGTTAGCTTTTTGACAAGTTCCCCCCCCCCCTTAATAAATAATAAGACGGTTCAATTACAACTGAATGAGTCATACATTTATTTCATAAAGAGCGAAATAATTGACGCTGTTTAAAGGTAAAGTATCCGTTGGCCAATCATTTCTGACTGTACTTGACACAACAAAGAGAAATCTTTTGGAGTCTGCGTCAAAATGTCTACTTTTCTCTGCGAGTTTTCTGTTTCAACCGGAAAGTTTAATCCATTCATTTACGTCTACTTCGCATCTAAATCTTTTTTTAACCCACGTCTCTTTCGCGTCCATCAAGTTTGTGCCTACTGTTATTCTCTTACTTTAATTACAACTGAATGAGTCATAATTTATTTTTTCAAGGGCGAAATATTTGACGCTGTTTAAAGGTAAAATATCCATTGGCCACTAATTTCTGACTGTACTTGACATAACTTTGTAAGAGAAGTCTTATGGATACTGCGTCATAATGTCTCCTTTTATTAAATTTGAGTTTTCTGCATAAACCGAAATGGGTATTCCATGCATTTACGTCTATTTCGCATCAACTCATTGTTTAACCCACCTCTCTTTCGCGTCTATCAATTTTGTGCCTACGGTTATGCTCTTACTTAACAAGAGACACGATCGCTTGTAAAAGATTGTGAAATCCCCACCTTCTCTCTCTCTCCCCCGCTCTCCCCCTCTCTCCCCCACTCTCTCTATCTCTCTCCCTCCCTCCCTCCCTCTCTCTCACCGCAAGATGAGCTGCCATAGCTTCATCGCACCTCAGAAAGTGATACGCAGCAGAGAGGCAGCACCCTTATAAACGGAAGCAGATCTGAACCCACAAGATGAAAAGGTGACTGTTCGTATACATATTCAACAGATGCCGTCTCCTGGGCATACATATAAATCAGTACACAACGGAAATACATGAGAGAGTACAAAGACCCTTTCAGGAAAATTTGAATTTTTATTCGTAGGGACACTTACAAAGGAAACACAAGCGAAAGAATCTCTCTTTCCGAGCTTTGGATTGAAGTACGACGCATCCGAATTAGAAGTGGTGCTGATTGGAATGGAAATGCGACTTTTCTTTGGTGCTTTGTCCCCCCCCCCCCAAGTTCAAGGCTTATTGGTTGGGTTTTTCGCGTGCATTGACCGCCATCCAATTTGATTTGTAAACTCGAAGCCTCCAGTTCTCATCTGGATCTATACATATATGTTCTCAAGTTTTAAAGAGCCTTAAGTGCAATCAGTTAAATTGCGGTCAACAATCAACATAAAGAGAAAACCAAAAAATCGTGGTTTTCGACTTTTCTAGCTTAATTCAAATTTCTTCAGCAACGTTTCTAGGTTTTAATCATTTATAATTTGTGTTTTTTTGTGATGGCTTCAACTTCAACCAGTGACGTCGCGTGCCATCTGGCAACAATGCAACTACTCCATTTAAACTCATTAAATATATCGAATATTCCTTGTGCACTGTGCACCCCCTGAGTTCGATATTTTACATGAAATTAAATGGATAGAATACATTGTTGCCAAATTGCACGCGACGCCGGCCGCGCCATCGCCACTGACTTCAACGGTCGGAAACTCAACATTCATCAGATTGAAGTTGAGATCCAATCTATAGCACTATTGCGCCCTCTGAGAACTGAGAAGGAATGCTGCGATTATACTGTAACGAGAAGTCTGTTTTACTACTTTCTTAACGGCGGATTCCAGTTTCATGTACCTTGTGGTTCCAGTCACATTTACAGGAATTCCGGTCAGGAAAGTATCAATCAGAATTCAGAATTCTCGTCACGTTATATGACCATATAGTGTGTCCAACTGATCGGACCTACACACTCATTTTACATAATGTTTGAAAAGAAGGAGTTGATAAATTACTATACAGAACAGTGGCGTAGCGTGTAATTTGGAAACGCTATACTGTGTCCATTAAATTCCATGTAAAAAGTGGAATGTGAAGGTGTTCACCGAACACCCGATAGTTCGATATTTTTCTTGGATTTAAATGGACACATTACAGCGTTGCCAAATTGCCCGCTACGCCACTGATTCAGGACCCATCGCGCACATCCCCTCCATTACAGCGCCATTATACCACAGAATAATACAATCAGAACGGAAACTCCCATAAGAGCCAATGGAAGCAAGTTTGGAATTTAACGGCACCAGTAGGCAACGCTGTGGTCCTATATCCCAACATGGCGGACGAGTGTGATTTGTGCTGAAACTCATTTATTTTTGTAAATTCTGGAAAGAAATCTTAAGTTTCCGGCTTCACTTTTATTCTAATGGCATTTCAGAATGAAAATTTCGCGGATCATGTCCTATATTTTTTTTCTTTTTTTTCGAGCGCGAATCCAAATGTAAACATCCTATGTCCCAACATGGCGGATGCGGAATGCATTTGCTTCAAAATCCGACAGAGTTTCCGTTCTGATTGTATTATTCTGTCATTATACCACCAGTTTTTAAAGTTTTTGTCAAGTTAAGGGTTTTGAAGCTTGACGACAAATGCTACTGAGCGCTTCTCTAGCATGCAAGGTTATACCTAAAATCCGACGTCTCAATCATTCGTAGCGCAAAAGTTTACGCAACAATGCCATTGTTGGATGCGTCCACCGTAATTGTATACCTAAGAATCAAAACTTAACTTCGCTTTAGCTGAAAGTTCGCCGCAAAGCCCCGTCTTCTATACTTTTAATTTATCGACTTAAGTTTATAGTACGCTTTGCCCCTCCTCCGAGATCACCTGACCGTCTCCTCATATAGGTATTTCAGCGTATAGGCAATAGTTCCAATCGTCGCTCGCCCGCGCGCCAATACGCTCGAAGGTACTAGCGTGACATGACGCAAAACCAAAATCGTCATAACTTATGGCGCGATTTTAAATTAAGGAGAGAAAAAAAAAATGAAGGAGGAGGCGTGCAAATTGTCGAGCGCGAATATTAAGCGTCGTTTAAACATCGCGCGATTGTGGATGTAACGTACTCGGATAGTGCGAATTAAAATCTCGTTATCAAAATTTTGCTTGGGGATGGTATGGAGGTGAGAAGGCATGGGACGACGCGACAGACAGACCGACGCGCGGTGCAATAATGCAGTGTTGCCAATTTGTTTATTTTTTATTTTTATTATTATATATATTTTTTTTTGGGCCCCATTTATTGTGATGTTTTTTGGGACGGTCGCGGGAGTTGATACTGCGTAAGCCAGGCCTGTGCGATGGAAGATCCAATTTTGTGCATCGAAGTTCGATGTCGAAATTCGAAATTTTATCGATGCATCGAAACAAATTTTAACAAGTCTAAAATGAGAAACCAGTTGGGACGAGAGGCAGTACGGATGTTGTTAAATTTAGGAATATTTTTCGGCGGTTGTTTTTTTCTTATCATCGAGCTCCACGTAATGTTTTTTGGACTTTTAGGGACTGTAGGGACGATATAGCCGGACTTGACAGTGCAGTGCAACGTTGTCACATATTTCGGATTTTTTTTTTTTTTTTTTTTTTTTTTTTTTTTTTTTTTTTTTTTTTTTTAACTTAAAATCCATTAACTTAGATCTTTACGCCTTAACGACATAGTGTGTCCAGCTGTTATGAACGTAAAACCAGGTTTTCTCATCATGAAATACCTCTTTCTCACCTTTCTCGAAAGATTTCCCTTGTGAATAGACCCGCTGATTTCAAATTCGGCCTCAGTTTTTACTCAAATCTCATACTTTTTCCAGAATTTTGAATTTTTTGCTAAGTAGACATAATTTCGAATTTACGTAAAAGCTAGGCCAATTTAATGAAAACTAATATCATTTTTGAAATCTGCGTTTCAAAATACATAAGATAGCGATGATGAAGTGAATTTTAAACGTCGAATTTCTCTAAAACACTGAAAATTAGTAATATTAACACTGATGAATGGTGAATGTCGCGAACACATTATGTCGTTTTTGATGCTTATTTACTAACTTACTTTTGACCTGATATCGTGTCGAAGTCGTCGAACCAAAAGCCCTAAAAAAAATTGTAAAAAAATAAAAATAAATACATTTTTTTAAAGAGCTTGATTCAAAATGGGGGTTTTTCTCCTCCCCCCACCGATTTTGCTAAAACTTTGTATTTTGATAGTACTTAATATAAGTAGTCTTTTTTTTCAAATAAAGTTTTTCCAAAAATAATTAGGGGGGAGTTACAGTGTTGCAAAGTTGCACCTTTCAAAAATTCATAACTTTCGCGTAAATCATCCGATTGAAACGCGATTTTCACCAAAAGATGCGGATTGTAAAGCACTTTCATGCCATCCAAACGGAATTCAATTTCAATAATTTTTGACTTAGTTATTGTCATTTTTGTGATTTTTAGGCCACCCAAATTCTACTTAAAGTGAAATAAAAAAAAAAATGGTATTTTTTTATTTTGACCGGGTTGAAATATGTTATTCCTCTTTAAATTCTGCGTAAAATGAGCTCAAGCAGAATGCAGGGCGATTTTTTGTTCCGGAGTTGTGCATTTTTTAGTAAGCGAAAAACGAGTTTTTTAGGGTACCCATGAGCGTTCGATAGAGAGGCTCAAGTCGAATAAATGGAAACGGTATTTTTTGATTTTGATCAAATTGAAATATGTTATTCTTACTTAAATTCTGCGTAAAATGAGCCCAAGTAGAATGTGGGGCGATTTTTTGTTGCGGAGGTATGCGCGTTTTAGTAAGCGAAAGTCGAGCGTTCTATGGAGAGGCTCAAAGACGTGGGTAGCCCGGGTAGCCTCAACCACTCGACTTTCGCTTACTAAAACGCGCATACCTCCGCAACAAAAAATCGCCCCACATTCTACTTGGGCTCATTTTACGCAGAATTTAAGTAAGAATAACATATTTCAATTTGATCAAAATCAAAAAATACCGTTTCCATTTATTCGACTTGAGCCTCTCTATCGAACGCTCATGGGTACCCTAAAAAACTCGTTTTTCGCTTACTAAAAAATGCACAACTCCGGAACAAAAAATCGCCCTGCATTCTGCTTGAGCTCATTTTACGCAGAATTTAAAGAGGAATAACATATTTCAACCCGGTCAAAATAAAAAAATACCATTTTTTTTTTTATTTCACTTTAAGTAGAATTTGGGTGGCCTAAAAATCACAAAAATGACAATAACTAAGTCAAAAATTATTGAAATTGAATTCCGTTTGGATGGCATGAAAGTGCTTTACAATCCGCATCTTTTGGTGAAAACCGCGTTTCAATCGGATGATTTACGCGAAAGTTATGAATTTTTGAAAGGTGCAACTTTGCAACACTGTAACTCCCCCCTAATTATTTTTGGAAAAACTTTATTTGAAAAAAAAGACTACTTATATTAAGTACTATCAAAATACAAAGTTTTAGCAAAATCGGTGGGGGGGGGGGGAGAAAAACCCCCATTTTGAATCAAGCTCTTTATGTATAATAAATAAATAAATATAGATAGTAGTAGACTCTTTTATTAGGTGCCGTAGCATCGATGGCGTTTTTCAACCTATAAATAGTTTATACATGACATATTTTACAGGAGTGCAGTTTACTTGCGCTAGGCTTGTATTATATTCTTAAGTTAGTTTAATAAATTATTTAAAAAAGTACCAATAAGGAACATAAAAGAATACAAGAAATAAATGGTAGTTCCATGGGTTATAATGTAAAGTTTTGAGTTTTAGGTGACGCAATTTGGGCTGTGAGTTAAGAATGCATGAGGGTTGTCAAGATGAAAACTATGCGGACTTGACGTTACGACGGGACGCAACTCAGGGTTGCCAAATTACAAAATATTTCCATATTTTTACATTTTTAACTCAATGTAAAGTTTAGAGATTTTGGAGATGGTCGAATCGAGAGGTGAAAATGCATTGGACGGTCTGGCCAGCAGTGGCGGCTCGTGCAATTTGGCAACAATGCTTTTCCTCTATTTGTTTCTTTGTAAAACGATCGTTTTGTTTGTGAAGCAGCGCTTTCAGCAGAAATCGATTGTTTTGCATGTATTTAAACGGAGGGAAACCATTGTTGCCAAATAGTACAAGCCGCTACTGCTAAACAAGAGAAGGCGGGCTCGATACAACGATGTAATGCACGCAGTTGCTAACACACGTTGCCAACTTTCTCTATCTATTCCAAATTTATAACACTTACTCAATTTTAGGGGAGATAGAACAGTTTTGGTCAAAAATTTCACATTTTTTTTTACTATCTAATTTGATGGAGGATATTCTGCTGAGTAAACCGACATTATCTTACTATAGTATAAAAATCTAAGGGACAAATCTAAGGGACATTCTTTCACACATTCCACACATTCTTTCACACATTCTTTCACACATTCCACACATTCTTTCACACATTCCACACATTCTTTCACACATTCTTTCAAAATAACTTCGGGATTCTCTAAAATCTCAGATTTTGTCCATTTCTGTGTGTGCCAGGAAGTGCCGTGACTAATTGCTGACAGAGACGTGGCGACGGGGGGTAAATGAGCCGAGAGATGGGAGAGCCTCCTGCCTCCTCCGCCAGCCCGATCGGCGCGCTGCACCGGACCCTTGAATCCAACCCCCAACGCACCCCCTCCTTCTGTGCCGTTTTCTCAACTTTATACCACTATCATACTTTGCCTGTTGATTTTTAACGGCGCGCAGCGCCGCAATGTGGCGCGAAGCGCCTCCGGGGGTTGGGCCGCGGAGCGGCGAGGGGGCGAAGCCCCCTAGTACAGTATATACTTTTTTCTCCAATTTTATTTTTCATATATTTTTTATAAGTGCTGATTCAGGATGTAATTAGTTAATTTTTTTTAGAGAAAACGCAGGTTTCCCGAAAGTTTAGTTTTTTTTTTTTTTTATCTATATGACCCATTATCTCAGGAACTAATAGAGCTTCCTGATTTTTTTATTAAAATGCTCGGAATTTTAAGGACTACAAATGGAACTAAAAGCTTTTATGTACATTTAAAACTGTGTTTTTGAATAACTGTCCATTGAGAAAAATACATAGCTTTTTTTAATCAAAGTTCAGCTTTCTGAAAACTTTATTTCAAATGCATGGATCTACATCATTCTAGTTCCAAAGCTTCAAGACATACATAAAAGTATACAATATGAGAAAATAATAAAATAGGATCAAAACTAAAACAATTAAATTAAAATAAAATAACCGTGGGACGTTTCGAGGCTCAAACAGCACTCTTCCTCAGCCACCTATTTTATTATTTTCTTATATTGTTGAATTTTCGGGTTATTTGTGTAATTCTGTGGGTCATAAAAGTATATGCATACAAAATTTTAATGAAATGTATCCAACCGTTATTGCTGACCAATAGGGATTTGAAGTGGGTCAATTTTACATGTATTTTCAGCTGTTCCATCTCCCCTTAAAGTTTTGAATTTTTCTCAAAAGTTGGCAACGCTGTTGTAATGGTGTAATGCAATGGGAAGGATGCTCGTCAGTGATGGTATTGCTCTCCGTTGCTTTGTCGTTCGTTTGTTCGTTTGTTAGTTTGTTCCGAGTGTTCGCGACAGAAAGCTTTTATGGCTCAACGACTCATCGTCCACGGGTCTGGGTCTTCTCTCCTCCTCTCTCCTCCCTTCTCTCGCACTCTTCTCTTCTCTGTTCAATTCTCCGGAGTCGCTTTGTTTATTCGCTGACAGCTTCTGACCTCAAAACACAGACTTTGTCTGCGTACACCAGGCAGAGCTTTGCGGGGTTGTCACATTTATTCGACCGGGGTAGTTATGCCTGGGCCCAGGTAGTGTCGTATCTTGAAAACCTGGAAAAATTAGATAATTAACTGGGAGAATTTCCGGGAAAAGGGCGCGTAAAACTTTTGCGCTATTCAGGTAATGGGACGGGCGCTTGCAAACTTTTGCTGTGGGCAAATGAATAGGCCTATCTGATGTAGAGGCCAGCGCCCAGCGGAAATCCAAAGCATGAAAAACACACTAAGAAAGATTAGAATTCAGAAATAAACTCAAGGTGCAAGGCTCTCAAAACGTCCCATGTGCTTTTTTGGAGCACCGCCAATGCATTTTCAAATGGGAAAACAGACTTACGAGCAGACCTGTCTTTTTTGGAAGCTTTGAATCGCTGACAAGGCGCAAGGCTCTAAAAACGTCCTCTCTGCTCTTCCGGGGCACCGCCAATGTAATTTTAAATGGGAAAACAGACTTACAAGCAGCCCTGTCTTTTTTGTGGGCTTTTAATCGCTGACGAGGCGTAGGGCTCTCAAAACGTCCCCTCTGCTCTTGCATTGTACCGCCATTGTTATTTTAAATGGGAAAACAGACTTACGAGCAGCCCTGTCTTTTTTGGGGCTTTTAATAGCTGACAAGGCGCAGGGCTCTCAAAACGTCCCCTCTGCTCTTCCGGGGCACCGCCAATATAATTTTAAATGGGAAAACAGACTTACGAGCAGCCCTGTCTTCTTTGGGGGCTTTGAATCGCTGACAAGGCGCAGGGCTCTCAAAACGTCCCCTCTGCTCTTCCGGAGCACCGCCAATGTAATTTTAAATGGGAAAACAGACTTACGAGCAGACTTGTCTTTTTTGTGGGCTTTTAATCGCTGACAAGGCGCAGGGCTCTCAAAACGTCCCCTCTGCTCTTGCAGGGCACCGCCAATATAATTTTAAATGGGAAAACAGACTTACGAGCAGACTTGTCTTTTTTGTGGGCTTTTAATCGCTGACAAGGCGCAGGGCTCTCAAAACGTCCCCTCTGCTCTTGCAGGGCACCGCCAATATAATTTTAAATGGGAAAACAGACTTACGAGCAGACTTGTCTTTTTTGTGGGCTTTTAATCGCTGACAAGGCGCAGGGCTCTCAAAACGTCCCCTCTGCTCTTCCGGAGCACCGGCAATGTAATTTTAAATGGGAAAACAGACTTACGAGCAGACTTGTCTTTTTTGTGGGCTTTTAATCGCTGACAAGGCGCAGGGCTCTCAAAACGTCCCCTCTGCTCTTCCGGAGCACCGGCAATGTAATTTTAAATGGGAAAACAGACTTACGAGCAGCCCTGTCTTTTTTTGGGGCTTTGAATCGCTGACAAGGCGCAGGGCTCTACAAACGTCCCCTCTGCTCTTCCGGAGCACCGCCAATGTAATTTTAAATGGGAAAACAGACTTACGAGCAGCCCTGTCTTCTTTGGGGGCTTTGAATCGCTGACAAGGCGCAGGGCTCTCAAAACGTCCCCTCTGCTCTTCCGGAGCACCGCCAATGTAATTTTAAATGGGAAAACAGACTTACGAGCAGCCCTGTCTTTTTTTGGGGCTTTGAATCGCTGACAAGGCGCAGGGCTCTAAAAACGTCCCCTCTGCTCTTCCGGAGCACCGCCAATGCAATTTTAAATGGGAAAACAGACTTACGAGCAGACTTGTCTTTTTTGTGGGCTTTTAATCGCTGACAAGGCGCAGGGCTCTCAAAACGTCCCCTCTGCTCTTGCAGGGCACCGCCAATATAATTTTAAATGGGAAAACAGACTTACGAGCAGACTTGCCTTTTTTGTGGGCTTTTAATCGCTGACAAGGCGCAGGGCTCTCAAAACGTCCCCTCTGCTCTTCCGGAGCACCGGCAATGTAATTTTAAATGGGAAAACAGACTTACGAGCAGCCCTGTCTTTTTTTGGGGCTTTGAATCGCTGACAAGGCGCAGGGCTCTACAAACGTCCCCTCTGCTCTTCCGGAGCACCGCCAATGTAATTTTAAATGGGAAAACAGACTTACGAGCAGCCCTGTCTTCTTTGGGGGCTTTGAATCGCTGACAAGGCGCAGGGCTCTCAAAACGTCCCTTCTGCTCTTCCGGAGCACCGCCAATGTAATTTTAAATGGGAAAACAGACTTACGAGCAGCCCTGTCTTTTTTTGGGGCTTTGAATCGCTGACAAGGCGCAGGGCTCTAAAAACGTCCCCTCTGCTCTTCCGGGGCACCGCCAATGTAAATTTAAATGGGAAAACAGACTTACGAGCAGCCCTGTCTTTTTTTGGGGCTTTGAATCGCTGACAAGGCGCAGGGCTCTAAAAACGTCCCCTCTGCTCTTCCGGAGCACCGCCAGTGTAATTTTAAATGGGGAAACAGACTTACGAGCAGACCTGTCTTTTTTGTGGGCTTTTAATGGCTGACGAGGCGCAGGGCTCTCAAAACGTCCCCTCTGCTCTTCCAGGGCACCGCCAATGTTTTTTTAAATGCTATAACGGCAAGATGGTAATTGCGGTTCAATGTAGGTATCATGGGAGATTCCTGTCTACTATGCCACTTTTTCTAAGTAAACAGAGATATGTTTCATTTTAGATAGGAATCTCCCATGATCCCTGCGTCTCTTTGCCACTAACAAGGGAAGGTCGCGGTGGGGCCCCATCCGTTTGCGCTGAAATTTTGCAGAAAGGTAGGGTTTAGAGTCCTACCTAACGTACTTACGCCCTGTTTTGCCATTGGGCCTTTTTAAGAGTTGCAAAATTGCTGCAGCATATGTACCGAAAAATTCGACTCCCAAAATCAATTGACTCGTTGGCGCAGTACTCTAGGTTGCGGCGCCGGGAACCTGACGTCCCCGATTCGAGTCCGACCTCTGCCGCTTACTTTTTGCACACTGCCGCACCTCACATCAATCGGTGCGAACGACGTATCTACTTTCTCCCACTCATTTCGTATCACATGAACTTTTTTCTGTAATATTTACAATTGCCATGCTTTTTTTTTTTTTTTTTTTTTTTTTTTTTTTTTTTTTTTTTTTTTTTTTTTTTTTTTAAATAAGAAAATAAATGAAAAGATCAATCGTATCCATAATTTGATCTGTACCTATTTAAAAGACAAATAAAATAACATATGAGGATTGAAACGTAATACCGATCAACCGTTCAACTTTCAGTTGTTTGCATCGGTTTTATGTTTTAATCCTCATATGTTATTTTATTTGTCTTTTAAATAGGTACAGATCAAATTATGGATGCGATTGATATTTTCATATATTTTCTTATTTAAAAAAAAAAATAAAAAAAAAAAATAAGCAGGGCAATTGTAAATATTACAGAAAAAAGTTCATGTGGTAAGTGATACGAAATGAGTGGGAGAAAGTAGATACGTCGTTCGCAACGATTGATGTGAGGTGCGGCAGTGTGCAAAAAGTAAGCGGCAGAGGTCGGACTCGAACCGGGGACGTCAGGTTCCCGGCGCCGCAACCTAGAGTACTGCGCCAACGAGTCAGTTGATTTCGGGAGTCGAATTTTTCGGTACATATGCTGCAGCAATTTTGCAACTCTTAAAAAGGCCCAATGGCAAAAAAGGGCGTAAGTACGTTAGGTAGGACTCTAAACCCTACCTTTCTGCAAAATTTCAGCGCAAACGGAGGGGGCCCCACCGCGACCTTCCCTTGTAAGCACGATCCTGAGACTCCTGAGAGTGAATTTCGTGATTTTTTAGTGCACTTATCGTCTTTTTTACAGGTTTTTATGCAAGAATCAACTCTTTCAGTCCCCGGTTACTTCAATAGTTTGCAAGAGCCTTGAACATGACAATCATTATATTCAAAGTTCCTTTCTTTCCCTCCACTGAAACAGCGGAGGCAGTCCCTCAGTATAAAAAAGTCTCACCCGACCAGCCGCGCCGCACTATGGTCCCAAATCAAATCCTAGGCGGTCAAAAATCGATCGGTTCAAAGTCAGAAAAAAACTATATTCTATATGTACTATAGATAATTTTAGGGGGCTTATTTATCAAGGTATTGAGCCCTGGATTATCATGTATCCATATGAGAAAATTATTAGATGGAACCTTAGTTCCTGTCAGTGGCGGCTCGCCTAAGGAGGCAAGGGAGGCTGTGCCTCCTCAGACATTCAAAGGGAAGAAAAAATAACGTCGATAAGACAGTAACGAGAGACAAGATATTTAAATTAGGCAATCACAATGTCCGTGATTCTAAAACTTGAGTCAATCTTCACTAGGAGAGAGCGCAAGAGAAGGAAGTTATAAGCGGGCGGGGGACGAAATTTCGCAGCGTCGCGAAACGACAGCAGTCAGCAGTGTCGGAGTCTGTGCCCAGACTTGGGCAAAAATAAGTTGAAAATAAATCGTCAAAAAACAACTAAGTCGTCAATTCAGTTGCTGCCGAGAAACTAAATTAGTCGGTCAATGCTCAGTAGGCAACTAAGGAACTAAGTTAGTTGTAGGGGGAATGGTCGATTGAAAACTGAATTAGTTGTTAGTTGCTCGGTAGGAACTAACAACTAATTTAGTTGTCGATCAAGCGGGTTGATCGATTGAAAAATAAGTAGGGATCCATCCGAACTAAATTTTATAAATAAACTGAAGAAAAAGTTGTTTTGAATAAGAATCACAAAACTGACGTGAATTGTCAAACCCCCCTTCTGTCATAACTTCCGGTTTTTTCGCTTACTCCACCCGGCTCAACTCCCTCCACTCCACCGCACCCAGCCACTAATGAAATTGTTATACCTGCATCGCAACATATTCGTAGATTCCGACGTTGCATCTCGTCTGCTTGCCTATCTCCTCTATCACCGGCTCACCCTCACTCTTCGCACTATCTATTGTCATTCGCCTCGTATTTTGTTCTCTGCTTTCCATGTTTATAATCTTGCTCTCTCCTCACTTTTTTTTTACCTCTTTTAACCGGCCGCGGCCGCCCGGCATCAGACGAAAAAGCACACGTACCCGTCTCCAATTTGGCTGCAATAGACAACTATATTTTCATTTGCAAATATCTCAAGATGCACTAAACCGATTTCAATAGAATTTTCGTAGGTTGGAACGAGATTTAGTCCTGTGTAACATAATGCGGCGAGTTTAAGTTTTTGGTTCGTACATGCTACTTTTCGAAGCGTTTTTAGTTGCGCAACTCCCTCCCCCCTCGCTTGCTTTTGGAAGAGTAGTGAAGCTTGCGATCTGTGCTGCGTTGCTGTTTGTCCATTGACGATTAATTCTAAGCGCACGGTAGGAAGGCAACTTCGAGTGGCGGATCCAGAAAACTTTCCCTTTGGGGGGGGGGGGGGGGGGGGGCAGGTGCACGCCTATGAAATTTTAAATTAGAATTGTCGGAGGAAGCAATGTGGGGGGGGGGTATTTTTCAGTAGAAAAAATATAAAATTTGAGGCATTGGGGGATGGGGATAAACAGCCCCCCCCCCCAACTTGAATATGCCACTGTAGCCTACACAACACCCTGGAACTTGATCTTTTTACAGATTTAAATAGGGCAGTTGCAAGGGTCTGAAATGTTGTTTTTTTATAAAGAAAATGATAGCATTTGATGAGCTGAGAACAAATATGCCTTTTAAAGTCCCATATTTAAGTCCCATTGTTTCAGAGATGAGATTGTGCTCAAAAATACATTGTTTTAAATGGCGCCTAGCGACATTTTACGTAGCGATTTTTTACATTTTACGTGTGTGTATCTCAAAAACTGGGACACATAAGAAAACTCAAAGGCACCATTGCTCTCAGCTCAAGTACCGTAATTTTCTTCATAAAAAACACAGCATTTCAGACCCTTGCCACTGCCCCATTCACTGCATGCGACGTTGCCACGTCGCGTCGCGTCGCACGCTTGAGATCCGCCTAATGAGTTCCGAGCTAACCAATCGCCCGAACTTGGCTATTAGGACTTACAATTAGGAGCAACGAGCAACAAATCAGAGGGTCCTCAGAGCTTCTTTTTAAACATGGATGTACTGTCTGTCTTTCCATGCAATTTCTTCTTCTTCATTACCACTGAATAAACGTTTCATAAGCCCAAATTGCATTGAGCCAATAATTAATCAGACGCGTCGTCTGAAGTCCCCCCCCCGCGGCGCGACGTTGTGTGTAATCCGGCAACGTTTCTTTTCGTCCTGTTAAAGGAAACTGCAGGCGAGTAAAAGATTAACAGTGGTCGCAATTGAATTCGATTTGTTTTTAATGTGTTATTAAATGGACCAAATACAACGTTGCCTGATTGATTCTCAAGGCTCACTCTGACAAAAGTGATGGGCCAAAAGCCGCACTTAATATACTACTGATGTAGAAGAGCCCTCCTGATGGTGATGGAGGGGGGCTATTACCTTTATAGGTAGCTTTACTTTAACTTACTTCGTAAGAGTTGAATCGCAATTTTAACGGGTAACATGTTTAGGATGAACAGGAAGAAAAAAGGGGAAAGGGAAAAGGAAAATAATGAAAATAATGAAAATAATGAATAACATTCCTTAATATGTTTTAGAAGCTCATCTAAAAGTTTTATTTTTTAAAGAAGGTGTGGGGGTCCGGGCCATTCCCCCTCCCAATGGAGGACATCGCAATAATTTCAATCAGCAGCCCCTATCTTTTGATACATCATTCGGAAGAGCATGAAATTCTAACCAGTTCTGTGCAATTCGGAGATCATTATCGTTTTTCGTTTCCGATGTAGGTATATCAAACGGTCAAATGTTCGCTTTTGACCCATTTTCAAAAAAATTATTACTCCTATTTAAAAAGTCAGCATTTTCAAAGCAAAACATTTAAAATACAGTAAAAACCAAATACTTTTTCAGAAAAAAATGCGAGATTGCCGCTGAATTAATCAACCTTTGATTTTAGGACTCCCGAACATTTCCTTTGCATCTATCATTCGATGATCGTCGTCCATCGCAGTTTTTGAGGTAGCTTTCGCGTGTGAGGCAAACATTTTAAAAATGGGCATTAAAACCAAATGTTTACCACATCAAAACTTAATTTTTTTTTCTCTGTAAGTAACTTATCACTATTCAGTTTTTAGATGTTACCTCCTGATTTTTTTTTTTTTTTTTTTTTTTTTAATGGGGCTCTTGCAAACTTTTGCCGTAAGGAAATGAATAGTCCAATCTGATGTAAAAACCAGTGAAAGTCACGAAAATCACGCTAAGAAAGTCTACAAGTCAACAATAAACTCACAAAACTGCTCGAACGGCAAGATCGTAACGGTGCTTCAAAGCAGGTACTTATCTTGGAAGATTCCTGTCTAGTTTGTCACTTTCTCCACAAAAACATAGATATTCGTCTCAAATTAGATAGGAATCTCCCACTATACCTGCGTTGAGCCGCCATTATGGGCGATTCTGAGAGTGAGTTTCGTGATGTTTCAGTGTACTCATCGTCATTATTACAGGCTTTTATGCAAGAATCAACTCTTCAATTCCTTGTAGCAAAAGTTTGCAAAGAGCCCCAGTCTGACTTTCTAAATAAGAGTTTTAATTTTTTGAGAATAGCCCGAGATAGAACGTTATAACCTTCGGATCTCGAAAATAATATAATAATAATAATAAAAAAAAACGATTTCGATCTGAAGTTTGCGATGAATTGCTCGGTTTTTTGTTCCCTTTTGTAACGATGTTTCACGAGATAAGGGTCACTCGAAAATCTTAAGTTGTGGCTAACGCCCGTCCTCCCCCCCCCCACCCCCCGTCTGAAAGATGCCCATGCACGAAAATCTTGGAAACTCCTAAAAATAGCTCTCATAAGGTATGAAAACCCCACATCAGGTGAACCAAGGGGGAATAAAGGAGCTGTGCCCCCCCCCTTTGAATCAAAATTTTACGTAGTCTTTGAGGGGGTTTTTTGGGAAAAACTAGTGTTGGGCTTTCATTAAAAAGTAGATGTTAGCCCTTTCTTCTTAAGGCTTTAGAGCGCGTTTCAGAAGTGTAGGCGCACCTAGACCATAATCTTTGGCGAATTTTCAACTTCCATTCCTTCAAATCAGAACAAAACTTGCATCCGACTTTGAACCTTTGATTAATATGCGCGTTCCTCAATGAAAATCCAAAGCTAAAATTAATTTTCATTAACTTTCATTTCGTAATATGAGAAATAATATTGATGAAATCCGGAGATTATCGGTCAAAAGGTGCGCCTACACTTCTGAAACTATCTCTAGCCTCCGTAATACAGGGTGTTTTTTTATTCCCCCCCTCGGGTTTTATTTTCTTTGCTAATTGAGATGAAGAGTTGCGGTTTAGACCATTCTTCATAATTTTGGACGAGGGCTTTCATTAAAAAAGTAGATGTTAGCTCTTTCTCCTTAAAGGCTTTAGAGCGCGTTTCAGAAGTGTAGGCGCACCTAGACCATAATCTTTGGCGAATTTTCAACTTCCATTCCTTCAAATCAGAACAAAACTTGCATCCGACTTTGAACCTTTGATTAATATGCGCGTTCCTCAATGAAAATCCAAAGCTAAAATTAATTTTCATTAACTTTCATTTCGTAATATGAGAAATAATATTGATGAAATCCGGAGATTATCGGTCAAAAGGTGCGCCTACACTTCTGAAACTATCTCTAGCCTCCGTAATACAGGGTGTTTTTTTATTCCCCCCCTCGGGTTTTATTTTCTTTGCTAATTGAGATGAAGAGTTGCGGTTTAGACCATTCTTCATAATTTTGGACGAGGGCTTTCATTAAAAAAGTAGATGTTAGCTCTTTCTCCTTAAAGGCTTTAGAGCGCGTTTCAGAAGTGTAGGCGCACCTAGACCATAATCTTTGGCGAATTTTCAACTTCCATTCCTTCAAATCAGAACAAAACTTGCATCCGACTTTGAACCTTTGATTAATATGCGCGTTCCTCAATGAAAATCCAAAGCTAAAAATTTAAATTTTCATTAACTTTCATTTCGTAATATGAGAAATAATATTGATGAAATCCGGAGATTATCGGTCAAAAGGTGCGCCTACACTTCTGAAACTATCTCTAGCCTCCGTAATACAGGGTGTTTTTTTATTCCCCCCCTCGGGTTTTATTTTCTTTGCTAATTGAGATGAAGAGTTGCGGTTTAGACCATTCTTCATAATTTTGGACGAATTTTTTTTTTTTTTTTTTTTTTTTTTTTGTCAAAACTCCCCCAGCCTCCCTAGAGGGGCTCCCAGGGAGGCTATCTCAAAAATTTCAAATAACAACCTCTATCTTGGGATACATTGCTTGAACGGACGTACAATTTTAAGACTTTTGGAGCAAACCGGAAGTTTATGTCGGTTTTTTTTTATTTGATATGTCGAATTTCAAAGTTTTGCTTTGGACTCATTTTCGAAAAACTATTACTCCTTTTCATAGAGTTGACATTAAAAAAAACGAAGGGTTCCAAAATACTCATGCAAAACAAATGCTTTTCAGATAACGAAATGGTATTGACTTAATTTAGTCCAAAATCGAATTTAGAGCATCCTATAATTTTTAAAAATGTTGCCCCCGCAAGGGGCTGTCTAAAAAATTCCGTTGCGCGACCCTTATTGAATGATACATCGATCGGAAGGGCATACAAAATTGAGCATTTTTGCGCAATCCGGAGATCAATACAGTTTTTCTTATTCGAGATGGATGACGAATTTTGAAGATAGGTGAAAATTGAACTTTTAATATTCGCTATCTCGAATACGAAAAACGATACCGATCTCCAGATTGTGCCGAAGAGCTCAATTTTTATGCCCTTTCGATCGATGTATCATTTAATAAAGGGGCGCATAATGGAATTTTTGAGATAGCCCCTTTCAGGAGCAATTTTTTTTAAAAAATTTATGGGGGGGTCTAAAAACGATTTTGGACTAAATTCATGTCAACACCATTTCATTATCTGATTAGTATTTCCTTTTTTGAGTATTTTTGGGCCCTGGTCTTATTCAATTCCGACTCTTTAAATAGGAGTAATGCTTTTTTTCAAAATGGGTCCAAATCGAACTTTGAAATTCATTGCATAAAAAGGAAAAAACGATATAAACTTCCGGTTTGTGCCTAAATTCTTAAAATTTTACATCCTTTCAAATAATGTTTCACAAGATAGGGGTTGCTATTTAGCCACCCCCCCCCCCTCTGTGGTTCCCCCCTAGGAAGGCTGGGGGAATTCGGACCCCCTGAAAAGAAAAATTTGTCCAAAATGATGGCCCGAACCGCAACTCTTTATCTCAATTAGCAAGAAAAAAAAAAAAAAAAAATCACTCGGGTTTTTTTCTAGATCCACACTGAGCATCTCTGTTTTTTGTTTTTTGTTTTTTTTTTTTCTTTTTTTGTTGTTTTTTTTTTTTTTTTTTTATCTGCAACGGTTCAAAAGTCACAGACGGGGGGGGGGCTGTTGCGAAACACCGTGCATTGTGATGAATATAATTACATCAATATTGATACGTAACAATTTTACTTATTTTGTAATCCCAAATTACAGACGAACGAGTTAAGAAAATATCAAAAAAAAGTTCATTGAAATCAGTTGAGTACATCTCGAGTTATTTGCAAATGAAAATATTTGGGTTTAAAAGAGCCTTGTCGTAGACTTGCCTTTTTTAAGCGGTACGTGGTCAGTAAAAAAAACAAAACAATGAATACAAAATAAATAGTAGTAATCTCGTCGAGGGAAGAACCGAGAAACAAGGGTACTTCATAGTAGGAAGATCGAGGAGAATCAATCAAGAGGCGAGGATGTGTGAGTGTCATTTTGAGAGTAACCATACGATAAATTGCAGCAGGCAAAGATGGGCATCGGGCAGTCAAATGGGTGAATAATTGAGTAGGAAATTGACCGGCCGGTGGAGGTCCGTAAGCGATAGGTAATAATAAGATAAGGAAAAGAAGAAAGAAGACAGAAGACAGAGGAGTGCCGAAAAACAAAGACGGAGCACGTTGCGGTGGGCGAGGGGAAGTAACGCACGGCGCGTTCGTCAACTGAAGCATCGAGCGTAGAGAAGAAACCGAAACAACAAAGACGCACAATATCAACTCAAACAACAACAATGCATCCAAGCATTCCAAGCATAATCACGCTGATCAGAAAATGTACAAGTGTGGGGAAAAGATTAGTTTAAGTTGAAACTAAGAATTGATTAGTTGGAATTGAAACAAATTATTACATTAGTTCCATCCGCAGTCGAAAATAATTCGGAACGCAACTAATCGAGAAAAAATTAGTTGCGACTAACCCTTGGAACTAACAACTTATTTTTTCTCATCGCAAATTAGTCGGTCGGCCGGCCCGAATTAGTTCGGCGAGAAAGCTGAACTAATTTTTCAGTTGCCGGTTAGTTAACTAATATTCGACGATTTATTTTTCAATTAATTTTTAGTTGCTCGAAAAACTTATTTTCGTGCCCAAGTCTGTCTGTGCCTCCGAGACTCCGAGTCGGTCGAGTCAAGTCAAGTGGTGTTCGGCACACACACACACACAACCAAGCAAGGATTGTGCACGCACTAACGAAGGTATCGGAGGCTGCTATCCTCCACGACTCCCGCAGCGTTGCCGAGCCAGCAGCCGGATAAAACCGTCATGCCAGTCGCCGGACCAGCCGCGCCTGTTTGTTTTCGTGTTTGTGTGTTTTGTTTCTGGGGGAGCCCCCCTCCCCCCCCTCCTCTGCTGTGGGGGGGGGGGGGGTTCCCCAGACCCCCCCCCCCCCACAGCCTCCCCAATACCAAAGCCCACGAGCCGCCACTGGTTCCTGTGATATTTTATGTCTTTGTATTTTTGACCACCTAGGACTCGGTTTGGATCCATAGTGCGCCGCGCCGTTTGGACTGAGAAAAAACTTGTTACCCCAAACATCCGTCTGACGGGCAGGCTCCGACGCGGAGAAGCCCTGACGACGCGCGTGAACTCATGATCCAATAAAAATGAGGTTTCGTGGAAAAATAACATCCGAAAACTCTCACTATTTAATCTTCAAAAAAACTTTAAATAAGGTCTACGATGAAAGTTAAGGAGTGATTAAAACGCATCTAAATACCTTCGTCAACAATGTCCATTCACAGTTGATTGGTTTTTCCATTTTATTTGACTGTAAATTGACAAAAACTATTGAGCTTTAACAATGGATTTCCACTGTTTTTACCGATACCTCAGTCAGGGGCGGAGTTCAAGCTCTTTAACTTTTTACCTTATCATAAAACCCAGAGACAAATAGAGACGGAGCACTACTCTAAAATACGTAGGGAAGATTTGAGGCACACTGAATTTTCGGGGATTCAACAAAATATCATGTTAAGCAGCAGTCAACACCTTTTGATGTCGCATGGTGTTGAACGGTGACATTCGGAAAACACGGGGGAGTGGGCGCAATACCGCCTCTACACATACCAAGTTGCTTCTTTGAGGTTAGGGTCATCTTGGTATACAGAGCTTATGGAGAGTGCAATGTTGATGAAATTCAAAATCGTGATTTATCCTCTCTAATTATGATTTTCAAGTCTTTTAATACTTTATGTAAGTAACTAAGCCCAAAACTTTCATTACTGACGTGCTTTTCCAATTTTGGTTGAACTTCAAAAAACCAACAAAATACTCGATAACTCCATAAGCGGGCCATAAGCTTACGTATACCAAGACGAACATAACCTCCCCGATCTCAAAACAGAGCAGCCGGGTATGAGTAGAGGCGGTATTGGTGGGCGGGAAGTGAAGAGGAGGGTGCTCACCATTCAACACCATGCGACGTTGACTGTTGTTTTGTTGAATCTGTGAAAATTCAGAGTGCCTCTGCTGCTGCCAGTTAGTGCTGCTCCGTCTCTATTTGTCTCTTATAAAACCATAACATTGTTGTATGTTTTCGTGGTCAGCATAGTCTCAGCTATCATTTGAGACCAATTATTTTATCTCATTTTTATGACATTGATTTTTCGACTTTTGTCTAGCTATTTCGGCCGTATCCCACTCACAATCAGTGCGACGTAAAGCCTTGTTGTTGTAACTCCTTTTCCAAGGTGTGGGAAGCGTAGACACTCGTTTATCTTTTTCGTTTTAACCTCAAATCAAAAATTGTAATCAGAAACTCAACTGAAAATGCGGTTTTTAAGGAAAGTGCGAGTGTTTTAGAGCGGCTATATCTGGACACAGAATATTAATATACCACTATCAAGATGAAGAAATTTTGGTTTCCAACACTGGCATCTAAATCGTTTATTTCTCAAAGGGTACATCACCAAGCGTTACGATGATTCACAATAATTGATGAAAGAGATAGCAACAGGTAAAGCTCGTCCGCTCGTTTTCCTGGTATGAATCAAATGTACTCACACTGAAAAAATAATTCCTAAATTCTAGTAATATTACCACGTACCAGAAACACAACGATGTGTGAACCACAGGGAGTCGAGTATATTTTGACTAGAAAATTCTGGTGATGGTTCCAGAATATGGTTATAGAACTAGAATTTCTTCAAAATTATGAAAAACAATGGTCCGAACTCTAGAATTCTGGTAATTGTATACCATCCCACGGTCGGATTTACATCATCACTTGAGTCCCCCCCCCCCCCCCCCCCCACGCAACCTTGAATTTGAGGCCCCTTATAGAGGCAGGGCTGGTTGTCTGGGAGATTTTTCCCCAAGAAAGAGGGGGAATAGGGGGAAAACATGAAACAGACCGGTCTGCTCGTAAGTCTGTTTTCCCATTTAAAATTACATTGGCGGGGCCCCGGACGATCAGAGGGGACGTCTTGAGAGCCCTGTGACTTGTCAGCGATTAAAGGCCCACCAAAAAGACAGGTGTGCTCGTAAGTCTGTTTTTCCATTTAAAATATTATTAGCGGTGACAAAGTAAGCTAATAAACGGTTTTAGTTCGAAGTCAACGGTTAGCGAACAACCACAACAAGGCACTCATCGGTCGCAATCGGTTGTGATAAAACTCGCGTAGCGTTCCAAACTATCTCAATCACTCTCCTGTGACCCCCATATATACCCATCTCTTTCTAGTTTCGAAATGCGTCTACAGGGCCTTGTTTTAAGCATAGGCGGACCGTGACCAAAAAAAGTGGTGGAAGGGGCTAAAAAGTGATGACGTTTTTTTAGGGCTTCTCAATGGGTCTGTTGCATACTTTTGCTACAACAATATAGAACCCTGATTCTTAAGTAAAATTCGGCGAAAATAATGATGCGCACATTAAAAACGTTCAAAATCTACTCATTAATTCAGGAAATCACTTCAATTTCAAACAGCCCTCGCTACACTAGACATACTATTTGCACCGGTATACTACTACATAGACGAAACCACCTTGCATAAGTGAACAACATCGTAACTACAAAATGATGGAATTCCCTTCTAAATACATGAACTATTGGCTGCATTTTGCTGTCAGGTCTTTTTGGTTTATCAAAGATTACAAAATAATATAAGAAATGTACGTATCTAAACGATTCATTCAAATTTTTGTAAATTCTTTTCATGTTTACGTAAACGAGATGGTTCCATCTATGTAGTTATAAGTCGGTGATATAGTGTCGAGTGTAGTGCGGGTTGTTTGAAATGGAGGGTATTTTCTGAGTTAATCAGTGGATTTTGAAAGTTTATAATGTGCGCATCGTTATTTTCGCCGAAGTTTACGTTAGAAACAATGTGTCATATTGATGTAGCAAAAGTACGCAACAAACCCATTACATGCCGAATAACTGCCGCGTTCGTTAAGCATATCGCCACTATGGCGGATCTAGGAATCTATCCTTCTCTCTCTTCTCCCATTAGAACGCTTATGATAGAAAAGGACAGATTAGGGGCAGTCACGTGATTTTCGCCCCCTCTTCTATCCTTTGCTAACACATGCATTCTAATGGGAGAAGAGAGAGAAGGACAATAACTTGGATCCGCATGTGAGCATCGCGAGGCAGTCTTCGTTTCGTCCCGCATGGAATTAACAGATTAGTTAGGAAAGCAATTAACATATTTAGAATTGCATGTATGGCATTGCACTCCGTAAGTGGCAAAAGATGAGTGCAAGTGTATTGCAAACAGTCACTTGCTCCAGTACAGCGAATCTATTAACGTTCAAGTACGTTCACCTTCTCTCGCCAGAATTTATGAGTCTTTGCGCATGCGCGTAGATTATTCAAATACTATATCTGTATATCTGCATCTTTAAAGCACGCGCCTTAATAAAAATGTATTTCAGATCGGTGCCTTCTAGATCTCTGATACAAGGCTGCCATATTTTGCATACAAAAAAACTCACACTTTAGTCGAGAGCTCCCGTTTTGCGTATAATGGGGCTCTTGCAAAACTTTTGCTATAAGCAAATAAATGGTCCAATCTGATGTAACGACGAGCGGAAATCAAGAAAATCACAATAAAGAAGTCTAAAATTTAGTAATAACTTCACATAACTGCTATAACGGCAATATGGGAATGTCGGTTCGACGCAGGTATCATGGGAGATTCCTGTCTATTACAACTATATTACTTTCTATACGCGGAAACACAGAGATATTATATCTCAATTTTGATAGGAATCTCCCATAATACCTGCGTTTTTCCGCCATTAAGCCCGATTCTGAGAGTGAATTTCGTGATTTTTTAGTGTACTCATCGTCAGTTTTACAGGTTTTAATGCAAGAATCAACTCTTCAATCCCCTATAGCAAAAGTTTGCAAGAGCCCCATTAATGGCATTTTTCAAGTCACCGAAAATTTCACCGGTTGAGAAAAGATTTAGACAGTTAAGTTTAGTGTATCTGTGTATGACTGTATTGTTTGAGAAGACTCGCATCTTTAATCTTCACTCAACCGGTGGAGTCGTCGATGACTTTAAAACAGTTGCGGATAATTTAATAATTAAACGGCGATTGTACCGATTGAGAAAAGATTACAGATCAGAGTGCTTTCGTGCAATATAGTCATACACTGAACTGAACTGTGTAATCTTTTCTCAACCGGTGGAATCATCGGTGGGTAGAAAAATGCCATTAATTATACGCAAAACGGCAGCTCTGCACTTTAATGGAAATCGCTTGCATCGTATTTTGCCAAATTTGGCAGTACTGTGTCTCGGGACATATGACGAAATTAATTTCCAATATCATGGGTTTATAGTTCTGAAATAATTTTGTTCATTTTGGGCTAAAAAAAAAATAAAACCATAAAAAATTACTGAAGAGCAGACGTTCTTGGATTTTGTGTTGTCTCTTTGTTTTCAATTTGGAATGCCAACGATGTGACTGTCCCAAAAAGTGACTTGCACCGTTAAAAATCGGCCAAAAAATCCGGAGAGAAAATTGGAGGAAACATGAAATGGAGCTCTTGCACGGTTTTGCTGTACGCAAATAGAGTATCAATTCTTATGTAAAATGCTGCTAAAATAACGATGAAACCATTTAAAAAGTCTAAAACTCACTCCTCGCAGAGTTGAAATTTCGGGTGACCACCCTTGCATGTATGCACCAACCTCGGATTCGGACCCCAAACAAAAGAGCAGGACATGAAATTAAGTGCTGTCTTCCTCGTTCATTACGCAACGTAGACCTTTTCTGTAGTCATCACCATGCTCCTAGTGATAAAATGTCTGTAAATGGACCTTTAAT
The DNA here is from genome assembly GCA_011764245.1 of Trialeurodes vaporariorum. NCBI lineage: Eukaryota > Metazoa > Arthropoda > Insecta > Hemiptera > Aleyrodidae > Trialeurodes > Trialeurodes vaporariorum. Next base: position 1,632,496 of record VMOF01000379.1, read on the forward strand.
TCCTTCAAATTTACTTTTTGAAAGCAAATTCATTAATCTCATTGTTCAAATTCGTAGGTTATGTTCTTTTGTTTAGGGTCCGAATCCGAGGTTGGTGCATACATGCAAGGATGCGGTGACCTGAAATTTCTAGTTAAATTTTCTCTGCGAGGAGTGAGTTTTAGACTTTTTTAATGGTCTCATCGTTATTTTTGCAGCATTTTACATTGGAATTGATACTCCATTTGCCTATAGCAAAACCGTGCAAGAGCTCCATTGAGGGTAAATTTTACTCTCATGCGTAGTAAAAACGAGGTGCACTGGAAGTAAAGAGCGGAAAATACTATCGAGAAGGGTGTGTGCGCCTCCTCTGTTGAGTAGTATTATCTTTTAATTCCGGAAAAGTGCGAATTATGACTGTCTCTTTCTTTCTTCTTGCACAATTTTCTACTCCACAGATTTCTCACTCCCAAAACTATTCACCGGGAAAAATCACGAATTTCATGTAACCGGAGTTGGAGTGAATAATTTTAACATTGTATAGCAGTGCCGTCCATTAGATTGAAATCTGTAATAGTCGCGCCTGGACTTCATTATGTGTCCAGATAGCTATTCCAAAACTTTTTACCTGCGTATTCAAACAAATTTCATGTGGAGTTTTCTCAACTTATTTATCGTAAAAAAATGAAAGGCAAGCAAAACCGAGCTCGTGTAAAATCTCCATAAGAGATCTTCATTGTGCCTGTCACCTGCAGGCTCTCTTCAAAATTACGTTCCAGACGTTTTAACTATATCTCATTAATTTCGATATATTTTGTCTTGGTATTTCTGATCAGGGCGTCAAAAAATACGCTTGCAGTATTATTGAATTATGAAATCCATTATTGGATTCGATTATAGTTTTAAAAATGCGGATCGGAGGCCCAAAATTGCCAGTTTTTATTTTGGTTTTGGTCGAGTGCCGAAACACAGTCGGCTCTCACTAGTCACAATCAGTCTGTTAATTTATGATACTGGATAGAGCGTATCGGCAATTAAGATCTTCTAATCGTCATCGCCATGGGTTGATCATGATCATTAACTTCTTTCGACAAAAATAAATCTATAGACGATGAAAAATCTATTGCCGACGGAAAGTTGTCGATTTCGCTTGAATCTTGAGAGACCAAGAGTTGACGTGGATCGGCAAAAGTGGACGATCAACAATTCAACGTGCAGTGATTTTATTCCCCCGTTTTGTATACCCCATTTTTTTACAGAAATATGTTTGTGCTAGTGTTCTTATTTGAAAGTTCTGAAAGCATTTTTTGTAACTAACGCTGATAATTGCGCCATTTCTCTAGTAACTCTTTAAAATATATAACTTAAGATACTCACGAAGATTTCGGATAGTTTAAAGACGCTTCACCCGTCAAGCTGAGCGTTCTATTCTATTTTAAAGATTCGTTCAAGGTAAATTCCCTGTACACACCAGTGCAATTTTTCTTTTAAAACTGCAAATTCATGCATCAATTAATTTACCTTGATATTTTTCCCCGTTCGTTTAAATGTTCTTGTTTTATTGTTGTTTTTACATTATTACATTTGAAAGAATTGCATTTATATTTTTTTTTAAACACTTTCCTTAAATTCTTCTGAACTTCCCGTGTTTTTACCTCAACTTTTGTGTAGGAACTGTGCAAGACTGCAAGATATGACTGCATTGTCCATGGACCAGTGCATCAGAGTATTTTATATCGAAAAAACTCTTTACGAACATGTCTCTTTCCTCCATCAAAACTTGTTTTTCAGACTAGGATGGGACACTGGGATCAAACTGTCTTTTTTATATTCTTATTATTTTCTAACTTGTTCACTCAAAGGGAAATGCAAGAGATTGGAGAGTTTCTGGGTGCGCCCATGTTACATGGGCGGTATTTGAAGTTGTCTCCTAAAGTTCATATAAGTAGTTCTGTAAATTTGAGTTGAGGGAAGTGTTGATGTGCATTCTCTCGAGCAAGCAGTGCAGTTTGTCAAACAAAAAATATAAAGAAAGAAAACAAATGAAAAAGAAAAAAAAAAAAATTAAAATATTTTATTAAAAAATTCGGAAAAAAATAAATGAAAATAATTTAATAATAAAAAATCGCAATCACAATTAAAAAACAAAAAATCAGTTGAAAAAAATCCACCGAAATGAAAATCTATAAAAATATAAAAAAACTGTCAAGAATCCAGAACTTCCATTTTATGTATATTTAACCCTTTAGGTACTACGCCCGTATACTCACACGTTTAAAAATTCTTCTATTCCATCAAGTTTTAGCCCCTTACACGGACTATAAAAATGATCCTTTTTATTTGGGAATTTTGCCAAAGATCGTTTAAACTAAACGCCTACAAACCGTCCCGTAGGCAAAATACGTGCCGTGGTGAAATAATATCTATCTACCTATTTGGGCTCGAATCGGCGAGCAAAGGTCGACTCATTAAATTGATACTGAAAGGATCAATGCCATTTTTAATTCACCGATGATTCCACCGATTGATGAAATTATTCCATTGTCCAGTTCAGTGTATGACTTTAACGCACGAAAACACACGTGTAATATGTCCAATATTTTCTCAATTGGTAGAACTAAAATTATTAAAATATCCGGGATTTTTTTTTTAGTCAGAATCGGAGAATTCACCGGTTGAAGGAAGATTAAACGGATCAGAGTATTTCCGTGCTGTACTGTCATACTGTGACCTTAACTTCGTAATCTTTTGGTCAACCGGTGTATTAATAAATGTTTGGTGAATTGAAAAATGTCTCTAAACATGCACAAAACGGCTGAACTCACTAGCGGATCCAAGTTATTGTCCTTCTCTCTCTTCTCCCATTAGAATGCATGTGTTAGCAAAGGATGGAAGAGGGGGGCGAAAATCAAGTGACTGCCCATAATCTGTCCTTTTCTATCATACGCAATCTAATGGGAGAAGAGAAAGAAGGATAGATTCCTAGCGGATCCAAATTCATGGGCGTCATTTAGGGGGGGCAATTGCCAATTGCTTGAATTGCCCATGCAAGGATTTGAAGTCAGGCTCAAAAACTGGCACGAATTATATGATAATTATATGATGAGCAAAAAGAAAAAGGTCATCCGATTATTGCCCGCAAAAGACGGCTCTTTGGCTCTAAAATTATATTGATGAGCAAAAAAAAAAAAAAGGTTATCCGATTTTTTTGCCCCCTCCAAGCCGAAAATTATGATGATGAGCAAAAAAAAAAAAGAAAAAAAAAGGTCATAAGATTTTTGCCCCCCCCCCCCCCCCAAGCCGAACTTGAAATGACGCCCATGTCCAAATTATTGTCCTTCTCTCTCTTCTCCCATTAGAATGCATGTGTTAGCAAGATGGAAGAGGGGGCGAAAATCACGCGACTGCCCCCTATCTGTCCTTTTCTATCATACGCGTTCTAATGGCAGAAGAGAGAGAAGGATAGATTCCTGGATCCGCTAGTGGCTGCTCTGTTAAAATCTGTCACCCAGAAATAATGTCCTTCACGGAAAGATGCAGAGCTAAGTAGTATATCCAACGGCAAGCGCAGATCCTGGGGGGGGGGGCTGAGGGGGATCCAGCCCCCCTCCCCTTGAGCCAACTTTGTACACTGTCTATACTAGGGGATTTTCGAGGAAATTTCTGGCGTTTTTTAGTTATAATATAGTAAGTTTTAGCCCCCTCCCCCTTGGGACCTTATCCCCTCCCTTGAAAGATTTGTAGATCCGCCACTGTCCAACGGTGGCATCTGAAAATGTTTTTTTTTTCTTTCGAGTTTCCTGAGATTATAACAGGAAATGTTAGTTATTTTCAGTCTTTTTTGCTTATGTTAGTATCGTGTCCAAATCATAGCACATCAGACATTCTGCAGTAGAATTTCACAACCGACCCATTATATTTGAGCTGCCATTGTGCTGTTTCTCACTAAGTACTTTCAGAAATACCGCGAATCAATACCAAAACAACTAATTTGCTAACTCCTAATACAGCCTCTCTGTGTGATTGCGGTGAAATTTTTGTGGGGCAGAGACGTATGCATGAATGTGTCTTACTCTCTCTTTGCCCTTTTAAATAGATATGTGTTAGAAAAGGATGAAATAATGAAGATGTATTTTTCTAAAGCATGCTTTCAATACAAATGGACACGCAGAGAAAAAAAAACCAAGCTCCTAGTTACACGCCTTTGCTCAAAAGAGCATGTAGCCGTATAGTATAGTCAGGATATCGTATTCCTCTCTCTTAGCCCATTTAAACGCCTGTGTTAGAAAACGGTGGATTTAGGGGCTGTCACGTGACTTCAGTCCCTCTTTTTGTCCTTTTCTAACGCATGCAGTCAAATGGGCAAAGAGAAGGAAAGAGAAATTCGAGTATGATCTAACTTGAGAGTTCGCGAGTTGCGAGTTTACACGCGACGTTTGTCTTTGAATTCCATTCATTCCTCTCTCTTAGCCCATTTAAACGCATGCGTTAGAAAAGGATGGATATATGGGCTGTCACGTGACCACAGCCCCTCTTTTTGTCCTTTTCTAACGCATGCAGTCAAATGGGCAAAAAGAAGGAAAGGCAAATTCGAGTATGATCTAACTTGAGAGAGTCCGCGAGTTTACACGCGATGTTTGTCTTCGAATTCCATTCATTGTTTCTATAACGTGCTAAATCGTGAATAAACAAGGGCTCGTATGAATAAACCGCAACCATTCATAAAACGAGCTTCGATGCTCGAAGTTTACGAATTCCGCGCGTAACTTATGACGGATGCTTGTAAGTACTAACCAGTGTGTGCTTATGTTAGTGTAAAATTGTGTGTATTATACTCGCACTCAAGCATCAAGGGGGCCGGGGCCGTGTGTATTAGACGTGCAATCAACCCCTTCTTCAATTGGGTCCATTTTAAGGTTTCTTTTGCTAGTCAGGTCCGGTTCTCACCTGTTTACGCTACGCGATCTCTCTTTCCCTCTCTCCCTCCCATCTTTGTCTTCTTTCAATTTTCTTAGCAGTACGATGTCCTAGTGAAACGGCTTTATGCATTATCGAAGATATACATGCAATCGATTTTTCCTTTGTATATAGTTGGTCTCTTTTTGCATTATAAGTCGATTTCGTGACATCATGGCCGTCATAAGACAGTGTCCAATTTTTTTTGAGTCGTCCGAGTCTAGTTGTTTGAACTTACTTTTATTTACCATGGTATTCTATTTCTGTTTCAGATCGGCTCCTGCTTTCTACCCCGCCTGCTAAATCTAAAATGCAGTAAGTCTGTTTTTAATTAGTTTCCGTTTCATAGGGGTTTTTTTTTTTTTTTTTATTTCATTCGCATCCAATATTTATTTTGAGTAATGAACCAGTCACATTAACGTTGTAAAAAGTTTTCATCCTCCTCCCCCTCCTGTAAAAACAGTTTCCAGAAATGTCTATATGCATTGCCTGAAAATGTCTACATCCACGGCATCCACGCGCAACATGACGCAGGAATGTGGCAATGTGGCAAGAATCCGCTGTTCAGCGGATTCTTTCCATTGTAACCTACGTAAAGTAATCGATCTTCACTGGATTCACTAAATCCCTGAAAAATCGATACTTTTGCATTGGTTCAAATGCAACTAAAAACATGGTCACCAAATAGCACGATCCGCCACTGCTGTATACTAACCTTTCCTCCCACTTCATGCATCTTTCCGTATTCAATTAAATATTTGCATCGTTTAATCTTACTGTCACAATGTAAGTTTATTTAGAGTTAGTGATTACTGAGCTGTCATTGCGCTCGAAAAATCGATTTAGATAAAAGCCGGTCGCAATTACCTTGGTAGGTAATCACTATGGTCCGTCGCAAAGTAGTGAGAATCCTGACATTTTGTTGGGTGAAATTTGGCAACAATGGATTTTTTTCTATTTAAACAAATGCAAAATAATCGATTCTTAATGAACAATCTATCTCACGTCATATACTCGATTTTTGACGTTGGTTTAAATTGAGGAAAGGACGGTTGCCAGATTGTACGATCTCTTTGTTGGAACCAGGGCCCAATAAATGCACGGCACAAACGGGCTTTAGGTCGTACCTAAAAATGGCGATTCTAATCTCACATTTCTTTAACGGCACATCGGAATGTTGGGTGCGCACCCAACTTTACGTTACTTGGGGCGGGTCTAGAGCCTCTCTAACCCACCCTAAGTGCTATTTTGAGGTTAATTTTGTGGTTGCGCCATTTTAAAACGGTCCGATGCGGTCCGTTGGCTGGTGGCCGATGCTTGTTGAAGTACTTAGGGCGGACTTGGGGCTGACTTGGGGCCGAGGACCGTGTGACCCAGGGCTGCCAAAACGCGTATAATCGTATCCTTGGCGTATACTTTGATTTGAAAAAAAGTATCTTTTTGCGTATCTTTTAAAATTTGGCGTACAATTTTTTTCTTCCCCGTGTTAAAGCATAGGAGTTTGGCGTATCCTTGTAGTTGCAGGATACGATTATACGAATTGGCGTATCTTTTGAAATTGGTTCACGGCAGCCCTGGTGTGACCGTACATTTATTGGACCCAGAGTTCCAACTCTCACGTAATGCATATGCTCTATCAAAGTTTTCTCTGTTTCGTATTTTGTCCTAAAATTCGTCAAAGTTGGTCCTTTGTGCGTTGAGCTTTAGCCGTCGGGCGTCGCCACACGTACGGCACACGCGTCGCGCGACGACTCGACGAGTGACGGCGCGACTTGACGCTTGCCCTGCAATTTCCTGTGCAAAGAGAGACGCGTTTTTATTATGACCTCAATGAACTACTGAAACCAAATCTGATTGGCTGAATTATCACTCAACTCAACGCCGAGGCTCTTGATTTGCGTATTTATGTAGAGCTCTTTGAAATGATCTGCAAGTCGTCGCGCGGAGTCAAGGAGGAAAAGGAAGATGAGGACTTGTAATAATTGAGGTAGGGCAAAAGCCTATATCTGGCTCCTGATCTACTTTTTATCGCTTGCTTGACCATTTTTTCCTGTCTTCCTTTTGCTCCGGGGTAGTGAACAAAAGAAATGTATCCTGACAGGAAAGAAATAAAAATATGGCACCACATCACTCACTACTCCACTGACTAATTATTCGTGAAATTTTCGCAATCTAATTTATTGGCTGTACTTACCCGATAAATTAGGTTCTTCGACCAATAAATGGGGCAATAATGGAGCAGTTGCAAGGGTCCGAAATGTTGTGTTTTTTATTAAGAAAATGGAAGTACTTGATGAGCTGAGAACAAAGATGCCTTTGGTTTCTAATTAAGTCCCATTTTTCCGGAGATGAGATTTTGGCCCAAAATACATTGTTTTAAATGGGAATTCCGCGTAGTGACATCACTACACACACGAATTTTTGTAACTTTACACGTGTGTATCTCCAAAACCAAGACACTTGGGAAAAAACCAAAGGCACCATTGTTCTCAGCTTATCAAGTACTATCATTTTCTGTATAAAAAACACAACATTTCAGACCCTTGCAACTGCCCCATTGAGTAATCAAATGATACAGTTTCACAGCAATCACAACCAACAATCAACAACTGTAATATAGTTGTTGATTGTTGGTTGTGATTTCTGTGGTTGCTACAATGTTAATATACATTAGTGATTAGTGATTAATTGTATTAACTAAATACGCATACATGTTTGACCTGAACCATAGCCGTAAGGCTCAAATGTATAAGAATGAAAATAAATAAATAAAATAGACCACTTATCACTCAGCCGAATGCGACCAATTTGGCTCTTGCAAACTTTTGCTGTAGGGGATTGAAGAGTTGATTTTTGCATAAAAACCAGTAGAAATGACGATGAGTACACTAAAAAATCACGAAATTCACCCTCAGAATCGAGCTTAATGGCGGAGAGACGCAGGTATCACGGGAGATTCCTATCTAAATTGAGACTTCTCTCTGTGTTTGCGCAGAGAATGTGACATAATAGACAGGAATCTCCCATGATACTTGCGTTAAGCTGCCATTACAAACTTGCTGTTATAGCAGTTTTGTGAGTTTATTACTGAATTGTAGACTTTCATAATGTGATTTTCGCTGATCGTTCCATCAGATTGGGATGTTTATTTGCTAGTAGCAAAAGTTTGCAAGAGCCCCGGCATTTTATTAACTTTATTTTCCGGATTTAGGTCTGGAGAATTAGGTAATCCTACTTTCCGAACGACCCTCGGATTTAAGCGATCTCGAGTAATTGAAGAAGAGAAAACGTTTTAGTGAACCCATTTAAGAGTTGTCCATGAATTTTCGGTGAATCATTTGCTCTCACAGAGACAATCGTGGCAGGAAGCCAAAATCAATACAGTCTCGGCTCAGTATATTATTATTTGCGCCTCTAATAAAATACTCAATTATAATAGCTCGTTAACATTTTATGGATGCTTATCGTCAGTGGCGAAGCGGCATATTCGGCAACAATGTATTTTCTCCATTTAAAATCACCAAAAAAGTCGAACGCTTCAGTCATCGGCGATGACCAGGCTTTTCGACCTTTCTAATGTGTTTAAATGGGGAAAAAGAAACGTTGCCAAATCGCACGCCTCGCCACTGCGCATCGTTGTTTCATTCTGCACCCATTTCAGAAAAGCGAATAGTTACCACGTACAAGTAACGCTCGCATGCTCAAATTAAGTTGGTAGATGCGAGTATCCCTACTCCGAGGTGTTTCTTTTGCCTATGCCATTAATTGAAGGCACTTGCCGAAAAATTGTTTTTCTAAAGTATATATTTCACGACTGCTCTGTAAGCTATTTCTAGAATGATTGGACTTGGTCGTGATGGATTGTATCGTGGACCTTGATTGTTACCCGATTAAAAATGTCAGCTGCTTATTGCTATTGACCAATCAGGTTATGCTATTTTGGCGGTTTGGAGCTGATGTTTTCATGAAAGCCGTAGAACTGTCAAGTCCAATCTTTTCTGAGGCAAGTTCTACCTCGAACTTATTCCTTGTCTTTCGTCAGAAATCTTTTTACAGTCGATGAAAGAGTCTGTAATGGAGAGGAGCTTTTTGGCTTTTTGTTTTGTTTTGTTCTTTACTATATCATACGAGTCGAAATGTATATGAATTTTCAATCAATGCAAGTTACTCAAACATTCATTTACGGTTTTCTTGAAATCTTCAGTTTATATATAAGTAGCTGATTATGATGGTCGGTCGAGCATTTGAGTGCTCGGCTTTGTTCATCACCAGAAGCCAATAAACTTCCCCTCGTCAAAAATAGACCGCAACCTGTACCGCAAATCGATATTGGAATCAGATACGTTCGAGGCAGTGTGGTCAGCCTGGTACCCATCCAATGGCTTTTGCATCCCATGCTACAGCGGAAGCACTGAACCCCCTACAATCTACATTCTTTTTCCACCGCCAGATCGTATAGAAAAGAATCAAGCAGCTGAAACACGCAACTTCATAGACATATTTTCGAAGGTGAGCTCAGATGTCTCGTATGTATCCGTTTATACTGCATCCGTGTAGAAAAGATTACATTATCCTGTGATGTAGTATATCTATCAGTGGCGTAGCGTGCAATTTGGCAGCATGGTATTTATTTCATTTAAACCCATGCAAAAAGTCGATTGCGAAGGTATTCACCGAACATCAAACACTTCGATTTTTTCCATGGGTTTACATGGACGAACTGCAACGTTGCCACATCGCACGCTACGCCACTGATATCTATATGTATGTATATTGTTGCTTCGCGCCATTTTGGGTATTGTTGTTCTGTCTCTTATTCTCGTGTAAAAAAAACGTTTCGAAAATTGACAAAGTGTGCAACTTAAAGAATCTGCGCCGTAATTTTCAAAGCCGGCGTCTGAAAAACACGTAGGTGTCGGCTTTTCAACCGGTCATTGAATATCCCATGCATAAAGTCGAATGTGACTGTGATCATTGTGCACTCTTAACTTCGATCTACTGCATCGGTTTAAATGGACGGACTGCAACAGTGAAACTCTGCCGCTGAGGTATGTAAACATTATTTTAAAGTAAGCCATTAATCTGATTCTAAGCGGTCAATATGATGGGTTAACTCAGAACTGTTCCATATCAGCCTTGATGGTACCGTAAATTCACCCTCTGAAGAAACGGCGATTACGATTGCTTGCTCAGTATTCAGTAATCGTGCAATCGATTACATCCCCCCGACCCCCCCCCCCCCCCCCCCCATTCGCCGTACTCTGATCCCAAGCAATACATTGCCTCGTTAAATCATTTGTCTCGTTTTTTCTCAATAAATGGGGCTCTTATAAACTTTTGCTGTAAGCAAATAAATAGTCCAATCTTATGTAAAGACCAGCGAAAATCACGAAAATCACACTAAGAAAGTCTAAAATTCAGTAATAAACTCACACAACTGCTGTAACGACAAGATTGTAACGGCGATTCAACGCAGGTATCATGGGAGATTCCTGTCTATATTATGTCACTTTCTTTATGGAGACACAGAGATATGTCTCAATTTAGATAGGAATCTCCAATGATACCTGCGTCTCTCCGCCAGTAAGCCCCGATTCTGAGAGTGAATTTCGTGATTTTTCAGTGTACTCATCGTCATTTTTACAGGTTTTTATGCAAGAATCAACTCTTCAATCCCCTATAGCAAAAGTTTGCAAGAGCCCCGTTACATACTGTTCTTTGCAATGTTTCAAGCAATACAGGGTTATTGCAGTAAGTCGGGGGGTCGGACCTATTATTTTCGACCCCCGATCCCTGGTCATTCTCGAGATTCGCCATCCCCCCCCACCCATAGCTGTAGCTACCATAGGGCAAGCGGGGTCCCCAGGCCCCACCCCTCTCCAAGTTCCCGATCCCACTGTGCGGAAACATCCGTGCTCTCTATGGTCTATGCTGCAACCTGATCTGGATCAGGTAGGTACTTACAGATACACCTCACCTCACAATCAATCAATATAGTCCCACGATAACGATAAACGATACAAAATTACTAATGGCATTGCTGCCGCTACTCGCGAGTGTCAGCGAGTGCATTGCATACCTACAGTGCTGCCAGATTTGACCTTGAAATATACAAATTTTACATTGAGTCTTATATGGAAAATGTGTGTATGTTTTTACCAAATCTGGCAGCACCGGAATACCGCCATCAGTGTTGCCAGATGTACGGCTTAAAGACCTATATTTTCCAGTCAAATCAATGTAAAATATACGATTTTTACATGAAATCTGGCAACGCTGACTGCCACCAGCACCAGCGCTGCCGTTTTCGCGCTCATTCAATGGCATCCTTTACAAACCTCATCGATAACTCTACTGCGGTTGAAGCAAAGATTACATTTACCTACCAATGGAGCTGTTGCAAACTTTTGCTACTGGCTTATTAAGAGTTGATTGTGGGGTAAAACCAGAGATTACTAAGCCTAAGAGATATGGCATAACGATTCGAAAGTGTTGTTCGACTCCTACGAAGTATGCAATGTGGCGTACGCTGGTGACCGTAAACATTGTTACTACTGTTGGCTTACTACTGTAGGCTTAGTAATCTCTGGGTAAAACTCTGTAAAATTAACGATTAGCGCACTAAAAAATCACGAACGCAACACCACACAAGAAGAAGAAGAAGAAGAAGAAGAAGAAGCATACAATGGAGCTCTTGTAGTGGCGCACCGAAGGGGGTGGTTTTAGGGTCAACCCCCCCCCCCCCCCAAGCATCAAGATTTTGCCCTAAAAAAGGTCATCTTCGGCCAAAATTTCTTTCAAAACCCCCCCTAAGGCCTCAGAAAATGGAAAATTTGAGGTGAAACCCCCACCAAACTAAAGTTCTCGGTGCGCCACTGAGCTCTTGCAAACTTTTTCTATAGGTAATTCAAAAGTTGATTCTTGCATAAAAACCTGTAAAAATGACGACGAGTACACTAAAAAATCAAGAAATTCACTCTCAAAATCGGGCTCATTGGCGGAAAGATGCAGGTATCATGGGAGATTCCCATCTAAATTGAGACATATCTGTGTGTTTCCGTAGAGAAAGTGACATAATAGACAGGAATCTCCCATGATACCTGCGTCGAACCGCCATTACCATCTTGCCATTATATCAGTTATGTGAAGTTATTACTGAATTTTAGACTTTCTTAGTGTGATTTTCGTGATTTTTGCTGGTCTTTGCAGAAGATTGGACTATTTATTTGCTTACAGCAAAAGTTTGCAAGAGCCCCATTTGGCTAATTTCTGACATGTGTCAGTTTCTTTATCGTGCAAATCCTGCGAGAAGAAACAGTTTTATCGATATCTGTGCCCAGATCGCCATCTATCCCAAACTCTTGAATTTTCTTTTAAAACTGATTTCAAGTGGACTTCACACAGCTTTTCTTTCAAGGTTAAAAAAGTGATACAAACAAACCGAGCCCGTGTAACATGGGCGGAGCCAGCAATTCGGCAACTGTGGATTCTTCCCATTTGAATGTATGAGAAACAATCGATTAGAAACTGGGCCATGGCCCCCTCAAGAATCGATTGTTTCCCATACATTCAGATGGGAAGAATCCACAGTTGCCGAATTGCTGGCTCCGCCCATGCCGTGTAAAATGTACGCAAGAGATTTCCATCATGGCGGCCATATCATGGGCGGATACAGGGAATGGGTCTGTTGCAAACTTTTGCTACAGCGCCAAAGGATGTTCAATTTCATGCAAAATCGCGTGAAAAGTCCATTGGTGGCATCAGAAAGTCATAAAATGCAGTAATAAACTCACAAGAGACGTTTAATGAAATCCAAGATGGCGGTAAAATATTGAGCAACCTGTATGCATGCACCACGAACATCCAAGGTTAGCCAACCTCACAATATCAATCACACCCAATCACAACGTAAATAAACACATAACCTCTGAAGTTGCGAGGTTGTCAACGTTGGCAATCCTTGGATGTTAAAGGTGGATACATACAGATTGCTCGGTATTTTACCGCCATCTTGGATTTCATTAAACGCCTCTTGTGAGTTTATTACTGCATTTTATGACTTTCTGATGCCACCAATGGACTTTTCAGACGATTTTACATTGGATTAAACACTCTTAATCTATGCAGCAAAAGTTTGCAACAGACCCATTGTCTTTCTCTCTCCTCCCATTTGAAAACGTGCATTAGAAAAGGACAGAAGAGGGGGCCAAAGTCACGTGATGGCCCCCTCTGCTATCCTTTTCTAACACATAAGTTCAAATGGAGGGAGAGAGAAAGACAATTCCCTGTATCCGCCCATGTGCCATATTGAAGTTTCAAAATCACGTCCCATAAATCCCCTCTATTGCTATAGAGGGTTTTAGTATAAGTAATGGCGGTAGCCGGTGATGAGCGTTCCAAGCGAAGACAGTTTGTCTCTCTCGCTCTCACGTAACCTCCATGTCCTGCCATTTCATTCTAATTTCAAAAGTCGTTTTTTTTTTTTTTTTTTTTTTTTTTTTTTTTTTTTTTTTTTTTTTTTTTTTTTTTTAAACAGTACTATTACATTACTTAGTACTAAACTTACACCTACTATACATTTGAGTATATCTATGTGCTATTTATAACTTACACTAAATTTTAATTTTTAACTTTTCCTGCTAGTCCAGCAACAGAATATCTTTGCTGGACTAGCAAGTAACACAAAATAAATATAGTTCTACTCCCGTTGGGTGTAGACTGTGTCTGAACAAACAAAAATAAAGATAAATAAATAATAAAATAAAATAAAATAAAATAAAATAAAATAACAAGTGAAAAAGGAAAGACAAATAAAAATAAATGAATAAAGAAACATAAATAAATAAATAAATAAATTATAAATAAATAAAGAAAGAAAGAAAGAAATAAATAAATAAACAAACAAACAAACAAACAAACAAACAAACAAACAAACATACAAATCAATTACTAAATAAATAAAGTAAATTTAAATTAAGTAATTAAATTGAGACATAACGTTTACATTTACATAAGTTCACAGTATATACAATTAACTATCTTACAGTTTATAACACCTAGCTGCCACTATACGCAGTACTTTTACTCATCGTAGCAACGGCAAAGCAACTCAAACGGTTTCGCCGATTTAACCTTCTCACTGTCTCACTGTTATCCATCAGTTTTATCGCCTCTTCGTTGACATGACCCAAAACTCTCGCTTCGTATTTTTCCGCCACCTCTCTAATGTACTCTTTAACTGTTGGGATCCCTAACTCTTTGTGTATGTCCTTGTTCCTCATGTACCAAGGGGCCCCTAGAATCTGTCTCAGAATTTTGTTTTGTTCCGTTTGAATTAGTTTGACGTTGCTATCTTTGGCGCATCCCCAGAGCTGGCAACCATAAGCCCAGACTGGTCTAATTAGTTGTTTATATAACAAAACTTTATTGTGGATTGGAAGTCGGGAACCTCGCCCCAGCAGCCAATTCATTTTTCTAACTTTAAAAAAAAATCGTTTAAAGAGACATATTCCATGAAATATTTTGGCTAAAATGAATTACTCGAGGCATTTTAATGCGATTTTGTTAATAATATGTCGTAAAAAAACAAGGACCTGTATACGAATCTCGAAATTGGGAAGAGATAGGTATACATAAGGGTCACGGGAGAGTAAGTGAGATAGTTTGAAACGCTACGCGAGTTTTATCAGAACCGATTGTGACCGATGAGTGCATTGTTGTGGTTGTCGGCTAACCGTTGACTTCTCACTTAAACCGTCCATAGCTCGTTAGAAGTACCCAAATCAATAAAATTTGCTTCAACCGGTTGAATCACCGATGCAGCTTAGAACTCCGTTGAATAGTACGATGCAAAACGGTAGCACCGATTCACGACCACCTAACCTCGTCTGCGCTCCGCGTAAGTGGTGCGAATAAGTGTAAGTAAAGTACTTTACGCGTGTCAATCAGTAATAATTGTCGCGTGTTTCCAGCGGCGCGGCAGCCGCGCGCGCGAGCGAGTCGCGTCGTTTCCTGAACTCGGAACTGCCACCGCGGGCTCACCGCCCCTCGCCTCTCCGCCGCCCAGTAGGCGGAAATGACAGATTTGGTGGCCAAGATTTATCTCGTCTATACGAGGTGAAGAGGGGGGTGTTCAACAGACTATAATAAGCAAAGGTGCTTACTGTCGGGGAATGGAGCTGTTGCAAAATTTTGCTACAGGCTTGTTGATAGTTGATACTATCTATGCCCCTCGTATGGCAAGACTCTTTCATATATAGGGGCTCTAGTTCTTGCTATTCAAAAATCGAAAACTTGCGTTACAAAAGTTATAATATCATTATGTTAATATGTTAATATCATGAAATAACGGCTCATTAATGGAGCTGTTGCAAACTTTTGCTACAGGCTTATTAATAGTTGATTATGGGGTAAAACCTTGTAAAAATAACGATTAGCGCACTAAAAAATCACGAAATTCACTCCTAAACTCGCAAAATGCTTTTAAACGCGAGACCGAAGTGGTGGCCGCTGCCGCGGTTTGCATTGGGTTTCCCTATCTTCAATCAGCGCCATCTATACCAGAGACAGAGACGGAGCACTACGCTAAAATACATAGGGAAGATTTGAGGCACTCTGAATTTTCGGGGATTCGACAAAATAACATGTAAAACATCAGTCAACACCTTGCGATGTCGCATGGTGTTGAACGGTGACTTTCGGAAAACACGGGGGGGGGGGATAGTCGGGAAGTGAAGAGGAGGGTGCTCACCATTCAACACCATGCGACGTTGACTGTTGTTTTGTTGAATCCGAGAGAATTCAGAGTGCCTCTGCTGCAGTTTTTGTGTCGTCAATAGTTCTCATCATCAATTTTACAGGTTTTTTTGCAAGAATCATCTCTTCAATCACCTGTAGCAAAAGTTTCACGGAGAGAAAAAAACGTCGGTTCTTATGGAACACCGAGAATGTTTGCTTCCAGTAACCGAAGTTTTCAGTTGTGAGTACCGAACTTCAGTTAGGAGTACCGAAGTGGCTCAGTAGGATCGAAATGTGAGTCATAGTATTAGTCACCTTTTACCGTAACCTTTTCGCACGGAAAAAAAAGATTAGTGAAAATAACCATATGGATACCTGATTTTGGCACCTGCTAGATGTTATGGTAAACTTGACCAGAAGTATGGTACATTTGCCGATACTTTGAGTAAATTCGACATGTAATCAGGTAACATCACCTAGTAACTAGTCAAAACATAGTATACTTCTGGTTAACATTACCATAACATCTAGCAGATGCCAAAATCAGGTATCCGTATGGTTGGTTATTTTCACCGTAGTTTTTTTTCCGTGCGGTACTCCTAACTGAAGTTCGGTACTCACAACCGAAAACTTTGGTTACTGTAACCGAACACCTCGGTGTTCCATATGAGCCGAAGTTCAGTTCTTCTAACCGATTTCTTTTTTCTCCGTGCATAAAGAAATCAGGTTTTGCGACAATCTTTGTGTCGTCAATAGTCATCATCAATTTTACAGGTTTTTATGCAAGAATCATCTCTTCAATCACCTGTAGCAAAAGTTTATGGAAGAGCTTAGTTTCCTGGGGGTGATCACGGAGGATCGTTTCGTTTTGGTATCGTTATCGTTATCGTTTGCATTAAATCAAATGGGCTTGCTTCTGCGCAACTCGATCGCGCAGGTGATCCCCTCCTCACCTCTTCCTACTTCAAACGATCGAGATTACGACAGCCTCCGACTCATCGCTTCCTTTCGTCCGTTTCAATCGTTACGAGGGGCTCAAAACGATTCGATCAGTTGAGCCACCCGTAAGGTTACACGTAAACGATAACGATAACGATACCAAAACGAAACGATCCTCCGTGATCACTCCCCAGGGGGGTGATCACGGAGGATCGTTTCGTTTCGGTATCGTTATCGTTATCGTTTGCATTAAATCAAATGGGCTTGCTTCTGCGCAACTCGATCGCGCAGGTGATCCCCTCCTCACCTCTTCCTACTTCAAACGATCGAGTAAACGACAGCCTCCAACTCATCGCTTCCTTTCGACCGTTTCAATCGTTACGAGAGGCTCAAAACGATTCGATCAGTTGAGCCACCCATAAGGTTACACGTAAACGATAACGATAACGAAAACGAAACGAAACGATCCTCCGTGATCACCCCCCAGGGGGGTGATCACGGAGGATCGTTATCGTTATCGTTATCGTTATCGTTATCGTTATCGTTTTCGAGTGCAGCAGTTACTCGCGCTGTAGTAGGCTATCCTCTTATTTCTTCTTCTTCAACACTATTCTACTCGATAACGATAACGATAACGATAACGATAACGATCCTCCGTGATCACCCCCCAGGATCCGCTATAGTTTGTGATTGTTGATGTTGACCATCAAATCGGTCGTTCGAGCCCATTGCGCGCTGCCACCGGTTTCGGTTATATCGGTATCAGTATACCAATATCGGTTCAAAACTCGACTTGGACTTGGAACAAGACAAGGAACGGGCGGCACTGGCTCGCGCCGCGCCGCGCGTATTATACTCACTCGGCACATGAACTTGGCCGTCCGGAACTAGTTTTCAAGTTGAAGGCAAACATGAAAACTTTTTTTCTTCTCTCTTTACGCCATGCCACCACCGCACCGCGGCGCGCGACCGTGGGGTCCCTCGCCCGCCCGTGTCCGCCATCGGGGACCCCCGGCCGTTGAATGTTCCGACTTCACTACTCCAGTGTAGTGGTGTTCTTTCGCAGGCCCGCGCTTTCCGCGATTTTCCTCCGTCATTGTTTGTTTGTTTGTTTCTTGTGATTTTTTATCCCCCTGCTCTTCAGATTTCTTCTGTTTAAAGTGCGCTTTTTTGACACCGCTCCCGAATGAGCGCGTTTTTGAAAAGTCCGTCCCCGGGGACCACACGCCCCTAACATCCCCCATCTCATTGTAAGCGTCATATTGAACTTTTTTACTAAGAAAAATTGAAATTTTATATAAAAAAAAATGCACCATTTGCCATGACCAACGAAGTATTGCACCGAGTTGGGCAAATAGGAGTGTAATCGATTACACGATTACTTATAATCGGTAATCGTCAAACCTTTGGATGATAATTAAATGTATTCTTCCCAGATAAATAGTAAACTTAACCCTTTCTGTCATTAATTATGAAGGAAGTGTCACTGTAGTCTGAAACCTATACCATTAAATTGAACAAACTTTTCTCATATGATTTCATGTGTGAGTCAATTTTTTCGAATTTCCATAAGGCTCCATGTTAAATGTCGTCCCTTATAATGGACACTGTGACGGAACGGGTTAAGGGTCTTTTCGGTTAGATCTAATTCTTCTGCTAATAATATGATGGGTGGCTTGTAAAAAAATCAGCCCCGATTACCGTAAAATTCATCATCCAAAAAACAACGATTACTATTACTTGGTAATCGTGTAATCGATTACAACCCCAATTTGCCGAACTCTGGTATAGCAATAGAGATTCTTATACTTGTTAAAAGCCCTTTCTCAAGACGTGACAGCATGAGCGATCTGAGTCTGGTTTGTTTGCCTCATATTATAATTATGTTAACTTTAAATCAAAATTTGTAATTAGTCAAGTGGAATTTGTTTTAAACGAAAGTGCAAGTGTTTTAGAGTGGCTATCTGGACATAGAATTTTAATGTAACCATCCGAGTGAGAAAATTTTGCTCGTTTCTGATTTTATGTCAGTTTCCTTGTCGTGAAAATCCTTCCAGAAGAAACAGTTTTGTCCATTTCTGTGTCCAGGTAGTGACTCGAAAACACTTGCACTTTCGTTTAAAATCAATTTCCACCGGATTAATTACAACTTTTTTTTTTAAGATTACAAAATGTGAGGTAAACAAACCTATACCGTGTAAAATGTCCGTAAGAGATTTCTAGCATGGAAAAGATTTGATCTTGAAATAATAATTCAATTGAGCCCCTAAAATATCGATACGTTTGCATTGATTCAAATGGGATAGAAGTCAAATAATCACATTTTCAGAAAGTTTCTAGTTCTCAAGTTGTAAGAAAATCATTCAAAATTAGAGGTTTTTTTTCTTTTCTGTTATCGGCAAAAAACTTTTATAGTTTTTCTTGAATTTGTATGGTTCTTTCGTGACTTTTCAAGGCAAGTCTTGAGTTCAAATCTCTAGCGGAATTTCCCATTAAAATTTCAATTTTTCTTTTTTGTAATATGAGATTTTTATTTACATACCGTTCCCTCGGCGCTCTCAATTTGCCTGTGGAATCCCTGTGATGTTAGAACCATCGTGTAAGCTAATAATAATAATCGCAAATTTCTACTCAACCGAGCCCTAATTTTACATCTTGTGCACTACGATTTTATTTTATTTTTTTAACGAAATTATAATCAATTTGTGTGACTGTGTTATTTTAAAGCCAATTTCTCTCAACTCGATTTGATCGATCGAGTATCTACATTCTACACTGATCATTGTTTCTGCATCGGTTTGTTTATTGTGCGTGCAGAAAGAATCGAAACCACGTGTTTATACCAGTGATATTTTCATAGCCAAGTTCTTATAACTCTTCGTCTTATCTTGCCGTAAGTTTTTTCCTCAATTATTTGCACGTCCGCACGGATTAAGGCTCACGATGTCTAGTTTATATGTATATATCGAAGTGCATTTTTTCCTCTTTCTATTTGCTCCTCTTCTTCATTCAAAGAATTTAATTTGAAATCAAGATTTTTATTTCAGCCCACTGTACTGGCGCAATCAGGATCTCTTCCATCTCTCTCATTACCCATTTGAGTGTATAAGTAGGAAAAGGACAGAAAGAGGGGGTTTTATCCCCTTGTCCGCATCCTTATCTAACTTACGTTTCTTAATGGAAAAAAGAGAGAGATGAAGAAACTTTCGTTGCGCTACTGTTTCAGTCGCAATCATTCATAAAGGCGGATCCGACAATCTGGCAACAGTGAGTTCATCTCATTTCAATGTATGATAAACTATCGATTCTTGAAGGGGCTGTAGCCCCCTGACTATTCGATTATTTATCGTGCAATCAAATGGGAAGAATACTTTGTTGCCAGATTGCTCGTGCAGCTCTGCTTATTGTTAGATTCATTCAGTCTGGAGCGCCCGGCGCCTACACTATAAAAGCACGTAAACAAAGCAAGATATATAGGTTACCAGTGTTACTAGAGCTTGTTTCAGAAGTGTAAGCGGACCAAAACCATAATTTTTGGCGAATTTTCATTTTTTATTTCTTCAAATCAATACCGACTTTGCCCCTGACTTTATTCTCTCGTTTTCAAAGTTTTCCGCTTTGAAAAGTGAACACTCAATTTCATTTTTATTCATTTTCATCGAGTAATATCATAAATAATGTTGACAAATTCCAAAGATTGTTGGTCTAGGTCCGCCTACACTTCTGAAACGAGCTCTACAAAAGGCTAAAAATTGGCCACTTAGACATGCAAGAATTTGACTCTGATGTAGGAGTCATAGTCTCCGTTGTTTACAATTGCGTGTCAAAAAAGAAATCGTTAAGTATCGTGAGAAATATCTATAAACAGATACACTGGTTTAGCATAAATATTTGTTACAAAAAAAATCAGAAACCCATTTTCCGGGTGTTAAATTCACCGAACCAAATCTGATATTTTTTGTTTCCTCTATTTCCTCAATAATCGCATGGATTATTTGTTCAAATTTTTAATTGCATATTACGCAAATTTCGATCTCACCTGCGACTTTAGAGATTCTTCGTTTCCTTATCTGACCGAGGCACAGTGCAGTGTCCAATGGACAAAAGTCGAAAATTCGACCATCAGGGATAGTGTTGGTGGACGATGGATTGTTTAAATAAACAACCGGAGAGCGCGTTGCAAGTGTTCGTTTACTTCAAAAGTGTCAAATGAGGGGAGGGGAAGGGGGGGAAGATAAGGCCGCCACGCTACCTCAGCGCTGATACCTCAAAAGGTGTGCGAGTCATTGTGATAGTGACAAGATTGCGGACCTACAGTCACATGCATGGAGCAAAACTGCAGCTGATTTAGTATGCAGGTAAGTTATTCTTTACAAAAAAAATTAATTTGGTTTTTTTAAATCAATCTGGGGGGGTGAAAGCCCCCCTCTTTTTAGGAGTACCAAGCGTTGCTGTTTTTACACTAATTCAAATGTTTAGGCAGACATATAAAAAAATATATATAAATATATATGTGCAGTTTTCACATATGTCATAGGAAATTTCCTCAGGATTCAGAATCCGTCGAGATATCTACCGAATACCTCCGATATTTTGAGATATCTTAAATTTACGGACCTTTACTAGCCCTGCAGGGTCATAAGCCAAAAAACTTTGACCGGCCGCCATTTTGGATTCAAGAATCGTATTGACGTCCGGTTTGCGCCATCCTCTTTCTCTTTCCAAGACCTTTCGATTGATGTATCACTCGATGGGGCAAATTTTATTTGGGGGGGGGGCGGTCCCCCACCCCCAAATCGTTACATGGCCGCCATTTTGGATAAACGCGTCGTAGCAACTTCGGGTTTGCGCTAAATTCTTCCTTTTTATAAGACCTTTCGATTAATGTACAACACAACCCCCCTATACGTTTGACATTTATGAGCTACAGACCCTCATACTTACAAATTTTGGGGGGGGCTCCGCGCCCCATTTTTTTTCCACCAAATGATAAAGTAAGGGCACATCATTGGAAAGAAGACGTTCGGAGGACTCAGAAACTTTTTAGTTTTTGAAAAAATATTGATTCAAACCGAAGTTATGGGCCTCTAAAGTAAGGGGTAGCTATTTGGCCGCCATTTTGTTTTGAGAGGTGCTACCGAAAATCTGAAAAAACGAAATTGCTCAGTTTTTTGAGCCATTTTGAATGATGAAATAAAAAATACCCCCTGTCATTTGAAATATTCGATATATTGTCAACACGGGATACGTTTTGGGGCCTACACCCCCCTCCTTAAGGGGCGTGGGAGCCCCCCGACATTTTCTCTGAAGTCGCTTAGGGGTAATATATTATTCCTGAATTTTTCAGATTTTTACAATCAACCAGGCGCTCACAGCAAAAGTGTGAACTCATTTCTCGGACATACCCTGTATAGCGTATTTTACCTTGGAAAAGGGGGAATTTCGCGGCCCCGTAGAATGACCGCCATTTTGAAAATTGTTAAGCTATGACTTTACCCTCGTTTCCGTATTAATTCAAGGTACCATTGGAGCAACAGTGTCTACAAAAAAGCACATTATGAGGATTTCAGTGCATCTTTTTGGTCAACCGATAAATTAAAAAATAATGGGGCCCAAACCCACCTTTGGGTTTGACTAAAAAAATTTTGACCTCGTCGAACGATAGCACATATATCTGAGAACATCTCCACCAAATTTCACTTCTTTACGAGCCTCCGTTCATGAGTTATGAATTTTGTCCCTACCGCCCATAAGGTCACTGCACTGTGCGAGGCGGGTGTAGGAATTTGTCCTGCTTTCCCTTCACTCATTTGAATAAATGTGGTAGTAAAGGACAGAAATAGCGGTCAAAGTCACGTGACGGCCCGTTTCTCCTCATACTATCCTTTTCTAACGCTAGTGTTTCCAATGAGCGGAAAGAGGGATGGACAAATTCTTAGCTCCGCTTCTGAGGTGCCGCTCGGTGGATCAAAATATACACTTTTCCGAACATCATTTTATGAACAATCGACGAATTAAAGATTGTCGCAAGATTTTCACACGCATTTTCAGGTATGGAGGTAAGTGTGGGGCTTATCTGCTACGGCTTTTCCGCCCCACCCGCTCTGGCTCTCACCCAGCAAGGTGTGAGGAGTATGAAGAGCATGGCCTAACCAGAACCTTTGAAGGCGAAACTTAGCTCGTGAAAATCTCGCGACAGTCTTTAATTCGTCGATAGAACCGAAAATTAAGATTGTGAACCATTGCAAGATAAAACTTATCTGAGGCATGCAGTTTCATTATTAATTTCACCGCCTATAAAATGAGTCAAATTTCAAGCATGGTTTTTAGTAAGTATAAACATCAACACTAATCAACGTCTTTGAATCCAAACATAAAAATTTGACTTTTCCGAAAAAACCCTGGGTCTGCACAAAAAACAGAAAAAAACATTTTAGTAGCGCTGACAAAACCTTTCGTAGAAAAATGACCCAGCAAAAATCTCAAGTTGAGCCTACTAAAGGTTTTGTACGCCTAACTACGTATAATAAGACTTTGCTGTGTGGACCAAAGGTTTGGTTGGCTCAACCAAAATCTTTTAAAATACAAAAGCTTAAAATACAACCTTTTCATTGACATTTCCATATATTTATTTAATTACTCACTAAAAGTGTTCTCTATAGTTACAGTTGGTCTTAAAAGTTAATAAATGTAATGATCAATTGATGAGAGAACTTTTTGATTTTTGGCCACTTTTTCATGAGCGGAGACAGCAATTTGGCAACTGTGGATTCTTCCCATTTTAATTTATAAGGAACAATCGATTCTTGAGGGGGCCGTGGCCCAATTTTTAATCGATTGTTTCTCATACATTCAAATGGGAAGAATCCACAGGTGCCAAATTGCTGGCTCCGCTCATGCGCACTTTTTGATGATCTCAGACCATAAGTGCGGCACTCCTACTATATGTAAGCATGTGCTACAACGGGATAGATAAATCATTCGATATCTAAGCTACCGAAATTACCGAAATCCAATCGATATTATATCGATAGCCGATCGATTGTGGTCCCAGCTCCATCAATGACAAGTGAAATCGTGGGAAATGAAACGTTTTTATGATGACCATGGCCAATGCTCATTGCGCAGTTCACGGCCGCTTGTAGATTGCAATCGGACGGACTCTCGTCCTTAAAATTATACACCTGCAGGAAGGAACTAATCGTTAGATAGTTCAGTCGAACTTCAAAATAATCGATATTTTTCCATTGGTTTTAATTGGAGAAAAACAAAAGTCGCGGAGTCGGATCTCCAGTGATCTATAACCGCTGTCCTGAAAAGTTGGTGTACTCTGCAATAGACGGTTTTTGTGCGAAGTCAACGGTTAGCCAACAACCACAGCAAAGCACTCATCGGTCACAATCAATCGGTTGTGATAAAACTCGTGTAGCGTTCCAAACTATCTCACTCACTCTCCCGTGACCCCCATGTATACCCATCTCTTTCTAGTATCGGCATTCGTATACACCATACAGGGTGTCCCAAAATTGATAGTAAATATTTTTACCACGTATTTTTGGGGCCAAAATAAGACTTTTTTTTCCTATAAACACGTGTCCGAAAATGCCCCCCCTCGGAGCTACAGCCCCCCAAAGTTTAAAAAAAAATCGGTTTTTCTTCGATTCTAGCAACGGATCTCCATAAAAATGGATGAAAATTAGTTTCCAAGGGTAATTTTAGGCGTTCTTTTCGATTCCGGGGTCGAAAATTTCCGAAAGGGTCAAGAAAGGGGGGGTTTGAGGGGGGTTCAAATTTTAAATTGAATAATTTTTTAGTGCTCCGTTAGAAACTGAGAAAAATAACAAAAGAATCTAATGGAACAAAACAAAAGGAACATTTTTGATCTCTTGTGTTTTTTTCATAAGACACACGGGAAACGAGTAAAATCGATTTTTCGCCGGGAGCGCACAGCCCGATAGCGCTGTTTCAGTGCCGCGTTGCGTCGAGTCGATCGTTGAGTCAGTTGAGGCACAGAGCAGCGCTATCGGGCTGTGCGCTCCCGGCGAAAAATCGATTTTACTCGTTTCCCGTGTGTCTTATGAAAAAAACACAAGAGATCAAAAATGTTCCTTTTGTTTTGTTCCATTAGATTCTTTTGTTATTTTTCTCATTTTCTTACGGAGCACTAAAAAATTATTCAATTTAAAATTTGAACCCCCCTCAAACCCCCCTTTCTTGACCCTTTCGGAAATTTTCGACCCCGGAATCAAAAAGAACGCCTAAAATTACCATAGGAAACCAATTTTCATCCATTTTTACGGAGATCCGTTGCTAGAATCGAAGAAAAACCGATTTCTTTTTCAAACTTTGGGGGGCTGTAGCTCCGAGGGGGGGCATTTTCGGACACGTGTTCATAGGAAAAAAAAGTCTTATTTCGGCCCCAAAAATACGTGGTAAAAATATTTACTATCAATTTTGGGACACCCTGTATACAGGGCCTTGTTTTATACAACATATTATTATGAAAATCGCGTTAAAATGCCTCGAGTAATTTATGTCAGCCAAAAAGTTTCACGAAAGATGTCTCTATGTACGATTTTTGAAATTAGAGTGAGATGGCAGTACTATCGACGAATTAAAGATTGTCGTGAGATTTTCACGAACTAAGTTTCGCCTTCAAGGTTCTGGTTCGGCCACGCTTCATATTCCTCACACCTTGCAGGTGAGAGGCCAGTGAGGGTGGGGCGGGAAAGCCGTTGCAAATTAGTCCCATACTCACACCCATTACTAAAAATAAGTGAAAATATCGCGACAATCTTTAATTCGTCGATAGTACATTGGGGTTACGTGAAAGCGAGAGAGGCAAACTGTCTTTGTCTGGAACGCTGGCTACCGTCATTACTAAAACCCTCTATGACGTGTTTTCGCGTTTGAGCCATCGATGTTCTGGTATTAAAGTCGAGCAATTCTGCGTCAATGATTCCAAGAATATCAATTGTCATCACCAGCATTTTGTTGAATGATGGCCGTTGATGGCGACTGATGAGGCCCGATGAGGGCTTATCGGTGGCTGTAACTATAGTGTAACTGTTGTACTCCGTTACGTCACTCTAAACGAGTCTATGACTACTTTTGACGATTGTAACTTAATGAAAATCGCGAAATAAGTCAAACGCGTGTCACAAATACGCGAGATAAATCATAGCATCCATCAAAACCCTAAGATTAAAAATGTATTCTCATCTGAACGTTTTAAATGAAGTTGATTGAATGCAATTTTCTCGGCACCAGAAGGCCGCAGAGACATATATTTACTTCCCCCCCCCCCCGTCCCTTATTTCCTTATTTTCCTTGTTTGTTTTTCCTCTTACGATTTTCATTCCTCATGGCTCTCTTTTAATGTCCACGTTATCGACGTCTCACTGATCTTAACGCGGAGGCGGGACGCCTCCTGTGAATTCTGGTTGGGGTAAGGCTCATGAAACGTGAGGCGAGCTCTTCACTGGAAAACACAATACTATGTCAATGGCGGTTCGTAGTTAAGAGAATACTCGATGTTTTATGAATAGTGTTCCACGTTATGTGATGTCTCGTCTTATCTCATATAACGTCTCGCGGTAGTAAAATTGAAGCTGTTTAAGATCATGGTGCATGTAGGTACGCTCTTCCATAGAAATCAGTATTATCGTTATAATTATGGTTTTTAATTACGAGCACGCCCGATGTTTTTTTTTTTTTTTAATTCTTTACTTTTGGCATAAAAGACCTCAATGAGTCTGCTGATGTGAACTTTTGCTTCAGCGAATTTGAGTATTGATTTCATAGTTGCCGGATGGTACGGCAATAAATCGCCACTTTCCCCATTTAAAGGGGTCTCTTCACCTGCGAATTTAAAAGCGCGAATGGGTCTGTTGCGTACTTTTGCTACATCAATATAACTCATTGTTACTAACGTAAAATTCGGCGAAAATAACGTTGCGCACATTAAAAACTTAATTAACTCAGAAAATACCTTCCATTTCAAACAACCCGCGCTACACTACACGGAAAAAAAAGATCAGTGAAAATAACCATACGGATACCTGATTTTGGCACCTGCTAGGTGTTATGGTAAACTTGGCCAGAAGTATACTATGTTTTGACTAGGTACTAGGTGATGTTACCTCATTGCATGTCGAATTTACTCAAAGTATCGGTAAATGTACCATACTTCTGGTAAAGTTTACCATAACATCTAGCAGGTGCCAAAATCAGGTATCCGTATGGTTATTTTCACTGATCTTTTTTTTCCGTGTAGACACTATATCACCGACTTATAACTACATAGATGGAACCATCTAGTTTATGTAAACATGAACAGAACTTACAAACATTGGAATGTTTCGTTTAGATGCGTACATTTCTTTTATTATTTTGTAATCTTTGATAAACCGAAAAGACCAGACAGCAAATGCTGCTTATATTTCACGTATTAAAAAAGAAATTCCATCAGTTTGTAGTTACGTTGTTGTTTACTTATGCACGGTGGTTTCGTCTATGTAGTAGTATACCGGTGCAAATAGTGTCTAGTGTAGCGCGGGCTGTTTGAAATTGAAATGATTTCCTGAGTTAATGAGTGGATTTTGAACGTTTTTAATGTGCGCATCGTTATTTTCGCCGAATTTTACATAAGAATCAAGGTTCTATATTGTTGTAGCAAAAGTATGCAACAGACCCATTGACTGCTTGAGCAAATGGGCTTCTTTGTTGTCGACACATCGGACACGACTTATATCGACTTCAAGGCAGCTCATTGGCTTAATCAGTTTATTCCCGCTTTTAAATTCTCAGGCGGAGAGGCCCCTTAACTCATTATAAAGTAGGTGAATTTTATCATAAAATTTGGCAACTCTGGCTACAGTGAGAAATGGCTCAATATTAACGATTACTAGCATTCACTCCTACATCAAAGTATAGCAATAAAATGAAACGTCACTTTCTGATGTTACCGCGGCTGGATTTTCTAGTCATGCATCTCTCCTCTTTGGATAGTATTTGGTTGGCAAGTTCATACGCAGTGTTATAGAAATGTTCACTCTGACTCCCGGTAACATGAAGACAAATCATGGCTTCCTGTTAGTTTTCAGAGTTAGTTATTTGCGGAGTAGAAAATGCTGCGAAAATGAGAAAGAAATAGTCGTAATTTTCACTTCTCCAGAAAAATGACGATACTCCAGCGCAGGCCTGCTGGATTGCGTGATCGGCGTGGCAAAGTTGGAAATTTTGTGGCAAACTGTGGCAAAAATTAAAAGTTTTGTGGCAACCTCTCCGCAAAAAGTGTGCCAAAACAGAGTTCGTGCGGCAAAAAAAATGTGGGATTTTAGAAGAATACGATTTTTACGCCTTAACGACATAGTGTGTCCGGCTATTATGAACATAAAACCAGGTTTTCTCATCATAAGATACCTCTTTCTCACCCCTTTCGCAAGATTTTCCATGTATTTTGACCCACTGATTTCAAATTCGGCCTTAGTTTTTACTCAAAACTTATGCTTTTTCTCAGAATTTCGTATTTTGTTTTTTGCGAAGAAAACGTAATTTCGAATTTACGTAAAATTCCTCAAAATCCTAATGATATTACCCAGAAGCACAACGCTTTGTCCATCGAGTAATTTTTAGTATTAATGGGGTCATTCCGGGTAAAATCTAGCATTCGTTACTTTATTGAACTGTAATTCCGACTTCAAAACTTAAGATTTTTAACTTTTTAGAGTTAATTTTGTCATCGCATCCACTGCCAAACGAATTTTGTTTCTTTAAAACCCGAAAAAATAAAACCAAATGGAAAACGAAGCAAAAAAAGATTGGAACGGTCAGAAGTTACTATACTTGCTTGACAGCTTCGCTGCAGTGAAGTAGGAAATTTTAAAATTTCGAGTAAAAAATTACAGTTTTTAAAATGTAACGGATGCTACGTTTTCCCCGGAATGACCTTACTTATATTCTTTTATCAGAAAATTCTGGGGTTTCAATTAAAGTCTAGTCAGAATACTCCAGAATTTCCTCAAAATTGTTAAGAATTGTGACATATGTACCGGAAATTTCCTCGGTTGTTTTGCCATTGTGCTTCTGGTTGTTGTTGTTTTTTTTTTTTTTCTTTTCTTTTTTTTTTCTTTTTTTTTTAGTGTGGTAAATTTATATTTATATAAGTACCGGGAATGATTAAAGCGTTGATAGTGACCTTCGTTGCAATGTATCGCCAGATTTTTTTCCTTTCTTTATTTAATTCGTTTTTATCTTTTGTTTTTCCTACCTTACTAATACCGCAAGGTTCGACTTTTTTATCGATACCAATCAAGATTGTTTCCGGAAGGAGAGTGCATAAAAGTTTATGAATGTTCTCAGGTGATTTGCACTATTTATGTACATTTTTTTTTTTTTCACGATGAATCGAAGTTTGAAGTTTTTCAGTTATCATGCATAAAAACAAAATAAAACAAAATCAACAAAAAAAGAGATTATATATATAAAGCTGACGTCCCCCCAAAATGTTTTTTCTATTTCCCGAAAATTGGCCGAAGCGATTTTCCTCAAATTTGGCACGATGATTCCATGAGGTGTTTCGAGGAGATCTTTGGATTTTTTTTTTTTTTTTTTTTTTTTTTTTTTGTCGAAAAAGTCGTCTGAGAGCGCCGCAAATTGAATTTTAATGTTAAAGTGGGGAACTGATTCTGTCGCTTGCCTTCCCTCCTCCGAGCCGTGAGCCGTGTTGCGCTGGACTCTCTTATCTCTCCCTTCCCCCGCCTGCTCTACGCTCGGCTGAATTTCATCGAGAAATGCAGTGTGAGTGGTGGAGGGAGAAGTTTGTTTCCTCGCGAATTTCTTGAGCACTTGGTCTTTCAAATTTTCAATTTTCGTCGCCCGTCTTAACCCTTTCAAACCTGAAAACACTATTTGTTCAGGGACGGATTTTTGGCTTTCATAGCTGATCTGGACACAATTTTCTCGTAAAAAAAATGTGCTCATCATGTTTTCATTTTCTCCATAAGATTCTATGTTCTTCAGATGTACATTGAAATGGGGATGAAAGGGACACCATGGGATGAAAGGGTTAAGACTAGACTTTGACAATTATCGTGAATTGAGATTGATTGAGATTGATTGAGATTGATCGACAACCACCCAATTATTTAAGAAATCGACCGACCGTCAATTAATCGAACGATCGTCAATTAATTGACCGACCGTCAATTAATTGACTGATGGTCAATTAATTGACTGATGGTCAATTAATTGACTGATGGTCAATTAATTGACTGATGGTCAATTAATTGACCGACCGTCAATTAATTGACCGACCGTCAATTAATTGACCGACCGTCAATTAATTGACTGATGGTCAATTAATTGACTGATGGTCAATTAATTGACTGATGGTCAATTAATTGACCGATGGTCAATTAATTGACGGATGGTCAATTAATTGACCGATGGTCAATTAATTGACCGACCGTCAATTAATTGACTGATGGTCAATTAATTGACTGATGGTCAATTAATTGACCGACCGTCAATTAATTGACTGGTGGTCAATTAATTGACCGACCGTCAATTAATTGACTGATGGTCAATTAATTGACTGATGGTCAATTAATTGACTGATGGTCAATTAATTGACCGACCGTCAATTAATTGACTGATGGTCAATTAATTGACTGATGGTCAATTAATTGACTGATGGTCAATTAATTGACTGATGGTCAATTAATTGACCGACCGTCAATTAATTGACCGACCGTCAATTAATTGACCGACCGTCAATTAATTGACCGACCGTCAATTAATTGACTGATGGTCAATTAATTGACTGATGGTCAATTAATTGACTGGTGGTCAATTAATTGATCGACCGTCAATTAATTGACCGACCGTCAATTAATTGACTGATGGTCAATTAATTGACCGACCGTCAATTAATTGACTGACGGTCAATTAATTGACTGACGGTCAATTAATTGACTGACGGTCAATTAATTGACTGACGGTCAATTAATTGACTGATGGTCAATTAATTGACCGACCGTCAATTAATTGACCGACCGTCAATTAATTGACCGACCGTCAATTAATTGACCGACCGTCAATTAATTGAGATCTCGTCAATTAATTGAGATATCGTCAATTAATTGAGATATCGTCAATTAATTGAGATGTAGTCAATTAATTGAGATATCGTCAAATAATCGAGTATTTTTCCCTACACCTGAACAATTTCTGATCAGCGTGATCATGCTTACAAATAGTGTTGTTGTTGAGCGAGTTCATATTTGCGTCGTGGTTGTCTGGGTTTCTTCTCGACGCTCGATGCGCCGTGCGTTACTTCACCTCACCCGCCACAGCGTGCTCCGTCATTTTTCGACACTCCTCTCTGTCTCTTTCCCTCTTTCTTTCTCTTATCTCACCCATCACTCACGCACCATCACCGCAGCCGGCCATTTCCCACTCAAGAATTCACCCCATTAGACTGCCCAGTGCCCATGCTTGTGTCACATCCGTGTTCACTGAGTTCACTGCAGTTTGTCGTACGGTTATTCTCACAATCACATTCATACACGAGCCTCGCCCCTTTGATTATGAAAGTCGTTTTGACGCTCTTCTATCTTCCTACTATGAATTACCCTTGTTTTTCGGTTCATCCGTCGAGGAGGTTTTATTTTGTTTTTCTTTCTTGACCATCGCATCGGCCGCTTAAAAAGGCAAGTCTAAGAGCTACGACAAAGCTCAATTAAACGCAAATATTTTCATTTGCAAATATCTCGAGACATTTGTATACTCAACCGATTTCAATGAACTTTTTTTTAATATTTTCGAAACGCGTTCGTTTGAACAACAGAAATCGTCAGAATTACCACATAAGTAAAACTATTATGTAGTAGGTAATATTGATGTAATTTGTCATCACAATGCACTATGTTTGGAAAGAGTCCTCCCCCCCCCGTTTATATTTTTGAACGGTTGCAGATAAATAAAACAAAAAAAAACAAAAAAAACCCCGGTACAGCGGTTTGTCATCACAATACACTATGTTTAGAAAGAGTCCTCCCCCCCCCTTTATATTTTTAAACGGTTGCAGATAAAAAAAAAAAAAAAAAAAAAAAAAAAAAAAAAAAAAAAAGGAACAGGGGTAATTTTGTCATCACAATACTCTATGTTTAGGAAGAGCCCTGCTCCTATCCCCCCCGTTATATTTTTGAACGGGTGCAGAAAAAAAAAAAAAAAAAAAACCGGACCAGGGGTTCAGTGGCGGATCTAGAAATATATAAAGAAGGCTAAAGCCCAAAAGGAGAGGGGGGGGTTAACGTCGAATTTGTCAATGAAAGCCCGCATCACTTCTCCAAAAATCCCCTCGAAGACTGCGCAAAATTTTGTTTATTACAGTCCCTTTATTACCGCCTTGGTCCACCTATGGCCCGATATTC
The DNA here is from genome assembly GCA_011764245.1 of Trialeurodes vaporariorum. Taxonomy (NCBI): domain Eukaryota; kingdom Metazoa; phylum Arthropoda; class Insecta; order Hemiptera; family Aleyrodidae; genus Trialeurodes; species Trialeurodes vaporariorum. The sequence goes on from VMOF01000379.1 coordinate 1,664,544, forward strand.
ATACCGTTTGTCTGACAGAGTAGGGCAAAAATTATTCGGAAATTATTCGGTGAGTCAGGCAACGCCGAATCAATCGAATTAATCTACGAATAATTCTACAATTGACCTATATCGTCCGTGTGTTTTCTTTTCCTCAGCTCAGGTAGCAGATCCAGTTTTCAGTGTTGCCGGAGTCATTTCATTAACTCTCATTATTTGGTTGCCCAACTCTTCCGTATGAGTGCTAGTTTTAAGCGTTCCCAAAATTTTTATTGGCGTATTTTGTAGGGGGGTGGGGGGGAGGATTAGCCCAAACTTATGATTTCCAAGTAACTTATATCTTGTTCCGATCGTTACGAAAAGGTGCTCAAAACTGAGCATTTCAGCGCAAACTCCGGATTAATTTTTTTTTATTATTATTTTATTTTACTGTCGAGATCCGATCAAGGTCAACGTTCTATCTTGGTTCATTCTCAAAAATCAAAACACTTTTTTAAAAATTCAAAAGGAGAGAAAAAAAAAAAAAAAAAAAAAAACACTAAAACCCCCTTAGGAGTTGAAAATTCTGTAAAAACTGTAAAGTAAGTTACTTGCAGACAAAGAAGTTTTGAAATAGTAAACGTTTGGTTTTAGCGCCTATTTTTAAAATGTTTGCCTCTCAGGCGAAGGCAACCTCAAAAACTGCGATGGACGACTTCCATTAAATAATAGATGAGAGGGAAATGTAGATTAAATTTTTGGCGAACCCGTATTTATTTCGGAAAAATACTTGCTTATTATAGTATTTTAAATTCGTCGCTTTGAAAATGCTGACTCTTTAAAATAGGAGTGATATTTTGATGAAAATGGGTTTAAATCGAACATTGACCGTTTATTACATCGGAAACGGAAAACAATAACGATCTCCGACGATTTGCGCAAGAAGGCATAGAATTTCTCGCCCTTCCGAATGCTGTATCTCAAGGAAGGATCCCCCCCCCCGAAGTTAAGAAAAAAAAATTACGTTTTTAGATGAGCTTTTCGCAAACATTTTATGGAATGTCACATTTACTATTTTTATTTTATTTTTTTCCTTTCCCTTTATTCGTCCTGTTCATCCTAAATATGTTACCCATAAAAATCGCTATTCCACTCTTACAATTTAGGTAAATTAAAGAAACACCACCTTCAAAAATGACAACAGTGTTACATAAAGTCCCCCCCCCCCAAATCACATTTAGGAGGAATCCTCTACATCAGAATACTTAAATGCGGCCTTCGACTTATCACTCTTGTCACAAAGAGCGTAATCAATGTGGCAACGTTGCATTTGGTCTATTTAAACACATTCAAAACATATAATTCGATTTACCATCGTATACTCGCCTACAATTTTCTTAAACTTGTCAAATAGAAACGTTACCGGATTACACGCAAAAGCCTCGCCGCGGGGGCGCCTAAGATGAAATTGGACTTATGAAACAAAATCAATATAGTAATGAAGGAGAAAAATTGCATGGAAGGACAGACAGTATACATACATATTTAAAAAAAGAAGTTCAATTTGTTGCTCCTAATATTCAAGTTTGGGAGATTGGTTGGTTCGGAACTAATTTAGCGAAACGTGCGATGTAGCAACGTTGCATTTCGTCAATTTAAATCTGTGATACGGAGATAAAATCCTAGGGTGTTGTGTAGGCTTGCATAGATATCTAAAACATAATATTTGTTTTATGGTTTTAATTATGGCCAAGTAAAAAAAGAGAAGATAAAATGCCATCATTTTCCAATAGCCCCCCCCCCCCCATCCTTGATGTTTTTGACACCCTGGCGAAGCTTGTCGTTTATGCCTACAAGCTCCCTTCCTATCATCGCACGCTTCACCACTCTTCAAAAAGCAAATGGATTTGGGGGGGGGGGGGGGTGTTGCATAGCATGTACTAACCAAACACTTGCACTCACCGCAAGTTATACACAGGCCTGAATTTGGTTCCAACCAGCGAAAATTTTATTGAAATCGGTTCAGTACAGCTCGAGATATTCGTAAATGAAATATTGCTGTCTTCTCGTTGAATTGTATGCTCGATTTCCTTTTCGCCCTGTGTCTTTCACACTAGAGCTCGTTTCAGAAGTGTAGGCGGACCTAGACCAATAATCTTTGGAATTTGTCAACATTATTTCTGATATTACTCGATGAAAATGAATAAAAATAAAATTGAGTGTTCACTTTTCAATGAGGAAAACTTTAAAGACAAAAGCATTAAGTCAGGGGCAAATTCGGAGTTGATTTGGAGGACTAAAAGTTGAAAATTCGCCAAAGGTTATGGTTTTGGTCCGCCTACACTTCTGAAACGAGCTCTACCTTTACCTCTTCCGGAGGTGTCACTTTAGATCTTGCCTGGGGAGTGAGTAAGGCAAAAAGAACTGATAATTTTTTCTGTTGCTTCTCATGCGTTTGGTCCCAAGAAAAATTTGACCATCGAGATCTTTGATGAGTTATGATGACCCTTATTCCCTTTTTCGCTTGCAATCCAAGCAAATGGGGAAAATCACAAATTGAACACATTTATTCAACTTCTTACAAATAATTAAGAACTTTCTGGACCTAGACTCGCTAAATTCGACCGCTCTTTTTTCTATTCTTCTTTCTCTTTTCAGGATTTTTTAATTTTCCGCCTTAGCCGCTGATATATCGGCTGATAAACCCATAAAAATCAGAGCAATTTTTCGCACGATTATGCTTGTGCTTGTTACGTCCTCGAAATTACTAAAAATAAATTAGTAGAGCATGGCTTCAGTTGTAATAATAAATCTCCTAAAGCAATCAGCTGTCGGAAATTGGTTTTGTTGTTTGTAGGTTAGATTCGGCCGTATTCTTGTAAAATCTTGAGAGTCCAGGGCCCAATAAATGTACGGTACGGACGGTCCCTTGTTCTTGACCCCAAGTAGCGAATCCTCGCTTCTGATTCGTTAGGGCTGCATTGCACCTAACGTTAAAGAACAAGGACCGTCTGTACCGTACATTTATTGGGCCCAGTTTACTAAATTACATTTTCCCCACTCACTAATGGAGGTTTGAGGCGTACATGAGGAGATCAGAAAGAAGTCGAGAAAGGGATAAGCGCTAAGCGTGAGGTGTGAGTGGAGTTGCGACAGTTTCGGGGTGAAAAAATTGAAAGACCAAGTCACCAAGCAAAGAGTAAACAAGAGTCACAATTGAATGGAAGGCCTGCGTGCGTGGTCAACGCAGATAAGAGATCGAAAACGCGGGCAAGCCTCTGGTTGGCTGTAATCGTGGTGCAAAACTGTTTTAGGCCTTATGGAAATTAACATGGGAAATTCGTTCCGCAAAGAGGAAAATAATTCGGTAAATTTTGATCACCGAAGTGTTCCGTTGCAGGAAACCGAAATTTTTGGTCCTGAGAACCGAATACTTTATTGGAAGTACCGAAGGTCCGAAGACTTCGGTAATTAAACTTAAATTCCGCCCCTACTGAAGTTCTTTGGTACTACCAATGAACTTCGGTAGTACTAATGAACAATTCGGTACTCGAGACCGAAAATTTCGGTTTCCTGCAACCAAACACTTCAGTGATCAAATTTTACCGAATTATTTTTCTCTGTGTACTAATCTTAATTTTGTGATGGAGGTTAGGTTAATAGGTTTACGTTCACCGCCACTTCCACTGCCGTGCTAAATCTCAGTTTTGAATTGCGCGGTAAGAAAAATGGCGGCGCAAGCGCTTTTTTGGCGAACCAATAAGAGCCCAAGGTTATAGATTATCAGGTATGCTCATCTGACTTCGCGCCACAAATTCAGTGGCGTGCAGTGCAAAATCACGGCAGCCAAGATGGCCGACAAAAGCAAAAAAATAGGCCGACTCGCCCAGGCAACTTCGGGCGATACTCTCGAAGTCGCCCAAGTGAGTCGTTGTGTTTTCTGCTTTTGTCGGCCATCTTGACTGCAGTGATTTCGAACTGCGCGCCACTGAGTTCGTGGCGTGAAGTCAGATGAGCATTGAACATACCTGTATAATCTATAACCTTGGTTCGTAGGTATCTGTTCTCCATCTACCTTGGCAACACTGGATACTGCAGTCACTGCACTGATTGGAGAAATCCGTTTTTAAATAACCTGAAGCAAAAATCCGGCGGAAAGACAAAAAATAAAATGCGTACGGTAACATCACGCTGAACCGGTACTTAAAACGTAGTCAAATAGTGCCGACAACTTAAAGCTGTTCGATCGACGCAAAGGCCGGACTGAAAAATTCATGATAAAACAAGAAACAAGTGACCGTCCATCGTAATGAATGAATGAATCCAACTTATTGATAAAATATTCGTATGAGGGTGGAAAACCCATACAAGAATGGAAAAAAGAATATCGTTGGGGGCCCCAAGCCTGGGGGGGGGGCATTGCCGCGACTGCCCTACGGTATAGTTACGGCCCTGAAGTTGCCATTTAATATCGACTTTTTAATTCCCTAAAAAAAAAATCTGGTTAGAGAAGAAGAGTCCTTGGAAGTTTCAAGAACTTTTATGTTTTAAGTAAAAATGAAATTTACATCAAGGCAATACCTAATTCCTTAAATGTCTCATTTCAGTTAATATCGTGAAGTTTTGAGTGTCCTAAAGTCTGGGCGGGTGAGAGGTTTACCCCCTCCTTATCCCGGTGCCCATGAACAGTGGTGTAGGAATTAAAAAAGAGGCAAATTTTTAAAATAAATAATGTTGATGCTTTGGAGAAAATTTACTTGCCAAATGTGAGATATGGGTAGTTAAAAAAGGAGGCAGAGAAGAGCTCGGTTATCCTTATCCCTAAAGTAGATTCGATAGAGTTTTTCAACGTATCTTCAAAAAGAGTCAATGTTTGAAAAATTTACACTAAACCTTCAACAGTAAATTATTTCTGGTTAATTCCTTTCTTGGCGTGAGAACACACAAACAAGAGAGTTCAAACGAGCATTCTCGAGAGTTTTTTTTTTTTTCTTTTTTTTTCAGTAAAACATTTGATTCAAATAGTCAATAAAAGCAAACGAGATTTGTTCAATCCTCGTAGTTATTCTAATGTCCTCAGTAGTGACCCGGATTTACCCTTTTGCCGCCTCTGGGAGCTATCTTGAAGTCGCCGCTCCTCACCGTTTATCAATGTGCTAATGGGGGATTAACCCCTTCCCCAGAAATGTTGAAAATTTGAGTGTTCTTAGATGCAATTCTCGCCTTTGTATATAGGAAAATTAACTCCAAAATGATCTCTTTTCTCCGCCCCCCCCCCGAACGAAACCAATCGAGACCCAGATGCACTATGATGCATAAAAATCTAAAAAAATACGCGTGTAAGAAACTTTTAGGATGAAAATGGACAGGTAATTGACTTCGAAAAAAAATTTCAAAATACACAATTTATTTATTTTATTGAGTCGTTGTTGATCATTCGCGTGAAGCGGACGCGTTCCTTCGTCGCTCTCTCGAAAATTTTCATCGCAAATTTTTAATGAAAAATATCAATATGATATAAGTGCAAATTTTTAGCTCGTGTTATTGAACCCGCGATTCGCGAGCCGCGATCGTCGGTTACCTTGCCGCCGCGGAGTGCAGTGAAAACGCGTAAACAATAAACAATCGTTGATGTCATTCACGTCTGTGAGATGTAAGCATTCGACACTTTGCTACTATATTGAAGACAAATTTCACGGATGCGAAAAATGTTTACAAAAAGGCAGAATCGCTGCCTTGGTTAGATCACCCAACACGTTGCCAAGTAGAGCCACCATGTCGAAAGACGGCTTGCCTCAAACGTTGCCAAATAGTGCAAATAGTGCCGATACAGCAGCAAATAGTGCTTTCATTAGAAGTTCCCTTCTGTCGAGAACACCTCCGGGAACTCCGACTAAACTTATCAACAACGACCCCCGCAATGCTGCGAATAGTGCTGTGAATGATGATGAAATCATGGAAATTAATCCAAGTAATCAAAGCGAAACTAACGAGGTAAATGATCTTGACTTTTCGGTCATTTCTCAGAAATCAATAGATAGCGCAATGCAATGCTTAGCGGCTACAGCATCTATAAATGATCCGAACGCGATTTCAAACCGAGTCGATGGTTTGAAATCTACGATCAATGGCTTGATATCAGTTATTAAAAACGGACAAGAAGTCATAAAAAATCAAAGCTCGGTTAACTCTGATCTCAATAATAGACTTTTAGCCCTCGAGGCTAAAATGTCAGGTGATAAAACTAACAGTGGTGCCAGCTCCATAGGACTGCTATCACAATCATCTAAAGGGACACCAAGATCGCTCCGTAGGAACGTTCTGCCTCCAGCGCCCTCTACTAGGGTGCAAAATCGTTTCGAAGCCCTCTCTGACTCCGACGAGGACGTTTTCATTGACAAGGAAGCCCGAGTCATACTAAACCAGACCAAGAGGAAGCACAAGAAAGCAAGTCCAACAAGTCAACAAGAAGGAACGGACAAGAAAAAGGGGACACAAAACTCTCCAGTTAAAAAAAAGGTGAAGACAACTGACGTATCTGAAAGGACGGAAGACCCCAAGGAAACAGGAACGGAACCGGAAAAGAAGAAGAAGGTGTTAAAGCCGCCTCCAATTAAAGTAGTTTCAGCTAAATCTTTTGGTGAGATCCAACCTATTTTAAAATCAGTCGCGAAAGACGAAGACTGGCGGTGCCAGGCTCTTCGTAATGACATTTTTAAAATTAATCCTCTCACTGATGAGGCTCATAGAAAAATCTCTAAAGAATTGAATGAAAAAGGGTTTAAATTTTATTCATTCGAAAATAAAAACACTCGACCTTTAAGAGTCATGGTTAAGGGACTTCACCCCTCCATTCCTAGTGAGGAAATCATGGAAGACCTTATTAGTCAAGGCTTTAAAGTATTGAAAGTTGATAATGTAATTAAAAAAGAAAGAGTCAAAGGAAAAGGGGGTGAAATTTCTATTAAAGCCACTCACCTTCCGTACTATATCCTTACCTTTGATAGAGGAGAAGATAAAGACAAAATCTATAGTATTAAGGCTATTCTCAATCTCATAGTCAAAATTGAGGCCCTTAGAAAAAATCCGACCCTTGTCCCTCAGTGCCACCGGTGCCAGGGTTTTGGACACACGAGAGGGTTCTGTTTCAAGGACCCTAAATGTGTCAAATGCGCAGAGATTCATTGGAGCACCGAGTGCCCAAAGGGTAAGACTATTGACGAGCCCCTCTGCGCAAATTGCGGGGAAAAACACCCTGCGAGTTATCGAGGCTGCGTGGTTGCCAAAGAGGTGCACGAAATGCGCGCCAAAAATATCAAAAATAAGAAGATGACTAGACCAAGGGATACGATGAAAGAAAACAACACTGTCCCGCGATACAATGCACATCGTAAAGACGATGTACCTTACTCCAGTTTTTTCAAAAACACGGCTGTGCCGAAAACACAGCCGCCTCCACATACTTCGGAAACCTCCATTGAAAAGGCCTTAAGCCTTATCCTGGGGAAGCTCGATGTTTTAGAAAATAGCAATGCTTTTCTGAAAAGCCGTTTGGCTGCTCTCGAAAACGCCGTTGCTCCAAAATTACCCGCTGGTGTCCAGAGATCTGGCACCGCCGCGGCCACCGCTCGTTCTTAAGTCATGGGCGACGAGATGAGAATTGTCGCTTGGAACTGTAACGGCTTGTTACGTCATAAGAACGATGTACAGGCTTTCCTCAGTAACGAGAAAATTGACGTGCTTCTCTTTTCTGAAACACACTTTACGAGTGAATCATATTTCCGCATCCCGGGTTATAGTTTTTATCACGCTTCGCATCCTTCCGATAATTCGCGGGGGGGAGCAGGCTTGCTGGTGAGGACCAATATCACTCACCACCTAGAATTTCAGCGAATTACTGAAAGCATTCAGTCAGTTTGCGTCTCAGTCAAAACAGACATAGGCGAGCTAAAATTTGCGGGAGTCTATTGCCCCCCTAAACATCAAATTAAATTTGATGAATATTCCGAGTTTCTCCGGTCCCTTGGGGATAGATTTATTGTAGGCGGAGACTGGAATGCCAAACACTCTCGCTGGGGTTCGAGACTAGATAGCACAAAAGGAAGAGAACTAGAGAGAGCAGGAAGAGAATTGGGCTGTGACTTTCCATCTTGCGGGACTCCGACTTATTGGCCCTCAGATCCGAATAAAACACCAGATGTTATTGACTTTTTCATCTCTAAAAATGTCGCATTGAACAGCATTGAGGCTGGCGCTATTGTCGACTTAGCCTCAGATCATATTCCAATCACACTATTATTAAGTATGACAGCGATTAAAAAAATCGGTAACCATTCTTTTACGAATAAAAATACCGATTGGAAGAAATTCAGGGGAATTCTGGGGAGTATGATTGAATTAGGGGCACCCATAAACTCCACTGAAGTACTAGATAAAGAAGCAGAAATTTTCGCTGCAAACGTGAAGAGTGCGGCTCAAATAGCGACTCCCACAGTCAAGATGGTGAGTCACAGCTTTAGGATGCCTAATGATATTTTGGACATGATAAAAGAGAGGAGAAAAGCCAGAAACAAGTGGCATATGACTCGACATCCGGATGACAAGTCCAATTTTAACAGACTGTCTAATCAGCTAAAACGTCGGCTTGCCGTGATGCGCAACGAAAGGACCGAGAGATACCTTAGTGGACTTTCGGCTGATCGGAATACAGATTATTCATTATGGAAAGCTATCAAATACCTCAAAAAACCATCCAGCCACTCACCCCCTCTCAAAATGGCGGATAATCGCTGGGCTAAAAGTCCAGATGAAAAAGCAAATGTCTTTTGTGAACATTTAGCCACAGTTTTTATTCCAAACCCTCCTGAAGGGCCGGAACAACTGAACATCGAGGAGGAATTTGAAAAATCAAATCCCTTAGAGTCTGTTAAAATTGAAACTTTTTCTCCGGACGAAGTCAAAAACGAAATTAAATATCGTGTCAGGGTAAAAAAAGCGCCAGGGCTCGATGGTATCACCGGTGGTATTCTGAAAGAGCTTCCGGTTCGAGGAATAATGAAATTGGTCCAGATTTATAATGCTGTCACGCGACTTGAGCACATTCCTTCAGCCTGGAAGCAAGCTGAAGTAATAATGATACACAAAGCTGGGAAGCCGCCTAACGAAGCGTCCTCCTATAGGCCTATCTCATTGCTCTCTAGTATTGGGAAATTATTTGAAAGACTATATGTGAAACGTTTAAAAAAAATCGTTGAGGAGCGAAAAATTATTCCGGATCATCAGTTTGGTTTCAGAACTCAACACTCGACCATTGAGCAAGTGCATCGACTGACTGAGGTCATTGAAGAGACATTAGAAAATAAAATGGTCTGCTCTGCTGTTTTTCTCGATGTAGCAAATGCTTTTGATAGAGTTTGGCACGAAGGGTTGTTGCTCAAACTGTACAGGCTTTTGCCAATAAACCATTACCGTCTTTTGAAGTCCTATTTGCAAAATAGGTCATTCAGAGTGCGATTTGACGGTGCTTTTTCTGTTTTCAGAGAAATCAAAGCAGGAGTCCCACAAGGCAGTGTTTTGGGACCAATTCTATTTAATATTTATACCAGTGATGTTCCTCAGACTCGTGGGACTCGCTTAATGAAATTCGCTGATGATACAGCCTATGGGGCCAAAGGTCGTGATCTGTATCTCGCAAATAGAAAGCTGCAAACGGCACTTAACAGATATTCTAGGTGGTACAGAAGGTGGCGATTTGCCCTTAACCGCCAGAAATCTGTGCATATCATATTCACAAACAGGGCTGTAGGTTACATGCCAATATTCTTAGGTCCCAATCCTGTTCCTTATTCAGACACGGCGAAGTATCTTGGCCTGACTCTGGACACCAAATTAAGGTGGAGAGCTCATGTCAAGAAAAAACGGGCTGAGCTTGGTCTGAAATATAGGAAAATGTACTGGCTGTTAAGGCCTGACTCAAAACTATCCGTTGATAATAAGGTCCTACTCTATAAACAGGTATTGAGACCAGTATGGGCGTACGGTTCCCAGCTTTGGGGGTGCACCGCAAATAGTAACCTGAGGCCTATTCAAACCTTCCAGAATATGGTCCTAAGGAAAATTGTTGGGGCACCCTGGTATGTCAGAAATTCTGACATACACAGGGATCTAGGCGTCGATGACGTCAGAACCCACATTAAAAAAATAGCTGAGAGGTACGAAGCTCGGCTACACTCTCACCCGAACATAGAAGCTATTCGCCTTCTGGACAATAGCAATGTCCTGAGAAGGCTCAAACGGCGCAAGCCTTTTGAGCTGGCCTCGGATTATTATCATAAAATCTGAGGGACGGGGTCGACCTTTTTCTCCTTTTTTCCCTCCTCCGCTCAGAATTGTCTTTACCTTCACTTCACTTTCCTCCATCTTTTCATCCCTTCATTCCATATCATCATCGTCATCATTATCGTCATCATCATTTTTATCTCTCGTTCGTTTTTTTTTTTCAGGAACATAAAACTAAGGAAAATTTTACTATATCCATAAATATTTACAAAAAATCATACTGTAATTATTTTATACTATTTATCATAAGAAAAAAACAATTATTGTACTCATGTTGTATAGTCGTGTTAATAAACTTGTAAAAAAAAAAAAAAAAAAAAAAAAAAAAAATTATTTTATTTTGATGTAATACACATAACTCGAAGGCCTATTCATAAATTAAAGCTTAAAATAAAATAATCAGAATGGAAACTGCCGTAATAAGAGCCAATGGAAACAGTTTTTTGGATTCAATTTGAAGTTTCTCAAAATGGCGGACATATCTCTATCTGCAAGGGCATATACCGGGAAGGAGTAGAGATGCAGTCCCCAAAAAACGCCAAAGTAAGAGGGAAAATGTAATAGATTGCCTGATTGTGAAAAATGTGATATTCACGCGCTAAATGATGCCCCCCCCGTCTGGATTTTTTTCTGGACACGCCCTTGTGTCTCTGTCTTTCGCATTGCTTTATGGCTTTTAATTGGAGGCTGAAGCAGCTTCCTCGCTCGTCGTGTCTCGTTTGGGGGGGGGGGGGGCGAATGTTTGTAAGTTTTATTTTATTTGACATTTTATTTCACCGTAGAAATTTTGGGGCTGGGTTTTTTTCCGTTTAATTTTCTTCTTCTTTCCCTTCCCCCCTTTTTTACTATCACAGACTAAATATTGCCGATCCCACAATTTTGCCGATGTGGGCAGATGCCCTTTTTGCACCCCTCCAAATCCGTCCCTGGGTGTCTAAAGTTTCTAACAAGATTCTCCTCAATTTTATCTTTTTTCAGTAGAAAAAATTCACTAATCCAACTTCTTGAAACTTTTTCTCCCATTTTTCCAAACCAGAGACGAGACCAGTTATGATTGTGACCAACTTGACACTTTACTTCGCCTTTTAAAATTTCTTGATCGCCATAATGGTTAAATATTTACATGATCTCAGGTCCATACCACTATGTAAGAACCCGAAGCGGGCGTGCGCGAGTTTTGATGTTGAGTTTCCCTTCAACAGACTCAAAATTCAGCTTTAAAGAAGGAGGATAAGGCGATCAAGTAGCTACATGGAGAGGCAAAGAAAAAACTGATCACTGGTGAAGAGAGCAAGCAGAGGCAAAAGCGGTGATATGGGAATGAATAAAGCAAAGGGTGGACCTGGACCCACTGTAAAAAAATAATCATAAACAATATACAATGAGCACTAAGCTGCAGGGGAGAGGGCAGAGGGTGGCATAGCAGAAAGCCGGGTTGGTAGAAGAGCGGCACAAGGCATGAAATGAAAGATGAAACTCCTGCCGAAAATATTTCATGATCAAAACCTCAACTCGAGCGAGCAAGCGGGACAAGCAATGCGCACGAGAGAGGCAAGTGGAAGATGTAAGAGGAGGGGAAGGAAGGGTGAGTGTTTACACGACGCGCACCATAGCGCAAATTCGTTTGGGGTCTGTTATCTGTAAGTCCGATGGTGAGAACAGCATGGACGAAAATACAGGGTGTGTAACAAAAAAGGATCAGGGGCGAATATTTCGGAAACCGCTTCGATTTTCGAAAAACGCTCAAACACGTTTTCGCTTATTTGGAGGAGGGCATCTTTCTGGGGGGGGGGGGGGGGGGGGGTCACTTTCTGCACCCCCAAGGGGGACCGGGGGCGGGGGGCACCACCCTCCTAAATTGCATATTTCAAATGGGACCCCACATTTTTATTACAGATTTGGAAAGAATTTAAAATTCTAAGATTTTTAACGCAAACGGCTTGTCAATATCGATTTTCATCTTCGATACATCGAACTTCAAAGTTCGATATCGACCAATATTCAAAAAATCAGAACTTCTCCATAAAAGGTGGGATTTTTAAAAACTAAGTGGCTAAAGTACTTTCCAGAACGAGTACTTTTCAAATAAAAATACACCTTTTGCATAAAATTTACACTGTTGCCACTTTGGGGCCCCGAAATATTCGTCAAAATTATCGAACATTTTTAATTCGCTTTTTTCTTGAGAAACGATCCAAGTTTAAATTATTAGCTCCAAAATTATCCAATAACGGGTAATGTGTGCTGAAATACGCTCAAAAGCTCTTAAAAGTCTCGTTTCATTAATTAAAACAACAAATTTTTGGCTCAATTTCAGAATTTGATCACATCATTTTTTTAGGCTTTTCTGAGTCTTTTGACAATTTATTAGCGTATTTTAGCATACGTTAACCCTCATAGGACAATTTCGGAGCCAATATTTTGAATTTGGGTCGTTTTTCAAGAAAACATCGAATTAAAAATGTTCGATGATTTTGATAAATATTCCGGGGCTCCAAAATGGCAACAATGTAAATTTTATGCAAAAGGTGTATTTTTATTTGAAAAGTGCTCGTTCTGGAAAGTACTTTACGCACTTAGTTTTTAAAAATCCGACCTTTTTTGGAGAAGTTCTGATTTTTTGAATATTGGTCGATATCGAACTTTGAAGTTCGATGTATCGAAGATAAAAATCGATATTGACATGCGGTTTGCGTTAAAAATCTTGGAATTTTAAATTCTTTCCAAATCTGTAATAAAAATGTGGGTTCCCTATTTGAAATATGCAATTTAAGGGGGTGGTGCCCCCCGCCCCCGGCCCCCCCTTTGGGGCTCCGAAAGTGAAAACCCCCCAAAAAGATGTCCCCCTCCAATTATGCGAAAACGTGTTTGAGCGTTTTTCGAAAATCGAAGCTGTTTCCGAAATATTCGCCCCGGATCCTTTTTTATTACACACCCTGTATAGTGTATAGGTGTTGCAGTAGAGGGGGGCGGAGACGCGACGGCCGACGCGGCGCACAGTGTTCGGAGCGACCCGGATCTCTGGCAGAAACCTCAAATTTGAAATCGGCTCTGAAGTTGGTTTAAAGGCCTTACCTACCTTCTAAAGGGTATAGAACATGCATGTTAGCCATATTTGATGAATTTGGAAGCCCCATACTTGCCCCCACAGACATGTGAAAGTACCGGTTTTGACGCGAATTTTGAGTCAACTTGGGTGGGTTTACACATAATTGTAAAAAAAAAACAATACTCTTTTACTCACATTCCAATTTAGACCTCTGTACATCAATTAGGGCATATGAACTTACTTTTAAGCCGTTTAAACATTTATTTCATGTTTATTATGAGGGGGGGCTGGACCCCTCAAAAATCGACTTTTCATCTGCATTTGTGCCCTTTTTGGAGGACGATTAAAAAAATGCCCGGGATTGCCCGGCAAATCTAAGGCAAAGAACATTCAGAAAAACATTTTTTCTGAACGATCCGGCAATAATATCCTGCCCCAACTTGCCCCCCTTTCGTATTTTTGTGTTTAAAAGTGCCTCGGTGGCTTGTGTGGGACTTAGTCATTTTCACGTTCGTGAGATGAGCCATGTTTGCGTGTCAATATCTTTTTTTCCCAGCATTGCCCCGGGAAAATATGGTTAGGAAAGTTCAAAAAAACATTTTTTCTGAACGATCTAGCAATAATATCCTGCCCCAACTTGCCCCCCTTTCGTATTTTTGTGTTTAAAAGTGCCTCTGTGGCTTGTGTGGGACTTAGTCATTTTCACGATCGTGAGATGAGCCATGTTCGCGTGTCAATATCTTTTTTTCCCAGCATTACCCCGGGAAAATATGGTTAGGAAAGTTCAAAAAAACATTTTTTCTGAACGATCCAGCAATAATATCCTGCCCCAACTTGCCCCCCTTTCGTATTTTTGTGTTTAAAAGTGCCTCGGTGGCTTGTGTGGGATCTGTGGCTTGTGTGTCATTTTCACGATCGTGAGATGAGCCATGTTTGCGTGTCAATATCTTTTTTTCCCAGCATTGCCCCGGGAAAATATGGTTAGGAAAGTTCAAAAAAACATTTTTTCTGAACGATCCAGCAATAATATCCTGCCCCAACTTGCCCCCCTTTCGTATTTTTGTGTTTAAAAGTGCCTCGGTGGCTTGTGTGGGATCTGTGGCTTGTGTGTCATTTTCACGATCGTGAGATGAGCCATGTTTGCGTGTCAATATCTTTTTTTCCCAGCATTGCCCCGGGAAAATATGGTTAGGAAAGTTCAAAAAAACATTTTTTCTGAACGATCCAGCAATAATATCCTGCCCCAACTTGCCCCCCTTTCGTATTTTTGTGTTTAAAAGTGCCTCTGTGGCTTGTGTGGGACTTAGTCATTTTCTCGAAAATAAAAATAAAAAAATAATAATTGACATCTAAAGTTAAATCTGATATAAAAAATGAAATCTACGACCTAAAAAACCCCTTAGTACCAAGTTTCAATGAAATGCGAGCATGCTAGAGGTTTCCGCCAAAGATCCGGGTCGCTCCGAACACTGTGCGGCGTGCGACGAGACAGGTCAAGACTTGAGCTGGAGCGACAAACAGGCAAATGATGAGGAATGTTGTGCGTTACCGATTTCTCAAATAATTGAGTATATCTCAATTAATTGACGATATCTCAATTAATTGAGCGATGGTCAATTAATTGAGCGATGGTCAATTAATTGACGGTCGGTCAATTAATTGACGGTCGGTCAATTAATTGACCATCAGTCAATTAATTGACTATCAGTCAATTAATTGACGGTCGGTCAATTAATTGACCATCAGTCAATTAATTGACGGTTGGTCAATTAATTGACCATCAGTCAATTAATTGACCATCAGTCAATTAATTGACGGTCGGTCAATTAATTGACCATCAGTCAATTAATTGACGGTCGGTCAATTAATTGACCATCAGTCAATTAATTGACGGTCGGTCAATTAATTGACCATCAGTCAATTAATTGACCATCAGTCAATTAATTGACCATCAGTCAATTAATTGACCATCAGTCAATTAATTGACCATCAGTCAATTAATTGACCATCAGTCAATTAATTGACGGTCGGTCAATTAATTGACCATCAGTCAATTAATTGACGGTCGGTCAATTAATTGACCATCAGTCAATTAATTGACGGTCGGTCAATTAATTGACGGTCGGTCAATTAATTGACCATCAGTCAATTAATTGACTATCAGTCAATTAATTGACGGTCGGTCAATTAATTGACCATCGGTCAATTAATTGACGGTTGGTCAATTAATTGACCATCAGTCAATTAATTGACCATCAGTCAATTAATTGACGGTCGGTCAATTAATTGACCATCAGTCAATTAATTGACCATCAGTCAATTAATTGACGGTC
>VMOF01000379.1:1680721-1698673 GCA_011764245.1 Trialeurodes vaporariorum
GAAGTCGGCAGTCCTTAGTTAATCTTCGTCCATGGCTCGGAAGGGTCTTAAAATTTTCCTTAGGATTTAATCTAGAACGCAACGTTCTTACATTTTCGAAAAGTTAACTCCAGCTCTCGCAATTAACGATTAAAGGCGGAAAAAGCATGGTTTCTGGACCGCGGAACAGTGGCGTTATCTAGCGGATGAGAATCTCACTACAGGTCGCTGAGGATTCCCCTTTAAAAACGCAACGCCGATCGCGTTCCCCAAACGAACTCTTTTAGCGGACCGAAACATCAACAAAAAAGGTTTGGGAAAATTTGAAATCATCTAAATGCATTTTAAATCGCAGAATACACGAAACATGGACACAATCCTCTGATAAAAAACCCCCAATATCTAACAGAAAATTTCGTTGAAGTCTGATCCAAATTAGTAACGAAATTTACATTCCCAAAAATGCTTAACCTCAATCTTGGCCAAAAACTCCCGCCAAAAAGAAAAAGCGACAAATTGGGAGGACACCGGATTGGCGGAATCGCATGGGTCAATCGGTCCTCGAGGACCCGTTCTCGATACTGAAACCAAGCGATCCCCCGAGCGGACCCCCGAACCATGCCGTTCCTATTAGAAAAGCATTATTGACCTTGTAGAAACGATTTCAATAGAGCATGACACTCATGCTCTAAAAATATCAGACAGGAACAAGGGGGAAAATAGGCCACAGCATACGACACACTCACTGAGAAAGCTGTTGACAGTTGTATGGCGCCGCGCACCATACAGTGGACAAAAGACGCCGCATTTCGTGCCAAAAAAAAAAAAAAAAAGTTAAAAATTCTTTGGAATGGGTATTTCGTACATTTTTCCTACGGCAACATTGTGCAATCTGCATGAATTCCCGGAGATTTTAACGCAATAACATCAATGACCATACTAGCCTTCAAAATTAACAGTAGTTTAAATTAAAGTAGTAAAATACCTTTTTTTTAAAAAAAAATTCAACAATTCAATGTCATGCCAGTATAATTTCTATTTAATTTAATTTTTTTGAATTTCCCGCCAAAGACAGCCTTGAATTAAGAAACTGCTGTAATCATCTGTATAACCACAGTCATCATAAGTCCTGATCATATTATCGTATTAACGGATCTTGAAATTTTGAGAGCGCATCGATCGCAATTGATCACTCTTGATCGGTGGCGGCGCGTACAATCTGGCAACCCTGTACCTTGCCCATTTGAACTCATGTTAAATATCGATTCGAGGGAAAGACCCCCATCCCTAGTATTCGACCGTTTTCATGACTCTACATGGACTAAATGCAACGTTGTCAGATTGCACGCGCCAGCACTGCTCTCTCACGGAAAAAAAGAATGGTGTAATTTACCATTGGCATAGCTGATTTTGGCCCCTAGCAGAGTTAAGATAAACTTGACCAGAGTTATGGAACATTTGACCAGGTATCAAGTGAAATTGACTTGATTCCTGCTAAAATGTTCCATAACTCTGGTCAAGTTTATCTTAACCCTTCACTGCGTAATTTTTTTTTTTTTTTTTTTAACGAAATAACATGAATTTTCCCATTCATCTAGTCACCTTAATAGTAGGGAAAATAGTAAGAGAAAATCATTGTGTTATTTTTTGATCTATATGCTCAAAACTGTAATTTTCCGCCATTTTTTTAACATGCTGTAACGCATACAAGAAGACGAGATTTTTTTATTCATTTACAATTAAAAGTTGCTTTTTTTGGTAAAAAAAGGAAATTGTTGGAAGGAATTTTAAAATGATTACCGAAAAATAATTGACAGTCATTATATTGAAAAAACGTTTTTTGATTCCAGTGACAATTTTGCCGTTGCCCTGATTTTTCTAGATTTGATGTGAGATCTCATACATAGCGCTCTCTGTTTTCTGGACTGTGAACTATTTTTCAATGCTCTCATATGTGCCGTAAGTGACCCAACGCGCAGCAACGTCAAATTTAGATTATACTGGCTGCTAGTGGGTAATAAAGTATTTGTTCCTCAGAAGGAACGCTGCGCAGTGAAGGGTTAACTCTGGTAGGGGCCAAAATCAGCTATGCAAATGGTAAATTACACCATTCTTTTTTTCCGTGCTATGTATCAAATAGAGTAAATGTTTGCTGTCGATAACCTCTAATTTGAGAGTCAGGTTAGACCCGATATTACTACCTCTGGTTAGGTGATAGTTTGGTGGTGGTTAGACTAACCTCAGGTATACGAAGAGTGGCGTTTTACAACCCCTTGTTATCTTCTGGTTAGGGGTCGAACCTCCTTTTGTTCCCATCCTTCAACCAGGTAGTTTGGCTGCCTACCGGATTGCCGAATGGGTCTGTTGCATACTTTTGCTGCATCAATATAACTCATTGTTTCTAACGTAAAATTCGACGAAAATAACGATGTTTACATTAATAAAAACTTTCAAAATCCACTCATTAACTCAGAAAACACCTTCCATTTCAAACAACCCGCGCTACACCAGACACTTTATCACCGACTTATAACTACGTATAGATGGCACCATCTCGTTTACGTAAACATAAACAGAACTTACAAACATTGGAATGTTTCGTTTAGATGCGTACATTTCTTTTACTATTTTGTAATCTTTGACAAACCGAAAAGACCAGACAGCAAATGCAGCTTATATATTTCACGTATTAAAAAAGAAATCCCATCATTTTAAGCGTGCCCATGGAACATGGCACGCTTATTCCGATCGTTTTGCTGCTAACAATATAATACAATGTATACAATGTAATGAGGCAGCCTATGCTTTCCACGTGTATTCCTATGCTGAGTGGCCTAAAGTTGAAAAACGGCTGTTTTTAAATTTTGTGATTTTTTCCTGTCGTGTTTTGCGTTTTGAGGATTGCAATGGTCAATTATGAAATCGTACCTTCTAAAGTTTGCAGCAAAAATAGTTGGATTCATTTTAATGCTTTAGTTTTTTTATAATTCCAATTAAACGACGGACTCACCACTTTTGAGGGGTAAGTGGAGTGCGGTGAGTGGGTTTTGCGTTTTATGTTGCCAACTTTGTTGTAATTTTACTCTGCTGTGTTGGTTTTACGATGAATAAATTTTTGTTTGTTTTTATGATTAATTTGTTATTTTGGACATTGTTTTTGTGTTTTTTTATTACGTTTATTGAATATAAAATTTGATTTTAAAGTACATTCGGGGTTTTTTCGTACGGGCGGCCGATAACGAGTCGTTGTGTTATGTTTTTTTTTTATTTATTATTGTTTTGCAGCCGGTGATTGTTTGGCTGCATTGGCTGCACTGCGGCTCACCTGTTCACTAATTTGATAATCTTTCTCTGTGAATGTCTAGAGTCAGCTGATATTTTCGAATAGAAGGCGCGAAATAAAACCGATACAGATCATGGTTTTATCACAAAAGTAAAGCTTCAAGAAGAACCCGCTAGAGAGCGCGAAATGAAGTAGTCACGTTTGTTTGCCTTTATTTGATCAGCTCATAAATGATTTTTTTTTTTAGAGCATGAGTGTCATGCTCTATTGAAATCGTTTCTACAAGGTCAATAATGCTTTTCTTATAGGAACGGCATGGTTCGGGGGTCCGCTCGGGGGATCGCTTGGTTTCAGTATCGAGAACGGGTCCTCGAGGACCGATTGACCCATGTGATTCCGCCAATCCGGTGTCCTCCCAATTTGTCGCTTTTTCTTTGTGGCGGGAGTTTTTGGCCAAGATTGAGGTTAAGCATTTTTGGGAAAGTAATTACGTTACTAATTTGGGGCAGACTTCAACGAAATTTTCTGTATGAGATATTGGGGGTTTTATATCAGAGGATTGTGTCCATGTTCGTGTATTCTGCGATTTAAAATGCATTTAGATGATTTCAAATTTCCAATCCTGTTATTGTTGATGTTTCGGTCCGCTAAAAGAGTTCGTTTGGGGAACGCGATCGGCGTTGCGTTTTAAGGTGAATCCTCAGCGACCTGTAGTAAGATTCTCATCCGCTAGATAACGCCACTGTTCCGCGGTCCAAAAACCATGCTTTTTCCGCCTTTAATCGTTAATTGCGAGAGCTAGAGTTAACTTTTCGAAAATGTAAGAACGTTGCGTTCTAGATCAAATCCAAAGGGAAAAATTTTAAGACCATTCCGAGCCATGGACGAAGATATAACTAAGAACTGCCGACTTCCTATCTCCGCCCGTGTTAAAACCTGTTAGCGGGTTTTCGAGCGCGACCGCAGCGCTCCAAGCAGCAGTAAGGGTCAACTAAAAGCGAACCGCTGCAGCGGTGGCCGCCCCGGCTCCCTTTCTCCCTGCCTTCCCGCAAATGTATACCGTGTAGGTAATTTGAATCACGATTGAAGAAGGGAACAAATGATCAGCGAATTAAAAGGAAGAAAAATCCGCAAAAAAGCAAACGTCTGGAGTATTTCTTGAAAGATTCCTGAATTGTCGAAAATGATTAATCAAGGACTGAAATACTATACATCACAGTTAACCTAAAAACGGAATCAAACAAAAAAGAGTACATAGACATTTTTTTTATTAGTAGAGATAAAGCGACTCTTTTAATTTGCTGATGATTTCTGTTACCTTGTCCAAAGTTGATTCTGAATTTCCCTTGCTTTCGATCTTCCTTGAGATACTGAGTTATCTGATCCTCTTGGGTCGCCGACAACAGTTGACAGCCATGCCATAACAGACCAACTCCAACAACGGTTTTAGCAGTAGCAAGCATGTGAGCATGGACACATCGCCAGGATCGCTCACTTGAAAGAGTAGTTCAGCTGACCGCTGCTTGGAGCGCTGGGGTCGAGAGCAAAACAGGGCTAACAACAGTCGGCAGTCCTTAGTTATATCTTCGTCCATGGTTTTGCGACGACCTCCCGTCCCCTTTGCCCTCCCCACGAACTACTGCACCTACGCCTACAAGGGTTGCTTGCCGCGTTGTGCAGATTGCATGAATGATGTGTGTCCATCTACTTCATCCCAATTTCACAGCCATCACGGATGCCACGCCCTCCACGGGTTTTCTACCTGGTTTTATGCGACATCGGTCATCGTGGCCCAGTGTTACATGGTAATCAGCGGCGGATTCGGGAAAGGCACCCCCCCCAACTCACGGTAGCCTTTGCCTTTTTTCAACAGAAAAAATCCCATAAATTCCTCCTTGCAAATTTAAAAATTTCATAGGCGTGAAGCCCCCTCCTCCTAAAAAAATTTTCTGGATCCGCCATTGGTAGAAATTTTTTTGCGGCACACTACGCCGGATTCCCGTGCGCTTTCCCACACTTACCTTTCTCCCTTATCTATCAATGGGCGCTCCCCGAGGGGCGGCGCGGCCCCCCCCCCCCCTAATTTAGAAAAATCAAAACTTTACAAAAAAAAAGAATCGGAACATTCGAAGATCAAATAATAACGAAAGGAGTAAGAGTTAACAAACTTTATTCTTAGTTTACTTTACAATTTTAATTAGGGGCGTAATTTAGGGGGGGCAGGGCGGGAAGTAGCCCCCCCCCTAAGCAGTGGTGCCCAACCACCCCTTGCCACTATACAGCTCGCCCCCCTTTCAGGATTCCTCTCCCCCCCAGATCTAGACCTCCCCTGATTTTTACCCCCCCCCCTCCTGATTCAGACGACATCACCCTTTCCCCACCCGTCATCTCCCTCGCCGAAAGAATTTTTAAAAATCTACTAGTATGAACGTGTCTACATTGGCAACTACCGTTGGCAACGAGAATTTTGTGAACTTCCTTGACAATTCAGAATCCTCTGGGTCGATAATTACATGATTAGAGAATGTGTAGGCAAGAGTTTTGGTTTTGTTAATTTAAATAGGTTAACTCTTAGAATTCATCAGGACATCGATTTACTCTCGAGATATCGATTTTTCAAAGGCGCGCGGTATAGGGTCAGAAATCTAAGATTCTCTAAAATCCGCGAATTTCGACTCTCATGGACCTAGCATGCGCCGTGAGAAGTCATATGTGAGTTTTTTGAGTTCACATGAAGTTCATTAAGGGCCCTGACAAATGTCGGACCGATAAAGTCTATATCGGGGGGGGGGGGGGGGGGGGGGTGGCCCCCAAATCCAGCGTAAGTCTCACGTACAATGTCTAACTGCGGCCGCGGGGGTCCCCTAAGATCCGTTTAAAACTTGGATGGATCTGAATTTTTTTCAAAAATTATCTAAAAGCTGAAGATACCGCCCAATCCAAACCGCAGTGCGCAATCCATCGATTCGTTCTCGAGATATCGATTTTTCAAAGGCGCGCGGTCTTGTCAGATCGACCTTAGAGGGGCGCTGGAGGCTGGAAAAAGGCGAATTTCGTCTCTCACGAACCAGTCGTGTGCCGTATTATATCGGTTCCGCTTTTTTTCGGGTCCCAATGATGTCCTGAGAGGGCCCAATGCAGTTTCGAGCCAAAAAATATCATCTTAGGGGGGAAATACTCCCCGTTTTAGCGTAACTCTAACAAGAAATGTCTAACTGCGGCCGCGAGAGGTCCTGTGAGGTCATTAAATAAACTCGGATGGATCTGAAATTTTCGAGGTTGTCAGTCACAAGCAAGCGCTTTCGACCGGTGCAAACCGAATGGCAATACATCGATTCACTACCGAGATATCGATTTTTCAAAGGCGCACGGTCTTGTCAGATCGAACATTGAAATAAGCTGTGGATACTCTGTATCCGCGAATTTCGTCTCTCATGGACCGTTTAAGCTCCCTTAAAAATCGAATGAGCTTTTTTCAAGTTCATATTACGTTCCTTAAGGGCCTTGATGAGTGTCGGATGACATTTGATCAATATTAATATTCATTTTTAATCTGAGACAAAAGAGCTGAAACCATAAATACGAAAAATTTCCATCGTGATGACTTTGGTTCAAGCGAGAAAAATTCTATAGAAGTCCCAAATAACTAGACTAGATTTTCCCGGGCTTGCTAGGTTTGGTATTAAGAATTTCCTTCCTGATGACTTTGGTTCAGGCGAGAGAAATCTAAAAAAGTCCCAAATAACTAAACTAGACTTTGCGGCTTGCTAGGATTGGTATTGCGTCATCCGTTTTTAAAAGGGAAATATCACTATCGAAATCGATTTTCAAAACCACAGTATTCGACCCGCCTCGTGAACAACTGTTTCAACACGCTATAAGTAAATTTTCATTCCCCTTTGACCTATCAAGTTATTTTTACAGCGATCACTGTTATATAAACAAAAATGCAGCGTTGCGATTGACTTTGTCGCAGTTTTGTACTATCAATATGGAACTCCACACTTACAATGATTTACGGCCGACACTCATGCTCTCTTTGCTAACACTGTTCCAGTGTTGCAAGTTCCAACTTTTTTTTTTTTTTTTTTTTTTTTTTTTTTTTTTTTTTTTTTTTTTTTTTAGCGCAATTTTTAACATTCAATGTTTTATGGTTAAAATGGATCTCATTAAATAAGAAAATTAATAGTATTCTTTTAATTTTTTATTTTCGGGAATTGTTACAACATTAACGCCTGTTCGAAAGTGTAAGCGAAGTTAGGGTTTTTGTAATTTTTTTTTTAGAGGACGAGACAGGCTCAATTAATGGTATTTGTTTTGATGAAAAGGGGTCCACCCAGCTACCATTGGGGTGCCCCCCCCTAAAAAATGGATGAAACTTTCAGGGATGATAGAGCTAAGCATCATCTTTCAGAATATCTGCAGTTTTTTGAATTTGGTCAACTGGGAGCGGGAGAGCGGGGGGTCAAAGTCAAAACCTCCAATGCTCCATAACTTTTGAACAAAAAGAGATATTGACGTGAACTTGCCCCAAAAAACGCGTATTTAAAGATTTTTTGATTGATGTGCTACAGTGTTTAGTTAAAAAATATTTGACCCTTTTTTTGCATTTTGTTTTACTTTTGAAGTTTCCAAAAATCCGTTTTTTGAGTTTAAAAAATAGGCGCAATAAAGGAATCTGAACGAAAAACTATGGCGGCTATATATGATTTGAGAATTTTGAAAAACTTATGTCAAAAATAAATTCAGCGCCCCAAAAAAACCGGCTTCCACCAAGTTTCAATGAATTTCATCGATTATTGGTGGAGCAAAAAATTTTTTTTGTAGAATCGAAAGTCGGAACCCTATTTTTGGCCTAGATTTGAAACTTTGCGCGGTCATAACTCTTGAACGAAATGTTTTTCGGCATCGCGGTTTGCGCCATCTGAAAGCTTAAAAAATCAGCTTTCTTCACAGAATTTTTTTTGTTCAGATTCCTACGTTGCGCCTATTTTTCAAACTTATAAAACGTTTTTTTTTTCTCTACTTTTAGATTAAAAATGAATTTTTACATCTGCATTGAGGGTTTTTTCGAGAAAAGTTGAAAATGTGTTTAAACCCCCCCCGAATACCCCCAAGAGGTTGTCAGGAGCTTATGAAAATATCAGAAATAAAAAATTTGGAGTCAATTTTCTGTCTGATTGTTTTGTTTCAAATCATTTGTTTCAGTAATTTTCGAAAAAAATACCAGCAAAGGATGCTCTGGCTCACTTTGTATATAAAAAAAGGAAATTCTTTTTTTCTATTCAGGTCCTCTGGTATTTAATCACTGTCCGATGAGTAAAATAATTGAAATCTCATGCGCTGAGTCCAGACTATACTTGCTCTTTTTGAGAGAATCCAAAAATTAAATATAATCATCAAAGGTACCACTATACGGCCAATTTTGTAAAAAAAGCACATGTATGGAGAGGGGGGGGGGGTGGAAGCTTTTATATGCGTAACTTTTTTTCTTCTCATTGATAGAATGTCATCGAATGAAAAGGGTAGAAACTCTGCAACTCTGGTAAGCAACTCTGTTTGCTTGAAGGGACGCATCGCAATGAAGTAGGGGGCTACACTGATTATAGTTGTCAAAGTTGATGCATAAATTATTAAAACTTCAAGTAGTATGTACGTCTGTAATTTTTTACTGGATGCTAATCATAGCATTTTTTTAAAGTAGATGATTCAGCCTAATTTTATCTTGAGTATTCACCATAAGGTTTCTCTGTACAGTAAAGCCTTTAATGAAAAAATAGCAGGAATTGCTTTTATTGACATTAAATTTTAGTTGTTTAATTTTCAGATCCAAATCGGCCAATACTGGTCTAAAAAATTTAGATTTGAAAGAAAAGACTCTATTTCGTCTCTATCAATATGTAGACATTTTTTAATTACCTTCTTTTACCCTTTTATCACCATATTCCCCCAACAAAAACCCTGGCCCACCCATTTTTTTTTCTCATTTTATTAATTATAAATAGAATCTTTTACATCCATTCAACGCAGAATCATTTAAAATTCAAATACTCTATAATCAGTGATTTCATCCAATTTTCATTATTGAATCATTCATGTATTTATAAATCTATTTATTCAATTCATATGTTAGTTACAAAATACAATGTCTCCTTAAGAGTTGCTGATGCATTTCAAACAAATGTAATCCACAAAAGAACAAAACACTGAACCAATTGTAATGTGTCACTGCAAAAACAACGACTCAAAAATATTTTTTTTCAAATATACGTCTCAACTGCATATACATTGTCATATTTTCTTAATCAAAGCTCCAACAGCACTTCCTGTACCTTAAATAATATACAATAAATTGACAAATCTTCTCCCATGAACTACATTATAATAAATATATTTGAACCATGTATGCGTAAGCCTTTATGCAAAACTTATTTCTGCAAAACCCAGCAGAGCAGAAGACCAAATGAAACAACTTATGCGCAGATTTTTATGTTTACAATTCACAGGCACGCTTTTCCAATACATGCAATGTATCGGAGCTTCCCTGCTTGTTTTAGTTACGATGTTGTTTACTTATGCACGGTGGTTCCGTCTATGTAGTAGTATACCGGTGCAAATAGTGTCTAGTGTAGAGCGGGCTGTTGTGAAATGGGTCTGTTGCAAACTTTTGCTACAGCGATAAAAAGTGTTTACTCCAATGTAAAATCGCCTGAAAAGTCCATTGGTGGCATCATAAAGTCAATAAATACAATATTAAACTCACAAGAGGCGTTTATCGAAATCCAAGATGGCGGCAAAATATCGAGGAATCTGAATGTATGCACCGTGATCATCTAAGGATTGCCAATTTTGACAAACTCACTGCAGGTAGATGTTATGCGTGTATTTACGTTGTGATTGGTTGTGATGGATATTGTGAGGTTGGCTATCCTTGGATGTTCGTGGTGCATGCATACAGATTGCTCGATATTTTGCCGCCATCTTGGATTTCATTAAACGCATTTTGTGAGTTGATTGTTGCATTTCATTGCTTTCTGATGCCATCATTGGACTTTTCAGGCGATTTTACATTAGATTGCTCACTCTATAGCGCTGTAGCAAAAGTTTGCAACAGACCCATTGAAGTGATTTCCTGAGTTAATGAATAGATATTGATCGTTTTTAATGTGTGTATCGTTATTTCCGCCAAATTTTACAGAAGGATCAAGGTTCTATATTGTTGTAGCAAAAGTATGCAACAGACCCATTTTGGTCTCCAAAAGTTGCCATATTTGCCCACAGCGTGGAGTTAGCGCTGGTATTTATGTTAATGGAGGCTGCAAAGTTTGATTGATCGTGACGCGACGATGAGAAGTGAACATAACATACATAACAGGAGTTGTCGAACGACACACAACAGACGACACGTATGCTTTATATACCTGCGTATGAAGGGGATGAAAAGGGAACAGTAAAGTTAGTGGGAGGCGTAAGGGCTGGGGGGAAAGAATCTGTGGGCCAGGAACAGGCGGTGTTGCCAAATTTGCGGAGACGATAGAAAATTAATTTGATTTTTATTCTTCCATATGCTAGAGTCCTTGTATGTTGAGAGCAGTGGCGGCTCGTGCAATGTGGTAACAGCGCAATTTCTCCATTTAAACCTTTGTAAAACAATCGATCTACAGGAGGTGCACTTGCACGCCCAAGATATCGATTCTTTTGCATAGTTATAGATGAAAAATGAGCATGGTTGCCAAATTGCACGAGCCGCTACTGGTTGAGAGTTAAGACAAAGTGAAACCATGGGCGTCGCCATTGGATGCGTTTTTGTACATTTGTTAATACCTTCTGAGGGCCGTTGCTGTTGTTTTTTTTTCGGATTCTTATTTGGCTTTATTCTCCTGTATATTGGAGAATCTACAGCTACCTGTAAACATATTGAAAGAAACGGGGTATTATGACATCCATGTCCTTTCGAGATGACTATATACACATCTAATACATGTGTTGAATGATATTCAGTGCATTGCGCATAGTAGCGCATCGAGAGTTTCTTCATCACTCTTTTTTCTCCATTGAAACCCGTATGTTAGACAAGGATGAACAACGGGATAAAACCCCCTCTTTCTGTCCTTTTCCTACTTATACATTCAAATGGGAAATGAGAGAGATGGAAGAGATCCTGGTTGCGCCAGTGACATTGCGTAGTGCGTACTGCATACACCCTGGCTAGATATCTTCGTTCCCGCTAGTACTTGAAACAGTAGCGAGGCGTGAAATTAGGCAACGATGCACTTCCTCTATTTAATCTAACGGAAAAAATCGAATGCTTCGGTCATCGGCGATGACTAGACGTTTCGACCTTTCTAATGTGTTTAAAGGGAAAAATTTAAACGTTGCCCAATTGCACGCCTCGCCACTGACCTGAAACATAGTAATCTACATATTTGAAGAGTCATCAAAGTGGAGAAGGATAAATGTTACAAAAAACAAAATTGAAGTTTTCCTAGTCATCAAATAAATACAAAAAATACAAAATGAATAGAGATTTACAGGAGCACAAGCCGCAGTCCATTTTGGAGGATGGAAATGTATTGATATTTATGATGATTTATCAAAGCGTCCGTTTTGCATATATAATTAATGACATTTTTTTTCCATTCACCGATGATTCCACCGGTTGATGAAATAATACACAGTTCAGCTCACGACTGCACTGTAATATTTTCTCAATCGGTGGGAACGCCGTTTATTCATTAAAATATCCACACATTTTTTAAAGTCATCGATGACTCCACTAAAGTGGCTAAGAAATTATTAAGTACAGTTTCGGGTATTTTTGTGCATTAAATTCATATGCACTGAACTGAGCTGTGTAATCATTCCTCAACCGGAGGAAAAGTAGATGGATTTAAAAATAACATTAATCATGCACAAAACGGCAGAGAACATCTGGAGAGAATATCCTTTAAACGTACCTCTAGTAAAAATTTTTTGTTGACCATCAATTTGTTGGTCGGCCAAGTTCCATTTCTCAATGTTTTTGCTGGCGGCCAGTAGCATTCTACTGGCCAACCATTAAAATTTTGTTGGCAAGCAGCAAAGTTTAATGGTCGGCCAGGAGAATTCTACTGGTGGCCAGCAAAAAGATTGAGAAATAGAACATTGGCCGACCAAAAAGTATACGGTCAATAAAAATATTTTACTACATTTCCTCCTTTCCCTCAGCATAAAAATAAGAATGAGTTGTTCACATATTCATCGTTTGCCTTCTGGACTCTCCGTTTATTTTGAAAGGTCCATTTTCGGAGATAAAAGAAGAGGTGGAAAAACCGTCCGTCTAATACGTCGATTAAGGTTGCCCTAAGTGACCCTTCGAACTAAGGATGGCTGCACGACTTTTCCGCACAGAATAATTGGGTCACCTTTTCCGCACGAAATCGTTTTCGCATAAACGTCGTTGAAGCACAAACTGGCAGCGATTCTTCTCTGAATAATGAGATATTGCGGAAAATCGTATGCCTCACCCAAAATGAAGTTAATTCAAAAAGAAAACTCCGACATGAATTAGAGGCAGAACTTATTAGCGCCACTCATGCTCGGTACTCATACATAGTTTTTACAGATCATTAGCAACACAAAAAATTTCCCCAGCATGAAAAAGCCATACAAACAACGCAGAGGCGATGGAAAATGATGACCCTGACCTGACCACCCACAGCCGTAAGAAAATGTATTACTCATGGAGGCAGTTTTTCAACCGAAAAAAAATTAACGCGAGGCCACTTATACACCTCAGGAGAAGAGGAAGGTAAAAAAGTTCCCATATTTTACGTCTTAAATGAAAGCAGAGTCTTTGGGACCTTTTCGCCTTTTTTCGCCACTGTCGTTGCATCCAACGTAACTTACACTTTTACACTGATGCATTACTGCTCGAAAAATCACTCTTTTATCATCAGAGGCAAGTCCTTTTACTCCCTACATTTTATGCCAATTTTCAATATTCCATGTACAAATTAAGTTCATCCTCCCGCGACGTTGCCATATAGTGTGCAAAATAAATAATTGTGCGAAAATGAAAATTGCGGTTTTTGTGCGGAACTGATGCGAACCCCTCTATTTTGTTGCGGAAAAGACCAACTCCCCTATTGTACACTGTACTGCCATTTTGGGGTTCAAGTTTACTGCCCTATATTTGGCATCACTGTCGCTTGAGCGAACACGGAGACATCATAAAGGGTGATTAATGAGCTCAAGTTGAGCACCGCGGAGCATGGTCCTCACATTTCCGCTTCTGCCGCCACCAGCATCAACCCCCCTCCCCCCCCCCCCCCCCCCCAACCTCTTGCCCACCATTAAGCTCCCGCCACCACCTTATACACATAGACACACTTGAATTAATGTTTTCTTCCGAATCAGGAATTGCAACGAGAACCATGCATTTGCATATATGTATATATATGCGGAAGCGACCAGCGCAGCGAAATTGCAACGCGGGTTGCATCGCATGCACCGTGAAGGCGCGGTCCACGGTCAACAGCGCGTATGAAAGTCAGACAAGGAACGAAAGCCAAATTAAAGCGGTCCACGGGAGAAGAAAAGCCCATTGAAACGTGAGATATGCTCGTTCCTTAAAATTAGCCCTGTCAAATCAAACAAGGGTTAATTCTAAAGAGCACACCTCATAATTTATCGGCTCTTTTCCCCCCGCCGGAGACCTCCTCAATTAAAAGCCGTGTCTACCCGACCAAGTAACTTAAAGCGACTGTGGGCTGGGATTAAGTTCTCTCGCGAGGCCCGAAAAAGAGTTCGCTCATGTGAGAATTTTAACCAACCCCCCCCCCCCCCCCCCCCGTCTCACCAGTTGATGAGTTTTTATACGCGCCCCAGAACAGAACAGAACAGAGAAGTGCAGTGGCTCGAAAAAGACCGTCCAAGTGTCAGCCAGCCTGTAAAAAGAAAAGGCACTTTACAATGAGAAATATTTATACATATGCGTTATTATCTCGCCACCGTGTGTGCGGTAAAAATTAGCATCAACGTGACTGAGACAATGTGAAACACAAGTGACCCTTTAGATGCCTACGGCATTTTCTGTCCCTTGCCCTTTTTTTTCTTTTTCATTGTTTTTCATTCAATTTTCTTTGAGTTTATTGTTTTATGTGTGTCTTGTTTTTTTCTCTGCACCGTTTTTTTGTTTCTTTTTGTTTTTATTTTTTTTTGTGGAGGTGGGAAAATATAAAAGCAGAATACTATTTCTTAAAAAGGTTTTATGGCGAATATAGCCCGGCAAGGGTCA
Organism: Trialeurodes vaporariorum; assembly: GCA_011764245.1. Taxonomy (NCBI): domain Eukaryota; kingdom Metazoa; phylum Arthropoda; class Insecta; order Hemiptera; family Aleyrodidae; genus Trialeurodes; species Trialeurodes vaporariorum. Next base: position 1,695,262 of record VMOF01000379.1, read on the forward strand.
AGCGCAGTGGCGGCTCGTGAAATGCGATATATCGATGTTTACTCCATTTAAAACTATAGAAAAGTATCGATCACAACTGTTCAAGTAAGTGTTTAGAATGTTCAGTTTTATAGCCCATCGCCATTGATTCGGACTTTTCGCACATTTATTTGGGAATGGCAACACCGCTCTAGATTCTGAGCAAATCGAGTCAGGTAAGCGGGCGCGCTCATTTTGAGCCGCATATTTTAGTCCCATTCTTTAATTGACTGATAGTACATGGAACAGACAAAATAAAAACCAAAAACAGGTGACAAAATAAATGAGAGAATGGTCAAGCGCCTTCATATTGCAGGTTATGCAAAAACGTTACAGTTACGTACGAATAGTTATCTACCTACGAATTCGCGCGTGCAGGCATAGCCGTATGGATATTGTCTTTCTCTCTCTTTGCCCATTTGACTGCATGTGTTAGAAAAGGACAGAAACAGGGCTAAAGTCACGTGACAGCCTCTATCTCCATCCTTTTCTAACACATGTGTTTAAATGGGCTAAGAGAGAGGAATACAATATCCTCGCTACGGCTATGCGTGTAGGTATACGGTTTCACAATTTTTCTGGATTCGGTGCGAATCAATAATACCATCTGCTCATGGAAGCTAATGCTGCGTTTTCTCGATCAATTCAAATTGATTTTTTTTTTTTCGACAATTAACATTCGATAGAAGCGATCATTTTCAGCCGTGGCAAAGCGTACAATATGGTATCAATATAGTTTCACTGTAATAAAAACTATATTAAAGAAATCGATTGTTGCATCAGCCAAATCTGCTGAAGTCTTTCGATTTACAAGTGTTTAAATGGAATCAACCCATTGTTGCCAGATTGCTTGCTTGGACAGTATGACTTTGTGAAATTCAATCTTCAAATTCAGTTCTTAAAAGCGCGGAATGGCAAACAACCCATGGATATTTGAAAATTCGATACTGTACGACATCAGTTCAAATAAGTATAACGAAAACTCGATTAATAAGGAGCACAGTTGCCATTTTTAAGATAAATTTGTCTATATTTCCGGTCTCTTGAAGACAGGCTCTTACGGATCCTACACCAGAAACATCTAGACGCCCCCCCCCCTGAAAATGACAACGCTGTTCAAGAACAACCACTAAATAACCGACATAAAGTACTACAGAAACCTTTGATAGTCACTAAGTTCAGACGAGATAACTCTTTCCCTTGGCTCAGAGAAGTTGAAATTATATTGTTTCGGTATTGCAAGCTGGAACTATTGTACTTAGGTATGATTTAAAATGTTGTTAAAGTCTATCTATGATAAAATCAAAGTGATCACCAGATCAATCGCCGAAAAGCGCTTATTGATGGAGTTGTTTTTTCTATCGAACTGTCTTGTTTAGAAAAAAAAAATTTGGTTTCAGAGAATAATTGTGCCTCCCCTCTCCTCCCCCCCCCCTCGAAAAAGAGGGAAGACAGTAAATGAAGTTTTGAAGAGTCGCAAAATGAAAACAGAAAAGGGTATAGATGGGCAGAGACAAAAGCAAGAATTCGTCTCTCTCCCTCTCTCTCCCTCTCTCTCTCTCTCTCTCGCTCTCGCTCCTCATCCATTTGTAAGTACAATGTACAGCTATGTCTAAAGCCGTCAGCTCCTAACACTATGTCCTTTTCTAACACATTCTAACACATGCATTTAAATAAGCGAAGAAAAATAAATTCATGATGATGGATACGCCTCTGTGGGTAGGATAAAAAGAAAATGCGCCTTTCTCTTGTTATACGCTTCAAAACGAGCGACGAATCAATCCAGAAAAGGGCCGAAGTACAAACATGAGAAGCAGTGACCCTTATGATGTATAAATGAATATTTTTGTCCTATACCTGCCATCAAAGACACGAATTGTAAATTTCTCTCAGTTCTCAAAAAGGGTTTGTTTATATATTTCTCGAAGAAGAAAAAGAAGAAGAAAAGAAAAAGAAGAAAAAGAAGAAGAAGAAGAAAGAAGAAAGAAGAAAAAAAGAAAAAAAAAGGGCTTTAAAAGAAAGTGAGGATTTAAAAACCGCCTCTATTTATTTAATCGTCCCAAATCCCAATCTTCTTTCGAAAGCAGCCTTTGTCGAACGAAGCCCTTTCGTTCCTTTCTTGTAATCACTTTTGACTGTTGGCAAAGAAGCCAAAAAATGTGTCACAAAGCAGCTTTTCATGTCCCAAAATCCTCTGGGGTTTTTGTTTTATATGTTTAATAACTGACTTGTGCTTTTTCTTTCCCGCAGAGGGCAAGAGAGTGGCTCGCCGAGGGTGAAAGGGCGGAGCATAAAAGGGAGGAGAGGGGACGAAAACAAAGCCATTTCATAATTTTTTCCTCCCTTATGATTTTCAATTTTTCCCTCGCCACCCCCTCTTCAACGTGTCTATTGATTAAGACCGTCACACTCCTTTGTGGACTTGCGTTGTTGTCAAACTAAATGCTTCGTATAACGTGATTCTACAGTCTACACTGCACTAAGGTCTTAGATCGAAAAAAGAGTGGTAAAAAAATCAATGGAAAAAAACCACCAAAAATCATTTCTATACACTTAAAAAAAAAAATTGCCCGTTAATTCAACCGGATATCTGTATAATTATAAGTGGCGGTAGCCACTAACGGTCAAGAAAAAAAAAAGAACAGAGAGAGCTACCCGCCTACTTACACACAGCCCCCGGTTTTCGCCACTTTGCCGGATTTTCGACCGAGTTAGCCGCGATTCAGCCTAAACCGTAGAAATAAACCCTATAACATGTGGTATTGGGGGATAGAGCTCGTCAAATTTCCCATCGAACTGCGGAGCGATTTTATTTTGGCTCAAAAATAAGAGAGTAATGTTAAAAAAAAAAAAGAAATGAGGGGTTTTTTTCGCATTTGACCCGTTTCGAAGGGAGCTTTATTGCCCCAGCTAGCGCAGTAACCGCAACTCGTATCAAACCAAATAAGGTCTTATTTTATTCTCCATATCTCAGTGATGTGCCTTTCGAAGAGTTTTTTAAATTTCATTCGAATTTGACGAAAAATCGTCTAAATTTCCCAAAACTCCTTTTTTGGCATCAAAAAACTCTCCATTGTTTACACCGCAAATCACCGGTTTCATCCTCAGTCATCATGACATTCATAACCTCCGATGTCTCAACTCAAACCCTCAACTAGAATGTAAAAACAAAGCGAACTCTGAGCGAACTTTACACATTTGGATATTTATTATCTCACCAAACAAATTTTTATAAATTCTGCATTACCTTTCGATTTATCTTTTCGTTACCCCATCCTTTTCGAATTATGATTTATTGAGCGACTGCTCTCTTTAAGTTTCAAGTCCATGATGAAATCACTTTCACCGGTACTTATCTACACTATAGGTGCTAAACGTAGGTAATTAAACTTCA
>VMOF01000379.1:1699173-1823427 GCA_011764245.1 Trialeurodes vaporariorum
ATTTTCCCCCCCTCTTCCATCCTTGCAACATATGCCTTCTAAGGAGAAGAGAGAGAGAAGGAAAATATATTGGATCCGCTAGTGATCATTTCCCAACTCATCGAAAGGGTATATTTTTAGTCAGTGCTCTCAGCTTCTATACTCAAAGATAACTGATGTCAGACTCCCTTCATCCAAAATTTTACCTACACTGAAACAAAAGTGCTGAATTGAATTATGTACATGATTAAAAGTACTGGCAACACTCAAAAACTGTGAGTTTTACTGTTTGAAATTTGGTTAAATTACCTTCGTGCTTGGTTGCGAGGCTTCACATTCGGCAACGATGTGCTTTTTCCATTTGAAGTTACAAAACAAGCAGATAGTTCTGACACTACAGTGTCAGAGAAGGCGCACCTTGAGCAAATTTGGTCTTCATGAATCAAATTTCATTTCCACCATCTCAAAAATAATGTGTCCAGAAAAAAAAAAGGGTCCAAACCCTGGATGCGGCGAGTGGGTGGGGGTTTGGACGACTACATACGATCTTAAAAGGGAAAACCCTTCGAATATTCCACCACCTCAAAAAAAATTGTCCACAAAGTGAGGGTCCGAACCTTGTGAGGCAAGTGGGGGGGGGGGTAACAGTAGAACCCCTACAGACAATCTTAGAACAATCCCTTCAAATTTTTCCATCATCTCAAAAAAAAAAATTTACAGCAAAAGTTCAAGTTCGAACCTGTATGCGGCGGGTGGGGGGGGGGGGCACACTACGGACAATCTCAAACCCTTCAAATTTTTCCAACATCAAAAAAAAAAATTGTCCAGCAAAGTTAGTGTCCGAACCTGTGTGCGGCAGTGGGGGGGGGGGGGGGGGTAAAACCACTACGGACAATTAGAACAATCCCTCCGAATTTTCCACCATCTCAAAAAATTGTACAGCAAAAGCCCAAAGTTCGAACCTGTAGCGGCGAGTGGGAGGGGACCACTACGGACAATCTCAAACCCTTCGAATTTTCCAACATCTCAAAAAAATTGTCCAGCAAAATTAAGGTCCGAACCTGTGCGCGGCGAGGGGGGGGGGGGGGTAGAACCACTTCGGACAATCTTAGAACAATCCCTTGAATTCTCAAAAATCATCTAAAAAAAAAATTTCCGGCAAAATTTTGGGGTCCGAACCGGTGTGTGGCGATTGGGGGGGGGGGGTTTGGACCACTACGGACAATCTTAAACCAACCCTTCAGATTTTCCCCATATCTAGCAAAAGTTCGGGTCTGAACCTGTGTGCGTCGGGGGGGGGGCGGGGGGACCACTACGGAAAATCTTAAACCAACCCCTCAGATTTTCCACCATATCTAGCAAAAGTTCGGGTCTAAACCCTGTGTGCGTCGTGTGGGGGGGCGGTGGGACCACTACGGACAATCATAGAACAAATCCTTCGAATTTCCCACTGCACATCACTAAACGCACGTAAAAAACAATCAAATACTCATAAAACAATTTTGAACCCCCTTGTAAAAAAGTAGTCACGATATAGTATGCCCGAAAAATAGGGACATGAAAAAGTGATCGGTAGTAAAAGAAATGGGACCCCCAAAGAATCGTTTTTTTTCATGATGTTTAGAGTAGAGAAAACCAATTTGCCATATTCCATTAGCTGGCACCGTTCTTTGGTTCCCCGGTAAAAATTTGAACGTGAAATGTGATGCCAAGTAAAAAAAAGGACGCCATGGAAAAACGTAAGAAAAGATGAAGAAGTTACAGTGAGTCAAAAGACATCTCTCCTAAATGTCCCCATGACGTCCCACGACTGGTGACAAAGCTTTTGATCCGCGCACAATGGCCGAAATACTTTAATAAAATCTCGAAATGATAAAAAAAAACTGTAGGAATACCCTACAAACACTTTCTCACATCATTTTTATCTGGGGGAGACCCCCAGACCCCCCCCCCCCACCACTAAAGATTCGGGAGGAGACCCCAAACCCCCCTAAAGAATTCGGGGGGACCCCCCCAGACCTCCTTTAGAATATAGGAGAGCCCCCCAAAACCCCCCCTTTTAAAATGCTGGGGATACCTCCAGACCCCCTTTTAGAATTCTGGGGGAGATCCCCAAACCCCCCTAAAATTTCAAATTTTTTCACCTCCGGACAAAAAATTCCTGCCTTCAATCCGAAGATTTTGCAATTTGTAAAAAACTGTAAATAGTTGCCTATTTTGTTATTTGAAGGCTAATTGAGAGCCTTAATCTGATGTTGCTTATAACAGAGTTTAGAGTATGTAATTCAAGATTCCAATAATTTTTATTCTTTGAGCTGCATTCATTATATTTGCTCTTTGTTCTATTTTGGGAGTTTCTTTTTCCCTTATTTTTTATAGGAGGTCGAAATGTACTGATTCTTGCATTTCCCCCATTGAGTACTATGTTTGGTTTCTTCTTTCAAACTGTGGATCTTCAAAAATAATTTTTTTGTTTAAAAATTTTAACCCCCCCCCAAAGATGTGCTTAAGTCGTAGATTGTGCAAAAAAATTTCAACAAAATTCATTCAGCCATTTTTGATTGACTTTTCTTTATAAAATTAATTTTCCTTGAATATTCTTTTTTTTGGGTGTAATAAAACCTATATTGTTTTTAAACAGCTTAGATTTAAAAAGTTGACTATTGTAGTAATACTTAAAAAGAAATTTCTGCCTAGGCTATTGCAAACGTTTTGATGAAATTTTCATCGAACTCAATTGAGTCACACTTGAATTACTTATTGAAAATATTATGTTTGTCTTAATATTTGCTTACAATTAGTTTCAAAAGATTTTTGCTCGATCGTACCTATATTGCCCCTCGAAACGGTCGAAAGGGTTTTTATGAGGACTGTACCAGAAAAAAGTTTTAGTGCACACAGTGCAGTGTTTAGTGTATTTTTTTTAAGCATTATGTTGTGAACATTTTTTTTAAAATCAAACCCATTAATGATTGACTCCAAGTTTAAAATTAATTCTTCACTTTATTTTTTTTTTTTTTTTTTTTTTTTTTTTTTTTTTTTTTTTTTTTTCAAACACCCTATTTTGATTTTTAAACTCTCTTAAGGGTTGTTTTTGTAACTGTAAGGGCTAATTTCTTTTTTAAACCAATTGTAGATTTTATTTGCCAGATTTTGTCAAAATCCATTGGACCAAACCTGAATTATTCGAAAAAATAAATTTTTTTTATTTGCTTTATACCCATTTTTTTTCTCAATCGCACCTATTTACCTCTTTAAAAAGGGCTAATCGGTTGTGTATGGTGATCAAGAGAGGATAATTGTTAGTACTTTGATAGTAGATTGTGTGTAAAAAGTTTCATGAAAATTCATCCAGCCATTATTGATTGACTCCAAGTTTTTAAAATTACTTAATTTCTCACGATAATTCCATTTTTTGGCTCGAGCGCACATATTTTGATTTTTTAAACGGGCTTTAGGGTTGAATATTGTAATATAATTTTTTTTTATAGTACTAAATGTTTTTTTTCGAACTTTCATCAAAATTATTAACCAAACCTAATATCCCAATAATAGGATTATATTTTTATTTGCTCATATTCCCAATTTTTTGCTCAATCGCACCTATTGACCCCTTGAATGGTTTTATCGGTTTTTTTTGGTGACACAGAGAGGAAAAAATTTAAGTTTATTGATAGTAGATTGTGTGTACAAAGTTTTATCAAAAATTTATGGGCCATTATTGATTGACTCCAAGTTTTAAGATTGATTTCTCACGATAATTCTATTTTTTTGGGTCGAGGCCTTATTTTGATTTTTTAAACAGTCTTAAGGAATGAATATAGGAACTATAAGTGGTTCATTCTATAGTAGGCTGAAAATAGATATTTTTTGCTAACTTTCATCAAAATTGATTTAGCCAAACTTGAATTATTCCATTTTTATTCATTTTTATCCTTTTACCATTGTTTTAATGAAAATAATTTTTTCCCCATAAATACCCTAAAAATCAAAATTTTAAAAAAACAAAAAAAATACCTGGGGAATCTAAAAAGCAACAACTGTGCAAAATCTGGATGCATAAAGGGTCAATGGTTCAAAACTTATGCCTAGGTGCGGAGTGACGAACAGACGGAGTGACGAACAGCCGGACTGACGAACACCGGACTGACGAACACCGGACTGACGGACAGACACCACAGATTTTTTTTTCATAAATCTCTCTAATCAGAAAGGGTTAAGAAATAGAAAAAATGATGGAAGGATGTTCTTATGGATGGTATTAGACATGATAAGAGGCCATTACTTTGACTAAATCATGATTACTTTGTCCTGAGAGGCCAAATATCGCAACAAAATACCTTGAAAATCTCTGCGCCAACGCATACTTTCTCAATTTTTCTAATTTCATTTGAGTGAGAAAATAAAAAACAATCACACCACCCGTCGGATGTAGACTTTTTGGCATGACTGATCCAACCCCAACACACCTAATCAGTCTCTAATTTTGATTATTAGCGTTAAAAATATTTTTTGGGTCAAATTAGCGCTCTCACCTCCGTATCAGTAAAAACCGATGCGCTGACATAATTTTTAGAAGAATTTGATGAGATCACACAATTTTCAGAAGACATGGCGCGTTGAGTCATTTTACAGCAAAAAAAAACGCGATAACTTAATTTTCACCAAATTGGGGCACGACTTTAATTTTCAGCAAAAGTATAAGCGGTAAATCAATTTCCCCATTTTCTCCAAGCCGTCTTTTTTTCTTTTTTTCTTACAGCGTTTGAAGATGTTTTTGCTCAAAACTGTGCGGTCACTCAAGTTTCAGTAAAAAACAGCACGTACGCTGACATAATTTTTAGAAGAAAATTTACTCGGTAACACAAAATTTTAGAAAGAAATGGAGCGCTGATTCATATTTCATCATATGACGCTAACTTAACTGTCACCAAATTGTGAGGAGCAATCTCAATTTTGTACAAAAGTCTAAGCGCTAAACTTTTAGGCATGACTTTATGATCTCCGACAAAATAGGTGACGTCAAAGGTTAGCGGACTACCAAACTATATGATTAAGGGAAACCCGTTTGATGTCTCAAGATACTTTGAGACATATAAGGAGAGTGACAGCTTGAATCAAAATAGGCGGTAGTACAACAGATGTAGCATAAGAAATCAGGAAGTTCCTGAGTACTAGAAATTTACTTTTAAATAGAGAAAGAGCGAAATAACTGCATTGAATAAATGATGCCTTGAAGCGCTAAGTCGTTTGACGGGAGTTGCCAGACTAAATAAATTCAAAAATTTGACCGCAAAGCAATTCCTTTAAAATTGAAAGAGGGCTGACCTCCTTTTGGACCTTTAAACCAAAAAAGTAGAAGTAGAGAAATAAGAAGCATTTTTTGTTTCGTTCTGAATAGGGCTCAGAAATTTCACATACAAAACAACATGATGGAAAAATAAAGCAAGTCAGCACATCACACTATTCAGAGGTCCCATTGTTGAACCTTTGAACTCTTACCGATTCACGAGTCATAGCTACTATAAACGCAAGCAAGTAATTTTATTACGTTGAGCGTAAACAAAAAGCTGAAATTTGATAGGAAATATGGAGGAGGTTAGGGCAGGGACCACTATGGAAAAACGACATAAAGGGGTGAATAAAAAGATCCTCTTCGATGCGCAGTAATTTTTGGTAATTAATGAGAATTCTGAGTATTGAGATAAGGAATGTTCAGAGTTCTTGCTGTAGGGACTTTCCGTTTTGCATTTGACCACACGCTATAAATTAAATTTTAATAATTGCATTTACATGCAAAAAAAAAAAAATTCAGAACGGCAAATGATTGGGTTTTCTTGATCACCTAGAAATATACCGGGAAAATTTGAAATTATCAAAAAATGAGGTTGGAAATTTTTGACATAGAATAACTTTAAAAAAACGTCAATCAATGAACATGAAATTACTCCCAACCAACTCAGAATTCAGTCGTGGCTGGGAGGAACATTAACTTTTCAAATGAAACTAGCATAAAAAAAACACAGGACACAACCTAAATTTCACGACATCAAAAAAGCTCATTTCGCCATTTGATCACAAGGGGGCGTAGTATACTCTATTGAGTATCAGGGCGATTTCAATAGGCGCACGTTGTGCCAACGGTGCGCCTGAAAAAATTCGGATTCCTCGATTATTGGCAATGAGTAGACGCGTCGATCTTTCCAATGGGTTTAAAATGGGAAAAAAGAACGTTGCCAAATGGCACGCATCACTTCAGCACGTGCTGTGTATGTTAATTTAAGCATTTTAAATAGTGAAACTAACAGCTTTAAGTGTTGTCTATACATGCTTTTAACTATTTAAATAGTTAACTCAGCATTTTTTTTCTCCCTTTTTTTCGATGCAGGACTGTAATATCATTTTAATCGATTTTATAGACATAACACCTGCTTTTAGCCGAGGCACAGGGGGTGTCGATCAATCCCATTATAGTTCGAACAGCGTAACGTGACATATTTTCAAATCTGTCTCGTGACGCCGTTTAAACCAACAGGATTGAAGAACTCCACTAGTCCCGCGTCCAAAGGAGTGAAATCACAGTCTGCTGGTAGGACGCTATTTTTCCCAATTTGCAAAGACAAAATTAACGCTGCAACTACTTGAAGCGAGTAATAATCTTTCGTAATAATCTTTGTAGATGGTTCCATTTAAAAGACAATTTGTGACTTTTAAATTGCAATTTGAGTTAAAATTAAAATTAGGTCAAAACCATATTCTCCGTAGTTTTGTATAATGGTGAACGTTCAGTGCCTTTTAGCTAATGGCAAGGTCCGTGTTAAAATGACGACGGATGCTTGTTCAGCAGTTTAGTTTGCCCAACCTGTTTTAAAACTGAGAATATTTCCCGGGGAAAACGACGCAATGAAATGATATAAATAAAAAAAGAAATTAAAAAAAAAAAAAAAAAAAAAAAAAACCGAATGAGACAAGATGAGGCGCAAGAACGGAATGACAAAGTTAAGTCAGGCATCGCTAATTCAAATTAAAACCGAAAATTGAATTAATTTTAATTGGACTCGGAGTTTTAATAAGAGGCTTTTTACATTTAATCAAGGGGGCGAGAACATTTTGAATTTCAAAAAATGAGATCGTGACATTTCCGCTCTGTCCTTAAAAGGTTGCGATTATCTGCTGGATCTACGGCGCTTAATTTTCCGTCCGTCCTCGTCGCTGTGAAAGAATAAATATTATTCCGGGAGTCAGAAACGGTCGCGTTTAACCAAGCACATCATTATACTATCATACTTTCCCGACAAATTATCTGCACCTCGTTGCTGAAAGTTTGATGAAGAATACGGGTGTAGCACTATTGAAGAGATTCCTCCAGCTCATTTTCAAACATTTTAGATGTTGTATAACTAACTACATAAAAAAGGAAATACTCCTGAAATGAGGCTCTTGAAAACTTTGGCTGAGAGCAAATAAATAGTCCAGTCTGATGTAAAAATCAGCGAAAATCAAGAAAATCACACTCGTAAAGTCTAAAATTCAGTCATCAACTCACAAAACTGCTATCACGGCAAGATCGTAATGGCGGTGCAACGCATGTGTCATGGGAGATTCCTGACTAATTTGTAACTTTTTCTATGGAAACACAGAGATATATCTCCATTAAGATGGGAACCTCCCATGATTATTACGTCTTTCCGCCAGTAAGCCCGATTCAGAGAGTAAATTTTGTGATTTTTTAGTGTACTCGTCTTCATTTTTACAGGGTTTTATGCAAGAACCAACTCTTCAATCTCCTGCAGCAAAAGTTTGCAAGAGACCCATTATTTTGCAGCGATTCGGAGCCGGAGCCATGCACAGTCAAAATTGAAATTTGCACTTCTCCTGGAAAAAACAATTAAGAATACTTTCAGAACTGAAATTTACAATTCAATAAGTAATTCAATGTGTTTTAGCGCAGACAGAAATTACTTTCCATGATTCCAGTTTGAATTATTGCAATCGCAGCTCAGAAGCTGGAGCTGCCCCGGTTCAGGGCTCCGATTGCAAATAATTCAAACTGTAATCATGGAAAGTAATTTCTGTCTGCGCTAAAACACATTGAATTACGTATTGAATTGTAAATTTCAGTTCTGAAAGTATTCTAAATTGTTTTCTCCAGGAGAAGTGCAAATTTCAATTTTGACTGTGCATGGCTCCGGCTGCAAATCGCTGCAGAGTAGGTTCTTGCATAAAATTGCATAAATTCTTGTATTTAAAAGGGGGGGGGGACGTTGCCAAATTGCACGCCTCGCCGCTGCAAAAGATGTATGATCTGAAGACCAAGCACGCAAAAAATTGATTATTTTTCAAAGGTTCAAATGGAGAGAATCTATTGCTGCCACTTTCCACGAGCCGCCACATGCTCTGTTCTAAACCAAGATGATTCTTACGTTAAAAAGGCGGCATTATTAATTGTAAAAGTGGTCCATTTTGATCAATTCTGAATGGGGCAGTTGCAAGGGTCTGAAATGTTTTGTTTTTTATGCAGAAAATGAAAGTACTTGATGGGCTCAGAACAAATAAGATGCTTTTGGTTTCTAATTAAGTCCCATTGTTCCGTAGATGACACTTTGACCCGAAGTACATTCTTTTAAATGGGAATGCCGCATAGTGACGTCACTACGCCCACGATTTTTTTACAACTTTGCACGTGTATATCTCCAAAACCGGAACACTTCTGAAAAAACCAAAGGCACCGTTGTTCTCAGCTCATCAAGTACTTACAGTAGAACCCCAATTATCTGCGGCCGGATTATCCGCGGTGAGCTCGGTTTTTTTTTTTTTTTTTTGTTTTTTTTTTTGTTTTTTGTTCTTTGTTTTTTTGGCTGAATGGAAAATGTTGAGACCTTTTGTTTCCTTGGTTGACTGGGGAAATGGGTCAAAAAACCATCCAAAGCTACTTTAGGAAATAATTCTCAGCATTACGATAAAAGAAGGTAATATTTATTTATTATACGAGGGTGGATTTTAAAGTAAGTTTACCTATTGTTTTCCTCAGAAATTATTAATGTTTTAGAAAAAAAACAAACCCAGCGTTGAAACGTACGTACTCTCAGCTTTATAATGAGCTACAGTTTTTCAAATTTGGCTTACGCGTTGCGAAGATATCGTGGATATGCCACACCTATGCCTCTCCTTCAAACGTGCCCACCTTTTCACCGCGCGTTTCCGAGCTCCGCACAGGAAACATGAGTTTAAGACTTTGAAAAAGTAAAATAGAACTATTATTTTATTGAAACAAGTTATAGCATTGTTGTGAGGCATCTCACCTCATTTTTTGACATAGCCACCCGCTAGATTCTTGAATTTTTTCGTATAGGTGCAACAATTTCTGTATACAGCCGTCGTAAAATTCTTTTCCCATACTCCTGAGCCAGGTTTTGACGCAAGCTGTCAATCCAGCTTCAATTCATGATGATTGCACTTTCAACACTGACCGAAAGTTTGAAGATCGATATAAATTGGATCATTTTATCAGTAAAAGAGTAGTCTGTTCAGTAAACAACATGCACTCAGGTGTTATTAAGATGTCTGATCCGGAGATAAGCGCATCGCCTGCCGAAACTCTCAGTCTTCTGTAGCGCGCGAAAAGGTGGGCACGTTTGAAGGAGAGACTGGTGGGGAAAATCCACGATATCTCCGCAACACGTTAGCCAAATTTGAAAAACTAAAGCTCGTTAGAAAGCTGAAAGTACGTACATTCCAACACTGGGTTTTTTTTTCTAGCATTGATCGTTTCAGAGAAAAAAAATAGGTAAACTTACTTTAAAATCCACCCTCGTACAAATAGCTATAAATTTACTCTACTTTTGTACTTATTTCGAAAATACATAATTAACGTCAATTTTCCATCCACAATTCGAAAGTACAGATTATCCGCGGTTTTCGATTATCCGCGATACCTCCGGTGCCAATTACCGCGGATAATCGGGGTTCTACTGTACTATCATTTTCTTTATTAAGAACGCAAAATTTCAGACCCTTCAAACTGCCCCACTGCAGAACCCGTGCAAATAGTATACCTCACAAAAACAAAAACCTTCGATCTGAAATAAAATTCTAATATGATTGCTAAAAAGCAGGGATACCGATGCATGTGTACTTTAAATCGCAAAAATTGCATTTACAAAATGCTATAATTTTAATTTAAAATGTCAATTTTAGCAATACAGTTTCAAATAAAGCAAATGACAGTACTAATACAGCGACATTCGCTGCCAAATCAGCTCTTCATGAAATTCAATTTTTGAATTCTAAATTGTATTCCAGGTTTACAGCAGTTTTGCGCAATTTTAACAACAACATATTTTTTTTCTTCTGTGTATGCGTCTTGATGATGATCGAAAATCAAGCGGAAACTCGTGTTGTTTCATTCAAACCACAAGGAAAGGACGAGCGTTATTAATGTGACCGCGATGGCTCTGTTTTTGGATCAAAATCTCCTGAAGTTTCGCCTGATACCTAGTTTTAATATCATAAAGTGCGGGAAAAAGGTTGAACGGAGCGCGATTCATAGCCTCATCGCTTTTGAGTCTCGCGTGCAAAGCTGCCAGATTTTATCATAAATTACCATACACATAATGAACGTTTAGTTAATTTCAAAATATCAGGACAATTTTTGCAATTTGGCAACATCGAATACATGTTACACCGAATGCACGATGCACAATGCATGGAGATTGGAGATAGAAAGAGAGAGAGAGAGAGAGAGAGAGAGAGAGAGAGAGAGAGAGAGAGAGAGAGAGAGAGAGAGAGAGAGAGAGAGAGAGAGAGAGAGAGAGAATGGAAAGAAAAAAAAACACGCGCTTAAAGCGGTTCACCCCCCTCCTCCTCTCGCTTCTTGGCACCCCTCACCTCTCATCATTTGATACGGCGAAACTTTCTGCTTTTAACAACGCTGAGGATTAACGGGCTCTTCTAACACCTCCGGGGCTGAGTTCCACTTAGCACGAGGTCAGAGTTGATCCGCATCAAAATTGGAGCCATTAAACTTGACGGTAATCGCATCAGTTCCGTTTCATCTTTACCATGATCCGGTCTTTCGAAGCGATCCATGCGAACTTCCGGTATATCGAACAAATACACTCCATCACAGAGACGATACTTCAAAATTGGCGCTATCGGAATATCGAAATTAATCAAACGAAATTGAAATGTAAATAACGAGTAGACACATATATGGCAAACCGGCAAAAAATTAATCACCAGTTTTGATCCTAAAAACGTCATAAAAACTGTCTGCATAAGTGTATCCCAATTTCGTCCCTATATTGGTTTTAAAACCGATAGGGTTTCGATTTATATTAATATTTGTGAAATTCAAGGGTCTTGCGCTTAAAATTACTGGATAGAAAAACGATTAAAGTGACCATTTTCAAACATAATTTCATATTTTAAGCCTTCGCCGCATAAAATTTCAAAAACCTATCTAATAACGATAACGATAATTCTTTCTCTCTCTCTCTCTGTCTCTCTCTCTCTCTCTCTCTCTCTCTCTCTCTCTCTCTCTCTCTCTCTCTCTCTCTCTCTCTCTCTCTCTCTCTCTCTCTCTCTCTCTCTCTCTCTCTTTCTCTCTCCCTCCCTCCCTCCCTCCCTCTCTCTCTCTCAACTTTTCATTGAAACGTAACAACAGCATGATGCGAAACTATATAATAAATATTGAATAAAACCAAAAATACTAAAGCAAATGGAAAATAAGAATTTAGTTTCATTTATATCGTTTTTTCTTTTGATTTTGTATCAAGTCTTCGGTGCTTTCTATTTGAACAAAGTCGATCCATGTCGATTTATGATTGATTCGGTGAAACGGACTAAGTATTGAATCTTTAAACCACGCCTTTTCTTCTTGAGTTCGCATTGAAGGGGGGGGGGGGGAACAAACGACAATAATCAATCGTTCATGATTCATTACCGACCGCGACCGTATCATCAACTTTAAAGTGCAAGTTATTTTTCAAATTTAAAAAAATCACAATTCAACCGGTCTCATGATTAATGAAAAAAAAAAAAAAAAAAAAAAAATCCAATAATGCATGATTAGAAGCAATAAGCAATCCATCAAAGCACAATCTCTCGGATAGAGAACAAAAGCTATTGAGAGCTAGAGGGCCCTGGGATAGAGAACAGTTAAAAAGCAAGTTACTTTAAATAATGGATTTTTCAACAATGGGGAGGGTTCTGTGATTGTCACCAGTCGCAATTTTCGCTTCCATCACGACCTTGCTTGACCGCCGCGGCCGGATGAGTGCTATAGCTTTGATGTATATTGAATGCACCTAGGGTTGTTGTACCGCTGTAACGCGCACATTACCGTCACGTCTCCAGTGTTGCCATTAGTGGCAGAAAGAAATGAATTTTACACTTGAGTTAAATAAGAAATTCGGATATAATTTCTGTCATAAATGGTAACACCGCAGGCCGCTCAAACGTCCCATCAACAACAAAAACGCTTTTAATTTGACGCGAAACGAACGGTTGCAAGGAAAAGTTAATTGCACAATTGCACATGCATAGTACTTTGTTCTAATGAATCATTATATTAATGGTTGTTTGTATCATTAGTTTGACTGCAACGTATCCCCGCACCTTCAAATCAGAATTTTAGATGCGTCGCCTTGTGATGAGGTTTTTAATGAACATTCAATCCGATTGATTGTATTTTGGTCATAACCTATAAAAGCGTAAATTTATAAAAATGACAGCCACAAAGCACAAAGCGTGAACTCAGGTTGAGTACGTCCACTTTCATTACATCAAAATTCAATCACTCCAAAAAATGCGTGTGAAATGTAGCTAATGGGTCTGTTGCAAACTTTTGCTACAACGATTAAGAGAGATAAATCTAATGTAAAATCGCCTGAAAAGTCCATTGGTGGCACCAGAAAGTCATAAAATGCAACAATCAACTCACAAGAGGCGTTTAATGAAATCCAAGATGACGGAGAAATATCGAGCAATTTGTATGAATGCACCACGAACATCCAAGGATAGCCAACCTCACAATATCGATCACAATCAATCACAACGTAAACAAACACATAAACCTCTACCTCCAGTGAGGTTGTCAAAGTTGGCCATATCCTTGGATTTTCGTGGTGCATGTATACAGATTGCTTGATACGAGTATTTCTTAGCCATCTTGGATTTCATCAAACGCCTCTATGTGAGTTTATGATCGCATTTTATGACTTTCTGATGCCACCAATAGACTTTTCAGGCGATTTTGCGTTAGTTTAGACACTCTTAATCGTTGTAGCAAAAGTTTGCAACCGACCCATTTCGTGAAATTTTTGGCTGAAATGAATTTCTCGAGACATTTTAATGCGATTTTGATAATAACATGTCGTTAAACAAGGTCCTGTATATGAATTTTCGAAACTAGAAAGAGATGGGGATACATGGGTGTTACGGGAGAGTTAGAGTGAGATAGGTTGGAACGCTACGCGAGTTTTATCACAACCGATTGCGACCGATGAGTGCGCATTGTTGTGGGTTGTTGGCTAACCGTTGACTCCACACTAAAACCATCGATTGGTGGATGCAGCCCTCAAGATGGGGGGGGGCTTGGAATCCCCATCCCCGAGCGACTCCCCTTTTTCTGTATTTTCCCCCCTTACTCTCCGTCTTTATCCCTTTTTTGAGTCATAAGTATCCGCCAATGTCTATCACTGGACAAAAAGATTACACCCATCAGTAAAAAGATATGATTATATTATAGAAAGCGGTCGAAGCTGTAAGCTTCTCTGTCACCCCCTGAATCAGTGCATCGCATCTTTGAAGATAGGAACACTGTCAGTATAAGTTCCATGAAAGTGGCAGCACTGTTTTAAATGTAAAAATTGAGAGCACGCACACACAGGCACACGCTCTCACGCACACACACGCACCAGTACTGCTAGATTTGGTGAAACAAATACACATTAATTGCCCGTAAGTCTTAATGGAAAATGTGTTTATATTTGTTTTGCCACATGTGACACCAGCAGGCTGATTCTACTCGTTTGGACGAGACGAGACGAGATAGCAAGAATCGACCAATCCCATTGGTTTAAATGGCGTCACGTGACAGATTACGAGTCATACGAGTAGGTTACGAGTATTTGTCTCTGGTTACGAGTCACGAATTTGAAAAGAATGACTCGTAATCTGTCACGTGACGCCATTTAAACCAACGGGATTGGTCGATTCTTGATATCTCGTCTCGTCCAAACGAGCAGAATTAGCCTGCAGAGCTGCCGATTTGCGTAAATTTAAGAACATTTTGAAATTCACCGACGATTGATTCCACCGGTTGAGAAAAGATTACATATCCAGTGTATGACTATAATGCACGAAAATACTCTGATGTGTAATCATTTCTCAATCGGTCGGTGGAAACGCCGTTAATTAATTATAATATCCGCAAGTTTTCAAAGTTAACGACGACTCTACCGGTTGGGAAAAGATAAAATACGCTAGTATTTTCGTGCATTACAGTCATACACTGAACTAAACTCTGAAATCTTTTCTCAACCGGTGGAATCTCCGGTGAATCTCAAAATGTCATTAAATCTACGCAAATCGGCTACTCTGTCTGACACGCACACGGTATCTGCATATATATGTATGCTTACAAACAGTTCAATGGGTCTGTTGCAAACTTTTGCTACAGCGCTATAGAGTGTGCAATCTAATGTAAAATCGCCTGTAAAGTCCAATGATGGCATCAGAAAGCAATGAAGTGCAACAATCAACTCACAAAATGCGTTTAATGAAATCCAAGATGGCGGCAAAATATCGAGCAATCTGTATGCATGCACCACGAACATCCAAGGATAGCCAACCTCACAATATCCATCACAACCAATCACAACGTAAATAAACACATAACCTCTACCTGCAGTGAGGTTGTCAAAGTTGGCAATGCTTGGATGATCACGGTGCATACATTCAGATTCCTCGATATTTTGCCGCCATCTTGGATTTCGATAAACGCCTCTTGTGAGTTTAATATTGCATTTATTGACTTTATGATGCCACCAATGGACTTTTCAGGCGATTTTACATTGGAGTGAACACTTTTTATCGCTGTAGCAAAAGTTCGCAACAGACCCATTCCTTAATATTGCGCAATATTCAGAAACGCTACCTCCAACCAAACACATATCGCTAATGAGGTCTGCGATTCACAGTTTAAATATAAAGCTAAGCGGATTAGAAAGGTAACAATACTCAGATCAGCTTATTATTTTAACGTGCGCACAACAAAACAGCTTCAGGGTTACGTATTTACGTTTCCAACCTTACCTTTGATTGGCCCGCATTGATATGTGAATTTTCATCGGCTCACAGATTAACGTTCCTCTGGCGACCTAATTATTTGTTTATTCCTGGAACCCGAATGAAAACCATTCACAATGCGTAAATTCGGTGTCTAAAACAGAGGCAATCCTTGGAAACACATAATTATACCTGTAGCTCTTCAGTTTGATCAAGCGTCCCATTCCAGTTCTACAATAAACGCAACCAGCATTGAAACTGATATACCAGAGGCAATGAATATATGTATAGTCACTGTCCTTGATCGGGTCGCTGTAGCGCACCGAGAGTTTCTTCATAATAATAAATTATAAAATAATACCAAAGGTGCTTACATATGAGATTGGATCAAATGATCATTTCGGGCGTTCACCCATCTTCAGTGATAAATTGAATAAATGTGAAAAATCGACGCATTATATCGCGCACTCGTCAAAAATACGATTTTTAAAAATAAAAATTAAGTCATAACAAAAGAACCGAAAAACAATAAATAAATAAAATATGTAAAAATATTTAAATTAGTTAACAAATGACTAGTAAACAACAAAGCAGAGATCGCGGAATGAGGAATTACGGCTTTGGCATAGTTTCCGATAGGTGGCAGCACAGGTCCGTAAGTTGACTAGCAGAGTTCCTGATATCCAATTGGGTGTTGAGTAATGGCGCGTTATTCAAAACTGCTCTCCTGATTTCAAGGTTTTCAAGTACATTTAGCATGCGTTTGTCTTTAGATTTGTGTATAATTTCAAGATTGTTGTTGATGTTATTGATCTTGTGTTGACTTTCACTTACATGCTGATGTATTACGGAGGTGTTGGAGTTAATGTGTTCTTTAAATCTTTGTTTAAAGCATCGTTGCGTTCTGCCAATGTAGGTAGCATTGCAGTCATCACAGTTAATTTTGTATACACCGGAATGATTAAATTTGTCATTCTTTGCTGCATGGGTGTTTTTGACATATTTATACTATTAGCAAGGTTGTTGGAAGTTTTGAACGCGGTACGATTGCCATACTTTTTGAATATGTTGGCTACTCCCTCACTCTGTTATTTATTGTTTTTCGGTTCTTTTGTTATGACTTAATTTTTATTTTTAAAAATCGTATTTTTGACGAGTGCGCGATATAATGCGTCGATTTTCCACAATTATTCAATTTATCACTGAAGATGGGTGAACGCCCGAAATGATCATTTGATCTAATCTCATATGTAAGCACCTTTGGTATTATTTTATAATTTATTATTCTGAAAATTTCTGGTGCAAAATGCGAAAAACCTTTACAAAAAAAAAAAAAAAAAAAAAAAAAAAAAAAAAAAAAGTTTCTTCATCTCTCTCTTTTCTCCATTAAGAAACGTATGTTAGACAAGGATGGAAAAGGGGATAAAACCCCCTCCTTCTGTCCTTTTCCTACTCATACATTCAAATGGGAAATAAGAGAGATGGAAGATATCCTGGTTGCGCCAGTGTGGGGGCGTGAGCACCGCAAGGGCTGCAACAGAACCGTGTAAATCGCGTGAAAACAAGAGAGCCAGAACCCAATAGAGACGGTTTCTACGATGACGGCATCCGGTGAGTATAAGTTTGTTAATATTCGCTCTGAACAATCTCTATCACTTTCACGTGATATCATTCTCACCCTATATGTACTGCTACACTGGCGCAACCAGGATCTCTTCCATCTCTCTCATTTCGCATTTGAATGTATAAGTAGGAAAAGGACAGAAGGAGGGGGTTTTATCCCCTTGTCCATCCTTGTCTAACATACGTTTCTTAATGGAGGAAAGAGAGAGATGAAGAATGGGTCTGTTGCATACTTTTGCTACAGCAAAATAGAACCTTGATTCTTAGGTAAAATTCTGCAAAAATAACGATGCGCACATTAGACACCTTCAAAATCCACTCATTAACTCAGGAAATCGCTTCAATTTCAAACAGCCCGCGCTACACTAGACACTATTTGTACCGGTATATCACGACATAGGCGGAACCACCGTGCATAAGTAAACCACATCGTAACTACAACATGATGGAATTCCCTTTTAAATACATGAACTATTGGCTGCATTTGCTGTCTGGTCTTTTCGGTTTATCAAAGATTACAAAATAATATCAGAAATATACGCATCTAAACGAAACATTCCAGTGTTCGTAAGTTTTGTTGATGTTTACATAAACGAGATGGTTCCATCTATTTAGTTATAAGTCGGTGATATAGTGTCTAGTGTAACGCGGGTTGTTTGAAATGGAAGGTATTTTCCGAGTTAATGAGTGAATTTTGAAAGTTTTTAATGTGCGCATCGATATTTTCGCCGAATTTTACGTTAGAAACAATGTGTCATATTGATGTAGCAAAAGTACGCGACAGACCCATTCTGGTTGTGCTACTGTGCTGCTATCTCACTCAATCGCTAAAATCGTATGCAGATACATTTTATGTGAAATTATTTGCAGGAATGCATTTTTCGAGTCATTTTAACACGATTTTGATACTAAAATGTCTTGATATGAAACAAGGCTCCGTATACGAATGTTGACTATTAAGAAAGAGATGGCCATGCATGAGGGTCGTGGGGGAGTGAAAGAGATAGTTTGGAACCAGTGGCTGTCCGTGAGTCCAAAACGGGGTGGGAGGAGGGTTCAAAAAACATTTCTGGTAAAAATGTTCCATGACCAATTTTACGTGGAAATTGATGTAATTTCCATGGAAACCAAGTAGGTATTTGTCCATGGAAATATGCGTGGTTTCCATGGAAATTTGAGCGATTTCCATATGGCAATCTATTTCCATGTAAAATTGGTCGCGGAACATTTTTACCACGGATGATGGATTTTTTATTTTACTTCTCCATTTTTCTTGCGAGCTCATCTCTAAGGATAAGTGAGGGGACTTGAGATTTTACAACCTCTTTGATCAGTGTTGCCAGATTGGGGTGAAAAAAGCCGTACGCTTTATATTGATTTACATGGGGACGATACGGCTTTTTACCCTCCATCTGGCAACACTGTCTTTGATATTCACTTTTTTGAGCTTTTATTTCAGACGAATGAGAGGGGAGGAGTTGAGCCCGAAAGCCCCCCCCCTCCCCCTAAAGATCGCCACTGTTTGGAGTTCAACACAAGTTTTGTCTCAGCTGATTTGGACCGATGACCGTACTGTACTTGTTTGCCACCCGTTGCTCTATGGCCTGCAGAGGTCGTCAAAAAGTGGCTAAAAGCGCAAAAAGTAAATCTCTCGCCAATTTATTTATCATTTATGAACTTTCAATGCTAACTTTAAACTCAGAGAACACTTTTAACAAGCAAAAAAAAACACAGAATTGTCGCTGCAAAGTTTTGAATTATACGCTTGAGAGGTCGAAAACGATGGTTTTTGATAAGGGGGCTCT
The DNA here is from genome assembly GCA_011764245.1 of Trialeurodes vaporariorum. NCBI lineage: Eukaryota > Metazoa > Arthropoda > Insecta > Hemiptera > Aleyrodidae > Trialeurodes > Trialeurodes vaporariorum. Next base: position 1,717,872 of record VMOF01000379.1, read on the forward strand.
TGCAAACTTTTGCTGTAGGAGATTGAAGAGTTGATTCTTGCATGAAAACCTGTAAAAATGATGATAAGTACACTGAAAAATCACGAAATTTACTCTCAAAATCGGGCTTATAATGGCGGAGAGACCCCGGTATCATGGGAGATACCTATCTAAATTGAGACATATCTAGAGAAAGAGGAAGTGATATTATAGACAGGAATCTCCCATGATCTGCGTTGAGCCGCCATTACAAACTTGGCGTTACAGTAGTTATGTGAGTTCATTACTGAATTTTAGACTTTCTCGGTGTGATTTTCGTGATTTTCGCTGGTTTTTACTTCATATCAGACTATCCATTTGCTCAGAGCAAAAGTTTGGAAGAGTCCCATTTAGAGACAAGATTCGCCACAGAGACATAATCACTTAAGCTATCGAATGATTTGAACAGAGGCTGAAAATGGTTGTAAAAAAAAAAAAAAAAAAAAAAAAAAAAAAAGTGTCATGAATAAGAGAGTTCTGAAGTAAGGACGATGAAAGTGGGGGGGGGGGGGAGAAGAATAAGGAGGTGTCAAGATCCACCGTTTCATTTATTCATTTGATCACCTGATGAAGCGGGAGGGTGATGGGCGTTGTGTTGTGTTGTGTTGTGTTGGTGGAGGAGCCTACGTCATCGTTTATGGCACATGGCACGTCGAGCTTCGCGGGTTGTATCTTGTCGCGTCGACAGGCGCTAGCGTCAGCGTTGGCGTTGGCATGAGCGCACTACTACAGCAGAGGCAGCATGCGGTTGGCGCGGTGTCGCAGTTGCCGCACGTCGCGACGCGACGCGCGTTCCGTCGCCTCTAAGTAAAAACCATTTAAGTGAGATGAATAATGGTGGCTAAAAGCTGATGACAAAACTTATACATCTTGTTCATTAATCGCCGTTTCTCTCTCTCTCTCTCTCTCTCTTCACTCTCCCTTCTCTCTCTCTCTCTCCTCTCTCTCTTTCTCTCTGTCCCTCTCTCCCCAACTCTCACGCTCTCTTCCTGTCCCTCTTTTTCGTACACTCTCTCTTTTTAGATTTCTCCCCATATCCCTCTCTCTTTCTCTCCCTCTCTCTTTTGCCTTTTTTCACTCTCTTCCACTCTCTCTCTATCTCTCTCTTTCTCTTTCTCTCTCTCTCTCTCTCTCTTCCTCTCCCTCTCTCCCGCACTCTCACGCTCTCTTCCTCTCCCTCTTTTTCGTACACTCTCTCTCTTTAGATTTCTCCCTCTATCCCTCTCTCTCTCTCTCTCTCTCTCTCTCTCTCTCTCTCTCTTTCTCTCCCGCTCTCTTTTTCTGACTCTCTCTCTTTCGCACTCTTTCACTCTCTCCCCCCCTCTCTCTCCCTCTCTCTCTCTCTCTCTCTCTCTCTCTCTCTCTCTCTCTCTCTCTCTCTCTCTCTCTCTCTTTCTTTCGATTTCTCCCTCTATCCCTCTCTCTCTCTTTTCGAACTCTCTCTCTTCGAACTCTCTCTCTTTTGCACTCTCACACTATCTCCCACTCTCTCTTTTTCGTACTCTCTCTCTTTCTCACCCCCTCTCCCTCTCCCTCTTTCTCTCTTTCTGTCTCTCTCTCTCTCTCCCCTCTCCCTCTCCCTCTCTATCGCGCGCGCTTGACTTGCACTGACGACGCGACTCGATGGTGGCGCGCGGAGCGGAGAGTGGGTACCGAGAGCAAACAGCGAGGACGCGATAATTTGTCACGCGGCTGGGAGTTGCAAAAGAGCACCGCAGTCTGCGCTGCACTCGCACAATGGGATACTTGTCATCGTGTTGTCCTTTCCTGTTGGCCCATCCTCACACATTCTTGCGACTATGTGGTGCACACGCTCAAAGCTGTGTGTCAACTAAACTCTGAATATCTAACTCGTTTCATTGTGGTAATGGGTCTGTTGCAAACTTTTGCAACAACGATAAAGAGTGTTTCATCATAGGTAAAATCGCCGGAAAAGTCCATTGGTGGCATCAGAAAGTCGTGAAATGCGATAATAAGCTCACAAGAGACGGTTAATGAAATCCAAGATGGCGGTAAAATATCGAGCAACCTGTATGCATGCATCACGAACATTTAAGGATTGCCAACGTCGACAACCTCACAGCTTCAGAGGTTATGTGTTTATTTACGTTGTGATTGGGTGCGATCGATATTGTGAGGTTGGCTATCCTTGGATGTTCGTGGTGCATGCATACAGGTTGTTCGATATTTTACCGCCATCTTGGATTTCATTAAACGTCTCTTATGAGTTTATTACCGCATTTCAAGACTTTTTGATGCCACCAATGGACTTTTCACGCAATTTTACATGAGATTGTACACTCTATAACGCTGTAGAAAAAGTTTGCAACAGACCCATTGACTGTTATATTTGGGGACAGGTTTTCGTGATGTTTTCCTTGAAATGCATCTGCTTTGAGCTTTTTCTACAGGTGATTGAAGAGTTGGTTTTGATGTAACAAACCAGCAAAAATAACGATCAGAACACTAAAAATTTACGCAATCTACTCCTAAACACAAAATTCTCTTAAATGCGCGAGCGCCCGTATTGTCGGCATTGGACATAAATTACTTTCTCGTGATAATGGGAGATTTTCATGTGAAAATATGGTATTTTCTTCACAATTAAACTCATGTGAAGAAAAAACAAAAATAGATTTGTATCTCACCACTGGTCGCTGAGGATTCACCTTAAGCTAAAGTTCAAGTCTGAAATTCAGGGAGATACTAAGCGAAAAGTTTAATTTTTGGATTCTAAGTAAAGGACTGATCTGTAATCTTTTCTCAATAGGAGGAAACGCCGTCAAATAATTAAAATATCCGCAAGTTTTTTTAAAGTTATCGACGACTCCACCGGTTAAGAAAAGATTCCAGGTGCGAGTATTTTCATGCATTAAATGTACAGTCATACACTGAACTGAGAGACGACTTCCCTTTGGCACCTGGGTCACGGTACCATTTAGCGGACTCTTCTGGTGGCTCATTCTGGTGGTCATTCTCAGAATCTATCTTCGTAGCATAGAGACAGTGAAAAAATTAAGATAGCAATCTCCCATTATTAGTGCCCAACGCCGCGCCATTGAAAGCATTTTGTGAGTTAAGAAGTAGATTTTGTTAGAATCTTCTGCCCCCCCCCCCCTCTATGAAAACTTGTGCTGACCTATGTGTCATCCAAAAATCATCTGCTGTTCCTTCTACCACCCTCTTCTTACTCTCACCTTCCTTTCTGATTCACGATTTTCACAAATTCCTATTTTTTTTTCCCGCAAATCCTCTTTTTTTTTGCTGATAGGGAATATCCAAAAACCGCTCTCTTTTTCTGGTGATTCACGGATTGTTCTTAATGGACGGTTTTAGTGCGATGTTACTGCACGCATATGGTCTGAGATCCGAAAAGAAAACGTGGCCGAAAATCAGTGACAAAAATTATCGAAAACCGTCGTTTTCGACCCTTTCAAGCGTAATTTAAAACTTTCCAATGACTCTTTGAAACCTTGGCCTTCCGTCCCTCACAAAACATAACCCCTTATGGACTGAGCCCGAGTTAACTTGGTTTTCTCGTCTAGTCTTTTCCACATTGTTCCAATGTTCCAGTCTCATGATACAGTCGCGTGGCGTGCAATTTGGCAACGTTGCAGTTTGTCCATTTGAAGTCACGTAAAAGATCAAACTAGAGGGTGTTCGGTGAACACCTTCACATTCGACCTTTTCCATGGGTTTAAATGAGCACAGTAAAGCGTTGCCAAATTGCACGCTACGCCACTGTCATGATTCCGAATAAGCGCGATTATCGATGTAGACCCTTTCAAGATAAGATTTCGTCAGGCCCCTTCAATTTATCGTATAGACAATTCCAACTCTCCAGAGTACGAACATTTAACTACCTTTCCTATATAAACGGATGAGTAGTAAATTTATCGTATAGGCAATTCCAACTCTCCAGAGTACGAACATTTAACTACCTTCCCTATACAGGGTGTCAATTAAAAAAGGAGCCAGGCTTAATATCTCGAAAACGGCTCCGAATTTCGAAAAACGCTGAAACATGTGTTCGATTATTTCGAGGAGGACATCTTTTGAGGGGGTCCCCAATTTCGGGGCCCTCCTCTGGGGGGCCCCAGGGGGGTCAAGTCCCATATTTCAAATGGGGACCCCCATTTTTTATTTAATAATCGGAAAGAGGGTAAAATTCTAAGACTTTTGGCGGAAACCGAAAGTCGATATCGTTTTTCGTGTTCGATATATCGAAGGTCAAAGTTCGATATGGACCCATCTTCAGAAATTCGTAACTTTCCTTTAAATAGTCCAAATTTCAAAAACTTTGGGTCTAAAATGCTCTACAGAGCAAGCACTTTTCAAAAAAAAAAATCAATTTTAACAGAAATTTAGTCAAAATTTGGTTTTAAAGCCCCCAAACATATTTAACGTTTTTGGCCCCCACGGGGGGCTATCAGAAAAATTCCGACAGACGACCCCTATCGAGTGATACATCACTCGAAAAGGCGTAACATACTGAGCATTTTGGCGCAAACCGGAGTCCCATATCGTTTTTCATATTCGAGATATCGAATGTCAAATGTCGATTTACAGAATGCGATATCTCGAATATGAAAAACGATATGGGACTCCGGTTTGCGCCAAAATGCTCAGTTTGTTACGCCTTTTCGAGTGATGTATCACTCGATAGGGGTCGTCTCTCGGAATTTTTCTGATAGCCCCCCGTGGGGGCCAAAAACGTTAAATATGTTTGGGGGCTTTAAAACAAAATTTTGACTAAATTTCTGTTAAAATTGATTTTTTTTTTGAAAAGTGCTTGCTCTGTAGAGCATTTTAGACCCAAAGTTTTTGAAATTTGGACTATTTAAAGGAAAGTTACGAATTTCTGAAGATGGGTCCATATCGAACTTTGACCTTTGATATATCGAACACGAAAAACGATATCGACTTTCGGTTTCCGCCAAAAGTCTTAGAATTTTACCCTCTTTCCGATTATTAAATAAAAAATGGGGTTCCCATTTGAAATATGGGACTTGACCCCCCTGGGGCCCCCCAGAGGAGGGCCCCGAAATTGGGGACCCCCTCAAAAGATGTCCTCCTCGAAATAATCGAACACATGTTTCAGCGTTTTTCGAAATTCGGAGCCGTTTTCGAGATATTAAGCCTGGCTCCTTTTCTAATTGACACCCTGTATAAACGAATGAGTGGTAATCTTACGAACTAATCTGCGGTCCATAAATGGCCGGTTAATGGAGCTCTTGCGAACTTTGGCTACACGGGATTAGATAGTTGATTCATGCATAAAAACCTGTAAAAATGACGATGCGAGAACATATCTCTGTGTTTCCGAAGAGAAAGTGACGTTTCCCGTTATAGACACGAGTTACTTCCCATGATACCTGCGTCGAACCGTCATTACCATCTTGCCGTTATAGAAGTCATGTGAGTTTATTACTAAATTTTAGACTTTCTTACTGCGATTTTCGTGATATTCGCTGGTCTTTACATAAGATTGGACTACTTATTTGCTTATAGCAAAAGTTTGCTAGAGCCCCATTCATAAAATAAAGATTACTTCGTAATAGAAGCGTCACCTCCATAAGGCTCTGTATAAACTCCTTTTGTTGACCTTAAAATAAGCCAGCCACCGTGCGATCCAAAATAAGCCAGCCACCGCACAATTCAAAATAAGCCAGACACTCCCAAGGGCCGCTTTAAAATAAGCCCTAGGCCATACCGCGCGATTCGAAATAAGCCAACCACCGCACGATTTAAAATAAGCCAGTCGTCGCAAAATTCAAAATAAGCCAGACACTCCCAAGGGCCGATTTAAAATAAGCCACGCCACCGCGCGATTCAAATTAAGCCAACCACCGCACGATTTAAAATAAGCCAGCCATCGCAAAATTCAAAATAAGCCAGACACTCCCAAGGGCCGATTTAAAATAAGCCACGCCACCGCGCGATTCAAATTAAGCCAACCACCGTACGATTTAAAATAAGCCAGCCATCGCAAAATTCAAAATAAGCCAGACACTCCCAAGGGCCGATTTAAAATAAGCCCTAGGCCATACCGCGCGATTCGAAATAAGCCAACCACCGCACGATTTAAAATAAGCCAGCCGTTGCAAAATTCAAAATAAGCCAGACACTCCCAAGGGCCGATTTAAAATAAGCCACGCCACCGCGCGATTCAAAATAAGCCAATCGCAGCGCTGATGGATAGTGAATGATGTTGCGAAAAGGTTTCAGAATTTGAACATCCAAACATAATCTTTTCGATACCATTCAAGGTCAACTAGTACCGATGGAAGATTCGGCGGCAGTGACGCTTCTATTACGAAGTAATCTTTATTCTATGCCCCATTGCTGTACACTGACACTCGGTCTGTATGATATAATTTCTTTGAATCTGATCCATATGCGATCCATAATGACTCGGGTTATCGATTCGATTCTACATCAGACGCGACTGGCGTTAATAACTTAAGCTTGGCAACTAAGCGTGCGACTCAAGGGAAATACATTGCGTAATCGCTGCTTGGTTTGAACAGCAAGGAGGCGAAAATCAAAGACAAAGGGTAGCCTGGATTAGAGCTCAGATTGACTTGACTAGAGCTGACCAGACCACGTCAAAGGGCTACACCGCGGAGAGAGGTCACTTTGAAAATGTCTCATATTGTCAACCTCCAACAGCGACAAGCTTCCCTCAAACCGAGTTCGTTCTCAATTACTCTTTTAGCCTTTCAACATCTCCAATGGGAAAAAATCGATCTCGATGATGCAGCGCTCATCGTCAGAACTTCATGAATTCTACAGCTACGGAGATACGTGCAGACGTTTTATCGTGAAAAATTGTCAAAGCTCATATATTTTATGATGAGTGTTTTTGAACTCATCCTAACAAATTCAATGTCTAATAAAAGGAGTTAAACTAAGGTTTTTCTGGCGGCAAACAGATCGTCAAATCCTTTTTATAAAAAACTTCGGAAATAACAAGGAAAGTGTGTTTGTGAGTGCGCCAAAGAAACTTAATAGAAGAAGGCTGGCCTGCACGGCTCATAGCACGGGGGAAAAGGGAAGGTGGTCATGGCACGGGCTGATGATGATGATGGGCTGATTTTCCATTTTTTTATTTTGACATTTTTTTTAAAAGTAGGTGTAATTTTGGCAACATAGCAAAAATTTACTCAAATTTCACATAAATTACTCTCTTAGGGTACTAAGTACATAATCCATCCATTAAAGTTTCAAAATTATTGATACTGATTGTGCTGCATGAAAATATCCTTGGGGTACAAAAACACCCCCCCTTAGTCCTTTGTGTTACCGAAATACCTTAGGCTCACAAGGGTTAAGACAAGAGGGTAGTCAACTTCTGATTGGTCGATGATTTTTAGGCTCTACAGATGCCGCCATTGGATGCGATTTTGCACTTTTGTTTGTACAATCGTAGTTGTTTACCAATGGTATTTTACGGATAAAGAGTTAATTTTCGACGAATCTGTTAAATTTTAATCATGAGCCGCCTCAAGAATGTCTATAAATCCCAAAAGAGCCTTTCAAAGCGTAAATAGATGTCGATCCACAAAAGCAGTAAAAGATTACATCGATAGAAACTCAGCGGCACTGTAATCTTTGCAGTGGGCGAAAACACAACAACGGTCCTCAGAATGTAAACAAATGTGCAAAATCGCATCCAATGGCAGCGCCCATGGTTTCACTTGTCTTAACTCTCTACATATAGGGACTCTAGTGCAGTGTACACACATATATTTGCGCCTGTAATCTTTCCTCAATGACTAGAATCCAGGGCTACCGTTTTGCGTATAATCAATGCTATTTTTCTATTCGCCGATGATTCCACCGGTTGAGTAAAGATTACACAGTTCAGTTCAGTGTATGCCTGTAATGCACGAAAATACTCTGATCTGTAATCTTTCCTTAATCGGTGGAAACTCCGTTGATGAATTAAAATATCCGCAAGTTTTTTAAAGTCATCGACGACTCCACTGGTTGAGAAAAGATTACAGATGCGAGTATTTTAGTTTATTATAGTCATTCACTGAATTGAACTGTGTAATCTTTTCTCAACCGGTGGAATCATCGGTGAATTGAAAAATAGCATTGATTACACGCAAAACGGCAGCCCTGGTAGAATCCCTGTTAAATTCTCAAAACATCCACACATAACACATTTCCAAATCCCCACGAAGAAGAATAAAAAAGGAAAACAACCCGCTAGTGGGCTGCGACTCGAAATACTTGGGAACCACACTATTCCCTACGTTTTCGGATGAAGATCGAGCTCAGAGAGTCTAAGGCTTTAAAAGACCAAAAACGTTTTTAAAAATTGCAACATTGATCTCAGCTATCTTCCATACCGGAAACACGCGTAACTTCCATTCGTTAGGAGTAGTGATGTGCCGCCGGGAATATGCCCGGTCGAATAAATTCCCGAAATCGGGAATAACCCCCATTATCATTCATAAATTCCACTAAAATTTCATTGAATCGCACAGAATTTGTGTTAATTCGAATACCTATTACACTTTTTTCACAACTCTGAGCCCTGACCTTGCATCTTCTGTTCTGAGCCTTTAATCTATAGATTAGGATCTCAGTGGCCAATTTTGAAATGCTTGTAAGAGCAGAGCTAGAGAGTGGACGATAAAATAGGTGCGGTAGTGGGGGGAGGGGCTGGAAAAGTAGACAAATGAAGTAAAAACGGGTTTAATAGTGTAGGGAGGGGAGGGGAGGTGTCAAGCGATCCAGCTTTTGTAGTCAATTTTATAGGTGCATAAATAAGAGGGTGTTCAAGATTTTTTTTTTTTTTGTCAATTATTCACTGTAGGTACCAACATTTTTCTTGATATTGTCTTACTGCTATATTAATGGCCGAAGAAGCCCGAGAAAACTGTAAAACTACGTCCAAAAACCACATAGGAACAGTTTTAATTAGCTCAAATTAATATTTTTTAAAAAGTTGAATAAATTCCCGGTTGGGGAATTTCCCCCGGAATATTTCCGAAAAATAAATTCTCGGGAATTTCCCATTATACTGGTTTGGAGTAGAGTCCCTATATATGTAGAGAGTTAAGACAAGTGAAACTATGGGTGCCGCCAATGGATGCGATTTTGCACATTTGTTTACATTCTGAGGACCGTTGTTGTGTTTTCGCCCACTGCAAAGATTACAGTGCCGCTGAGTTTCTATCGATGTAATCTTTTACTGCTTTTGTGGATCGACATCTATTTACGCTTTGAAAGGCTCTTTTGGGATTTATAGACATTTTTGAGGCGTATCATGATTAAATCTAACAGATTCGTCGAAAATTAACTCTTTATCCGTTAAATATCGTTGGTAAACAACTGCGATTGTAAACAAAAGTGCAAAATCGCATCCAATGGCGGCATCCGTAGAGCCTAAAACTCATCGACCAATCAGAAGTTGACTACCCTCTTGTCTTAACTCTCTACTGTATAGGGACTCTAGTTCGGAGCAGCCTGCAGTCTGACATCCCAGCACCGATTCACGAGAGCAGTATTTCTATTCAATCATTGTCGTTGATCTATATATGTCTGTGATCTAGAATCAACAAAATATTAAAATGAATCGAGACAGAAAATCGGAACAAACGCGCCGTCTGATCTCGCGAGTTTGTAAAAAGTGAAGAAACAACGCTTATCTATTTCTCATAAGACTTCCCATGACGCTCTGAGAAACTAGGTTTCCCCGAATTCATCTTCCTTCCCGAGCGATATATTTGCGGGGGCAAAAAAAAAGAAAAAAAGTTGGAACTGCTAAGTAGAGCGTTGGAAGTTTCTTCTCGATGTGCTCTCCCCCCCCCCCCCCAATCATCCTTTCCAGCTTAGTTGTCAAATCTGACGAGAAATTCCCGACAAAGTGCAATAATGGGTCTATTGTGAACTTTAGTTCCAGCTAAATTGAACGTGCATTATAATATTAAAACGATTACAAAGTAAATGGCCAAAAAAACATCACAGACAAAATAAAGGTTAAAATGGGAACCTTAGGTCAACAATAAATAAAATAAGAGTATTTTGAGGTAGGTTATAAGAGGTAATAAGATAGGTAATAGAGATACGTAATAATATAGGTAATAAGAGTAAAATTCTGAGTATTTGGTTTTTATTTTATTTTTATTTTTCCGATTGATAATGGTGCTGTGAGTGCACCGAAACGTCTTGGAAGGTTTTATTTTATTTATTGTTGGCCTAGTTCCCATTTTAATCTTTGTTTTGTCTGTGCATTATAATGTAAAGTGGTGCAGAAATAACGCGATAAACACTATGCGTGGTTTTGCTACTGCAATATGACACATTGATTCTTTCTTATGTAGAATTCCATTAATATATAACAATGCATTAATTGGAAACTTTCAAAATTCATTCATAACTCGAGGAAATCTTTTCCATTTCAGAAAACCCGCGCTGCACTGTACACTATTTGCACCGGCATAACTAGTGTACATAGACAGAACCACGACTTGGAGCACACTATTTGCACCACTGTACATAGACAGAAATACAACTTTGGAAGAGTGACGAAATTCAGATAGGAATTCCACTATCTTAGCTCCTAACACCACCATTAAGATGACGTCACACTAAACAGGTCTTGGTCATTAGAAACATTTAAAATTCTGGGGGATCGGCAAATTGAAAACCCCTTTATGAGCGTCTATGCAATCAAGCGATTTTTGAGGAAATTTTGGGCGTTTTGTTGAAAAAAAGGTTTTTAAAATCCAGAACAAAGGGAGGGGGGTAAAATTCGCATTAATAGCTCTAAAAAGTGAGAGGGGCTGTCACGTGTCTTCCACCCCTGGACAGCCTCCTCGCTGCGGCTCTGGAATTGACTTTGGAATAACTTATTTACCTATCCTAAAACGTTTCTCGCGTGTACAGTATTTTTTACTGGAAGCTTCTTCAAATTTTGGAAACTATAGGTCCATATGGAACTTTGCTTTTCCAACACGCAAAATGATATCGACCGACGGCAACAGAAAAAGAAATAATATTACAATGCGTTATAATGAATAATGGCTTAGTTTTGACTGTAAACTTTCGATACTTTTCAACAAAATAAATGGGGGGAGGGGGAATTAAAATCCACAAACGTCTTAAACCTCCACGTCTACTAATCTACTCAGCAAAAAACGCCTGTCGGCGTGCTACGGTGAACGGAAAGTCCGGGCATACATCTCGTTCGTTCGAATGGCCAACTCTTTCTTCACCCCAAAAACGATCCCGGAATATTTTCGTTTCTGATCTGATGATACTGCATCTCAAAAACTCGACTTCGTTCCGATTCATGCTCTACAGGCACAGTGATATCAGGAACGAAAAGTCCTTTCTTTGATTCTCTTCTCCCTCTCTCTCTGACAAATACTATGTATGATAAAATCGCCTTCAATTCGACGGTTATGCTTTTCCACGTACACCCACTTTTTTGAGCTAGGTAATAAACTAATAACAGATCAGTTTTCATCGAAATTAATTCGAAAGGAGAGGAGAGGGGGAAAAGGGGGAAAGGGAGGGAGACTTGCCGTGACTAATAGACGAATGGCTATGCAATGTAACACCTTGTCTTTGCACCTTGCTGCTAGTGGTGAATTCCGGGGAGACACCGTAGTGGGGCAACTCTCCTCCTCAGCGAATCCGATAAAATAAATTATTTCGGTCCAAAGACCTAGTGCAATTGAAAACTACTAATTCTAGGAAATGCCCCTCCTCGCTTATTTCCTCGACCACAAGTGTGTTCTGGATGGCCCTTGCTTGCTCTGTGCGTGATCACTCAATTTACATAGGACGAAGGTTCTGTACACACATCAATACTCACACCCCAAAAAAGTCACGGCAAGTCTCCCTCCCTTTCCCCCTTTTCCCCCTCTCCTCTCCTTTCGAATTAATTTCGATGAAAACTGATCTGTTATTAGTTTATTACCTAGCTCAAAAAAGTGGGTGTACGTGGAAAAGCATAACCGTCGAATTGAAGGCGATTTTATCATACATAGTATTTGTCAGAGAGAGAGGGAGAAGAGAATCAAAGAAAGGACTTTTCGTTCCTGATATCACTGTGCCTGTAGAGCATGAATCGGAACGAAGTCGAGTTTTTGAGATGCAGTATCATCAGATCAGAAACGAAAATATCCGGGATCGTTTTTGGGGTGAAGAAAGAGTTGGCCATTCGAACGAACGAGATGTATGCCCGGACTTTCCGTTCACCGTAGCACGCCGACAGGCGTTTTTTGCTGAGATATCACGACTGTTTTTTACTGACGTGGTACCGTCCATTAAGTTCGTTTAGACTGATCCCACATCGTAATGCACAGCTGTTCCTACTGCGAAGATCCCACGATGGATGCGCGAATTCTCGAGGTGTAAATGCGAGAAAAGAAAGCTGTCAGGAGGAAGAGAATAGCGAGGAAACCCCTTTAGTAAAAAGACAGTCAACGATATAGTATGTCCCGCAAAATAAGGGGATGAAAAAGTGATCAGTATTCAGTGGTAAGAAGAAATCGGACCATGCCATGCCGAGTCATTGGTTAGTCCAGCCAGACCGTAGCGCTCTGAACAGCGGTTTGCGGAACTACTGTAATTCGCAGAGCAGCCGCTGCGGTCTCTCAGCGCTGAGCATCTAAGCGAATTGCAGATAGCCACTGTAAAGCGAATCATCCAGTCACTGTGAAGCAGAAGTTAGTCCATGGCCATATCCGGCCCGTTACCAAAAGGACTGGGAACTTGCGACTTTCAAACTAATTTTGAAGTAATAAATCCGCGTCTGATTTAAAGAAACTTGGTCTCCTTTGAAAGCTAAATACGACTAGTTTTCTGATCATTCTTTAGTTTGTTCTCAAATGTCCTTTTTGCTGAGATATAATGAGCGAGAAAATAATTTCTCCGTGTTGTTTACATTTGTGAAAGCAGAGCATAACCTCTACATATGTATGTTTTCAATTTTGGTCCGAAACAGTCCAAAATTACCTCTTCAGTCTTCATGACTTTGTTAACTTGGTGTGCTCTTTGTTTATTTTTCGTGCATGTTCTACCAGGAATATCAACTCAAGCTCGCACTCTTGAATTCACAACCTGTACCTACAATGTTAAATGTTGTTGCCCATTACCTATATTTTGTGTAAACGCAAGCTGAATCTATTTTACGTTTGTCAGAAAACCGGTTGCCGGTTCTTTAAGTTCTGAAGTTTCCTCTTGAGTTTCATTTAGTTTGAAGACTTCCATCAAGCTTCTATGGAATCAGTGCATTTCCAAAATTACCTAGTGATTAGAGTCGGGCAAATAGGAGCGTAATTGATTACACGATTTCTGGCTAATCGGTAATCGTCAAACCTTTGGATGGTAATTAAATGTACCTATTCTTACTAGATAAATAGTAAACTTCAGGGTCTTTTAGGTTAGATCCAAATCTTCTCCAACTAATATGATAGATGGCTTGTAAAAAGTCATCCCTGATTACCATGAAATCGTGTAATCGATTACCACCATATTCTGACCAACTCTGCTAGTGATACACGAGTTCCTCTCACTTTCTTCGATTAGTTATTGGTTGTGCTCATGAATTTTCAAGTTAATGTTGCTTCTCTGTTGCGCCTTGAGATGAAGGAATCCCTAATATTTCCGCTAAAAAATTCTTGAGCTGCAAGGCAGCGGAAATCGTTCTCCCTGACTGCTTGCTGAGCAAAACTTGATGCTAAGTATATTTAAGGGCAGTTGAGCTTGTCACTACTGTATAACATTTTTTTAAGTTTGGAGCACAGAGGGTTTCTTGAAGGACCCAAATCTAGACAGTCAAGCATGAATCAGGTATTTTAATCATGCCACTGAGTTTAAGGTATGCTGAATTTTTCTAATAGTTGAACAGACAAATCGAGTGACAGTTTCTTACTCGACAGTTTAGTTCCTAGAGAGCTTTTAGAGCATCAATTAGCAGGGTGGTTGCTATAGCAGAACCATTTTGAGTATCGGGTTCTGACAAGTAGGAGTGCCTGCTTCCAAACTGCATCAAGGCACAGCGGTGAGCGGTTGATAAACATCCAGTTGAAACTCTGCGCTAATCAACTGCTCAACGAAGCATGTTGATGCGGCTCGGAAGCAGGCACCGCTCCTTGTCAGAACCTCATACTCAAAACGGTCCTGCTTCAACTCATCATAATCTTGTTTGGTCAGTGCAACAGCTGGGTTCTGAAGTGGAGAAGGAGCTCGACCGATAATCTTTGGCATTTTTAGGTGCTGTTGTGTGGCCCAAGCCCGTATGCCATCCTTCCAGCATTAGTTTTCATATGGCATGATGGAATGAAATTATATTGAATGAGAGATTTAGCCATTCATGAAGGAGCGTCTTAAAAGCACATTGTATAAGTCTACGGAAAATTTGGTTTTGGAGAAATGAACACATTGAAACATAGCTAAAGATTATCGGTCGAGCTCTGCCTGCACTTGTGAAACGAGCTCTAACCTCATGAAAGAATCTGACTGACTTGATCAAGGATAAGTGGATCGGCTCAAGCTCGTTAAGTTGTAAGCTGTCAAGGTGCTGGCATTATTGTTTCGAGAAGCCTCTCAAGGTTGCGGTAGGTACCTACTTTTGATCACTAACTGGAAGCTAATATTTTCATTTATGGAACAAGATTGAACGGGTTACTCTTGGCTGATAAAAAATTACCGCAGTTGGAAGAAATTAGTTGGCTAGTTCCGTTCTGATGGATCGTGTGAACCATGCCCGCTAACTACATGAAAAGAGTGCAGCATTCCATAGCGTTCCTGTTTAAAAATTAGCCTTTAGTTTACGGACGGATTGATGGATTAGCTATCAGTGATACATCTAAGCGCATCGGTGAGCGATTGGTTAGCTAAGAGTTTCCGCTCATTGCCACTAAGCGCATCGGTGAGCGATTGGTTAGCTAAGAGTTTCCGCTCATTGCCAACCAACCTTCACTGATGCGTTTTCATGAATTTTGGAAGCTTGCTCTGCTACTTGTTAGAGCATATTTGCACTTAATCAACAACAGGTCAGGAGTATATCATGGATAGTTGTAAGTTTAACTTAAACCCAAGTAGAGCGAGACCATTTTGAGTGTCGGGCTCTGACAAGTAGCTGTGCCTCCTTCCGAACTGTATCAACACGCATCGCTGAACGGTTGGTTTTGGATGCAGTTCAGGCACCGCGACTTGTCGGAACCTGATACTCAAAATGACTCTGCTGTAGAACTTCTTGTGTTGAGCATGCAAAATGACGATACCGACCAATTAGATTATTATGCCTTAGATAGGTCCAGGTTACACAGAATCAATCAGAATATCCACTAATTGACACTCAATCAGGAAGTTACCCGGAGTATTTGAAATTTACTTGTAAATAGATATGGAGCGATGTAACTACATTGATTGCATGATGGCTTATAGCGCAAGGTCATTTGAAAAGAGTTGGCGGACTAAATAGAATGTCAAAAAATTTGACCGCGAAGCACATTCCTTTGAAATTGAAAGAGGGCTGACTCCCTATAGGACCTTCAAAACCAAACATGTAAAGGTAGAGAGATGAGACTCAATTTCTAGGAGAAAGGAATTCCACATACAATCACAACATGATGGAAGTATATCGCAAGTCAGCACATCACTAAGAACAGGTCTATTCAGAAGTTCCCATTGTTGAACCTTTGAACTCTTACCAATTCACAAGTCAGAGCCACTACAGACGCAAGCAGAGTAATTTTATTGCGTTGAGCAAAAGCAATGAATAGGTAGCTGAAAGTTGATAGAATAGGAAAAAGGAAATACTATGCCAGGAGGAGACTAGGAGAGGTTAGGGCTGGGACCACTATGTAAACAACGAAATCTGGGTTGTATCAGAGAGCCTCTTCGATGCCCAGTAAGTTTTGGTAATTAAAGGAGAATTCTGAGGATTAAGGTAATGAAAGATCAGATTTCTCATCCTTTTTATCGAAAGATAATGACACTACGAGCACAGAATAGTATTAATTGTCCTCCTGATTCCAGCAGAGGTTGGCTGCCGACGTGATGTATTCGGTGGTTGATGCGGTTGGTAGCATTGATTGATTTGAGAGCCGCACGGTCCGTTACATCTTTTGTTTTTCTTAGGTTGCCACGACTTGCTTTGAGGCAAATCATTTGAAATTCCCAGAATTTGCAAACGAGATTTCTCGCTTACGAGATAAAATTAAAAGTCGAAAAGTAGAAAAGTATCAAAACGAACTCAAATGGAGACGATTGGTATACGGCGATATAGGTGAATGAGCTCGGGCTCTTAGGGTGAAAGAAGACCTAGTTCCGAATCCCGTGGGATCGGCAACCACTGTGAGTGGGATGGGACCTAGACCCAGACCGCGCGGGATCGGCTACCACTGTGCGTGGGATTTCGCGAGGATAACAAACGATCGAAATTAATTAATAGAAAACACGCCGCGAATAGAGTTAGGTCCTAGAGTTAATGAAAAGTAATTTAAAAAGAGCAAAAAGAATCGAAGCAAGAGTGCTTCGATGAGCTTAAGGCTTTTACTTGTTTTTTAATGCATTTAGAATAATACGAAAGAATCGAATGAAGACGTTAATTCGATTAGCTGAAGGCTTTACTTTTTAAACTGAATTAAAATAATAGGAAACAATCGATTTAAGAGGTTAGATCGACACGCTGAAGGCTTACTCGGTTTTATAAGGAATTCAGAATTCTAAGAAATAATCGATTTAAGAGGTTAAATCGATATGCGGAAGGCTTACTGGGTTTTTATTGTGAATTAAAACAATAGAAAACAATCGATTTAAGAGGTTAAATCGATATGCTGAATTGCTGAAGGCTTACTTGGGAAAAATGATTTTTTAAAGGAGAAAAAAGATCCAGAGCTTCAAAAGAGCTCTGGCAACCGCAAGGGCGGGTGTGAAATCGAAAAGAAAGGAAAACTATCCAGAGCATCAAAGAGCTCTGGCGACTGCTAGGGCAGGTATGAGGATCCAAAAAGATCTGAAGATACTTTTGGCTACCGCTTTTAGCGGGTTCGATTATATCTTTCGATATATCGATTCGACTTACCACAGAGTTGTTGCAAGGTGCAAGCGAACTCATTGTAGTTAGTAATTGCTTGTTGCAATGAACTATGATTAGTAGTTGATTGAGAATAAAGACCGCGAGGAGGGTAATAAAAAATAAAGGCACCTCTGCACCGTGCATTACGAAAGTAAATTGAAAGGCGGCTTTTCTAAATAATATTAAAAGACAAATGGAGAATATAACTTAGACGGAAGCTTTTCGGACAGTAAATAATAAAGGCGAAAAGAAAATAACTTTGTTCCTAATTATAGAAAAGTATAGAAAAGGTGAATTTTTGGTGTAGCGGTGGTCAACGCCATCTGTGGAGCTTTTGCGAAAGCTCCACGCTGATCCGCAGCTATCACCGTGACGCGCGACTTGAGGCGACGCGCCTGGCGAGGCCTGGCCGCCGCGATGCGTCGCGACGCGGCCGAACAATAGGGTTTCGTTCAGCCGTTAATTCGGTAGAGAGTCATATTAGAACAAAACGGTCCAAACGAAATGATTCTTGTAATTATAGTGTGTGGTCTCTTTTTCGTTCTGTTGGGACTTTCCGTTTTGCGTTTGACCAAACGCTATAATACCCCTAGAATGCTTGACGTGTAAAGGGCACCTGAAATGGTTAGTGCTGTATATTAAAAGATTATTTTTTCACGAATTTGTAAGTGTTCCATTTATGCATATTACATATCTACATCGTGACAATCGCAATAAGTGCTGACAGCACCTAAAACGGAAAAAAAGAAGAAAAAAAAACTGTTTATTATTTAGAATCACGGCTTTTCCAAATATGACACTTTTTGACTTCAAATGAGCGGAACCTCATTTGTGATCCCTGTGCAAGCCATTTAAAAGGTGGAGAAAATATACATTGTCTATACTTTATGTGGGTAAAAAAGATCGAGCTAGCCTTATCAAATAATTTTCTCTTTTCAGCTTTCAATGGGCTTGTTGCAAACTTTTGCTACAGCGCTATAGAGTTTTGATTCTGATGTAAAATCGCCTGAAAATTACATTGGTGGCATCAAATAGTCATAAAATCCATTAATAAACTCACAAAACGCATTATAAAGAAAGCCAAAAAGACAGTCGTAAAGCCGAACAATATGTGCACGCGCATACGAGTCATACGACGAACATCAAAGATAGGCGACCCATTTTCCTCTTTTTCGTTGAAAGGGGGGGAGAAGAAAATATCTCTACAGTCCAACTGTGATTTTAAAAATTTGCATGGTCAAGATGTTGTCTTCTGTGAAGGGGCCAAGGGGGGGGGGGCAAAATATCAAGAACAGGGTGTTTCAAATTTAAGTGCCAAACTTATGGAGTGTATTTTTGGGGTCAACATATATATAATACTTTATTTTCCTACATGAATATGTGCTGCAAATGTTTCTCTTCTGAGCTAGAGCCCTCCAAAGTTTTGAAAACAAAAAAACAACGCCTTTGACTCATCTCCTTATAGATTCATCTGATCTTAATTTATTTTTTTCATCATTTCTCACCAAACAAGCTCAATTGGACAGCACTTGTCACAAAAGAACCGAGTGACATTTTTGATAAAATTGAGCTATTGATTGATAGAGCTAGCAATACTGAATCTCGAAGCAACAAGTGCTTCTTCTAAGAACAACTATTTCCCGTCAAAATTCCAGGTAAAAGTGAGCTGGTGAGCCTCATTGAAGTCATTGTCCATATGATGAAATAAAATGAGAACTCGATACCTTTTTCTTCAACCTTAATCCGAGTCACGTAAGGAACCAACTCCGACTTGGTTCCTTTTATAGAATTGGGAACGGACCTAAGTCCAGATTAACGGATTTTAAAATATCAACAGTGTAAACCAACTCTGCCGTTTGGTTTCTCTTAGAGATTCGTTTTTCGTGATTATGCCAAACAAAAAGAAGAAAGGAACCAAGTCACTTTAAACGCTAAAAATTAAGTAGGTACCTTTCCTTCATAGGAAATTCCACTTTTCCGGTGTTGAAATGCAAAAACATAACACGGTAGTTGTATGAAATCATAACGTAAGTAATTCCGAGTTTTTTGTTTAAATGCTAGCTCTTCAACTTTGGACTCAATTTTCTCGAGATCAGCTCCATGTCACGTGGTTCCTCTTTGATGAATTATCATTGCTAGCAAAAGCATTAAAGCTGATCAGACTTTAGTGGCACGCTTTTCCAACACCTGCGTGTTGGAATTTTCCCTGCTTGTTTATTTTATAGGCTATTCTCCAGCCTTTGTCTCAGAAAAAGATGTCCGTTATTCTAATGCATCTGAATCTATTAATCTACCTTTAGACTAATTCAGTGGCGTAGTAAAAGTTAGTGGCACCTGGGCGATGCACTATAGTGTCACCACCACCCTCCACCCCCTCCTTCCCAAACAATTAGAAAACCGACGTTTTCGGGAGACCGTTTTTTTGCCATCTCCACGAATTTAAAAAAAATAAATAAAAAAAAAATTAAAAAATAAATCACACAAGTCTATACTTGTGAATTTAATAAATTTTCCCTCTTCAGGGTAACACTTTTTCGTGGAGAGTGGCACCCAATGCTTCGGGGTGACACTCTTCGGACGAGTGGTGGCTATCCTGTTCCAGGGTGACACCCAATTTTAGCCAGGTTGATAATTTTATCATGTACTCTCTTCCGTAAACCCATTTTTCTCACATATTCTCTCAATATTTTAGTATCTCTCTATTTTTCCGTTCTTTTTTTAAATTTTCCTCTTTATTTTTCCTCTCCATTTCTCCTTTTCTCCTCTTTTTCTTCTTTTCTCACTTTCCTCTCGACTTTTTGCGTACTTCCTGAGAGTTTCACCTCTGCGATAGTGTCACCCGGGCCGGACCACCCCCTCCGCTCCCCCCCCCCTTACTACACGGAAAAAAACTAAGGTGAAAATAACCATATGGATACCTGATTTTGGCACCTGCTAGATGTTATGGTCATGTTAACCAGAAGTATACTATGTTTGATTGCATGTCGAATGTACTCAAAGTATCGGTAAATGTACCATACTTCTGGTCAAGTTTACCATAACATCTAGCAGGTGCCAAAATCAGATATCCGTATGGTTATTTTCACTAATCTTTTTTTTTCCGTGCACGCCACTGAGACAAATCCACACGTGACATTTCATCACAAGATCAGTGATTATTTTTGTCACGGACGTCACATTTTGACAATTAAAAACAATGTAACTTTCAAAGATATGTTTGAAATATAACAAAAAAATTACTAAGTAAAGTTGGTGGTGATAAAAAAAATCCCTGAAATTTTCACAAAATTGTATAAAACAGTTTTCGACTATATTGAGAAAATGACCTGTCACGGACGTCACCAAAAATAGCCACCCAACTCAGAGACCATCTCTTTAAATTCAATTTTGTAGCAAACCACAAAAAAAAGAATGTTACATTTAGGTTGCCTGAACCCAAAGGGTATAAACTTAATGGAAATGCCAACCTGAAAGAAAAATAATGTGAATTTTTAAAGTTATTGGCTGCTTTTCACTGTCACGGACGTCACCTAGTTATGAATTTTGCCAATAATTGATTTCTGCTCTTTCAAAATTCAAAGGTAATAGATTCAGGGTGTAGATTTCACAAAGCTTAATCTCTCTGCAGTATTTTTTTTTTTTTTTTTGCTTAAATTATCATTTCCTTCGTTGTTTAGTCTTATTTCTGATTAGGTATTTTGATTAAGAACGAAGGAAATTTTTGAATAGAAGCAAAGTTAATTCGAACAAAAGTTATTTAACACGAAATAAAGAGCAAAATAAATAAAAATGACAAGGAAAAACAAAAAAAATGAAAAAAAAAATGAAAAAATTGAAAAAAAAAACAGGTAAAAAACAAAAACAAAAACAAAAACAAAATTGGTTCCATTACATTCATGATATGTAGATTCTCATGGGATGATTTTTTTTTTTTTTTTTGAAATTTGCAAATTCAATTTTTTACTCTCAGGACCTTTTCGTGGAGAATCACTGAGATCGATAAATTATTTTCACTCATACGCAGATTTGTTAGGAAACTTTTGAGCCCGGATGAGTGTACTGCACTTCGTTTCGAAATAGAGACGGAAATGAAATTGCAATATCAAACGGTGCTTTGCGAGTACGACACTGCCGCACGCCGCCGTTCGGTGATAGAACTCTAGACTGAATCAAATTTGTATAATTTTGCGCTGCAGCGAGGCGTGAAATAACGCAATTTTTTATCCTCAAAGATGGATGATGGTATTAACTTTCCCGCCAATTTCATTCCATCTTTTTCGGTGAACAGTTTACTTTTTTGGGAAATTTGGGGATCATTTGATGCGTGATCTGAGACAGTAACCTTCAGGGAATTCCTCTTTGTCTCCTGATGCAAAGTTATCAAATGTAAATAAATGCTACAATGTGTCTCATTGGATATAAAAGTAAAGGCGCCTGTAAAATGGCATGCAGGCAACACACATTACACATATATCATTAATGTCTTTTCCTGGTGTGTAAGGACTGTTTACTGTTGTCTCGTCAAAATTTTGTAGGCGTAACCTCATGATCACAGATAAGATGAACCAGCTCTATGAACTGACTGTGGTGTCATGTACCTGGCAAATTCTGAAGATTATACAATTATACATCGGTAATTCTGCTGAACGTTCGACTGCAGAACCGAACATTCGGTAAAGAAACCGAATAAACGTGTACCAAAAATCAGAAAGTAACATTTTCGTCAATTTATCATTTACAAAATTTTTAAGACCAATTTCAACCAAATCACACTTTAACAAGTATAATTCAAACCTAGAAATGTCAGTGAAAAGTTTTAAAATAAGCGCGACAGGTATCACTGAGAAAATGTTGCCTGTTAACTCAACTGCGAACGTCTGTTAAATACTTACTTAACCCGAATTTCCGTTATTTTAACATGTTCCTGTTGAAATAACAAGAGTATCTTGTTAAAATAACAGGAATTCCGGTTAAGTAAGTATTACAGAGATGTCCGGTTGAATTAACGGGCAATTTTTTTTTGAGTGTATAGAAATGATTTTTGGTGGTTTTTTTCCACTGATTTTTTTACCACTCTTTTTTTCGATCTAAGACCTTAGTGCAGTGTAGACTGTAGAATAACGTTATACGAAGCATTTAGTTTGACAACAACGCAAGTCCACAAAGGAGTGTGACGGTCTTAATCAATAGACACGTTGAAGAGGGGGTGGCGAGGGAAAAATTGAAAATCATAAGGGAGGAAAAAATTATGAAATGGCTTTGTTTTCGTCCCCTCTCCTCCCTTTTATGCTCCGCCCTTTCACCCTCGGCGAGCCACTCTCTTGCCCTCTGCGGGAAAGAAAAAGGACAAGTCAGTTATTAAACATATAAAACAAAACCTCAGAGGATTTGGCACATGAAAAGCTGCTTTGTGACACATTTTCTGGCTTCTTTGCCAACAGTCAAAAGTGATTACAAGAAAGGAACGAAAGGGCTTCGTTCGACAAAGGCTGCTTTCGAAAGAAGATTGGGATTTGGGACGATTAAATAAATATGAAGCGGTTTTAACTCCCTCACTTTCTTTTAAAGCCCTTTATTTTTTCTTTTCTTCTTCTTCTTCTTCGAGAAATATATAAACAAACCCTTTTTGAGAACTGAGAGAAATTTACAATTTGTGTCTTTGATGGCAGGTATAGGACAAAAATATTCATTTATACATCATAAGGGTCACTGCTTCTCATGTTTGTACTTCGGCCCTTTTCTGGATTGATTCGTCGCTCGTTTTGAAGCGTATAACAAGGGAAAGGCGCATTTTCTTTTTATCCTACCCACAGAGGCGTATCCATCATCATGAATTTATTTTTCTTCGCTTATTTAAATGCATGTGTTAGAATGTGTTAGAAAAGGACAGTGTTAGGAGCTGACGGCTTTAGACATAGCTGTACATTGTACTTACAAATGGATGAGGAGCGAGAGCGAGAGAGAGAGAGAGAGAGAGAGGGAGAGAGAGGGAGAGAGACGAATTCTTGCTTTTGTCTCTGCCCATCTATACCCTTTTCTGTTTTCATTTTGCGACTCTTCAAAACTTCATTTACTGTCTTCCCTCTTTTTCGAGGGGGGGGGGAGGAGAGGGGAGGCACAATTATTCTCTGAAACCAAATTTTTTTTTTCTAAACAAGACAGTTCGATAGAAAAAACAACTCCATCAATAAGCGCTTTTCGGCGATTGATCTGGTGATCACTTTGATTTTATCATAGATAGACTTTAACAACATTTTAAAACATACCTATGTACAATAGTTCCAGCTTGCAATACCGAAACAATATAATTTCAACTTCTCTGAGCCAAGGGAAAGAGTTATCTCGTCTGAACTTAGTGACTATCAAAGGTTTCTGTAGTACTTTATGTCGGTTATTTAGTGGTTGTTCTTGAACAGCGTTGTCATTTTCAGGGGGGGGGGGGCGTCTAGATGTTTCTGGTGTAGGATCCGTAAGAGCCTGTCTTCAAGAGACCGGAAATATAGACAAATTTATCTTAAAAATGGCAACTGTGCTCCTTATTAATCGAGTTTTCGTTATACTTATTTGAACTGATGTCGTACAGTATCGAATTTTCAAATATCCATGGGTTGTTTGCAATTCCGCGCTTTTAAGAACTGAATTTGAAGATTGAATTTCACAAAGTCATACTGTCCAAACAAGCAATCTGGCAACAATGGGTTGATTCCATTTAAACACTTGTAAATCGAAAGACTTCAGCAGATTTGGCTGATGCAACAATCGGTTTCTTTAATATAGTTTTTATTACAGTGAAACTATATTGATACCATATTGTACGCTTTGCCACGGCTGAAAATGATCGCTTCTATCGAATGTTAATTGTCGAAAAAAAAAAAATCAATTTGAATTGATCGAGAAAACGCAGCATTAGCTTCCATGAGCAGATGGTAATTATTGATTCGCACCGAATCCAGAAAAATTGTGAAACCGTATACCTACACGCATAGCCGTAGCGAGGATATTGTATTCCTCTCTCTTAGCCCATTTAAACACATGTGTTAGAAAAGGATGGAGATAGAGGCTGTCACGTGACTTTAGCCCTGTTTCTGTCCTTTTCTAACACATGCAGTCAAATGGGCAAAGAGAGAGAAAGACAATATCCTGGCTATACGGCTATGCCTACACGCGCGAATTCGTAGGTAGATAACTATTCGTACGTAACTGTAACGTTTTTGCATAACCTGCGATATGAAGGCGCTTGACCATTCTCTCATTTATTTTGTCACCTGTTTTTGGTTTTTATTTTGTCTGTTCCATGTACTATCAGTCAATTAAAGAATGGGACTAAAATATGCGGCTCAAAATGAGCGCGCCCGCTTACCTGACTCGATTTGCTCAGAATCTAGAGCGGTGTTGCCATTCCCAAATAAATGTGCGAAAAATCCGAATCAATGGCGATGGACTATATCTGAACATTCTAAACAGTTACTTGAACAGTTGTGATCGATACTTTTCTATAGTTTTAAATGGAGTAGACATCGATATATCGCATTTCACGAGCCGCCACTGCGCTTGACCCTTGCCGGGCTATATTCGCCATAAAACCTTTTTAAGAAATAGTATTCTGCTTTTATATTTTCCCACCTCCACAAAAAAAATAAAAACAAAAAAAAAAAAAAAACAAAAAAACGGTACAGAGAAAAAAACAAGACACACATAAAACAATAAACTCAAAGAAAATTGAATAAAAAACAATGAAAAAGAAAAAAAAAAGGGCAAGGGACAGAAAATGCCGTAGGCATCTAAAGGGTCACTTGTGTTTCACATTGTATAATATTTCTCATTGTAAAGTGCCTTTTCTTTTTACAGGCTGGCTGACACTTGGACGGTCTTTTTCGAGCCACTGCACTTCTCTGTTCTGTTCTGTTCTGGGGCGCGTATAAAAACTCATCAACTGGTGAGACGGGGGGGGGGGGGGGTTGGTTAAAATTCTCACATGAGCGAACTCTTTTTCGGGCCTCGCGAGAGAACTTAATCCCAGCCCACAGTCGCTTTAAGTTACTTGGTCGGGTAGACACGGCTTTTAATTGAGGAGGTCTCCGGCGGGGGAAAAAGAGCCGATAAATTATGAGGTGTGCTCTTTAGAATTAACCCTTGTTTGATTTGACAGGGCTAATTTTAAGGAACGAGCATATCTCACGTTTCAATGGGCTTTTCTTCTCCCGTGGACCGCTTTAATTTGGCTTTCGTTCCTTGTCTGACTTTCATACGCGCTGTTGACCGTGGACCGCGCCTTCACGGTGCATGCGATGCAACCCGCGTTGCAATTTCGCTGCGCTGGTCGCTTCCGCATATATATACATATATGCAAATGCATGGTTCTCGTTGCCAATTCCTGATTCGGAAGAAAACATTAATTCAAGTGTGTCTATGTGTATAAGGTGGTGGCGGGAGCTTAATGGTGGGCAAGAGGTTGGGGGGGAGGAGGGGAGGGGGGTTGATGCTGGTGGCGGCAGAAGCGGAAATGTGAGGACCATGCTCCGCGGTGCTCAACTTGAGCTCATTAATCACCCTTTATGATGTCTCCGTGTTCGCTCAAGCGACAGTGATGCCAAATATAGGGCAGTAAACTTGAACCCCAAAATGGCAGTACAGTGTACAATAGGGGAGTTGGTCTTTTCCGCAACAAAATAGAGGGGTTCGCATCAGTTCCGCACAAAAACCGCAATTTTCATTTTCGCACAATTATTTATTTTGCACACTATATGGCAACGTCGCGGGAGGATGAACTTAATTTGTACATGGAATATTGAAAATTGGCATAAAATGTAGGGAGTAAAAGGACTTGCCTCTGATGATAAAAGAGTGATTTTTCGAGCAGTAATGCATCAGTGTAAAAGTGTAAGTTAC
Source organism: Trialeurodes vaporariorum (assembly GCA_011764245.1). Classification (NCBI taxonomy): domain Eukaryota; kingdom Metazoa; phylum Arthropoda; class Insecta; order Hemiptera; family Aleyrodidae; genus Trialeurodes; species Trialeurodes vaporariorum. Next base: position 1,743,835 of record VMOF01000379.1, read on the forward strand.
GTTGGATGCAACGACAGTGGCGAAAAAAGGCAAAAAGGTCCCAAAGACTCTGCTTTCATTTAAGACGTAAAATATGGGAACTTTTTACCTTCCTCTTCTCCTGAGGTGTATAAGTGGCCTCGCGTTAATTTTTTTTCGGTTGAAAAACTGCCTCCATGAGTAATACATTTTCTTACGGCTGTGGGTGGTCAGGTCAGGGTCATCATTTTCCATCGCCTCTGCGTTGTTTGTATGGCTTTTTCATGCTGGGGAAATTTTTTGTGTTGCTAATGATCTGTAAAAACTATGTATGAGTACCGAGCATGAGTGGCGCTAATAAGTTCTGCCTCTAATTCATGTCGGAGTTTTCTTTTTGAATTAACTTCATTTTGGGTGAGGCATACGATTTTCCGCAATATCTCATTATTCAGAGAAGAATCGCTGCCAGTTTGTGCTTCAACGACGTTTATGCGAAAACGATTTCGTGCGGAAAAGGTGACCCAATTATTCTGTGCGGAAAAGTCGTGCAGCCATCCTTAGTTCGAAGGGTCACTTAGGGCAACCTTAATCGACGTATTAGACGGACGGTTTTTCCACCTCTTCTTTTATCTCCGAAAATGGACCTTTCAAAATAAACGGAGAGTCCAGAAGGCAAACGATGAATATGTGAACAACTCATTCTTATTTTTATGCTGAGGGAAAGGAGGAAATGTAGTAAAATATTTTTATTGACCGTATACTTTTTGGTCGGCCAATGTTCTATTTCTCAATCTTTTTGCTGGCCACCAGTAGAATTCTCCTGGCCGACCATTAAACTTTGCTGCTTGCCAACAAAATTTTAATGGTTGGCCAGTAGAATGCTACTGGCCGCCAGCAAAAACATTGAGAAATGGAACATTGGCCGACCAACAAATTGATGGTCAACAAAAAATTTTTACTAGAGGTACGTTTAAAGGATATTCTCTCCAGATGCTCTCTGCCGTTTTGTGCATGATTAATGTTATTTTTAAATCCATCTACTTTTCCTCCGGTTGAGGAATGATTACACAGCTCAGTTCAGTGCATATGAATTTAATGCACAAAAATACCCGAAACTGTACTTAATAATTTCTTAACCACTTTAGTGGAGTCATCGATGACTTTAAAAAATGTGTGGATATTTTAATGAATAAACGGCGTTCCCACCGATTGAGAAAATATTACAGTGCAGTCGTGAGCTGAACTGTGTATTATTTCATCAACCGGTGGAATCATCGGTGAATGGAAAAAAATGTCATTCATTATACATGCAAAACGGACGCTTTGATAAATTATCATAAATATCAATACATTTCCATCCTCCAAAATGGACTGCGGCTTGTGCTCCTGTAAATCTCTATTCATTTTGTATTTTTTGTATTTATTAGATGACTAGGAAAACTTCAATTTTGTTTTTTGTAACATTTATCCTTCTCCACTTTGATGACTCTTCAAATATGTAGATTACTATGTTTCAGGTCAGTGGCGAGGCGTGCAATTAGGCAACGTTTAAATTTTTCCCTTTACACACATTAGAAAGGTCGAAACGTCTAGTCATCGCCGATGACCGAAGCATTCGATTTTCTCCGTTAGATTAAATAGAGGAAGTGCATCGTTGCCTAATTTCACGCCTCGCTACTGTTTCAGGTACTAGCGGGAACGAAGATGTCTAGCCAGGGTATATGCAATACGCAATGCCACTGGCGCAACCAGGATCTCTTCCATCTCTCTCATTTCCCATTTGAATGTATAAGTATAGGAAAAGGACAGAAAGAGGGGATTTCATCCCGTTGTTCATCCTTGTCTAACAAACGGGTTTTAACCCTTTAAGGGCCAGATTAGTTCGAAAGGAAACCTCTCTTCCGTTTATACAGGGAAGGTAGTTAACTGTTCGTACTCTGGGGAGTTGGAATTGCCTATACGATACATTGAAGGCGCCCGAAGAGACCTCATCCTGTAATTTTTTCCATCGATAGTCGCGTTTAGCTGGAATAAACACTGAAACAATGTGAAATTCGCTGCGGAGGAGAAAAACGGGTATACTCGGGCTTGGCCCATAAGGGGTTAATGGAGACAAAAGAGAGATGAAGAAACTCTCGGTGCGCTACTGCGCAATGCACTGAATATCATTCAACACATGTATTAGATGTGTACATAGTCATCTCGAAAGGACATGGATGTCATAATACCCCGTTTCTTTCAATATGTCTACAGGTAGCTGTAGATTCTCCAATATACAGGAGAATAAAGCCAAATAAGAATCCGAAAAAAAAACAACATCAACGGCCCTCAGAAGGTATTAACAAATGTACAAAAACGCATCCAATGGCGACGCCCATGGTTTCACTTTGTCTTAACTCTCAACCAGTAGCGGCTCGTGCAATTTGGCAACCATGCTCATTTTTCATTTAAAACTATGCAAAAGAATCGATATCTTGGGGTTGCAATTGCACCTCCTGTAGATCGATTGTTTTAAATAGGTTTAAATGGAGAAATTGCGCTGTTGCCACATTGCACGAGCCGCCACTGCTCTCAACATACAAGGACTCTAGCGTATGGAAGAATAAAAATCAAATTAATTTTCTATCGTCTCCGCAAATTTGGCAACACCGCCCTTTTCCTGGCCCACAGATTCTTTCCCCCAGCCCTTACGCCTCCCACTAACTTTACTGTTCCCTTTTCATCCCCTTTATACGCAGGTATATAAAGCATACGTGTCGTCTGTTGTGTGTCGTTCGACAACTCCTGTTATGTATGTTATGTATGTTATGTTCACTTCTCATCGTCGCGTCACGATCAATCAAACTTTGCAGCCTCCATTAACATAAATACCAGCGCTAACTCCACGCTGTGGGCAAATATGGCAACTTTTGGAGACCAAAATGGGTCTGTTGCATACTTTTGCTACAACAATATAGAACCTTGATTCTTCTGTAAAATTTGGCGGAAATAACGATACACACATTAAAAACGATCAAAATCTATTCATTAACTCAGGAAATCACTTCAATGGGTCTGTTGCAAACTTTTTGCTACAGCGCTGTAGAGTGAGCAATCTAATGTAAAATCGCCTGAAAAGTCCAATGATGGCATCAGAAAGCAATGAAATGCAACAATCAACTCACAAAATGCGTTTAATGAAATCCAAGATGGCGGCAAAATATCGAGCAATCTGTATGCATGCACCACGAACATCCAAGGTTAGCCAACCTCACAATATCCATCACAACCAATCACAACGTAAATACACACATAACCTCTACCTGCAGTGAGTTTGTCAAAATTGGCAATCCTTGGATGATCACGGTGCATACATTCAGATTCCTCGATATTTTGCCGCCATCTTGGATTTCGATAAACGCCTCTTGTGAGTTTAATATTGTATTTATTGACTTTATGATGCCACCAATGGAATTTTCAGGCGATTTTACATTGGAGTAAACACTTTTTATCGCTGTAGCAAAAGTTTGCAACAGACCCATTTCACAACAGCCCGCTCTACACTAGACACCATTTGCACCGGTATACTACTACATAGACGGAACCACCGTGCATAAGTAAACAACATCGTAACTAAAAAATGATGGGATTTCTTTTTTAATACGTGAAATATATAAGCTGCATTTGCTGTCTGGTCTTTTCGGTTTGTCAAAGATTACAAAATAGTATAAGAAATGTACGCATCTAAACGAAACATTCCAATGTTTGTAAGTTCTGTTTATGTTTACGTAAACGAGATGGTGCCATCTATATGTAGTTATAAGTCGGTGATAAAGTGTCTAGTGTAGCGCGGGTTGTTTGAAATGGAAGGTGTTTTCTGAGTTAATGAGTGGATTTTTGAAAGTTTTTATTAATGTAAACATCGTTATTTTCGTCGAATTTTACGTTAGAAACAATGAGTTATATTGATGCAGCAAAAGTATGCAACAGACCCATTCGGCAATCCGGTAGGCAGCCAAACTACCTGGTTGAAGGATGGGAACAAAAGGAGGTTCGACCCCTAACCAGAAGATAACAAGGGGTTGTAAAACGCCACTCTTCGTATACCTGAGGGTTAGTCTAACCACCACCAAACTATCACCTAACCAGAGGTAGTAATATCGGGTCTAACCTGACTCTCAAATTAGAGGTTATTGACAGCAAACATTTACTCTATTTGGTACATCACGGAAAAAAAGAATGGTGTACACTCTGTTCAAGATAAGAAGGCGGGTGAGAATTCAGGTAGTAATGCACTATTTAGCAACAGTGTGGCTATGCTGATTACTCCAACCCTTTGCAGTGTCCGTTGTTCTCCCGATCTCTCTCTTGGCACGGAGGATTTCCAAGAACCGACAGACTCAACAATTTACACACGTCCAGTAAAAATTGCGAACGGTCAAAAATACGAAAAAACGGACGACATTTTCGCCCTAAAGGGCCAAAACTCGGCAAAAATAGTCGACTTCGAATATTGATGACTCTCAGAAATTCGTATTTTTCAGTCGGAATTAAATTCAGAATATTTCGTCTAATATCGAATATATGAGAGTCATCAATATTCAAAGTCGACTATTTTTGCCGAGTTTTGGCCCTTTAGGGCGAAAATTTCATCCGTTTTTTCGTATTTTTGACCGTTCGAAATTTTTACTGGACGTGTGTAAATTGTTGAGTCTGTCGGTTCTCGGAAATCCTCCATGCCAAGAGAGAAGTCGGAAGAACAACGGCCACTGCGAGGGGTTGGAGTAGCCGGTATAGCCGCACTGTTGCTAAATAGTGCATTACTACCTGAATTCTCACCCGCCTTCTTATCTTGAACAGAGTATAATTTACCATTTGCATAGCTGATTTCGGCCCCTACCAGAGCTAACCTTTCACTGCGCAGCGTTCCTTCTGAGGAACAAATACTTTATTACCCACTAGCAGCCAGTATAATCTAAATTTGACGTTGCTGCGCGTTGGGTCACTTACGGCAAATATGAGAGCATTGAAAAATAGTTCACAGTCCAGAAAACAGACAGCGCTATGTATGAGATCTCACATCAAATCAAGAAAAATCAGGGCAACGGCAAAATTGTCACTGGAATCAGAAAACGTTTTTTCATTATAATGACTGTCAATTATTTTTCGGTAATCATTTTAAAATTCCTTCCAACAATTTCTTTTTTTTTACCTAAAAAAGCAACTTTTAATTGAAAATGAATAAAAAAATCTCGTCTTCTCGTATGCGTTACAGCATGTTAAAAAATGGCGGAAAATTACAGTTTTGAGCGTATAGATAAAAAAATAACACAATGATTTTCTCTTACTATTTTCCCCACTATTAGGGTGACTAGATGAATCGGAAAATTCATATTATTTCGTTAAAAAAAAAAAAAAAAAAAAAAAAAAAAAAAAAAAAAAAAAAATTACGCAGTGAAGGGTTAAGATAAACTTGACCAGAGTTATGGAACATTTTACCAGGAATCAAGTCAATTTCACTTGATACCTGGTCAAATGTTCCATAACTCTGGTCAAGTTTATCTTAACTCTGCTAGGGGCCAAAATCAGCTATGCCAATGGTAAATTACACCATTCTTTTTTTCCGTGAGAGAGCAGTGCCGGCGCGTGCAATCTGACAACGTTGCATTTAGTCCATGTAGAGTCATGAAAACGGTCAAATACTAGGGATGGGGGTCTTTCCCTCGAATCGATATTTAACATGAGTTCAAATGGACTAGGTACAGGGTTGCCAGATTGTACGCGCCGCCACCGATCAAGAGTGATCAATTGCGATCGATGCGCTCTCAATTTCAAGATCCGTTAATACGATAATATGATCAGGACTTATGATGACTGTGGTTATACAGATAATTACAGCAGTTTCTTAATTCAAGGCTGTCTTTGGCGGGAAATTCAAAAAAATTAAATTAAATAGAAATTGTACTGGCATGACATTGAATTGTTGAATTTTTTTTTAAAAAAAAAGGTATTTTACTACTTTAATTTAAACTACTGTTAATTTTGAAGGCTAGTATGGTCATTGATGTTATTGCGTTAAAATCTCCGGGGATTCATGCAGATTGCACAATGTTGCCGTAGGAAAAATGTACGAAATACCCATTCCAAAGAATTTTTAACTTTTTTTTTTTTTTTTTTTTTTTTTTTTGGCACGAAATCCGGCGTCTTTTGTCCACTGTATGGTGCGCGGCGCCATACAACTGTCAACAGCTTTCTCAGTGAGTGTGTCGTATGCTGTGGCCTATTTTCCCCCTTGTTCCTGTCGATATTTTTTTTCTTTCCTTTTTTTTCAAACTGACTCGTCACCGGAATTTATTGTTTAAAATGAACCGTCAGCCTGATGTAAAGGGTGCAATGGGTCTGTTGCAAACTTTTGCTACAGCGCTATAAAGTGATCAGTCTCATATGTAAAATTGCGTGAAAAGTCCATTGGTGGCAGCAGAAAGTCATACAATGCAATAACAAACTCACCAGAGGCATTTAACTGAAATCCAATATGGCGGTATGCAAGCACCATGAACATCCAATTTATGGCCAACCTCACAACATCGATCACAACCATTCACAACGCAAACAAAGTCATAACCTTCGATGTTGTGAGGTTGTTAACGTTGGCCATCATGGATGTTCACGGTGCGTGCACACAGGTTGCTCGATATTTTACCGCCATATTGGGTTTCGCAGTTAAACGCCTCTTGTGAGTTTAATACTGCATTTTATGACTTTCTGATACCACCAATGGACTTTTCACGTAATTTTACTTATGAGAATTTGGAATTTTCTCCGTAATATTTACTTATTTATGTATTTATGTATCTATCTACCCATATTTATTTAGTAAATCATTTACTTATTTGTCTATTTATTGATTTATCCTTCTATTTATTTATATATCTATCCGTTTCTTTAAAAAATCATTTACTTAATTATCTATCTATTAATTTTTCAATTTATCTATTTAAAAAAAATTATCTATTCTAATTATTTATTTATTATTTATTATTTATTGTTTATTATTTATCTATTTATTTTTCTATCTTGTATCCATTGACTTACTTAGTACTTATCGATCCATCTATTTATTTGTTCTAGAGCACGTTTCTCATTTTTCCTTAGCTCCGACTGCTATCAGCTCTTCCACAGGAACGTGCGTGGAGCAATCTAAAGGAAAACTCGGTCCTCGCATGTATACTCGCTGAAAAGCAGCCGCATGTAGCTGAGTTTTATTCAAATTTCAGCATGCAGAGCGAAATCTATTTCATTCGCGGGAAACCTATCCGATGACATTTATTGCCCAATAAAAAAGTGTATACGGTGCGAGCTTTCGCGGTTTTATTAAAATCCCATGTCCTTGTTTCCGATACAGTTTTGATTCTGAGCGTGGTCACCCCCCCACCCCCCACCCTTCACCCTTCACCCTCCGCACACCCACTCTCCGTCCCTCACCCTTCGGCCATCCCTTCTTGAGACCAAAACCTCTTCCCAGTGTTGCCAAGTTAGAGCAATAAGCAAATTTTAGCCATCGAATATCATTCACTTCAAACATAGGTCTGCTGCGTCCTTTTGCTACATCTATATAACTCATTGTTACTAACGTAAAATTCTACAAAAATAACGATGTGCATATTAAAAACTTTCAAAATCCACTCATTAACTCAGAAAATACCTTCCATTTCAAACAACCCGACACTACACTAGACACTTTATCACCGGCTTATAACTACATACATGGCACCATCTCGTTTACGTAAACATAAACAGAACTTACAAACATTGGAATGTTTCGTTTAGATGCGTACATTTCTTATATTATTTTGTAATCTTTGATAAACCGAAAAGACCAGACAGCAAATGCAGCTTATATTTCACGTATTGAATAAGAAATCCCATCATTTTGTAGTTACGATGTTGTTTATTTATGCACGGTGGTTCCGTCTATGTAGTAGTATACCGGTGCAAATAGTGTCTTGTGTAGCGCGGGCTGTTTGAAATTGAAGTGATTTCCTGCGTTAATGAGTGGATTTTGAACGTTTTTTATGTGCGTATCGTTACTTTCGCCGAATTTTACATAAGAATCAAGATTCTACATTTTTATAGCAAAAGTATGCAACAGACCCATTGATGATTGCTAACTAATGCCGCTGATCGGTGAAAAATCTGGCCAATGAGAGTCGAGAGTGAACTTCTGAATGATATTCTCGTGAAAATGAAAACTGAGATAGTAATATTTCATAACATAACCTCTAAATCAGCTCTGAATGACATGGCCATTTTTAACCATAAAACTACCGTTTTCGAAGCTAAAATTATGTGTGTCTCATAGGAAAATGACTACTATGCATTATGCAAGGTCTGTATACAGTAAACTTGATTCGAAAAGTTCGTCGTTTCCGAAATTATCGTGGCGAAATGAGTCAAAAAGGATAGAAGATGAGATTTCTGACACCGGTTGCAACAATTCGAAATCGAATCTACCTCTCCGGAGGTGAATTCGAAATTTCCAATTGTTGGAATTCAACGGTCTCCGGGCCGCCATTGCAAGTCACTGGCGCAACCAGGATCTCTTCCATCTCTCTCATTTCCCGTTTGAATGTATTAGAAGGAAAAGGACAGAAAAGGGGGTTTTATCCCGTTTCCATCCTTGTCTTATTGTCTAGCATAGGTTTCTTGATGGAGAAAAGAGAGAGATGAAGGAACTCTCGGTGCGCTATACTGTTACAAGTCAATACCTATGTAAGCTGAACTCTATAAAATCAGGCAGGGAATTTCTCAAAAACTGACAACTCTGCCTTTTCTATACCTCACCATGTCTCTCAACTTTTGTCCATCTTATTCGTGTTTTCCCGCCTTTTTTCTTACCTCCAAGCAAAATTGGATTCCTTCCTCTTGACAAAACGACAGTGGCTCGAGAGGCGCTCAGAGAGACGATTTTCAACTTTTTCAGAGCAAGGACTCTTGATTTATTTTTTCGTCTTTTTTCCTTCTGCGTGTTTGAAATATTTGAACAAATTTTTTTCCATCATGAAAAATCGCTGTACACATCAACTCGCTAGTTAAACGATAGTACACCCTCAGCTCCTGTCAGAGGTCGGTCGAAAGGGGCTGTAGCACACTTTTGCTATAAGCGATTTATTCTGGTGTAAAGACCTCCAAAAATAACGATGGCAGCACTAAAAACTTCCGAAATCCACTCCTAAACTCAATCAACACTTTTATTTGCGCGAACGTAAAGAAGGCTTAGGGCAGTAATAATGGAAGATTCCCATCTGACAAGACTGTAACTCCATCAAGAAGTGACTATAATAAGAGACGACTTTCATTTGACACCGGTGTCTTTAGGTGTTATGGTACCATTCATCGAATGTCGATCATTACTCTGATGACTAATTACTTTGTGAATCATCCTTGTCAGCATAGAGAGTGACGAAATTAAGATAGGAATCTCCCATTATTACTGCCCCCAGCCACCATTACGCCCGCGCAAATAAAAGCGTTTAATGACCCTTCACTGCATGATTTTTTTTTTCTCAAGCAAATGTGGATTTTTCAATGTATTAGGTGGTCAAATACATGGGAAAAATAGTGAAAAAAATAATTTGACGGTTTTTCGGTCAGAATTCTCTTTTTTCTATTTTTCACTCGTTTTTTAAAAGTGATATAACACCATAAGAAATGGCGGGAATTTTTTTTATTTTTTTTTTTTAAATTTTCAAAAAAAAAATTTTACTTTAATTGGATTTTTCAAAAAGTCAATGCCGGAAACTTTATAAAAATAATCAAAATGTGGTCAGTTTGGATACGGGGGCAAATTTTCCCCCTGACATGATTTCGATCACGAACCCTTCACTGCATGATGTTTTCTTTCAGCCAATTTTTTTTTTTTTTGTGTGTGAGCTCAAAATATACCTTCTCCCGCGTTGACACACCATGCGCCGAAGGCATATCTAAAAACATGTATTTTATATGAGCGTTTGAAGAATTTGTTCCACCGGTGGAACCCCATGCAGTGAAGGGTTAAGAGTGGGTTTCGGAAGCTTTTAGTGCTGTCATCGTTTTAAGGTTTTTACACCAGAATCGACTATTAAATCGTTTATAGCAAACGTGCATGTGCAACGTCCCCATTGGCTCCGGTCAGAGGTCGGTCGAACTGGCTTGATCGTTAAAGTCGAAAGATTAAAAAAAAAAAAAAAAAAAATCCCTCCCATGTTTCACGCACATGGGACTGTCAACAAGAAAATTATGCGTTAAAAATGATGTTCTTGACATCACTATCTCAGTATCTATTTAAATAAAATTGTCTGTTTTATGACGATACATGTCAAATTTTTAAAAATGTATTATTTTTTTTACTCGGCTGTGTTTTGCTGCCTCTTATCATAAGTGGTACGTCTGTTTGCTCGTAAATTTTTTGTTCCAGCGCTACCACTTTTTTTAAAAGACTGGTGTAATTTACCATCATGATAGCTGATTTTGACCTTAGCAAAAAATGATGGTAAATTTCGCCAGAATCTGGTGACTTTGTCCATCATTCTGGTGAAATTTACCATCATTTTTTGCTAAGGTCAAAATCAGCTACCATGATGGTAAATTATACCAGTCTTTTTTCTCCGTGGTATTCTTTTTTTCCCCCCGACATTTTTTTGCAGGAACCAATTCGACCCCAGTCGAAAAATTGACTCCGACGATCGGTGCCAATTTTACTGCTCTCGGACACGTAGAGAATTTCTCAGATCATCCACGAATTTATCCATTTAAACCTACGCTAAATAATCGATGTTCAGGAGATTTACTGAATCACTGATGAATCGATACTTTTGTATAGGTTCAAATGGCAAAAAACGTGGCTGCCAAATAGCACTCGAGCCGTCACTGGTTTCCATCCCTTTTTACCCTTCCTCGTCTTGCATGAACTTTTACAGTGTGAAGAAAGAAGGATACCGAATCTCTCGGACGGTTCGTAAACTTGGCAACTGGTGAATTCTTTAAAGATAGCATAATCTCAGCCGCAGGACATTGCTTTTCTCTCTCTCTCTTTGCCCATTTGAATGCATGTGTTAGAAAAGGATAATTACAGGGGCTGTCACGTGACTTCAGCCCCTGTTTAATTCTTTCCTTTTCTAACGACAGTAGTCAAACAGGAAAAGAGAGAGAGAGAGAGAGAGAGAGAGAGAAAGACAGATTCCTGGCTACACTACGGCTGTGCAAGATAGAACTTATGAAGAGCGAGAGAACAGCGAGTGGTCAAGTCGAGTTCTGAACCATCGAGCGTATCGACCTTTTTTTTTTTCCAACGCAGCCTTTAGGCTAAGGCCCGGAAAGCTCGTCGAAATTAGTTCTAAAGAAACCGCAGGACCCCATTCAAGTGATGCATGGACAGTATTATCAATTATTACCGCAAAGGAGGGAGAGAGAGAGAGAGAGAGAGAGAGAGAGAGAGAGAGAGAGAGAGAGGGGGGGGTAGAGAATACAAAAGGAATTCTCTTGGGCGCATCAACGCAGTATTTCTTCTCCCGCAAACAAACAACTCTTTATTTAAAATCGAAGAGATAACAACCGGGCGTTCAAACGGAGCTTGCCTCCCCGAGTTGTCGGATTGCTATCAAAATCTGACCGTCCAACCCAACTCGTGTTAACTATCGATTTCGAGGTGTCAGCATCATAGAATAAAGATTACTTCGTAATAGAAGCGTCACTTCCATAAAGTTCTGTGTAAACTCCTTTCGTTGACCTTGAAATAAGCCGCAGCCACCGCGCAATTTAAAATAAGCCAGCCACCCTAGAGTCCTAGTTGTATAAGTGTACATGAATATGTAATATATTATACTTAATAATTTATTTAATATTTAATATCCCCTGCATATTTATTAATGTACAGGGAATAAGCCAGCCGACGACCGATCCAAAATAAGCCAGCCACCATTTGACAAGGCAATGAACAACTTCTGAACGAGAATTGGCAACCAAGAGACTACTAGCCGTTAACGGCTCGTTTTCTGGATGCATGGGTTCGCTCCATCTCTGTGTGCCAGCTTTTGCCTCAAAAGATTTAGTTCGGTCCGAATCCATTTTAAATTCTTATCTCCCTTTCCGCTTACAAATATTTATTCTGCCCCCTAAAAATAAAAGGAGCTGCGGATTGAATAAAGGCGGAATTATTTTAGATGAGACTTTGTAAGAAAGATAATGATTCTCATTGTTGCCAATTATCGTGCAATTTCTCGCTGTAATTAGAGCTGCTCGGTGCAGTGGAGGCTCGTGCAATTTGGCAACTGTGCACTTTTGCCATTTAAACGTACGCAAAAAGATCGTTAATAGGGATGATTCACCAAGTAATCGATTATTTTACACAGTGTTAAATGGTGGAAATCCATTGTTGCGATAGTGCACGAGCCGCCGCTGGCTCTGTGCAAGAGTGATTAAAATTTCAAATTGAAGTGGTTCCCGGAAGAAGGGTCCAGGCCCCCAGGGCTCATTAATAATGAAATGATCTATTCATGCAGAAAGAAAAATTAAATATATGGACTTAAAAACAAAATTATTTTAAAACTATACAGGAATGGAATGGGGCTCTTGCAAACTTTTTCTGTGATCAAATAAAATCGTCAAATCTGATGTGAAAACCAGGAAAAATCACGAAAATCACTCTAAGAAAGTCTTTAATTCAGTAATAAACTCACGTAAAAACTGGTATAAAATTAGTTCGTAATGGAGGTTCAACCGAAATAGAGGTTCAAATCACACCGAAAAAGTCTAAAATTCAGTAATAAACTCACATAACTGCTGAAATACTCCTGAAATGGGGCTCTTGAAAACTTTGGCTGTGATCAAATAAATAGTCCAATCTGATGTAAAAATCAGCGAAAATCAAGAAAATCACACTCGGAAAGTTTAAAATTTAGTCATAAATTCACAAAACTGCTAGAACGCCAAGTTTGTAACGGCGGCTCAACGCAGGTATCGTGGTGGATTCCTGTCTATTTATGCCACTTTCTCTAGGGAAACACAGAGATATGTCTTAATTTAGATAGCAATCCCCCGATTAAAAAGAAATTCCCTTTGGAAATACTTATACATAAGGAACAAGAATTATTATTGATCCAATTAGATTGACGTTCTAGTAATTTGCCGGAAAGAATCGTTGCATCAATAAGAAATTTAATTATTTTAAAATGAATTTCCTACTTGCCCATATTTAATGATACACGTTTCACAATATTAATGAAAATTTTGTCTCCGTGTTCCAAAAAATTAGTCTTATTATCACCACACATTGAACTGACACCACCTACCCATAAAAATAACATATACTCGATCATCGACTTGATGGCACTGTATGCCCAATCGTTCACTTGACCTGCTGGACTCTACAATTTCTTTTTGGGGACTATTTACCCATTCGCTCTACCACGTTTTTCGCCATAAATTTATTCTTAGAGAACTCACCATCAGATAGTTGCCTCAGATCCCACATTACAATCATCGTCAAGCGAGGCCTGAAATCAAAAAGTAAATTTCTCATTAACTTCACATTTAATAACTTTCAAGATAAATTTCAATCATAGAGAACATTTTAAATAAGTGATTTAAGGTCATTGAAAATATCAGTGGCAAGCTTCAAAAGCTGATATACATCTCTTGAGACCGAACGCACCCTTGAATTTGAGGACCCCTAGCCACAGGATGGGGATTCAGGAAGATTTTTCTCCAAGACAGATGGGGAATAGGAGGCCTCCACCTTGTCAGCGATTGAAAAGCACTGCACCATACTGCCAGGTTTGCTCGTTAGCCTCTTTTCCCATTTATAATTACATTGGCGGTGCCCTGGAACAGCAGAGGGGAGGTTTTGAGAGCCCTGCGCCTTGTCAGCGATTAAAAGCCCACCAAAATGACAGGTGTGCTCGTAAGTCTGTTTCACCATTTAAAATAACATTGGCGGTGCCCCGTAAGAGCAGAGGGGACGTTTTGAGAGCCCTGCGCCTTGTCAGCGATTAAAAGACCACCAAAATGACAGGTGTGCTCGTAAGTCTGTTTCACCATTTAAAATAACATTGGCGGTGCCTCGGAAGAGCAGAGGGGACGTTTTCAGAGCCCTGCGCCTTGTCAGCGGTTAAAAGCCCACCAAAATGACAGGTCTGCTCGTAAGTCTGTTTCACCATTTAAAATAACATTGGCGGTGCCTCGGAAGAGCAGAGGGGACGTTTTGAGAGCCCTGCGCCTTGTCAGCGATTAAAAGCCCACCAAAATGACAAGTGTGCTCGTAAGTCTGTTTTACCATTTAAAATAACATTGGCGGTGCCTCGGAAGAGCAGAGGGGACGTTTTGAGAGCCCTGCGCCTTGTCAGCGATTAAAAGCCCACCAAAATGACAGGTGTGCTCGTAAGTCTGTTTCACCATTTAAAATAACATTGGCGGTGCCTCGGAAGAGCAGAGGGGATGTTTTGAGAGCCCTGCGCCTTGTCAGCGATTAAAAGCCCACCAAAATGACAGGTGTGCTCGTAAGTCTGTTTTACCATTTAAAATTACATTAACGCTGCCCCGGAAGAGCAGAGGGGACGTTTTAAGAGCCCTGCGCCTTGTCAGCAGTTAAAAGCCCACCAAAATGACAAGTCTGCTCGTAAGTCTATTTTACCGTTTAAAATTACATTAACGCTGCCCCGGAAGAGCAAAGGGGACGTTTTGAGAGCCCTGCGCCTTGTCAGCGGTTAAAAGCCCACGAAAATGACAGGTCTGCTCGTAAGTCTATTTTACCGTTTAAAATTACATTAACGCTGCCCCGGAAGAGCAGAGGGGACGTTTTGAGAGCCCTGCGCCTTGTCAGCGGTTAAAAGCCCACGAAAATGACAGGTCTGCTCGTAAGTCTGTTTTACCATTTAAAATTACATTAACGCTGCCCCGGAAGAGCAGAGGGGACGTTTTAAGAGCCCTGCGCCTTGTCAGCAGTTAAAAGCCCTCCAAAATGACAAGTCTGCTCGTAAGTCTATTTTACCGTTTAAAATTACATTGGCGGTGCCTCGGAAGAGCAGAGGGGACGTTTTGAGAGCCCTGCGCCTTGTCAGCGGTTAAAAGCCCATCAAAATGACAGGTCTGCTCGTAAGTCTGTTTCACCATTTAAAATAACATTGGCGGTGCCTCGGAAGAGCAGAGGGGACGTTTTGAGAGCCCTGCGCCTTGTCAGCGATTAAAAGCCCACCAAAATGACAGGTGTGCTCGTAAGTCTGTTTTACTATTTAAAATTACATTAACGCTGCCCCGGAAGAGCAGAGGGGACGTTTTAAGAGCCCTGCGCCTTGTCAGCGATTAAAAGCCCACCAAAATGGCAAGTTTGCTCGTAAGTCTGTTTTACCATTTAAAATTACATTAACGCTGCTCCGGAAGAGCAGAGGGGACGTTTTAAGAGCCCTGCGCCTTGTCAGCAGTTAAAAGCCCACCAAAATGACAAGTCTGCTCGTAAGTCTATTTTACCGTTTAAAATTACATTGACGCTGCCCCGGAAGAGCAGAGAGGACGTTTTGAGAGCCCTGCGTCTTGTCAGCGGTTAAAGGCCCACCAAAATGACAGGTCTGCTCGTAAGTCTGTTTTACCATTTAAAATTACATTAACGCTGCCTCGGAAGAGCTGAGGGGACGTTTTGAGAGCCCTGCGCCTTGTCAGCGATTAAGAGCCCACCAAACTGACATGTCTGCTTGTAAGTCTGTTTTCCATGTTATAATTACATTGGCAGTGCCCCGGAAGAGCAGCGATTAAAGGCCCACCATAATGACAGGTATTCTCGTAATGCTGTTTGTTTTCCATTTAAAATATTTTTGGCGGTGCCGGGGGGTGGATTCACATCACTTGAAACCCGACGTATCCCTATAATTCTGAGGCCCTACAGAGGCAGGGTGGGGTGTCTAGGAGATTTTTCCCCAGAAAGTGGGTGGGAAGAGGGGGAGGCACTCCCCTGAAAATTCCAAAAATATCGAAGACTCAATTTTTTACTGTTAGTTCAGCTAAAGCGGCACGTGTTTATCCTGTATATTGTCTAATAATATCACTCCATTGGCGTAAACTTGAGATTTTTAGTATATTTTCACCTCTTTGTAGACGCTTTTTCGGAAGTCTGATTGGGATCGTCCGTCGGAAATAATTGGGAAATTCACGTTCTCTTAGACGGTTTCTTAATAAATTTCTTAGTTTAACACTTGCACCGAACATACATAAGTCAATATTGGATTTTACGAATATTTTCTCCGTTTCTTAGAAATGAAGGATTTTTTTTTTTCTTACAACAAGATAACGCTGATATTTTAATGCATCTTAAAGGTTAGGTTTAAACTGTTCCTCACAGTTGAAAGTAACTTGGAAATGGCAAAGGAGAACAACTCCTTTCGGAATTCAATGTAATAAGTATTCCACTCCACGCCATGGCGTAAACTCGAAATTCTCTTTCAGGGGGAGGGAAGAAGCAAAACAGCCTCTGGATAAATGTATTGTATACTATGCGGGATCTACGGGTCAGCTCCTAATAAAAAGGAGTCTATGGGGGCCTTCCCCCGGAACTTTTGAAAAGTCAGATTCTCTCAGATGATATTTTAATAAATTTCATTTTTCAAAGATCACAATAACAAGAGCCGCGATGCCTTTTGCGCGTCATCGTTGTTGATGGAAAGCCGACCACTTTTTCTTCAATGTCTTCGGTTCTTTTGAAAGCCTGATTTGTTCTTCTCAATACGTCAGCATCGAGAAGGTGGGTCATTCCCACCCTATTGCGGCACAAACTCAAAATACCTCCAATTTTTGAACAGCAATGGAACTTTCACCTATTTTTTCTCAAAAACGGTGTATATTGACCCAACTATTCGATGCTTACTTATCGAGAAGGACACCTCGGACTATCGAAAGAACCCAAGAAAACGGGTCAGGTTTTCAAACAACGACCTGCTTTAGAAGCCGGACTCTTTGAGATATTTTATTTTACTCCTTAAACTATGGAGGCCTCTCCGTGACGGTAGATATTTAGGGGCCTAGGCATCGTCATTGCGGGTTTGGGGAGGGAGGCCTCAAAAAACCTCGAATCGAATAATTTTTTTTTTCTTTTTTTTTTTCATTTTCCCCCTCCCTTTGCCGTCCCTTTCTTTTCTCTTTTTCCGTTTCTCCCTTTCCTCCATTTTCTTCTTTTCCTTTTTTCTCTTTTCTTTCCTTCGATAAATGAGGCCCCCTTTATGTCTGAGGCCTTACGCAGTTGCTTTTATTGCGTTATAGTAAATTCGCGCCTAGTAAGTTTTAAATTACACGGAAAAAGTAGAAATAACCAAAACAGCAAAATAAGTTTTGTAAAATCAGTAAAATTGAAAAAGTGAGAAATTGTTAATGGAACTAGTTGTATTTGGTGAAACCTACTACACTTGAGGCTTATTTTACGATTTGAACTTGCTTAAGTTTTAGTCATTTTTATATTTGGACTGT
The DNA here is from genome assembly GCA_011764245.1 of Trialeurodes vaporariorum. Taxonomy (NCBI): domain Eukaryota; kingdom Metazoa; phylum Arthropoda; class Insecta; order Hemiptera; family Aleyrodidae; genus Trialeurodes; species Trialeurodes vaporariorum. The sequence continues at coordinate 1,761,256 of VMOF01000379.1, forward strand.
ATATTTGTCAATTTGAACTGTAAATCTTATAATCTAAAGCATTAAGATGTTTACATGGTTTTCATGGCATGTTTGCTATACTAATTGTATAACTCACAATGTTTTGAGCTGTAAAATTTACACTCCTGGTAAAATTTACAATCCATATTGTAAAATTAACCTAACTTACCCTGGTAAAATAAAATTGTTCAGTGTCCTATTTTACATGAAAATCAAATATTTTTCCATGAAAACTACCTCGATTTCCATCGAAAACAAACCGATTTCTTTAGAAATATGCGTCGTTTAATTTGAACAGTATCTAATGAAATCTATTTCCATGTAAAATAGGTCATGGAACGTTTTTACCAGGGTATGCAACATTTACAATCCAAAACGTATAAAATTAGCTTCTAGTCTGGTAAAGTTTTACCAAAAATGACTGGTATAGTTACCATTTGTTTCATTTTACTGATTTTTCAAATCTAGTCTTTTTCGTATAATCTTAAAAAGGTCGAGAATTATGATTTTCGATTACTTATTTTTTTTTCAGTTGCGAGGCGTGAAATTTGACAACGATGTACTTTCTCCTTAATGGCATTTGGAAATTCACCGAAGATTCCACCGGTTGAGCAAAGATTACAGTGTTTAGTTCAGTATGTGAATGTAATGCACGAAAATACTAGCGCTTTTTATCTTTTCTCAACCGGTATATTTCAATTAATTAACGGCGTTTCCACCGATTGAGAAAAGATTACAGATCAGAGTATTTTCGTGCATTACAGTCATACACTGAATTGAACTACGCAATCTTTTCGCAATTGGTGGAATCATCGGTGAATTTAAAAATGTCATTAAATCTACGCAAATCGGCAGCTCCTGGACCAGATGTTTCGACCTTTCTAGCCCTTCACTGCATAGTGTGACACCGGCAGTAGCGCACCGAGAGTTTCTTCATCTCTCTCTTTTCTCCATTAAGAAACGTATGTTAGACAAGGATGGACAAGGGGATAAAACCCCCTCCTTCTGTCCTTTTCCTACTCATACATTCAAATGGGAAATGAGAGAGATGGAAGATATCCTGGTTGCGCCAGTGGACACCGGTGTCACATGATATGTAAAAAGCCCTATATCAGACATTGTAATGTATATTTCGACTTATTTCAAATTATATCACCAGTGTCACATTATAAGAAAAAATAAAAATTTGAATGCAAACAGATGAATAGTTGAGGAAATATCATCCGTGACGGACGGACACACAGACAGACAGACGGACGGACATTTTTTGGGATATGGTTTTTTGGGTTCCTGGGGTCATCAAATGCCAAGAAATGGAGCTAACTCAATTTTCAAATTTTTCATGATTACAATACTTTCTCTACCCTATGGGGAGTGAGAAAGTAAAAAGGGGGTGAAACATTTTTTTCAAATGACCACCAGCACTCATTATATACTTAATGCATTAAAAAAAAGAAATCATGGTTGGAGGAAAATTTGCCCCCGTATCCAATTCAACCCCAATTTGATTATTTTTACTAAGCTTTGCTCTTTGAAAAATCCAATTAAAGTAAGAAATTCTTATTTTTTTGAACATTTTGATAAATATTTTTTTTTTCTTTTCCCGCCGTTTCTTATGGTGTTATAGCACACGTAAAAAACGAGACAAAAATTAAAAAATGAGAATTTCACCGAAAAACTGTCCGATTATTGTTTTTTGCTATTTTTCTCATTCGTGTGCAGACCACCTAGTGAATCGAAAAATCCAGTTTAGGTTGAAAAAAAAAAAAAAATCCCATGCAGTGAAGGGCTAATGTGTTTAAAGGGGGGGGGGGAGAAACGATGCCAAATTGCACGCCTCGCCACTGTTTTTTTCAATGGTTTTTGGACGATTTTTTTCTATCCCAGACCAATCATAGTGGATCCCTCTCAGTGTTTACGCTTCATGTGTTTAATGGCAACGTCCTTCCTAGCTTGTTACAAACAAAAGGGATATTCTACTTCCTCATCCTCCTAGCCTATCCTCCCTTTTCATCCCTGTATTTCCGCAAATATGTGTCTTACAATCGATAGAGGCGGCGCACTATGGTCCAGAAGTTCGATTTAGGAAGACATTAGTTTGCATTAAAATAGCCCAATATCTTGAAAACGGCTGATCTGACGCCAAAACTGGTAATTACAAAAAAGATAGAACGTAAGCCGTTTTAACTTTTTTGTGATGACCATTTTTGATGTCAGATGAGCCGTTTTCAAGATATTGGGCGATTTTAATGCAAACTATTGTCTCCCTAAATCGGACTTCTGGACCATAGTGCGGCGCACTATTGGCAAATTTTGACCATTTGGCGGTCATAAATCAATTTTTTCAAGCTCTGAATTTTCGTCTTCAAATCGTAAATACTCCCTCCCCCTCCACTTATGTGCAAAATCTATGGTCACAGCCTTGATTTTTGACCTCTTTAAAGGCTTGGGAACCAGTTCCGAGAGTTTGAAGTCATTCTTTTGACTTTCAAAAAGTTACAGATTTATGACCGCCAAACGGCCAAAATTTGCCAATAGTGCGGAGGCGCGGCTGAAAACTGACCCTGCTGCAAAACAAGGGTCAACTGTAAACTCTCACGAGTCTCACGCGGAGCTTGGATCCGCTTTTAAGCTGCATGATCGCTGACGTGCCACGGTCACCTTGAATTATTGTTCCGCTTAACAGCTCTTGGAATCCTCTGCCTCCCGCAACCCCCGAGATTTCGGACCGGACTAGACCGACTCGTGAGTCGTGACTCCATGACTCAGTGAAATAAGAGGATTCTCGTTCTCGCCAGTTTTGGTATTTCCGGGAGGGAATTCAACGCGGTCAAGTCGATAGTGTTATACTAACACATTGGCGGATCCAGCCCTCAAGAACAGGGGGGGGCGAACTTGGGATTTTCGCCCCTGGTGACCCCTTTTCCGTTTTACTCTCCTCCTTTCCCTCTTTGTTCACCATCTCTCCCCCTCTTTTCCCCCTATTTTGATCGAACGGGGGGCGATCGCCCCTTTCGCCCCCCCCCCTGTATCCGCCAATGAACGAACATTGACCGCGTGAGCGAACGCACTCAAGGCAGACCGAACAGCATCGGGATAACAAGAGGTCGTAAAACGCCACTCCTCGCATACCTGAGGTTAGTCTAACCACCACCAAACTATCACCTAACCAGAGGTAGTAATACCGGGTCTAACCTGACTCTCAAATTAGAGCTTATCTACAACAAAAATTTACTCTATTTGATACATAGCACGGAAAAAAAAGAATAGTGTAATTTACCATTTGTATAGCTGATTTTGGCCCCTACCAGAGTTCAGATAAACTTGACCAGAGTTATGAAACATTTGACCAGGAATCAGGTCAATTTCACTTGATATCTCGTCAAATGTTCCATAATTCTGGTCAAGTTTAGTTAACTCTGGTAGGGGCCAAAATCAGCTATGCGAATGGTAAATTACAACATTCTTTTTTTTTTTCGTGTAGTGGATAACTCCCCCGTCTTCCTGTAGTAAACTGTACGGAATACCCCACGAACTTTTTCTCACATCAAATTTAGTCTGGGGGAGATCCCCAGACCCCCCATTTAATATTCTGGAGGAGACACCCAGACGAGCATCCTCTCGCACAAGCAGCGTTGCCAGATTTCAGGGAAATATCAGTAGATTTTACATTGATCCTTATTAAAACAATTACAAACTATAATGGCCAAAAAAAAACATCATAAACAAAATAACGATTAAAATGGGAACTAGGCCAACAATAAATAAAAACTTCCGAGGCGTTTCAGTGCACTCACAGCACCATTATCAATCGGAAAAATAAAATAAAAAAAAAAAAACAAGATACTCAGAACGAGGAGCACACTCCACACAGTTGGAAGAGCGGCTGATTACCAAAATATCGCAACATCGGTTACATAAACAAAACAGACCAACAAAAAAAGCAGACAGACAGAGCCTCAATCAGTAGTTAACGTTCGGAAAAACTGGAGGTATAAAACACTCAACTTTTTCACGCATACCTCCAGTTTTTCCAAACGTTAACTACTGATTGAGACTCTGTCTGTCTGCGTTTTTGTTGGTCTGTTTTGTTTATGTAACCGATGTTGCGGCATTTTGTTAATCAGTCCCTCTTCCAACTTTGTGGAGTGTGCTCCTCGTTCTGAATATTTTGTTCTTATTTTATTTTTATTTTTCCGATTGATAATGGGGCTGTGAGTGCACCGAAACGTCTCGGAAGTTCTTATTTATTGTTGGCCTAGTTCCCATTTTTAATCCTTATTATTTTGTCTATTGATCCTTATGGGAAATCTGCCGACGTTTCCCTATAATCTGGCAACGCTGAGCACGAGATACCTTGAAATGTTTGATTCTGCATCCTTATCGTTTACCAACTGTGTATCTGTGCACCAGGAAGCAAAAAAAGAGCTCCAAAGAGGGATAGCGGTGGGGGGGAGGAAAGGGGAAGGGAGGGGGAGGGAGGGGGAGCATGGGCGCGAATGCTGAACAGAGGAGGGGAGAGGCGGTTTTGAGAGAGGGCAAAAGCTGAATAAAAGCTGTAATCTTCTTTCGACGATTTTCATTATTTACCTGATTATTTATTGGAGAACGTTGTTCAGCGGACGGATGGCTGGAAGAAAGGCGAGTTGTTGAGCTGCAAAGAAAGAGAAAGAGAGAGAAAGAGACCGGTGAAAAGAGAAGAAAGATTTAGGGGGAAGGAGATGGAGTGAGAAAGAGAGAGTGTTCCTTGCTAAATAAATGCACCCACCATTCACTCTTACTCTCTTTTTAATTCCCTCGGAGGAATCTTTTCAAAGGCGAGGTTGGGTGAGAGCCCTAGGAAAGGAGCGAGAGAGAGAGAGAGAGAGAGAGAGAGAGAGAGAGAGAGAGAGAGAGAGAGAGAGAAAGAGAGAGTGAGAGAGAGAGAGTGAAAGGAAGAAGAGAAGAAGAGAGAGAAGAAAGATAGAGTGAGTGCTCGTGACCGATAAGAGAGGCGAGTGAGAGCTTGTATTTACTAAACGTACTTCTTCTCGGCTCCAGACGATTTTCTTCGACGTCTTCTTTTTTTAACCTCTCTTTTGAGTTTTTTGATCGACAAGCTTTGCCCCCGACGCGACGTTAAATACATTGGTCGGAGTTGCCGAGATTCTGCCTCAAGCATGAAGTATACGTAAAGGATTATATAAAGAGAGGTTCAAAAGGTCAGATTCTGAACAAGGGAGTAGAACTATAAAGCCGACGAGAGCGCTGATGATCACCGCTGACGTCGGCAAAAATTTGATGAAAATGTGGACTGCCTTTGTTTGTTGGTATTTTTTTATTGCTATGAGGTGTTATGGTGAGACTTTTTGCAAGGTTTTCAGTGAGTGAATGGCTTATTATTGAAACTTATGAAGATTTCTGTGAGGGGGGGGGCATGAGACATTGGGGCTGTTGCATATTTTTGCTATAAGCGATTTAATAGTCGATTCTGCACAGAAAAAAATATGAATTTTAAAGTAACAAAACATTGCTAAAAATCGGGAATACATTTTACATTTCAAAAATTGCAGTTTATGTGTTGCTACTTCGCCAACAAATATTGCTGATTTTGCATTACTTTTTGTTTTTCTGGCAATTATTTTGATATACTAGCAATTTTGTTGGCAATTTTAGCAACATTTTTCTCTAAACTGGCATTTTCCAAATTGTGTTTTTTTTTCAATGTAAAGTATATTTCGTGTTTTTAGCATTTTATTTGCAGTTTTTATATAATATTTTTTCAGTGTGGTGAAAAAACTTCGAAAAATAACGATGACATCACTAAAAACTTCCAAAATCCACTCCTAAACCCATCATTACTGCTTTTATAAGCGCGGGCGTAATGGTGACTGAGGGCAGTAATAATGGGGAATTCGCATCGAACAAACCTGTAACGCCATCAAACAGTGACCAATAAGAGATAGTGCGGCGGATAGCTCCACAATATTGGAAGAATCGTGCATTTCTGGAAAAAAAGTGAAACTTTCAGGGATTGTAGTTGACCCTTAGGAGAATCGAAAATCGAAGAGAGCCCAAAAAGTTGGGCCCCTGGGGGCCCAGGAGGGGGCCCCAAAATCTTATTTTGCTCATAACGTTTGAACGAGTGATTTTTTTTGAAAACAATGACATTAAAAAGATGGGGAATTTTATTCTGAACAAAAAGGTCTCTTGGTATTTTTCATTTGGACGACAAATAACCAAGATATAGCCGAAAAAACGGTTGGACGTTGGGGGCCCCGCCCGGATCGGGCCCCGCTACGCTGGCGCTGCGCGCCGCATTCAGCATACGCTCGCGCGCTAATGTCTCTTGATACACGCTTGGCACTCACACTCCGACACTTTGCGCAAGTTTATGTCGTCGTGTGTGACTCTTGGAGAGTTGAAGGGGGGGGGGGTTGCCCAACACCCCCCCCCCCCCCCCCAATTACACCCGTTTGAAGAAGTCGGCTAAATTCCGTTAATTTTATAATCAGTTTATCGCTAAAAACAAACGAAAGTAACCAAATTAAGTTGATGTCGTTTTCGGGGGGGGGGAGGGTGCCCCCATCCCTACCACCCCCCCCCCCCCCATGAATCGCACCCATTTAAAGAAGTAGGTATATTTCTGTTAATTTTCATTCAGTTTATTGCTAAAAATGAACGAAAGTAACCTGATGTAAGTTCTGATTAACGTTGATATCTTTGAAAACAAACGCAAGTATGAATGAAGAGGGAGAGGAGGGGGGGGGGAGTTCCACATCCCTCCAAAAGTTGGCTCCCACCATGTTCAATCATGCACCATGCAACTAGCATCAAGATAGAATTGTTTTAATGTTAATGTCAAGTTCTTCTATCCGAATCGAATCCGGATTCAGTCTGTATTGAAAGAGAGCGAATAAAAACTGAGCCTGTATGCTTTTAAAAATTTTTTTTATTGCTGGAAGTCACGCCAAATCATCTCTGCTACACTACATGATATAATGTGTAGGTTTCCACCCGAAAGTCGCAAAAAAATTCCGAAGAGCAAGACAAAAAAAAAAAAAAAAAAAAAAACAGGGAAAATTCCAACACGCAGGTGTTGGAAAAGCGTGCCACTAAAGTCTGAACAGCTTTAATTGGGTTTTCTAGCAATGATAAATTTATCAAAGAGGAACCACTTGACATGGAAACTGATCTCGAGAAAATTGAGTCCAACGTTGAAGAGCTAGCATTTAAACAAAAAAATCGGAAATTTCTTACGTTTTGATTTCATTCAACATCGTGTTTTTTTTTTTTGCATTTCAACCCCCGGAAAAAAGGAATTTCCTATGCAGGAAAGGTACCTACTTAATTTTTTTGCGTTTTTAAAATGACTTGGTTCCTTTCTTCTTTTTTTTTGGCATAATCACGAAAAACCCAATCTCTAAGAGAAAACCCAAAAGGCAGAGTTGGTTTACACTGTTGATTTTTAAAATCCGTTAATCCGGGCTTAAGTCCGTTCCCAAATTTATAAAAGGAAACCCCCTCGGAGTTGGTTCCTTACGTGACTCGGATTAAAGGGTTTTAAAAAAAAGGAACCAAGTTCTCATTTTAAATTTTTCCAAAAAATGACTTCAATGGGGCTCACCAGCTCACTTTTTCCTGGAATTTTTACGGGAAATAGTTGTTATTAGAAGAAGCACTTGTTGCTTCGAGATTCAGTATTGCTAGGTCTATCAATCAATAACTCAATTTTATCAAAAATGTCACTCAGTTCTTTTGTGAGAAGTGCTGTCCAATTGAGCTTGTTTGGTGAGAAATGATGAAAAAAATAAATTTAGATCAGATGTATCTATAAGGAGATGAGTCAAAGGCGTTGTTTTTTTGTGTTTGTTTTTTGTTTTTTTCAAAACTTTGGAGGGCTTTAGCTCAGAAGAGAAACATCTGTAGCACATATTCATATAGAAAAATGAAGCCTTATATAGGTACATGTTCACCCCAAAAATACACTTTATAAGTTTGGCACTTAAGTTTTGCAACACCCTATATTCTTGATATTTTGCTCCCCGCCACCCTTCACAGAACACAACATCTTGACCATGCAAATTTTTAAAATCACAGTTTGACTGTAGAGATATTTTCTTCCCCCCCCCCCCTTATAACGAAAAAGGGGAAAATGGATCGCCTGTCTTTGATGTTCGTCGTATGCGCGTGCACAGATTGTTCGGCTTTACGACTGCCATTTTGGCTTTCTTTATAATGCGTTTTGTGGGTTTATGAATGGCTTTTATGACTATTTGATGCCGCCAATGTAATTTTCAGGCGATTTTACATAAAAATCAAAACTCTATAGCGCTGTAGCAAAAGTTTGCAACAAACCTATTGAAAGCTGAAAAAAGAAAATTATTTGATAAGGCTCGATTTTTTTTTACCCACATAAAGTATAGATAATAGATATTTCTAAATCCCTCCACCTTTTAAACGGCTTGTTCAGGGATCAAAAATGAGGTTGCGTTCTTTTGAAGTCAAAAAGCGTCATTTTCGGAAAAGCCGTGATTCTAAATAATAAACAGTTTTTTTTTTTTTTTTCTTTTCTTTTTTGCGATTGTCAGGTGTTTGTCAGATACTTAAATTGCAAATTTCATGAAAAGAAAATCCTAATATACAGAACTAACACTTGCGGTCCCTTTCATGTCAAGAAATTCCCTTTAAAATTTATAGGTGAAGGTAAGCTTTTTTTTAAAGGGTTGTTCCTTTTTTAAAACGAAAAAAGGCTTTCTGGGGGTATAGTTTAAAAGTAGGGTGGAAGGTTTAAGGCGTTTGTGATTTTAATGAAGTCAAGTTAAACAAACAGTTTGCAAAACCTTTAAATAAGAATTCCCAATCTTTGGGAACAACCTCAAAGCGCCCAGGGTGGCATCAGGACTGTCATGAAATGGATAATAAACTCAAAAGTGATTTAATTGAAATGCAAGATGGCTGATTTAAGTTTTTCAAAACCCAGTCCGTATTGCAATGATATTTTAAATCTTCCTGCAACGGGAATCAACCGGTGGATTTGAATTCATAAAGATCCGAAAGAACGGTTAGCCTGTGTTTTATTTACATTGTGATTGGGTGTGATCGATATTGTGAGGTTGGCTATCCTTGGATGTTCGTGGTGCATACATACAGGTTGCTCGATATTTTACCGCCAACTTGGAGTTCATTAAACGTCTCTTGTGAGTTTATTATCGCATTTCATGACTTTTTGATGCCACCAATGGACTTTTCACGCGATTTTACATGATACAGAACACTCTATAGCGCTGGAGCAAAAGTCTGCAACAGACCCATTCCCCCTCCCCCATTTATTTTGTTGAAAAGTATCGAAAGTTTACAGTCAAAACTAAGCCATTATTCATTACAACTCATTGTAATATTATTTTTTTTTCTGTTGCCATCGGTCGATATCATTTTTCGTGTTGGAGAAGCAAAGTTCCATATGGACCTATAATTTCCAAAATTTGAAGAAGCTTCCAGTAAAAAATACTGTACACGCGAGAAACTTTTTAGGATAGGTAAATAAGTTATTCCAGAGTCAATTCCATAGCCGCAGCAAGGAGGCTGTCCAGGGGTGGAAGACACGAGACAGCCCCTCTCACTTTTTAGAGCTATTAATGCGAATTTTACCCCCGTCCCTTTGTTCTGGATTTTAAAAACCTTTTTTTCGCAACAAAACGCCCAAAATTTCCTCAAAAATCCCTTGATTGCATAGACGCTCATAAAGGGGTTTTCAATTTGCCGATCCCCCAGAATTTCAAATGTTTCCAATGACCAAGATCTGTTTAGTGAGACGTCATGAAAAAAATTGGTTCCAAAAAAAGGCTCCGCCTCACTCGCGCTCTCGTGGGTTTTCCCATATGAAACACGATCCAAATTTTCAAATACAAGTGCTAGTAAACAACATGTTCTTTGCACCAGTTGTGTTTATCACACCATTGGGTTCCACGTCCCTTATAAAAATTTCCGATTGTTTCAATGAATTTTCCGATAGGATATATATTCCCGCGCTTTTTTTCCCATAGAAATAATCGAAATTCCATAGAGACAATCGGAATTCGTGTAGATTCAAGCGCGCTGACTATAGCAACGATAGGTTTCATGATTGAAATAAGGCGAAATCATCTATGGCTCTATTCTTACAGTTTTAACAGCCACTTTTTCTCAGTGATAAAATATGAGCCCGCTATACCACAAACTTTTTGAAACATCGCGCATCAATGCACAATCACAGTTATATCAAAGAAAGTCCTATGTTTTGTCCTTGTCACACTCACAGTTTTTTATGAGCACAAAATTCTAGGATATAGGCTCATCAGCACCATCACGACATGTGTTATACCTCGAACAATAGCTTCGATACGAAGAGAAGTTGGAATGATTGAGTGTCATGGCGGTGATACTCCCATAAGAGACCGTGAGTAAGACGAGGACAAAACGTAGAACATCTTTCGGTATAACTGTGATTGTAAATTCGCTTGTGATCTTTTAGGAATTATGTTAGAGTGAAAAGATACTTTAAAATACGTGGAATCTAATGTCGCAATAAAATTTGAGAAAACTGTTCTTTAACTAGCATGAATTTGCGTTCGAAAATTTGGATCTGATTTCTTATAGGTAAATCAACGAGAGTGAGAGATAGAGCATTTGTTTGGAACCAATTCTGATCGTGACGTCATCACTAAACAGGTCTACTTAAGGATATGAACGAGTCCCTCTCTTTTCTATTCCCCGCCCGCTCTTTATCAATACCTCGCCGTCACTTCTTTCCGAAACACCCCGTCAAACAGATTTTGACACATTTACGACCGCTTAATGCACCGTGAAGAAATCTTGTGACCGGTGGAGCCCAAAGGCGAGGGGCAAAGAGGGTTCCTGCGGGAGATGTTTCCACCCCCCTCCTGCCTTTGAATTTTGACTCATAGGTTGGCACAAATGACTTAGGTTGCTGGACCTGTATGGAATTCTCGTTCAAAGGAATTCGACTTTGACGCTTAATAACTTATTGAAATTAACAGGAATACCAAAACTTTTACAATTTTAAGAAAATAGACGCCGAGACCTCCTGGATTGCAGCAATAAATTAACAATTAATGAAACCAGTTTTATGAAAACACGTTTTTAATTTTTCAAACCTTTCCCGCCAAGGTTTTGCCATAAGCAAAGCATGCAACCTATATATTAGATATGAAAATGAAAACAAAAAGCGTACCGTATATATATATACGGCACGCTTAAAAATTGAATTGAATTGAAAAGAAAAACAATAATCTTTTAGAAAATAAAAAATCTTTTAAAAAGAATTGAATTCGAGATGTTTCTGCGCACTCAGTCAAACATATACTCAATTTTCTAATCCACATTTTATCTGCATTATAATGCTGGTATGAATACAGTAAATATTTTCTACACAAATAAAGTGAACGTTGCAGGGTCTCAACCATTCGTGGTAAATAGACGAAATTCTAGAAATTATATACAGCTCACGCCTCGTCGCTATACGCAGTTTACTCTAACTGTAACACGACATAGAAGCTAATGAGCCACGCATCTCTGGCAAACGATCGCGGTGCTCTGCGGTTTTTCGGCGATATTCGTCTTTGAAACCAGATTAGTTTACATTATACGCGAATGAAACATTCAATCAGATCGAATACTTTTATATCGTTTTCATCACGAAATTGTTAAAAAATGAGACTCTAGAGATTGTCTCAAATCGAAAGTGGAGTTTAGTAACACCCCCCCCCCCCTCATGAGCTTCTCCTTCACTCGGCTCATTTGTGAGATTTTCCGACAATGTCGATTTAAATCAATTAGATCGGATGTCCGGCTTATTTCACTCGTTTTTAGAGGTAAAAACGAAAATTCTGGATTCTCTAGTAGGGAAAGGAGGGGGAGTGGAGTGATACCCCCTCACTTCGTATCAATACTTCCTCAATGAATCTCCTACATTCATACTTGCGTTTGTTTTCAAAGATATCAACGTTAATCAGAACTTACATCAGGTTACTTTCGTTCATTTTTAGCAATAAACTGAATGAAAATTAACAGAAATATACCTACTTCTTTAAATGGGTGCGATTCATGGGGGCGGGGGGGAGTGGTGGTAGGGATGGGGGCACCCTCCCCCCCCGAAAACGACATCAACTTAATTTGGTTACTTTCGTTTGTTTTTAGCGATTAAGTGATTATAAAATTAACGGAATTTAGCCGACTTCTTCAAACGGGTGTAATTCGGGGGGGGGGGGGGGGGTGTTGGGCAACCCCCCCTTCAACTCTCCAAGAGTCACACACGACGACATAAACTTGTGCAAAGTGTCGGAGTGTGAGTGCCAAGCGTGTATCAAGAGACATTAGCACGCGAGCGTATGCTGAATGCGGCGCGCAGCGTAGCGGCCCGATCCGAGCGGGGCGCGGGGCCCCGAACGTCCAACCGTTTTTTCGGCTATATCTTGGTTATTTGTCGTCCAAATGAAAAATACCAAGAGACACTTTTTGTTCAAAATAAAATTCCCCATCTTTTTAATGTATCATTGTTTTCAAAAAAATCACTCGTTCAAAAGTTATGAGCAAAATAAGATTTTGGGGCCCACCTTTTTGGGCTCTCTTCGATTTTCGATTCTCCTAAGGGTCAACTACAATTCCTGAAAGTTTCACTTTTTTTTCCAGAAATGCACGATTCTTCTGCTATCCGCCCCACTAAGACGACTTTCATGTGACACCAGTTTCTCTAGGTGTCACAACTCACAGTACCATTCGTAGGATGTGGATCATTGCTCCGATGACTAATTACTCATCTGTAAATCATCCTTGTCGGCATAGAGAGAGTGACGAAATTAAGATAGGAATCGCTCATTATTACTTTCCTTTGCAACCATAACGCTCGCGCAAAAATAAGCGTCAGTTGAGTTTAGGAGTGGATTTTTGACGTTTTTCTAGCTGCCATCGTTATAGCAAAACATCGGGCTGCCATCGCGATTAACAAACTGATGGGTCATCAAAAAAAATTTGCTTCGAAGAACAACAGACAAAAAACATTTCTAACCAATCGGAATACGTTTGTCAGTGTTTATGATGAATCGCATCGGAGTGCTGCGCTGCCTGGTATCAAGTTAAGTATTAATTCCACTCTAACTTGGCAGAGTAGTCGATTGATTTATACGTGAGAAAGTCCACGAACTACAAGCTATCGTGCTGATAATCTGACATACTTATCGAGATTAAATACGTGGTTTTCGAGACAGACTTTACATGATACGAAGCAATCCCAGATAGCAGTACCTCCAATTAATCATGCCTGCGAATGGAAGATTTAACAAAATCTGACATTGTAAAAACTGCACTTCAGATTGAAGAAACATCAATTTCTTGGATTGTAAAATTAACCAAACCCGGCGTTGTAAAAAGTGCAATTCAAATTGAAAAATCGTACCTAACGGATGTGAATTTGCCTGTTCAATTTTAGAAGGCGTTATTTCTTAACGAAACACACAAGTTACTTATTTCTTTCAGAATTTATTCCCATGCCTTGTGATTTTGTCCAATGGTTTATTATGACAGATGTTTTTATGTTTTTATAATTTTATTTGATTATTATTTTCATTTACTTTTTTTTTTTTTTTTTTTTTTTTTTTTTTTTTTTTTATTATAGCTCCCTTTCTTACATTTTAGACGTGGTCTGTTCTTGCCAACTTCTCTTCGCTTTCTGTTCTCTTAAAAAAAAAAAAAAAAATCCGTTTTCCTTATTCAATCCAAATTACGGGTGGCCTTACAATATCCAAAGGAAATGAATAAAATATATTCATACTTCTTCCGTCATACTTTATTAAATTTTTTTCCTTTTTCTTATTGCTCTCACCCGTTTCTTTCTTCGACGAATGAATGATGTTTATTTTCCATTTCACGTTTCCCTGAGAGAGCTAATTTGATATTCCGTCAATTTGTGACTTTCTCTTCTTTCAAAAAAGGAAATCAGGGATTAATTGGTCGGAAAATCAAATCTTATCGAATCTCGTATATACGTATTTCACATTCGTTCGAAGCTTCGATTTGTTCGTTTTATTTTTAAAATATCACAAAAAGGGGCCCGAAATCAAGGAAGCGAGAAGCATTGAAACCATTCAAAATCGTAACATCATTGATTCGCTCATGCACGAAGCTCAAAGGACAAGTCAGAAATGCATCGGAATCGATGATGTTTGGTGAGTCAACGTTTTGTGATTTTTTCCCCCATCCTCCTTTTCTCGCTTCCTTATCGCGTTTGAAAAGTTGAACGTATTTTGATTAGAGACTCTGGAGTGTATTTACGCGAAGAAAGTCGGGACGGTGGTGATAAATGAAATACAGCGTTGCCGAAGAGACAAATCTCTCTTTTGTTTTTGCTGAATGGAGCTCTTTCGAACTTTTGCTACACGGGATTGAAGAGTTGATTCTTGCAGAAAAACCTGAAAAAATGAAGATGAGTACACTAAAATATCACAAAATTCACTCTCTGAATCGGGCTTAGTGGCGATACGACGCTGGTATCATGGGAGGTTCCTATCTAAATTGAGACAAACCTCTGTCTTTCCAAAGAGAAAGTGGCATATTAGATATAGGAATCTCCCATGATGATACCTGCGTCGAACCGACATTACGATCTTGCAATTTAAGTAGTTACGTAGGTCTATTACTGAATTTTAAACTTTCTTAGTGTGATTTTCGTGATTTTTGTTGGTTTTTACATCAGAATGGATACCCTTAGATGGTTCCTAGATTAAGTAGTGATGCGAATGGTTAATTTAATAGTCGTATCTGTATCGAGCGATGTTTATAAATGTAAGATATTTATTTTTGATCATCCAAATATCTTCTCGATTCAGGAACCATTTAAACAGCACACTTCCTGTTTTTCCTTTGCAAGGTATATATCATTCATCAAATTGTGGATATATATATGTTTGGACTTGACACAGTGACAGTGCAAAATTTGGAATTGACAAATTGCAGACGATTCGATGCCACTGATTCTAGTGAGCGAAGCCCCTGCCACGATACACAGATGATATGCCCAAATTTGTACGTCCAAAACTTTTAAATCCAAAAATTAATGTCTAAAACATTAAAGTCCAAAAAATTAGGTCCAATGAGGGAACGTCAAAAAGAAGAAAATGCCAATTATTAAAATGTCTAGAAATTATAAGTCCAGAAAATGAAGTAAAAACATTTGGAAAGTCTGCGGGGCAAATGAATTTTGCTAGCGGTCAGTTTGCAAATGTATCCTAACAGTTACTCACTAAAAGATTGGACGGACAATATGCACATCATTATTCATTACCGAATTCCCCCAGAGAAGGCTCTTGTAATGTTCGATCAACAGGTATAGGTCCTTTTTTCAAATCACCTAATGGATTTCACAGGAAGATTTAACTTTAAGCTTTCTACAGGAGACAAGAATACAAAAATTGTGCTGGAATGTTTCTGTTAATTAAACATGAACCTTTGGACATTTTTTTGTGCATGGGCTTTTTATTTCGCGGACATTGTAGTTCATCGGACATTAGAGCATTTGGACGAAAATATAACAGGACAAATAAAATTGTGGACATAAAGACTGTGAGACGTATCATCCGGGAACCCCTGCCACATTGTCTCCTAAGTGGTTTGCAGCAGTTTGCAGACATTTAGCCGTGATCGGTAGGCAAATCAAATCTTAGCAGCAAACTGTATTGGCGTGATGCGAAGCCGCGTGTCGATACACGTTCTGGAAAAAAAAAAAAAAAAAAAACAAAAAACAAAAAATCTTGACGGCACAATTTATTTTTTATTTTTTTTTAACCGAATATTTTTATGCAGCACATTATGGGGTACTGAAATGGGGAAAAATAGTGAATTCTTTTTCATTGATAACAGGCTGAAAATGAATCATTTGAGATACGATTCAACGTGCATAACTCAATCCCTATTCGTTTAAATGCACGTTGAAACACTTTTTTCAGATCTGTCCTGCCCAGCGGTTAAGGGACACGCCTTTAAAGTCGAATTCTCAAAGAGAGACCAGCACAGCGGCGCTATCTATGGGGCAGTTGCGAGGGTCTGAAATGTTGTGTTTTTTATAAAGAAAATGAAAGTACTAGATGAGCTGAGAACAAAGATGCTATTGGTTTCTAATTAAGTCCCATTGTTCTGGAGATGAGATTTTGGCCCAAAATACATTGTATCAAATGGGAATTCCGCGTAGTGACGTCACTACGCTCACGATTTTTTACAACTTTACACGTGTGTATCTCCAAAACCGTGACACTTATGAAAAAACCAAAGGCACCACTGTCTTCAGCTCATCAAGTACTATCATTTCCTTTATAAAAAACACAACATTTCATACCCTTGCAACTGCCCCATTGCCAGAATCTCACTTCTGATAAGTGAGGAGTCACCTTACATTGAGGTGGCGTTCGGCGGCACTGACTACCGAGTCCAACGTGGGACCATTCTATCATATTCTGGCAACTCCTCGAAAGGATCCAAGAGGACCAGAAGGTGCGGTCAGGCAGCGTTGCCAGATTTGAGGTTTATAAAATGTATATATTCTACACTATTACGGGATGTATAAGGCTTTGAAGCCGCAGGTACATTTGACAACACTGCGGCAAGGTGCAACTATTTCGTCGCGTCTTTTCGCGTTTTCCTCGCACAGCAGCTAACGCAAGGCGGGCTCAAGCGTGCGGGGGGCTTCGATTACAGTCGCAGACTCACCAGTCATGACTTGCATTTACCCGTCGCAATCAACGAATACTTTTGCTTGACTTGAGCCTTTGACGAGCGCCCCCCCTCCCCCTAACAAGGCGACCCGCGGCAAGACCACGTCCCCTCTACCTTTCTTCCACATCGCTCTTTTCTCTTCTCTCCGACTCACCTCCTCCCACTGCGCGTCCTCTCAGCTTGTTTCCGGTCGTGGTCACTCGAGACGGAGAAAGAGAGAGAGAGAGAGAGAGAGAGAGAGAGAGAGAGAGAGAGAGAGAGAGAGAGAGAGAGAGAGAGAGAGAGAGAGAGAGAGAGAGGGGGAGAGAGAGTGGGGGAGAGGGAGGGTGACAGAGGGAGACAGAGGGAGAAAAAGAGAGAGCGGAAGCTCGTGAAAGAGAGGGTGAGGGGCGAGGGATTGAGAGTGTGTGGGAGAGAGAGAGAGAGAGTGGGAGGAGGGAGATAAATAGAAGGATAGACAGAGAGGGAGTGAGTGGGAGAGTGGGAGAGAGTGGGAGAGAGAGAGAGAGGGAGAAGGAGAGAGAGAGACAGACAGAGAGAGAGACAGAGAGAGAGGGGAGAGAGAGAGAGAGGAGAGAGAGAGAGAGAGAGAGAGAGAGAGAGCGGGTAAAAAAACAAGTTTGATAGTAAGTTTGAGAAAGTCGATCTCAAATGCATCTGTACCAATCTCCATGTATTATTTCCCAAATGTCCACGCCACCCACCGACCACTCCGCCGCACAGCGGATCCAAACTTTGATTTTTTTCGAATGAGCCTTGCATTCATCCAAAATGGCGGTCGAATGGGTCATCTACGCAACCGTGACATGGATGACTCTTAAGTTAATAAAGATTATATAATCCTTTCAATCCATAATCCCATATAGAGAACTTTTTGTTTGCATGGGTTCTAATAAAATTTTATAAGAAAATTGACTTGCAAATGCGAAAAAGTCGTTCGATTCACTGGTAAAGATCTCAGGCATGTAAAGTTACTCCCCACATGCTCTATGATGCAACACAGAGTTCATCAGTTCAAATGGGTCAGGCAGGCATGAGCAATGGCGGAGCCAGAAAATTTTTCTGGGGGGGGGGGGGCACGCCTATGAATTTTTAGATTTAAAGCGTTGCAGTAAGAAAGGTTGGGCTATTTTCTATTGAAAAAATGCAAACAATTGTGAGGCTTCTGGGAGGAGGGCGTGCCCCCATGCCCCCCATGCCCCCCCCAATCAGTGGATCCGTCACTGTGTATGACAGTGAAGCCTCCCACTGTTTCATACACCTGGCTCGGATCACTTGATTAAACTAGTTTGTTCTTAACATTTCGCGTGAATTAATCTATGAGAAAATTCACAATTCTGACTAAACTCATTGACTTGCTGTGCCGTAGTTGCAGCGGGAACAGAGTTGGGCAAAAAATTATTCGCAAATTATTCGGTGTGTCCGGCAACGTCGAGTCAATCGAATTATTCGACGAATAATTCTACAATTGACCTATACCTTCCGTGTGTTTCCCTTTCCTCAACTCAGGTAGTAAACCCAGTTTTCAGTGTTGCCGGAGTCATTTCATTATTTCTGATTATTCGGTTGCCCAACTCTAAGCGGGAAGGGGTGGAGTCCTGGGACCACTAAATGTACGGACGGACGGTCCTTGTTTTTTAACGTTAGGTGCAGCCCTAACCAATCAGAAGCGAGGATTCGCTACTTGGGGACGAGAATATGGGACCGTCTGTAACGTACATTTATTGGTCCCAGACCCCCTGGATCGCTCTCTCCTTACCATCAAATTAAGTAATACAAAAAATGTAATTTTTTTTTTTGCGTTTTCAGAGGTGTTTTACCATAAGTTGACCATCTTATCTGTTGACAATTTTCGGACCCTGCGAGCTCCTCTCTCCTCCCATCGATAATTTCTGGCTACGCTACTGGTAACTTGTCTAATGGAAAAACGTATCAAAATCGGACTGCTTTATTTCCCCCGTCCCTCTTTGACGGCGCACTTTTACCATACTCCGCAAGTTTAAAATCCCCTCTGAAAGGCGCTATTTATTTTCACCTCTTCCTCTACGTCTAAAAAATTGGGCATCCCCGACAGAACCTGAAAATGAATAAAAGGGATGAAAATAAGATGAAAGGGACGAGTAGATAAGTGCGATGATCATTGAGTTTTCAAATTGACGCCAAAAATCCCGGATACCCTTGCTTGTTACGAATGTCGACCCTTATCGTCTTTCCCCCTTTTTAAGCAAAGCCCATGTAAACTTGAGCAGGCCTCCACATATGAATACACATTTTCATATTATTTTTTTAGAAGGCAGAATCTTTTTAAACTTTTAAAGGAAGCACGTTCTGTTATATGTATCTTGTTACGCATTTCTCGAATGTTGCAAGATTTCAAAAGGGATTGAAAGTAATTTCAAGATAGTAGGAAACACATAAAAACACACCCTTCAGAATAAACTTCGATTAGCTTAAAGGGGCGTAAAGCAAAGGGGCTTGAAGCTAATGAGGCTGTTGCAGACTTTTGCTATACGCAATTTAGTACTCGATTCTGGTGTATAAAAACCTCAATATATAACGATGATAGCACTAAAAATTTCCGAAATTCACTCCTATACATTCAATAAACGCTTTTTTTTTGCGCGGGCATAGTGGTGGCTGAGGGTAGTAATAATGGGAGATTCCTATCTTAATTTTGTCACTCTCACTGCCCTATGTTGACAAGGATGATTCACGAGTAATGAGTCATCAAAGTAATGATCCACATTCGATGAATGGTACCGTAACATTAATTGTAAGTGACACCGCGGTGTCAAATGAAAGTCGTCTCTTATTAGTCACTTCTTGATGGAGTTACAGTCTAGTTAGATGGGAATCTCCCATTATTACTGCCCTGGGCCACCATTTCGCACGCGCAAATAAAAGCGTTTATTGAGTTTATGAGTGGATATCGGAAGCTTTTGTGCTGCCATCGTTATTTTTGGAGGAGTGCAACAGCCTCATTTTGACAACTATATACTGGTGGCTGTCAAGACTGCACCACTTTCTCATTTTAATTTCATATCTGTGGCTGGATTTATTTCTTCAGTTTTTGCATATATTTCTTTGGAATATTTTGGAATGTAGTATATTATGTATAGACAAATTCAAAAAGAAAGCTAACATAGTTGTGCTCAAATTGGGTTTTAGCATCTTAACTTAACCCTTTCAATACCTTGCCCGAGATATTCGTTCTCGTAACTCGGTCTCTCATTGGCAGTAAAAACTACTCCAAATTGTCAACATTTACAAAATAATTTTTCATCGAGCGCCTTCAATCACCGGGATATGCAACGTGAACACCGTGAAGTAGGAATAATTAACACTACCTACTGAATTTGATCATTAAAGCATTATTCCCTCTGGTAACGGAGCCTGGAGTTTAGTTATAAATGATTGATATTTTACATAAAAATGGTAAGATTTGGCTCTAAGACCAAGGCATTGTAATGATTTAGAATCGAATATATTGATTCAAAACAAAGTTCAGCTCGGACGTCCCGGTATACACACTTGCCTTCAACATCCGAAGCTTTTTTTTTTTCTTGTACACAAAAAAAAACAAGTGCTGAATTTAACTCTTTTTTAGTTAAAAGTATGGACAGTGGACACCACTTAAAAAAGGTTTGTTTGACTGTTTAAATTAGTTAAATTAACACGGCACGGAGGTAATATAACTATTTTAAACAGTCGAATAACTAACAGTTTTTAAGTGGTGTGTCCATACTTTTAATTAAAAAAGATTTAAACTCAGCACTTCTTTTTTCAGTGTAACTGGGTTTTCGCAGTTGAGGTCCCCTGCAGGCTGATTCCTAACCCATTATTGGTTCAAACGGCGCGGCGCACAGTACTTCGATCAATGGTAAAAACCCTCAAAAATCGACTTTTAAGTTGGTGATTTTTGACCATTGTACGATGTTCAGGAGAATCTACTGATCACAAAACAGTCGCAGATAAAAAGGTAAACAATGATTTGGGCAACAAAACTACGGCCCAAAGTTTATGTAACGAGAGTCGTGCATCGTCGCGGCTAACCTCAGTGCTGTTCAACCTTCTCTATAAGCATGTGATACGAGCCGAAATCTTAGTGGTGGCCAATTTTTGCACATGGATCGTTTCATTGAAGATAAGTAACGCTCATTTCTGCAGTTAGAACATTTTCAACTCATTTTGGAAAGTGTCATAAGGTATCATAAAGATGACCCCTTAAAAACACCTAAATTTTTCGAAATCGCTAACTTCAAAAGGACTTTTCTAAAATACATCAAAAACCATATCTGGGTTTTTTGCGGAAAATGATTCCTCAAAGCCTCTAGTTTTTGGAGATGTGTCGCTTTTTTTTGCGCAAATTTGCGCAAATTGGGTTTTTTCCATTTTTTCTGTCCAAAAGTGCGATATTTTTGTCGAAATTTGGCCCCTGGCCATGGAGTGCATGAAACAGTGGCGACTCGTGCGATTTTGCAACAATGTAATTCCATCCATTTAAACTTATGTAAAACAGTCAATTCTCCTAAAGGCTGTTAGCCACTGTAAAAGTCGAGTTTTGGACATTTTCTATGGCAAACAAAACAGTGTTGCCACATTGCACTAGCTGCGTTAAGGAGACGTAAAAATGTCGCAAGTTTCTATATTTTGTCCGTGAGTCTCGGTTTCATAAATCATAGATGGGGGCAGTTAAAAAAGGGTTCAAGAGAGTTGAGACTATTCCTCAGGTAGAGGAAGGGAGGGGGGCTCCTCAGCAGAGGAGGAATAAACAAAAATTAGATATATGGCCGTCGTGAGCGGTAACTTTGTGTAACCGGGCAATCGTGCTTTTTTCCTGTTGAACTTATGCAATGATCCGAGTTCTGATACGCTGCGGTTCTTGAATGAACAGTCGATAGTTTTACGTACATGATAAAGGAACGAATCTGGTGTTGCAACATCGCACAAGACAGCTTCGAAAATGTAGCAAAATTATTGTTTACATAAAAAAAACAAAAAAAAAAACAAAAAAAAAATAAAAACAAAAAAAACTTAGAATATAAGATTCAGTGATCTATTTTAGCGAAGATTCTTCAGTTTTACGGAAGGTCAAAATAGTGAATACCCAGAGTGGTGCAGTTATATCATTTAAGGTTCAATGAAAATAGAAAAAGGAAAGTTAGGCGTGAGAATATGCAAGTAGCGAAAATACTTGCTTTCTCACCTCTTCGGGGTGTTTAATTTTATTTCACATATTTTATGCTGATTGTCCATCAGCACTTATATTATGAAAAAGGGGGGGGGAGTGAACCTTGGTTCGAACCGTGACCCATCTTTACATCTAAGTTCTTTCACGTGCTCGACTGACCACGAAAATGATGCAAATTGGGAGTCCATCATTGGCGCAGCGTGCAATCTGGCAACGCCGCATTTGTCCATTTAAATGCGTATGAAAGGTCGAAATCAAATTTAACTACCTAATCACTCATGTTTCAATCTTTTTCACGAGTTAGAACGGACCACTAGCTGTGTTGCCAGATTGCACCTTGCGCTACTTTTGTTTATCTTATTTCAGAGATTGCACCCCCCCCTCCCACCAACAAAAAAAGAAATCAAATTTTGGTCACGGCACTTCATTCTAGTGGTCAATACACGGAATCCATGAAGTTTTCGTAATCATACATGCATTATTGACGCAGTTATGAGTTTTGATAAATTCTCCGTATGCTCGAAGTACTGTGCGGCGCACCGTGGAACCAAATTTAAAGACAGACCAGAGACAAATAGAGACCCAGCACTCCGTGTTAAAAAGTGAAGCAAGTTTAGCAGTCATAATTTTGTTCGGGAGTCACCGGCTGCAACGATAAACAGTCGCCTACTGTTGAGTGGTGAGTGGATGGGGGGGGGAGGGTGCCCTTGCCCCGGGCGGAACTCTCCGACGGCGGCAAAATCGGGGTGTAACAAGCAAGCAAAAAAAAAGAAGAGGTCATCAAATTTATAATTTTGTTCGCGGAGGACGGCAAGATCGCATTCTTACCCCCCCCTCCCGTCCCGGAAACCACGGCACGCCCCTGCCAAAGGTCAATCCGACACAGCTGGCATCACCTGTCGTGGAAAACTGGAAACAGTTTTTAAGATCCCCGCGAACCGAAACTCTAGAAACTATGTAACAATAGGTTCGTTGCGTACTTTTTCTACATCAATATAACTCATTGTTTCTAACGTAAAATTCTGTGTAAATAACGATGCGCACATTAAAAACTTTCAAAATCCACTCATTAACTCAGAAAATACCTTTCATTTCAAACAACCCTTGCTACACTAGACACGTATCACCGACTTATAACTACATGGATGGAAACCATCTCGTTTATCTTATTCTCGTTAAGAACAGAACTTACATACATTGGAATGTTTCGTTTCGATGAGTACATTTCTTATATTATTTTGTAATCTTTGGTAAACCGAAAAGACCAGACAGCAAATGCAGCTTATATTTCACGTATCAAAAAGGAAATTCAATCATTTTGTAGTTACGATGTTGTTTACTTATTCACGGTGGTTCCGTCTATGTAGTAGTATACCTGTGCAAATAGTGTCTAGTAAAGCGCGGCTGTTTGATATTGAAGTGATTTCCTGAGTTAATGAGTGGATTTTGAACGTTGTTAATGTGCGCATCGTTATTTTTGCCGAATTTGCAAAAGAATCAAGGTTCTATATTGTTGTAGCAAAAGTATGCAACAGACCCATTGACGCGACTGATCTGATTACTTTTTTAACCCAGTGGCGTCGCGTGTAATTTGGCAACAATGTAATATATCCATTTAAATTCTTGTAAAAGGTCAAATTCAGGGGGTGCACAGTGCACAAGGAAAATTCGATATATTTAATGAGTTTAAATGGAGCAGTTGCATTGTTGCCAGATGGCACGCGACGCCACTGTTTTAATCGATACTTATTGATACACCCCCTCCACTCCACCCTGTCTTTCTTCTGCTTTCACGCGACTCTTCGTCAATAATCAAATATTCCGATCCGACAGACTTTCCCATAAGTTGCTAATAAGCTTCGATTGAAAAAAAAGCCGTGTATTTCTTCGCAAAAGCTTTCATCCGCACGATTCAGATTCCTCAAACTTTTTTTTTTTTATTATTATCTCAAGTCAGCCGAGACCGTTCAAGGCCCTACAAAATGACTCGGAGCTATTTTTACGAGGGATCTAATAACTTGATTGTATTTAATTATCCCCTTTTTCCTCCGACCCGCGTCTCTCCATCCTTCCACCCTACACCCTTGTCCCTCTCACCAATGTTGCCAGATCTTCCAATAAATTACCAATTTTTTTTTTTTTATTAGGTAAAGTGAGAGAAATTGGATAAATATCTAAAAAAATGCAACATTGAATTTTTCCGAAGGAAAAGTTGCTCGATTTAAAATGTATTCAATGAGCGGTGTGGCTCCAAGCCCCTAGCTGAACGGTGCGGTAGGCACAACCTCTGTTGTCATATTGACGGAGGGATTGCTATTTAACCCTATAAGGGCCAGGTTAGCTCACAAGAAAGCCTCTCTTCCGTTTACCTGGAGAAGATAGTGAACTGTTCGTACTCAGGAGAGTTGGAATTGCCTATACGATGAATTGAAGGCGCACAACGAAATATTATCTTGTAAATTTTTTTATCGATAATCGCAATTATCTAGGTTAGCTCACAAGAAATCCTCTCTTCCGTTTACATGGGGAAGGTAGTGAACTGCTCGTACTCAGGGGAGTTGGAATTGCCTATACGATAAATTGAAGGCGCCTAACGAAATATTATCTTGTAAATGTTTTTATCGATAATCGCAATTATCTAGGTTAGCTGACAAGAAAGCCTCTCTTCCGTTTACATGGGGAAGGTAGTGAACTGTTCGTACTCAGGGGAGTTGGAATTGCCTATACGATAAATTGAAGGCGCCCAACGAAATATTATCTTGTAAATGTTTTTATCGATAATCGCAATTATCTAGGTTAGCTCACAAGAAAGCCTCTCTTCCGTTTACATGGGGAAGGTAGTGAACTGTTCGTACTCAGGGGAGTTGGAATTGCCTATACGATGAATTGAAGGCGCCCAACGAAATATTATCTTGTAAATGTTTTTATCGATAATTGCAATTATCCAGAATGAAGACTGAAACAATGGGTAAAAGACTCAATGAGAAAAACTAATATACTCGGGCTTAGTCCATATAGGCTTAATAAGTGCGAGCTAGTGTGATAATAATTATACGATCGTCGATGGTATGAGTGGAAATTTTGTTAGGGAATACCGACAAGAGCTCAAAGAGTTCTGAAAGGCTGTTGATTTAACACGAGCAGCTTCATAAAACGACGCCATCTAGCGGTGACTCCTGGAGACCAGAGGAGTCGATTTGATATCTTGCCAATGTTATTTTTTCGACTCCTTCAGAGCTTCATGAAGTGTCGTGTTAGTATACTCCCTAACCAAATTTCCATCAGGATATTCTATTGTATAACTGAGAAAAAAGTTATCCTAAAAATGTTCAAAATCCGATTAAAAAGTTCTTGGAAAAAGGCATTGTATAGGAGAATGGGGCTCTTGCGAACTTTTGCTACAGGGGATTGAAGAGTTGATTATTGCATGAAAACTTGTAAAAATGACGATGAGTACACTAAAAAGTCACAAAATTCACTCTCAGAATCGGACTTAATGGCGGATTGACGCAGGTATCATGGGAGATTCCTATCCAAATTGAGACATACCTCTGTGTTTCCAAAGAGAAAGTAAGTAGACAGGAATCTCCCATGATACCTGCGTCGAACCGCCATTACGATCTTGCTATTTATGTAGTTATGTAGGTTTGTTACTGAATTTTAAACTTCCTCAGTGTGATTTTAGTAATTTTTGCTGGTTTTCACATCAGAATGAACTATTTCTTTGCTCACGGCAAAAGTTTGCTAGAGCCCCATTCTGATTTTCCTAAGCAGAATTCTGGCATTGTACCGGAGGATTCTGATCTTTTCAAACAGAATTCCGGCCTTTTTTGGTATTGAAAATTTTTACCAAATTATTCCGGTAAAAAATTCTAGATTATTTGTTCAAAAACTAAATTAATCTAATGGAAATTTCTTACATTTCTGGTCAATATGACCAGAACGTAACTTGAAAGACCAGCGAGCTGATCGTGCACATTTACGCTAAAACGATACTTAAGAGTGTCTATATGAGAGAACGCTATTGGTCCAGAATTGTAGTACTTGATTGTTCCTATGGTAACCATAGTGACAATACCCGTTTTTAACAGCTACCCATGAGTAGCACTTACACAACTTTAACTTACGATAAACTTAACTATGGTTACCATAGCAACGGCCAAGTCTCTCAATGCTCTATCTTTAGCGTTGCTCATATTATAGTCTTAACTATTGCGGCCCGGGTAAACGTAAAAGTAAAAACCAATTAATTGACACTCTGAATCCTCCTAAAAACTTGGAATTTTTATTCGGAGATGTTTTATTATAGAATCCTATGACCATTTTCAGAATAACATTTTTCTCCGTGAAGATTTTGATGCTATTACTTACTTTCTTTTAGTTAGTGCAATGATCGAAAACGAAGAGGAAAGTGTAAAGTAGTTACTTAAAATACTATAATCTTTAATATTTCTTTCCCACCCATGAATGGAATCAACGAATCGATCACCGTTGGATTGGGTTTAAATTGACGAACTGCAACGTTGCTAACCGGCAACCGTGGTTCGAAGTTTCCAATCCCGCGTGCCCTCTTCCTCCGGGAATGATTTCGCAACAAGTTGAGTTTCACGTTAATTAGCAAAAGTCGCGTTTGGCTTGAAGACTTTGTCGGCGATGTTGTGAGCCGCGGGATATTTCGCCGAGCTGAGACTCGTCCGCTCAGATCAGAGAGAGTTGTCAAATTACTTCGCGAAAAAAAGAGAAAAGAGAAACTGATTACGAATAAACGACGTAAATGGATCCAAAAAATAAAAAATAAGTCAAATTCAAAAATTTACAGAAAATCCTAATGGGGCTGTTACACATTTGCTAAAAGCGATTTAATAGTTCATACTGGTGTAAAAACTTCAAAAAATAACGCTGACAGCGCTAAAAACTTCCGAAATCCAGTTCTAAACTCAATAAACGCTTTTATATGTATTTTTTGTGCGAGCGCAATTGTAGCTGCTGAGGGCAGTAATAATCACATAGTATACTTATCTTACACAGTACCGAAACTCAATGTTATAAAAACGTCAAGTGCCCCCTGGTGGTGGGTGGTTAACACTAACATCTTCCATTTGATTTGCATTAGACGCGACGGTGCGGTGTGGCGCCCCCAAGTGGTGGGTGGTAAACAACTCAATTTTCCCATTTGATTACATTGAAAAACGACATTCGCCAAAGCGCTCCCACAAAGTTTCGCAACTGTATAGATGAGTATACTGTAGTGATAATAGGAGATTCCAATCAAACAATACTGTTCTAACTCCATCAAGAATTAAGTGACCAATAAGAGACGACTTTCATGTGACACCAGTGTAACAGTACTTACTAAACATCGGATGTGGATCACTACTCTGGTGACTAATTACCCTGTGAATCATTCTTGTTAGCATAGAGAGAGTGACGGCACTAAGATAGGAATCTCCCATTATTACTGCCCTCAGCCATCATTACGCTCGCGCAAATAACAGCTGTTTTCGCAAAATGAGGGCGAACGATTTGAAAGGGTAAGCTATATCAATACAACGATACAGGGTGGTAAATATTATTAATTTAGATTACAAAGGGGTGATTGCAACGGCACAAGTTCACTAAAGCTTGTTATTAAAACGACGTAAAATAGAGTACTCGTGCTAGGGAGGAGGGTAGAGAAGACTAAGAGAGCGCAGTTCCACAGCCGAAAGCATAGACCATTGAAATAAGAGATGAGCTTCTTATGGGAGTATCAGTTCTACGTGTGGGCCCTCCCTTTCTTCCTGAACAACATCGTTTATTGAGTTTAAGAAAGAATGGGGCTCTTGCCAGCTTTTGACGCAGGTATCATGGGAGATTCCTATCTAAATGGGGCAGTTGCAAGGGTCTGAAATGTTGTGTTTTTTACAAAGAAAATGAAAGTACGTGATGAGCTGAGAACAAATATGCCTTTGGTTTCTGCTTAGGTCCAATTGTTCTCGAGATGAGATTTTGGCCCAAAATACATTGTTTTAAATGGGGATTCTGCGTTGTGACGTCACTACACACACGATTTTCTACAACTTTACACGTGTGTATCTCCGAAACTGGGGCACTTAGGAAAAAACGAAAGGTACCATTGTTATCAACTCATCAAGTACTATCATTTTCTTTATAAAAAACACAATATTTCAGACCCTTGCAACTGCCCCATTGAGACATACCTCTGTGTTTCTGTAGAGAAAGTGACATAATAGACAGGAATCTCCCATGATACCTGTATTGAAGTGCCATTACGAACTTACCGTTATAGCAGTTATGTGAGTTTAATTCTAAATTTTAGACTTTCTTAGAGTGATGTTCGTGATTTTCGCTGGTTTTTACATTAGATTGGACTATTCATTTGCCCACAGCAAAAGTTTGCAAAAGCCCCATTTCGGAAAATTTTAGTGCTGTCATCGTTATTTTTCGAGGTTTTTACACCACAATCGACTAGTAAATCCCTTGTATCAAAAGTGTGCGACAGCCCCGTTCGCAAAAATAATAGCAAATAAGAAACCTACTTACTATTCCCATTGCGACGTTGCTAGATTGCATGTCGTCCCACAAGATTTCCTTAGGCATTTTCAATAAAGAAATGCATTAACATAACATCTCGTGAATAAAAATCTTTTTGTCGGTTGTTACACTTTAAAAATACTCCTAATTAATTAATTTAATTAGTTGATTTTTTTTTCTTTTGGCTTTTTTCTAACATAATTACTTACACTAAGCAATCAGAAGATTTTTATTCAAGAGATTTTATATCAGTGCATTTATTTCTAATGAAATTGCCTTAGCTATTCTAGTGGGATGATATGCAATCTAGCAAAGTTTCAATGGGAATAATAAAGCTGCTCATTTCTATTACTTTTACAAATTAGTATTTTTTTAAATTAGTTTTTTAAATAGTATTTTTCGAAAAATAGCTCTGAAAGTAACTTCAGAAAGAGCCACGCAAATTTCACATAAATATACCTTCATCTCGGTTCGAAAGGCATCGTCTACCTACCGGCCGCTTACCTTTTCTACCTCAGTGACATGAGAAGAATATAACTCCGCCTCATCACAAGGGTTTATCTCATGAAATTTTACTGAAGTTTTAGCGTGGTTGTAAGTATAGGTATAACATTTATACGTCGTTTAAACCCCTTTTAACATCGCATGAATTTACCCGCGGGTTATTGAAGGGGGAAAATTCTCCAAAAACCTTCAAGGAAAGTTTAAAAATAAAAATAATAATAAAACGATTGTCCTCGCGTTGTTGAGAGGTTAATTCTTGGCCGAGAACAACATCATTAATATTTTTTTTTTTCTTTTTTTTCTTTGAGATAGGCACTCGACATCCTGTTTGATTACTTGAACCTTTTTTCATTCATTCTTCAACGGAGAGAACCAGGTTGCCAGAATAATGTAAAAAAAATGTGCCTACTCTCTATTTGGATAGAAGGAAAAGTGTATTATAAAGTAGGCTGATTTTATTTTAACAACATTTGACAACCGTTGCCCTTGCCGGGAGAGGCTCAAACGGAGGCTTAAACAGAATCGCATTTAACACCGAGCTTTATATTCAAATGAAGTTTTTTTCTTCTTCTTTTTTTCCTTCTTAGGGGACAAAAAAAAAGCATTTACTTCCAAGTCTCAGAATTTTTCTAAGGCAAAAGAGAGATTGTATGACTTTGAGGAAACAAAAACAGGGCGATAATTAATTACGCAGCCGAGAAGAGAATGTTGATTAAAAGAAAGGAAATTATATATATAGACACACAATGGAACGATATTTTGGACTTTTGAATGGGAATAGAAATATAAACGGGCGATCTATCCGTATCCGCGTCCGTAAAGTGTCGATACTTTCTACCGACGAGCATACAAAAGGAGTAAAAGGACCAATCCTTGGATAAGAGATTCGATTTTTAGCACTTGAAAATCGATATTTTTTAAATCACGCAGCCTGAAGAGACAACGCTATTTCGAAATACTCACAATTTTACGGTATTCTGGATTTTTATGAATGAGCTGTGCGTAGTGGCTGCTGCTCAAAGATTGCTCGATAACTTACACGTACGGGGACGTATACGAAAGAGAATAAATTTTACAACCTCTAAAAAATCGATACTTTTGCATAGGTTTAAATATGAGTAAGGTATTGCAATAGCCTCTGAATGATTAATTCTCTATTCTGTAAACACACTGATTAATTTTTGAAAGATATAAGGTAAGTGACCCAAAGGTGGCCATACCTATACTTGGGGCCAATATGCACGAATAAGTCATGAGAGATAAAAAAAACTAAATATGTCAATTTACTATTCGGACCGTTGGCTGTCATAAGATAATTTCATTTTTTGAAAATTTGCTTGTTTTTGCATGAGGTTTTTTTTTGCGTTTGAAAAAAAGAAGAGTTTTGAAATCGCGCAAAACATGCAACTAAAGTGGCCACCCCTAATATTTTTGATGCACCTAAAGGTGGACACCCCCTTTTAAATGTCATTAATAGGTATTCAAATGCTATTTTATCGTTCAAAAAGGGAATTTAGACCCTAGTCGCACCAGAATTTATAATGATTATGATGAATTGAAAGTCAACGGTGGAATCAGTATAAGGGCTTAGCTTTTAAGATTGTTTATTTCCTTGAAAATGAGCTGAAGACCTGCAAAAATGGACGTTGCACTGTTCCGCGCCGACTGAATCGCCCGATGCTCTTGATTTTTGGAGTGGGGGGAAGCGACAGCATCCTGCTATACTCATAGCACTAACGCCATCTATCGTAAATGCGTGTAATTAACTGAAATAAGCTGGGGTGGGCCACCTTAAGAGCCGGGCCACCTTTGGGTCACCTACCTTATTGCAATAGTCTCTGAATGATCAATTCTCTATTCTGTAAAAACATTAATTAATTTTTGAAAGACATGCGGTTATTTAAATGTTTATTCCTTATTCCGTCAACCAATGGTATGGTAAACTCCACAACACATCTAGTGAACGTCATTAAACGATTAAGTAAATTTTGCTGAAACCGCGCGGAAAGTTTAACCAGACGTTTACTAAAGTTGACCACACATTATGTTCTTAGCTATAAAAGTATAAAACCAACAGCAAGTGCGGTAAGAGTGGTAATAAGTTTTCATCAATCATTTTTACCGTGTTTGTCTCCACGCAAGTACTAGCAAACGCAAAAGTTTCGGCAGTCAAGCATTGAAGGTGTGTGGCCAAGCCTTGTGTGTGTGTAATCAAATCAACCGTCAGCGCGCTGTGTGCACTCCCTTGACTGTCAAAACTTTTGCTTTCGCTATAGTACACTGTATGTGTATACGAAGTTCATTTATGCGAGAATTTCAATCCCTCAATTCAGAGGTGGAACTTGCGTCCGACATCGAGCTATACATTTATCTAGAGTGACAGTCCATGGGCGCACGGGGGGGGGGGGGGGGGGGGCAAGGGGGCCAAGGCCCCCCATAGGAAGAAAAAAAAGGAGGAAAGGAAAGAAAAAAATGAGGAAAGGAAAAAAGGAGAAAAGGAAAGGAAAAAATGAGGAAAAGAGAAAAGAGAAGAGGAAAAGAGGAGAGAAAAAGAAAAGTTGGGAAAGGAAATGAGTTCAAAAAAAGTATCAATGTCATAAAACATATTTTTCCTTGGAGGAACACATCTTTCCCGACAGCAATGTCCGTTAACTGTTAATTTCGCTCGATCTTCTTCTGAAATCTAGATTTCCTGAAGACTCCGTCTTTCTATCAGCATGATGAAGATATTTCCGATATTTCCGATGTTTAAGATATTTCAGCATAGTTTCGGAAAATCTCATTTTTCTCCAGAGTTTAATTCAATATAGTTTCTGAATAGAAGTAGCCTAATTTTGCGTCTAAGAAGAGCTAAATTTTCAAAATTTTCCGGGGAGGACCCCCTGATCCCCCACATGAAATGACAACTTATTGGCCCTCCCCATACAGAAATCCTGGGTGCGCCCATGTGACAGTCTAATGGGTAAGGTGCGTAACCACTATGTAGGATTTTTAGGATATTTTAAGGTGTAATTGTCTGTGGCGGCTCGTGATATTTGGCAACCATGCAACATTTTCCATTTAAACGTAGGTAAAATAATCGATTCTTGCGGAGGCTGGCAGCCTCCGGGAGAATCGATTGTTTTACATTGGTTAAATAGGAGGAGGACACGGTTGCCAAATTTCACGAGCCGCCACTGGTAATTGTGTCCATTTATTTCCATGTATTTCGGTCCGGTATACATTGAATCAGAGCCGGTTCCGATTAGCCATTGTACACCGCAACGCAAAATACATGGGAATAAATGCGGACAAAATCACACATTAAACCTAACCTAAAAATCCTGCATGGTTATGCGGCTTATCCATCAGACTGCCCAGTAGCGCAACGAGAGTTCCTTTATCTCTCTCTTTTCTCCATTAAGAAACGTATGTTAGACAAGGATGGACAAGGAAATAAAACCCCTTCTTTCTGTCCTTTTCCTACTTATACATTCAAATGGGAAATGAGAAAGATGGAAGAGATCCTGGTTGCACCAGTGAGAATGCCACTCTTGATAAATGTATCGCTAGTTGTACGACACTATCTGTGTCTGAAATTTGAAAAGTTTTAAGTCCACTGTAAGACGGTCTAAGAAGCTTCCAAGTAATTAAAAAATGAAAAATTTAACACGTGTCCGATATTCAATTCCTATGAAAAATGTCAACTCTGCATATTAAAAAATAAGTAATTAAAATTGGTGCGTGAGTGAGATGAAGGAAAGAGGGAGAGGGGGTCTGTTTCAAAGCCTTTGAAGCAGAAGCAACTTATCGGAAAGTTGATGGTGACCCGAATGAAAAATTAAAGTAAAAGTTGTATTTTCGGAGAAGATGATATAGAAAAGGTATAAGGATGGACGGAAAGAACTGTAACGGGGGAGGGAGAAAGAGAGAGGAATAGAGAGAGAGGAATAGAGAGGAAGAGAGAGAGAGAGAGAGAGAGAGAGAGAGAGAGAGAGAGAGAGAGAAAGAAGAGATGGGCTGGCGGGGCTCTGGAAGGTCACTAATTTACATGTAATTTACAAACTTAATCCTTCAATTTTGAAATGAGTAATCTAATATCCGTGAAGTCATTGGCGAAGCCAGGATCTCCTCCGTCTCTCTCATTTCCCTTTTGAATGTAAGAGTAGACAAAGGAAAGAGAGAGGGGGTTTCATCCCCTAGTCTATCCTTGTTTAACATACGTCTTTCCAATGGTGAAATGAGAGGGACGGAAGATTCCTCTCCTTGCGCCACGGGGTGAAAGTATCTATTTTGAACTTTCCCTCGCTCATAATGAACCCTGGCCCGATCCGGCCCAAAGTGAAAAACGGGGGAGCTGAAATCTGAAGGCTGCGAGCGTTTCATTCGACCGAAACCTAACCTCGGTGAGATCGGAGAGATTATTTGCATATTTTACCGGAGGAGTCGTTATTCCTTCGTTAACCACGTCTGCCTCGGCTCGTGCGAAGTGATTTAATGAGGATTGGTCTAGCTTCAGTCACTACTCATCAGTCACCGTGATGGGTCGATGGACTGCTCCGGTAAAGTGATACCTCTACGTATCGATATCAGTCATTAGATTCACAGACATACTCATAATTGAACACAAAGTTATTTTACTCGCAGATTTTGTTTTGAATGGGTCTGTTGCACACTTCGGCTACAGCTTTTTAAAGTATCTTTTCCCTGTGAAAAAAGCCGAGAAAATAACAATGACAGCATCAGAAAACACTAAAATTCAGTAATAAACTCACAAATTGCGAAAAACACTAGACACTCTTCACCCCTGTATCTTTCCACCACGTGCACGATATTTCGCGAAATTAGCGCGGCACATTCAAATAATCACGGCCGAATGTCATCACAGCTGACTTCGTAAACAAATAAACAGTAAACACTGACGGCGTCTCCTCGAATTCTTACGTTTCAATATCCTCAATTCCTCACAAAAGGTTGTGAAAGGTACGGAAACCGACATTTGTGTCGAAAACTTATCAAAATGAAACAATCACACACAGTAGTTCCAAGGATGATTCCAACTTCGATCATCACGCTTGGAACTCCTGTGTGTTATTGTTTCATTTTGATAAGTTTTCGATACAAATATCAGTTTCCGTACCTTTCACAACCTTTTGTGAGGAATTGAGGATATTGAAACGTAAGAATTCGAGGAGACGCCGCACAGTACTTCGAGCATACGGAGAATTTATCAAAACTCATAACTGCGTCAATAATGCATGTATGATTACGAAAACTTCATGGATTCCGTGTATTGACCACTAGAATGAAGTGCCGTGACCAAAATTTGATTTCTTTTTTTGTTTGGTGGGAGGGGGGGGTGCAATCTCTGAAATAAGATAAACAAAAGTAGCGCAAGGTGCAATCTGGCAACACAGCTAGTGGTCCGTTCTAACTCGTGAAAAAGATTGAAACATGAGTGATTAGGTAGTTAAATTTGATTTCGACCTTTCATACGCATTTAAATGGACAAATGCGGCGTTGCCAGATTGCACGCTGCGCCAATGATGGACTCCCAATTTGCATCTTTTTCGTGGTCAGTCGAGCACGTGAAAGAACTTAGATGTAAAGATGGGTCACGGTTCGAACCAAGGTTCACTCCCCCCCCCTTTTTCATAATATAAGTGCTGATGGACAATCAGCATAAAATATGTGAAATAAAATTAAACACCCGAAGAGGTGAGAAAGCAAGTATTTTCGCTACTTGCATTTTCTCACGCCTAACTTCCTTTTCTATTTTTCATTGAACCTTAAATGATATAACTGCACCACTCTGGGTATTCACTATTTTGACCTTCCGTAAAACTGAAGAATCTTCGCAAAAATAGATCACTGAATCTTATATTCTAAGTTTTTTGTTGTTTTATTTTTTTTTTGTTTTTTTTTTGTTTTTTTATGTAAACATAATTTTTGCTACATTTTCGAAGCTGTCTTGTGCGATTTTTGCAACACCAGATTCGTTCCTTTATCATGTACGTAAAACTATCGACTGTTCATTCAAGAACCGCAGCGTATCAGAACTCGGATCATTGCATAAGTTCAACGGGAAAAAAAGCACGATTGCCCGGTTACACAAAGTTACCGCTCACGACGGCCATATATCTAATTTTTGTTTATTCCTCCTCTGCTGAGAAGCCCCCCTCCCTTCCTCTACCTGAGGAATAGTCTCAACTCTCTTGAACCCTTTTTTAACTGCCCCATCTATGATTTATGAAACCGAGACTCACGGACAAAATATAGAAACTTGCGACATTTTTACGTCTCCTTAACGCAGCTAGTGCAATGTGGCAACACTGTTTTTTTTGCCATAGAAAATGTCCAAAACTCGACTTTTACAGTGGCTAACAGCCTTTAGGAGAATTTACTGTTTTACATAAGTTTAAATGGATGGAATTACATTGTTGCAAAATCGCACGAGTCGCCACTGTTTCATGCACTCCATGGCCAGGGGCCAAATTTCGA
Organism: Trialeurodes vaporariorum; assembly: GCA_011764245.1. Classification (NCBI taxonomy): domain Eukaryota; kingdom Metazoa; phylum Arthropoda; class Insecta; order Hemiptera; family Aleyrodidae; genus Trialeurodes; species Trialeurodes vaporariorum. Next base: position 1,796,705 of record VMOF01000379.1, read on the forward strand.
CAAAAATATCGCACTTTTTGGGCAGAAAAAATGGAAAAAAACCCCAAATTTTCGCAAATTTGCGCAAAAAAAGCGACACATCTCCAAAAACTAGAGGTTTGAGGAATCATTTTCCGCAAAAAACCCCGATATGGTTTTTGATGTATTTTAGAAAAGTCCTTTTGAGTTAGCGATTTCGAAAAATTTAGGTGTTTTTAAGGGGTCATCTTTATGATACCTTATGACACTTTCCAAAATGAGTTGAAATGTTCTAACTGCAGAAATGAGCGTTACTTATCTTCAATGAAACGATCCATGTGCAAAAATTGGCCACCACTAAGATTTCGGCTCGTATCACATGCTTATAGAGAAGGTTGAACAGCACTGAGGTTAGCCGCGACGATGCACGACTCTCGTTACATAAACTTTGGGCCGTAGTTTTGTTGCCCAAATCATTGTTTACCTTTTTTTCTGCGACTGTTTTTTTGATCAGTAGATTCTCCTAAACATCGTACAATGGTCAAAAATCACCAACTTAAAAGTCGATTTTTGAGGGTTTTTACCATTGATCGAAGTACTGTGCGCCGTCAGTGTTTACTGTTTATTTGTTTACGAAGTCAGCTGTGATGACATTCGGCCGTGATTATTTGAATGTGCCGCGCTAATTTCGCGAAATATCGTGCACGTGGTGGAAAGATACAGGGGTGATGAGTGTCTAGTGTTTTTCGCAATTTGTGAGTTTATTACTGAATTTTAGTGTTTTCTGATGCTGTCATTGTTATTTTCTCGGCTTTTTACATAGGAAATGATACTTTAAAATGCTGTAGCCGAAGTGTGCAACAGACCCATTAAAATTCAAAAGACCAAAGGACATCGCACGTTTCTTATGGCGCGTGGACCACACTCAAGGTGTACTTTTTTTTTTTTTGCATAAATCGATTCTAGGGACCATTCTGAGCAAAAGTTCTCACAAGTCAAAAAATGTCTATGTTAAGTTAAGCCGCTATTAAAGTTTGAAAGTTGGATCAGCACAGTTTGTAAATTCGTTTCAGAACATACTGTAGAAGGAGTGAGCGAGAGAGAGCTCACCGAACGGTCGGCCGGCTGGCCCCGTCTCTACCTGCCACTAGACCGACGCAGGCGACCCAACCTCGGATTTCAAGCCTTTCCGATAGTATTTCGTGAAAATCTGATAAAGAATCTATCAGTATGCAACCGATCAATCACAATTACATCTAATTAAACCGAAGCCTTCCGTATTCAGTCAGTAAACAAGCCGAACGAGAAGGTGACAGGAGAGGAAGTAGAAGACAAAAAGCTAGAATATTTAATTGACCATCACGAAAGTATTTCCAAACAGTTTAGAATGGCAAAACAGAATATGGGTCAAATGGGAGCCAGAGAGTACGAACAGAAAAGGGAAATGACAACAAAAGAGGATATGTATTGGTCGCTCAGTGGCAGGTAGGAACGGGGCCGGACGACCGTTAGAGAGCTCTCTCACTCCGCTACAGTGTGCCCAAAAACAAATTCACAAGCTATGCTGATCCAACTTTCAAACTTTAATAGCGGGTAAACTTAACATAGACGTTTTTTGGCTTGTGAGAACTTTTGCTCGAAATGGTCTCTAGAATCGATTTATGCAAAAAAAAGTACACCTTGAGTGTGGTCCACGCTCCGTAAGAAACGTGAGATGTCCTTTTATTCTACTTCCATTGCAGAATTTTCGAGAAAAATTTACGTGCATTAAGGTGATTCCTCTCCTGTCTGAAATAAGTTTCTTGTTTAATAGATGGAGCCACCAGTCACATTTTAAGAATTTGAATTTCAAGGCTAACATTTTTTTCCCGGAAGCATTAATTAAAAAGAACATCCCTGCAGGAATAGGATAATTTTTGATAAACTTTTTTTTTTTTTTTTTTTTTTTTTTTTTTTTTTTTTTTTTTTTTTAGCCAGATCATAACAATATTGGACCTAGATTGAAGGAGAAATCAAGCTTCGAAATGTTGGCAAAATGTTGGGCTTTGTCACATGATAAAACGCTTCAACCAACTATACCAACACAGCCTATTATTTTACCAAAAGTAGGAGTGCCAAAATAAGGCCGGTTTCAGACCCCAAAAATAGTCAACATTTAAATTGGTCTAAAAGGTCGAGTAAGGGCTCTACTTACTGTTAAAGGCATACATTATTAGGTATATGAGAGGTGTTTACAGGTTATTTAAACTTGAATGTTGTATTTAACCACCTTAAAGTGAGTCGGTATTGTGTTTTTCACTGAAAAAGCTCTATTTTCCGTCAAATTATTGAATATTTAGATGTGAGCTGGACATATAGTCACCGAACTGTGTTCGGCTAGTACTTAAATATTAACTTTTCTGATTTCGTGAAAATACGAACCTTGAACAAAGTCTTTGTATAAACGTGCAATAATATCAATATTGCACAAAAGGAACGAAAATTGAAAAATTCACTTTCGAAATTTCGATTTTTGGCGCGAACTTCGAATTACACGTCTGCAACGAACTGTACCGATTCTTGCTTATTTTAAATCTAGTTAAATGGGGAGTGTGTTGATGTTTCACCGCACCATTTGACAACTATGGTTAACACTCTGTACGAATAACCAAGCGCAGGCAGCATACACCTTCAAAAGACCTTTGGTTTACAATTAATTACTTTTTGAGCGGTTGTATTTTTCTTTTGCTTAAAAAAAAAAAAAAAATTGTCCGCTTGATTTCGTCTCCGTGCGTAAATTAATGGTGGACCTCATAAAAGGCAGCTTATTCACTTGAATGAAAAATCTAATTAAACATTCAAGCTTTATTTCAATTTTCATTATTTCGATGTCTAATGGTGAGTGCCGAGTGATGAGGGGAAAAGCCTCCGCCTCCGGGTTGAGACGCAAATTAATAAAGTGAAGTGACAAAAAAAAGGAAATATATTATTCCATTTCTTCGCGCCTTGTTCACTTTCCTGTTTGTTGTTTGTGTGTTTGTCTTTCGTGTTCTTGTGACCTTGAGAGCGAGGGATTTTTTTTTTTATTTTTCCACGTCTCCATTAACAGAGAAGAAGGTTTTAGTGATGGTGGCAGCTGGTGATGAACTTTCCAAACAAATACAGATTGTCTCTCTCGCTCTTAAGTGATCCCCATCTACTGCCATCCCACTCTAATTTCAACAATCTTACATAGAGACATCTTTCGTGAAATTTTTTTGACTGAAATGAATTCCTCGGAGCATTTAACCCTTCACTGCATGATTTTTTTTTCTCAAGCAAATGTGGATTTTTCAATGTATTAGGTGGTCAAATACATGGGAAAAATAGTGACAAAAATAATTTGACGGTTTTTCGGTCAAAATTCTCTTTTTTCTATTTTTTACTCGTTTTAGGCGCACCGTAGGTACTACGTGCGCCTATTGAAATCGGTCTGCTACTCAATAGAGTATACTACGCCCCCTTGTGGTCAAATGGCAAAATGAGCTTTTTTGATGTCGTGATTTTTAGGTTGTTTCCTGTTTTTTTTTAAATGCCAATTTCATTTGAAAAGTTAATGTTTTCCCAATCACGACTGAATTTCGAGTGTGTTGGAAGTAATTAGATGTTCATTGATTCACGTTTTCTTAAAGTTATTCTACTTCAAAAATTTTTACTAACCTCACTTTCTGATTAGTGATGATTTCAAATTGTCCCGGTATTTATTCTAGGTGATCAAGTGAACCAATCATTTGCCGTTCTGAGTGATTGTTTTTTTTTTCATGTAAATGTAATTATTATAATTAATTATAGCGGTTGGTCAAACGCAAAACGGAGAGTCCAAGCAGTAAGACTTTCACTATCTCAATGCTCAGAATTCTTATTTATCTTTGGTTGAACTGATGACTGTTCAGTGTTCACTTTTAATATTTAAATATTTTTTAACGCTAATGATCAGAATTAGAGACTGATTAGGTGTTTTGAGGTTGATCAGTCATGCCTAAAAGTTTCGCACTTAGACTTTTGTAGTAAATTGAGTTTGCGCCTCACAATTTGGTTAAAAGTAAGTTAGCGTCTTTTATGCTGAAATATGAGTCAGCGATCCATTTCTTTCTGAAAATTGTGTTAGCGAGTCAATTTCTTCCGGTGGCGCAGAGATTTTCAAGGTATTTTGTTACGATAGTTGGCCTCTCACAACAAAGTCAATCATGATTTAGTCAAAGTAATGGCCTCTCATCATGTCTAATACCATCCATAAGAACATCCTTCCATCATATTTTCGTATTTCTTAACCCTCTCTGACTTAGAGAGATTTAGGTAAAAAAATTCTGTGGCGTCTGTCCGTCAGTCCGTTTGTCCGTCACTCCGTACCTAGGCATAACTATTGAACCATTGATCCTTATGCATCCAGATTTTGCACAGTTGTTGCGTTTTAGATTCCCCAGAGGCACTTTTTTTTTTTTTTTTGAAATTTTGACTCTTAGGGTAGTTATGGGGAAAAAATGATTTTCATTAAAATCAATGGTAAAATGGATAAAAATGAATAAAAATGGAATAATTCAAGTTTGGCTCAATCAATTTTGATGAAAGTTAGCAAAAAAAAATCTATTTTCAGCCTACTATAGAATAAACCACTTATAGTTCCTATATTCATTCCTCAAAACTGATTAAAAATCAAAATAAACGCGCTCGAGCCAAAAAATAGAATTATCGTGAGAAATCAATCTTAAAACTTGGAGTCAATCAATAATGGCTCCATGAATTTTGATAAAACTTTGTACACACTATCTTATCAATAAACTTAAATATTTTCCTCTCTGTGTCACCAAAAACAACCAATAAAACCATTTCAAGAGGTAATATAGGTGCGATTGAGCAAAAAAGTTGGGAATATGAGCAAATAAAAATATAATCCTATTATTTGGGATGGTTCAGGTTTGGTTCAATCAATTTGGATGAAAGTTAGCAAAAAAAATCTACATTCAGCCTACTATAAAATAAACCACTCATAGTTACAATATTCAACCCTCAAAACCGTTTAAAAAATCAAAATAGGTGCGCTGGAGCCAAAAAATGGAATTATCGTGAGAAATTAAGTAATCTTAAAACTTGGAGTCAATCAATAATGGCTGGATGAATTTTCATGAAACTTTTTACACACAATCTACTATCAAAGTACTAACATTTTTTCCTCTCTGTGTCACCAAAAACAACCAATAAAACCATTTCAAGAGGTAATATAGGTGCGATTGAGCAAAAAATTTGGGAATATGAGCAAATAAAAATATAATCCTATTATTTGGGATGGTTCAGGTTTGGTTCAATCAATTTGGATGAAAGTTAGCAAAAAAAATCTACATTCAGCCTACTATAAAATAAAATACTCATAGTTACAATATTCAACCCTCAAAACCGTCTAAAAAATCAAAATAGGTGCGCTTGAGCCAAAAAGTGGAATTATCGTGAGAAATTAAGTAATCTTAAAACTTGTAATCAATCAATAATGGCTGGATGAATTTTCATGAAACTTTTTACACACAATCTACTATCAAAGTACTAACATACTTTCCTCTCTTGATCACCATAAACAACCGATTAGACCTTTTCAAGAGGCAATATAGGTGCGATTGAGAAAAAAATATGGGTATATAAGCAAATAAAAACATAATCTTATTATTTCGGATAATTCCTGTTTGGTCCAATGAATTTTGACAAAATCTGGCAAATAAAATCTACAATTGGTTTACAAAAGAAAGTAGCCCTTACAGTTACAATATACAACCCTTAAGAGAGTTAAAAAAATCAAAATAGGGTGTTTGCCCAAAAAAAAAGAAAAAATGAAAGTGAGGAATTAATTTTAAACTTTGAGTTAATCATTAATGGGATGGATTTTGACAAAACTTTTCACAAAAATAATGTGTTAAAAAAATACACTAAACACTGCACTGTGTGCACTAAAATATTTTTCTGGTACAGTCCTCATAAAAACCTAAAGACCGTTTTGAGGGGCAATATAGGTACAATCGAACAAAAATCTTTTGAAACTATAATTGTAAGCAAATATGAAGACAAACATAATGATTGGAATAAGTAATTCAAGTATGACTCAATTAAGTTCGATGAAAATTGCATCAAAACGTTTGCAACCAGCCTAGGCAGAAATTTCTTTCCAATGTATTACTACAATATACAACCTTTAAGTCTAAAGCTGTTTAAAAGCAATATAGGTTTCATCACACCAAAAAATAGAATATTCAAGGAAAATTAATTTTATAAAGAGAAGTCAATCAAAAATGGCTGAATGAATTTTGTTGAAATTTTGTTTGCGCAATCTACGACTTACTTAAGTACATCTTTGGAGGGGGGTTAATCTATTAAACAAAAAAATTATTTTGAAGATCCACAGTTTGAAAGAAGAAACCAAACATAGTACTCAATGGAGGAAATGCAAGAATCAGTACATTTCGACCTGCTAGGTATGAAAACTAAGGGAAAAAGAAACTCCCAAAAATAGAACAAAGAGCAAATATAATGAATGCAGCTCAAAGAATAAAAACTTATTGGAATCTGGAATTACTCTAGACCCTGTTAAAAGCAACATCAGATTAAGGCTCTCAATTAGCCTTCAAATAACAAAATAGGCAACTACTCCTACAGCTTCTCTACAAAATTGCAAACTCTTCGGATTGAAGGCAGAGTTATGTCCGGAGGTGAAAATATTTTAAATTTGGGGGGGGGGTCTCCCCCAGAATTCTTTAGGGGGTTAGGGGGGCTCCTCCAGAATTCTTTAGTGGTGGGAGGAGGGGGGTCTGGGGGTCTTCCTCAGATAAAAATGGTGTGAGAAAGTGTTCGTAGGGTATTCCCTACAGTTTATTTTTATCATTTCGAGATTTGATTGACGTATTTCGGCCATTGTGCGCGGATCGAATGCCTGTCACCAGTCGTGGGACGTCATGGGGACATTTAGGAGAGATGTCTTTTGACTCACTGTAAATTCTTCATCTTTTCTTACATTTTGCCATGGCGTTCTTTGTTTTACTTGGCATAACACTTCACGTTCAAATTTTTTACCGGGCAACCAAAGAACGGTGCCAGCTAATGGAATATGGCAACATTGTTTTTCTCTACTTTAACACATCATGAAAAATAATCGATTCTTGGCGAGGCCAGTCGCCTACCCAAAAATCGATCATTTTACATATAAAATCAATAGAGACAAAAACAGTGTTGCCAAATTGATAGAGCCGTCACTGCCAGTTAACCTGCAGACCAATTTTTGCATGGAAATAATGCCTTCAGTGGACTCCAAGATTACTTTCAAGAAACTGCGAGAAACATTTCCGGTCTCATGAGCATCTTGGAGCTGATCTAATCTGTTAAGAGCGTTGAGGTCTGACTGGCTGGACTAATAACCAATGACTCGGCATGGTCCGATTTCTTCTTACTACTGATCACTTTTTCATTTCCCTATTTTGCGGGACATACTATATTGTTGACTACCTCTTTACTAAGGGGGTTCAAAATTGTTTTATGAGTATTTGATTTTTTATTACGTGCGTTTAGTGATGTGCAGTGGGAAATTCGAAGGAATTGTTCTATGATTGTCCGGAGTGGTCCTACCGCCCCCCCACTCACCGCTTTCAGGTTCGAACTTGAACTTTTGCTGTACAATTTTTTTTTTTGAGATGGTGGAAAATTCGGAGGGATTGCTCTAAGATTGTCCGTAGTGGTTCTACACCCCCCCCCCCCACTCATCGCACACAGGTTCGTACCTAATCTTTTGCTGGACAGTTTTTTTTTGAGATGGTGGAATATTCGAAGGGTTTTGTCATCAGATCGCACGTAGTGGTCCTAACCCCTACCCACTCACCGCACCCTTGTTTGGACCCGGATTTTTGCTGGACAGATTATTTTTGAGATGATGGAAATGGAATTTGATTTATGAGGGACCAAATTTGCTCAAGGTGCGCCTTCTCTGACACTGTAGTGTCAGAACTATCTGCTTGTTTTACAAGTGATATAACACCATAAGAAATGGCGGGAATTTTTTTTATTTATTTTTTTTTAAATTTAATTTTTTTTTTTTTTTTACTTTAATTGGATTTTTCAAAAAGCCAATGCCGGAAACTTTATAAAAATAATCAAAATGTGGTCAGTTTGGATACGGGGGCAAATTTCCCCCCTGACATGATTTCGATCACGAACCCTTCACTGCAAGATGTTTTCTTTCAGCCAAGTTTTTAAGCGTGCCGTATATATACGGTACGCTTCTTGTTTTCATTTTCATATCTAATATATAGGTTCAATGCCTTGCTTATGGCAAAACCTTTGGCGGGAAGGTTTGAAAAATTAAAAACGTATTTTCTTAAAACTGGTTTCATTAATCGTTAATTTATTGCTGCAATCCAGGAGGTCTCGGCGTCTATTTTCTTAAAATTGTAAAAGTTTTGGTATTCCTGTTAATTTCAATAAGTTATTAAGCGTCAAAGTCGAATTCCTTCAAACGAGAATTCCATGCAGGTCCAGCAACCTAAGTCATTTGTGCCAACCTATGAGTCGAAATTCCAAGGCAGGGGGGGGGGGGGGGGTGGAAACACCCTTCACAGAAACCCTCTTTGCCCCTCGCCTTTGGGCTCCACCGGTCTCAAGATTTCTTCACGGTGCATTAAGCGTTCGGGGCTTGCATCGTAAATGTGTCAAGATCTGTTTGACGAGGGTCAATCGAAAAGAAGCGACGAGATATTGATGAAGAGCGGGAGGGGTGTAGAAAAGAGAGAGGCTCATTCATATCTTTAAGTAGACCTGTTTAGTGATGACGTCACGATCAGAATTGGTTCCAAACAAATGCTCTATCTCGCTCACTCTCGTGGATTTACCAGATCCAAATTTTCGAACGCAAATTCATGCTAGTTAACCAACAGTTTTCTCAAATTTTATTGCACCATTAGATTCCACTTGCCTTAAAGTATCTTTTCACTGTAACATAATTCCTAAAAGATCACAAGCGAATTTACAATCACAGTTATACCGAAAGATGTTCTACGTTTTGTCCTTGTCTTACTCACGGTCTCTTATGGGAGTATCACCGCCATGACACTCAATCATTCTAACTTCTCTTCGTATCGAAGCTATTGTTCGAGGTATAACACATGCCGTGATGGTGCTGATGAGCCTATATCCTAGAATTTTGTGCTCTTAAGAAACTGTGAGTGTAACAAGGACAAAACATAGGACTTTCTTCGATATAACTGTGATTGTGCATTGATGCGCGATGTTTCAGAAAGTTTGTGTAGCGTTCTCATATTTTATCACTGAGAAAAAAGTGGGTGTTAAAACTGTAAGAATAGAACCATGGATGTATTTCGCCTTATTTCAGACCTATCGTTGCTATAATCAGCGCGCTTGAATCTCCACAAATTTCGATTGTCTCTATGGAATTTCGATTATTTCTATGGGAAATAAAGCGCGGGAATATATATCCAATCGGAAATTTTTATAAGGGACGTGGAACCCAATGGTGTGATAAACACAACTGGTGTAAAGAACGCGTGTTGTATACTAGCACTTGTATTTGAAAATTTGGACCGTGTTTCGTATGGGAAAACCCACGAGAGCGAGTGAGACGGAGCCTTTGTTTGGAACCAATTTTTTTCATGACGTCACACTAAACAGGTCTTTGCATCGGAAACATTTGAAATTCTGGGGGATCGGCAAATTGAAAGCCCCTCAATGAGCGTCGATGGAATCAAGGGATTTTTGAGGACATTTTTGGCGTTTTGTTGAAAAATAGGTGTTTAAAATCCAGAACACAGGGAGCCAGAGGGGTAAAATTCGCATTAATTGCTCTAAAAAGTGAGAGGGGCTGTCACGTGTCTTCCACCCCTGGACAGCTTCCTTGCTGCGGCTATGGAATTGACTCGGGAATAACTTATTTACCTATCCTAAAAAGTTCGTTGCGTGTACAAAATTTGTCACTGGAAGCTTCTTCAAATTTTGGAAACTATAGGTCCATATGGAATTTTGCTTTTCCAACACGAAAAATGATATCGACCGACGGCAACAAAAAAAAAAAAAATAATACGACAATGCGTTATAGTGAATAATGGCATAGTTTTAACTGTAAACTTTCGATACTTTTCAAGAAAATAAATGGGGAGAGGGGGAATTAAAATCCACAAACGTCTTAAACCTCCACATCTACTAATCTATACCCCTAGAATGCTTGATGTGTAAAGGGCACTTGAAATGGTTAGTTCTGTATATTAAAGGATTATTTTTTTATGAATTCGCAAGTGTTCCATTTATGCATATTACGTATCTACATCGTGACAATCGCAATAAGCGCTGACAGCACCTAAAACGGAAAAAAATATAAAAAAAACTGTTTATTATTTAGAATCGCGGCTTTTCCGAATATGACACTTTTTGACTTCAAAAGAACGCAACCTCATTTTTGATCCCTGAACAAGCCGTTTAAAAGGTGGAGGGATTTAGAAATATCTATTGTCTATAGTTTATGTGGGTAAAAAAGATCGAGCCTTATCAAATAATTTTCTCTTTTCAGCTTTGAATGGGTTTGTTGCAAACTTTTGCTACAGTGCTATAGAGTTCTGATTCTGATGTAAAATTGTCAGAAAATTACATTGGCGGCATCAAATAGTCATAAAATCCACTAATAAACCCAAGAAACGCGTTATAAAGAAAGCCAAATGGCAGTCGTAAAGCCGAACAATCTGTGCACGCGCACGACGAACATCAGAGATAGGTGACCCATTTTCCCCTTTTTCGTTAAGGGGGGGGGGAGAGAAAATATCTCTACAGTCAAACTGTGATTTTAAAAATGTGCATGGTCAAGATGTTGTCTTTTGTGAAGGGGGCGGGGGGGGGGGGAGCAAAATATCAAGAACAGGGTGTTTCAAAACTTGAGTGCCAAACTTATGGAGTGTATTTTTGGGGTCAACATACATATATATAAGACTTTATTTTCCTACATGAGTATGTGCTGCAAATGTTTCTCTTCTGAGCTAGAGCCCTCCAAAGTTTTGAAAACAAAAAACTAAAAAACAAACACAAAAAAACATCGCCTTTGACTCATCTCCTTATAGATACATCTGATTTAAATTTATTTTTTTCATAATTTCTCACCAAACAAGCTCAATTGGACAACACTTGTCACAAAAGAACCGAGTGACATTTTTGAAAAAATTGAGTTATTGATTGATAGAGCTAGCAAAACTGAATCTCGAAGCAACAAGTGCTTCTTGTATAATAACAACTATTTCCCGTCAAAATTCCAAGTAAAAGTGAGCTGGTGAGCCTCATTGATGTCATTGTCCATATGATGAAATAAAATGAGAACTTGGTTCCTTTGGCTGATTAGGTTAAACCTTAATCCGAGTCACGTAAGGAACCAACTCCGACTTGGTTCCTTTTATAGAATTGGGAACGGACTTAAGTCCGGATGAACGGATTTTAAAATAATCAACAGTGTAAACCAACTCTGCCGTTTGGTTTCTCTTAGAGTTTCGTTTTTCGTGATTATGCCAAAAAAAGAAGAAAGGAACCAAGTCACTTTAAACGCTAAAAATTAAGTACCTTTCCTACATAGTAAATTCCACTTTTCCGGTGTTGAAATGCAAAAACACAACACGGTAGTTGAATGAAATCAAAACGTAAGTAATTCCAAGTTTTTTGTTTAAATGCTAGCTCTTCAACTTTGGACTCAATTTTCTCGAGATCAGCTCCATGTTGAATGCTGTCTAATTATTATCATTGCTAGCAAAATCATTAAAGCTGTTCAGACTTTAGTGGCACGCTTTTCCAACACCTGCGTGTTGGAATTTTCCCTGCTTGTTTTTGTTTTGTTTTTTTTTTTTTTGAGCTCAAAACATACCTTCTCCCGCGTTGACCCACCATGCGCCAAAGGCATATCTCAAAACCTGTATTGTATATGAGCGTTTGAAGAATTTGTTCCACCGGTGGAACTTCATGCAGTGAAGGGTTAATGCGATTTTGATAATAATAGATCGTACAACAAGGCGCTGTATACAAATTTCGAAACTAGATAGAGATGGTATACATGGTGGTCACGAGAGAGTGAGTGAGATATAGTTTGGAAAGCTACGCGAGTTTTATCACAACCGATTTCGACCAATGAGTGCATTGTTGCGTTTGTTGGCTAACCGTTGACTTCGCACTAAAACCTTCTATATGTATATGTTGTAGACAAATCCCGAAATGAAAAAAAAAAAAACAGACGATTTGTCTGGATAAATCGCGAATTTTCCAAAACCGTTTTGACAAAACCCGAAATGAAGAAAAATCAGACGATTTGTCTCGACAAATCCCGATCTGTCTAGACAATTCGCGATCTGTTCAACACCTGTTTTGACAAATCCCGAAATGAAGAAAAAAAATACGACGTATCTAGACAAATCGTAATTCGACTTTCGTAATGTAGAATACTTAAAACGATAAAAATTATTAGGTAGGTTCGGCGACGCTGGTTTGCAAATCAAAGTATCAACAAATTATTTATTTATTATTTTATTATTTTATTTAATTATTTATTATTTTATTATTTTATTTAATTATTTATTATTTTATTATTTTATTTAATTATTTATTATTTTAAGTATTATACATTACGAAATGTCGAATTACGATTTGTCTAGATAGATCGTATTTTTTTTTTCTTCATTTCGGGATTTGTCAAAACGGTTTTGGAAAATTCGCGATTTGTCCAGACAAATCGTCTTTTTTTTTTCTTCATTTCGGGATTTGTCAAAACGGTTTTGGACACATGCATCGCGATGTGTCTAGACAATTCGCGATTTGTCCAGACACATCGCTTAATTTTTTCTTCATTTCGGGATTTTTTTGAAAACGGCGTTGGACACATCGCGAAGTGTCTAGACACTTCGCGATATGTCCAGATATGGGGATTTGTCTACAACATATATATATATGATCCGAAAATTAGACGACCTTCGTCACGGTCTTATAAAATGTCAGAGACGCAGAATGAAGATTTATTTATTAAACACTAATAGTATTAAACATTCTTCATACGCAGAAACTTGCGCATATAATACCCACATCCATATTTCAAATTAAAGACGAAAAAAAAAAAAAAAAACGTCGGTATGAGAGGAAAAACAGGAAGAAAAGAAGCTTGCTAAAGGGTAAATTAGAACTTGAGCGGTACGGGTGGCCGTTGTCGGGTGTGAAAAGCTGGAGCCGTGGACTTATGGTTACATAATTTATTTGACGACGAGAAAACAAAAAAAATAAAAACAAGAAAGGAAAGAAAGTGTTAGGTGCTAAGAAAATGAGGACAAGCAAAACAGTTGAAGGAGAAGCAGAAGAGGAGAAGGTGAATGTAAGACGAGCAAATGGGGATGCCGAGTCGTCGCACAGTGAATAAAAATTGGATTTTTACGGAAATCCACGTAACGTAAAAAGTGATTGTATTGCGGCGTTCATAGTTTTTTTTTTTTTTTTTTTTTTTTTTTTTTTTTTTTTTTGGTGAATGATTCTGTTGAAAAGGGTGCGCTGCGGATGAATTAAAGTGATGCCATACCTGTCTAACTGAAAATTAGTTGTTTTTAACAGCATTTTAAAATGGGTCTGTTGCATACTTTTACTACAGCAATAGAGAACCTTGATCCTTACGTAAAATTCGGCGAAAATAACGATGCGCACATTAAAATCGTTCAAAATCCACTCATCAACTCAGAAAATCACTTCAATTTCAAACAGCCCGCGCTACACTAGACACTATTTGCACCGGTATACTACTCCATAGACGGAACCACCGTGCGTAAGTAAACAACATCGTAACTACAAAATGATGGAATTCCCTTCTAAATTCATGAACTATTGGCTGCATTTGCTGTCTGGTCTTTTCGGTTTATCAAAGATTACAAAATAATATAAGAAATGTACGCATCTAAACGGATCATTCCAATGTTTGCAAGTTCTGTTCATGTTTCCATAAACGAGATGGTTCCATCTATGTAGTTATAAGTCGGTGACATAGTGTCTAGTGTAGCGCGGTTATTTGAAATGGAAGGTATTTTCTGGGTTAATGAGTGGATTTTGAAAGTCTTTAACGTGCGCATCGTTATTTTCGCCGAATTTTACGTTAGAAACAATGAGTATTGATGTAGCAAAAAGTACGCAACAGACCCATTGAACGAAAAATATTTGAAAACTATGTTTAAGCCAATATGCTGCAGTTTTCCAATCAGAGTTGCGTTCTTACGCAGAGTTGGGCAAAAAATGATTCGGAAATTATTCGGTGTGTCCGGCAACGCCGAGTCAATCGAATTATTCGAAGAATAATTCTACAATGGGTCTGTTGCAAACTTTTGCTACAACGATAATGAGTGTTTCATCATATGTAAAATCGCCCGTAAAATCCATCGGTGGCATCAGAAAGTCATGATTTGCGGTAATAAACTCACAAGAGACGTTTAATAAAATCCAAGATGGCGGTAAAATATCGAGCAATCTGTTTGCATGCACCTTTAACATCCAAGGATTGCCAACGTTGACAACCTCACAGCTTCAGAGGTATGTGTTTATTTGTGTTGCGATTGGGTGTGATCGATATTGTGAAGTTGGCTATCCTTGGATGTTCGTGGTGCATGCATACAAATTGCTCGATATTTCTCAGCCATCTTGGATTTCATTAAACGCCTCATGTGAGTTTATTATCGCATTTTATGACTTTCTGATGCCACCAATGGACTTTTTAGGCGATTTAAAACTCGCGCGGCTTCTTTAGGGGAAGTCCCTTTTGATTTTTGCTTTCAGAAAAAAGAATGATAAAGCCTTTAAAATCGAATTCTCAAAAAGTTACTATAGTGTCGCTATCTCCTGAGTCAGAATTTCACATCATACAGTTGCAAAATCACACTAAGTGCCGCCTTTTTATGTAAATCCAGTGGGAATAACGCTGGCGACCCTATAAACATCCAGAATGCACTTGTTAACATAATAGAATTCTTTCAACGCACGGCCGTAAATACGTCTTTACGTAATTACAATGGGGGTTCTTATTTCAATTTGTCAATTGGACACATTTATACTAAACAGACCTACCAGTATACCAACATTGCCATTTAATCTCAACTTTTCAATTATCCTCAAAATAATCTGATTGATAAAATTGTTTGTGATTTTCAAGAACAAGACTTGACGGTGGCGTGCGATTTGGCATCGTTGCAGTTCGTCCATTTAAACCCATGGAAAATATCAAACTATTGGGTGTTGGGTGAACACCTTTGCATTCGACCTGTTACATGGGTTTAATTGGATGAACTGCAACGTTGCCAAATAGCAGGCTACGCCACTGAATAAGTCACCATCGTTATTTTTGCCGGTTTTATTACACAAAAAATCATACAGTTAATTTATCCCTGTGTACCAAAAGCTTGCAACAGTCCTATCCGTAGACAGAGAGATTCAATTTGAGGAAGATAATAAAGAAACAAAAAACAGAGAGGTCAGTGGTACAATGATTTATCTAGATATATTAGATAAACACGTGGGAACATTATCAAGAAACACCCTGTATAATTGCGTGAGAGGGAGAACGGATATATATATTTGCATGGTGTCCACTATGCACGGAGTATGACTGGCTCTTATAGAGAGAGATTCATAAAGTCTTATAATTTATGAGTCATTTCTAGAACTGTGCAGCGAGAATAATAGGCGTTAACCGTAAAAGCTAAAACGCATCTAAAAATACATTTCCAATAACATTGTGGTGACAGTACAGATGCTGAATAAAATCAAATAAAGTAAGCGTGTACCCAATATGGCCCACCTAAGCTTTGAGATTTTTTTTAATTTTCTGTAAGCTCGGGGTTATTAACAAGCTAAAGCTAACAATTAATTGCGTACTGTTATCATAAATTTTTTTCCAACTTTTATCATCTCCATACGGTGGGAAGAACAAAAGAAGGATGAAAACGAGACATACATCCACATTTTTTTTATAACAATTATTGTTAAACATTTTTTATGTTACAGCTTCTTTTTGCGATTATGAATTCTACGTCCTAAAAAATGCTTACTTTGCCGGTTTACTTAATAAAAACTGCCTAGATCAATAAAATATCATCAGAGATTCAACTGCACAGTTCGCGGTTAGAATCACCTCGATTCCTGAGAATAAAATCACCGAGTTCCAGTTCGTGAACCTGTTTCTTATCGAGGCTTGAACTATGAATGAAATCGAATCGAAATTTTCTCAGCTGTTACAGCCCGCCTACGTTTAACTTACCATACTTCATGGGCGCACCCAGGATTTCAGTATGGGGGGGGGGGGGGAGTTGTCATTTCACAAGGGGGATCTGCGGGTCCTCCCCCGGAAAATTTTGAAAATTTAGCTCTTCTTAGACGCAAAATCTTCATCATGCGATATTGCGGAAGTATCTTCATCATGCTGATAGAAAGACGGAATCTTCAGGAAATCTAGATTTCAGAGGAAGATGAGCGAAATTAACAATTAAGAACATTGCTGTCGGGAAAGATGTGTTCCTCTAAGGAAAACAATGTTTCATGACATTGATATTTTTTTTTTACTCATTTCCTTTCCTATCTTTTCTTTTTCTCTCTTCCTCTTTTCCTCTTCTCTCTTTCTCTTTTCCTCCTTTTTTCCTTTCCTTTTCTCCTTTTTTTCTTCCTATGGGGGGCCTTGGCCCCCTTGGTCGCCCTCCCCTGGGTGCGCTTATGTCATATTTCGCGTTTTGCAAGCTGCGTGGAAAAAAAAGATCAGTGAAAATAACCATACGGATACCTGATTTTGGCACCTGCTAGACGTTATGGTAAACTTGGCCAGAAGCATGGTACATTTACCGATACTTTGAGTAAATTCGACATGCAATTAGGTAACATCACCTAGTACCTAGTCAAAACATAGGATACTTCAGGCCAAGTTTATACCATAACATCTAGCAGGTGCCATAATGAGGTATCGGTATGGTTATTTTCACTGATCTTTTTTCCGCGTGCCATAGAGCAGAAGAAGAAGTTGTCTGCGGTGTTCGCAATAATCTTTTTTCTGGATCCAATGTGCGTCACGCTAAAAAATAAACTACGATGAATTATGAGCTGATAAAAACGGAGGAAAAATAGAAAGAGGAAGAACGAACACCGTAGAGCGGGAGAGGGGGGAAAAGTAGCTGAACGATAAAAAAAAGGATCATAAAGTTGAAGAAGATGTCTTTCGATGGTGGGTTCGTTGGTACCCGGGTGAAAAGTTTAAAGTCAAAATCTTCCTATGTCATCACACCACCGCTGCTGCTTTTACAGCACTCGTCGACCGACCCCGTCAGCCGTGCCTCTTATCTGCTCATTTAGCGAATCGGAGAATTTCTCCCTCTTTATTGCGCCCCAACTTGGATAATCAGTTTTTATGACTCACTTAACCGCGTGCGGCCTTTCTTACAGTGTTGCCGTTTTTTTTGGATATTTCTTTTTCTTTATTCTATTTTATAATTTCATTTAACAGAGGCATAAGTGTCGAAAGTCAGATTATCCTAGTTTAAGCACTCAAATACGCTGTCAAAATTTCATGAAATGACTCTGTTGCAAACTTTTGCTAGAACGATGAAGAGTGTTTCATCGTCTGTAAAATCGCCCGGAAAGTCCATTGGTGGCATCAGAAAGTCTTGAAATGCGATAATAAACTCACAAAAGACGTTTTCATGAAATCCAAGATGGCGGTAAAATATTCAGCAATCTGTATGTATGCACCTTTAACATCTAAGGATTGCCAACGTTGACAACCTCATAGCTTATGCTATTTTTATTCTCATAGGATATGTGTTTATTTACGTTGTGATTGGGTGTGATCGATATTTTGAGGTTGACTATCCTTGGATGTTCGTGGTGCATGCATACAGGTTGCTCAATATTTTACCGCCATCTTTGATTTCATTAAACGTCTCTCGTGAGTTTTATACTGACCCATTACCCAACAGGCCCATTACCCACAATGCAAATTTCCCCCTTAGTGATGGTTTTGTTCTCCTCATTTTCCCCTCCAATCACCCACAGTGCAACTTTTTCGGACACCGATGGTTTTGTTCTCCTTCTTTTTTTTCTCCCGACTGCCCACAGTGCAACTTGTACCCACTGATTTACCTCACCAATTACCTCATTTCCCACAGCAATTGGCAGTGGCGGCTCGTGCAACATGGCAACAGTGTCATCCCTCCATTTGATTGTATGTAAAACAATCGATTCGAAAGTGAAGCAGCGCTTCACCAGCAATCGATTGTTAAACATAGATTCAAATGGATCGAAGACATTGTTGCCAAATGGCACGAGCCGCCACTGGCAATTGGTCCGTTCTTCTACCTCTCCTAGTAGACGGTTTTATTGCAAAGGCAACGGTTAGCCAACAATGCACTCATATGTAGCAATCAGTTGTAACAAAACTCGCGTAGCGTTTCCAAACTATCTCACTCACTCTTCCGTGACCCCCATGTATAATTGTATATATACTCATCCCTTTTTAGTGTTTTGTGATTTTCGCTAGTTTCAACATCAGATTGTACTTTATTTATTTGCTTGTAGAAAAAGTTTGCAAGAGCCCCATTCTACAGCTTCAAAAAATCGCAAATTACAAATGATCCTTCAAATAAGTACAAAAAAAATTTTAAAGGAAAATGAATAAACTAAAAAAAAAGGTGCCAAAAACTTAATTTTTAATCAATATCGCCCGTCACCATAGTTAGAGTCCCTATATGTAGAGAGTTATAAGACAAGTGAAATCATGAGCGCCGCCATTGGATGCGATTTTGCACATTTGCTTACATTCTGAGGCCGTTGTTGTGTTTTGCTCCACTGCAAAGATTACAGTTCCGCTAAGTTTGTAACGATGTAATCTTTCCCTGCTTTTGTTAATCGACATGTATTAACACTTTTTAATGATTCTTTTGAGATTTATGGACATTCTTGTGGTGCATTATGATTAAAATTAACAGATTCATCGCAAATTAACTTTTTTATCTATAAAAGACCGTTGGTAAACAAAACGAAAGTGCAAAATCGCATCCAATGGCGGCGTCCGTAGAGCCTAAAATTCATCGACCAATCAGAAGTTGACTACCCTCTTGTCTTAACTCTCTACATATAGGGACTCTAACCATAGTTACACCACAGCAAAAGCGTCACGAGCTTCAAAACGGAACGTCTTCAAAATACGCCCATTATAAATTGTACCATTAGTTAACAGATTGATGAAAGTTCAGGTTTAATATCTTAGAGCGCTTTCATTGACACGTTTCAGTTTTAATTTGAGTTGGGAAAAAAAGTTTCAAACCGCGAGCTGCGGAACTGAAAAGAGCAAAGATTGCGGTTGATTTTAAACGATGAACGATGTCGAAACGACCTCAATTCATCGCCCCCTGCAGTGAATTGGTGCACGGTCGAGGAGGGAGGAAAAAAAAAAAACAAAAAAAAAAACAAAAAAAGAACTTGTGAATGAATACATAGTTTTACCCTTGATTCAAACAAATAAAGAGGTTGAAACTTTTTTTTTTTTCAACCTCTTTTGCTCTCCGACCGCTACAATTACCCACTGAGCTGCATCGGAAACTTTGCAAACTTTCATTCAGAGTATACAAGTGACGGATGAAAAGTTTAACTTTGAATACCTCAAGCTTTGCGCTAATTTAATTTCTCCTTTCCATGGCTGATTATGTATGATCGGTTGCGGTGAAACCAGAGCGTAATATCCATTTCTCTAGCTGCGGAACGAGAGCTGAGCTATAGATGCATTTAATTGGCATTTAATTGAGGTGGACCTAGGTGGGCCAAAATATGACAAAAAAAAACTAAAATGAGGATGTGGTAATTTAAATAAAGCTATTTATTTGATAAACAACAATGGGGCTCTTGCAAACTTTTGCTACAGGCGCTTGAAGAGTTGATTCTCACATAAAAACCTGTAAAAATGACAATGAGTACACTAAAACATCACGAAATTCACTCTCAAAATTGGGCTTAATGGCGGATAGACGCAGATATGTAATAAGGTAAGTGACCCAAAGGTGGCCCGGCTCTTAAAGTGGCCCATCCCAGCTTATTACAGTTAATTACACAAATTGACGATAGAAGGCGTTAATTCTGAGTAGCAAGATGCTATCGCTTCTCCCATTCCAAAAATCAAGAGTATCGGGTGACTCAGTCGGTGCGGATCAGTGCAACGTCCATTTTCGCAGGTCTTCAGCTTATTTTCACGGAAGTAAACAATCGTAAAAGCTAAGCCCTTAAATTGATTCCTTCCACCTTTGACTTTCAATTCATCATAATCATTATAATTTCTGGTGTAACTAGGGTCTAGATTCCGTTTTTGAACGATAAAATAGCATATGAATACTTATTAATGAAATTTAAAAGGGGGTGCACACTTTTAGGCACAACAAAAATATTAGGGGTGGCCACCTTAGGTGCAGTTTTTGCGCAATGTCAAAACTCTACTTTTTTTCAAACGCAAAAAAAACCCTCAAAAACAAGCAAATTTTAGAAAAATGAAATCAACATGTGATAGCCAACTGTTTGAATAGTAAGTTGACATATTTAGTTTTTTTTTATCTCTCATGACTTATACGTGCATAATGGCCCCAAGTTATAGGTATGGCCACCTTTGGGTCACCTACCTTAGGAGATTCCTGTCTCAATTGTGGCATAGCTCTACGTGTTTCCGTAGAGTAAGTGCCAAATTAGACAAGAATCTCTAATGATACCTGCGTTGAACCGCCATTACCATCTTGCCGTTAAAGCAGTTACGCGAGTTTATTACTAAATTTTAGACTTTCTTATGGGGCTAGGTATTCGTGATTTTCGCTGGTTTTTACATCAGATTGGATTCTTCACTTTCCTTCTCACAGCAAAAGTTTGCAAGAGCCCCATTGAAACTAATTGCATTGGACAGAAATTGTCATAACTTGGTGAACAAATTTCATATGTCCTCGAAAGATTCGACCGTAGAGGTACAGAGGGACATCGCACTTAAAAAAAAAAAAAAAAAAAAAAAAAAAAAAAAAAAAAAAAGAAAGCAGGTCTGGTGTTTGCGATATACCCCGCTCAGAAACATGAAAGGTTAAAAAAAGCAATATACCTGAAGAACTATTGTAAATTAAGTGGTCCAAGAGTCAAAGTGAGTATACGACGTCACTATAGTGTAGTAAAGTAAAGTGCGTTCGAATGGAGTTGAAAAGGGGGTCATGTTATATGCGGAGTTATTCATAACCTGGATCGGTTGAATTTAGGAATAGGAGTGAGTCGTTACGTTTTCGCGTGGATGGGCATCAATTCATTTCCTTTTAGCATCTAATCGAATGGAACACTGAAGGGGCGAGGGCACTTACCCTGCAGATTGCCAGGTTGTGCGGAAGTTCTAGTAATACTTTCCTCGTATAAACTTCGATTATATCGATGTCTCCTCCACACTGGAAAAAAATCGCTGAACTCGTTAAAAGTGTGGACACCACTTATATACTGTTAGTTTAGCTATTTAAAATAGTTAAATTAACACGGCACTGAGTTAATTTAACTAATTTAAATAATCGAACTAACAATTTTCAAGTAGTGCCCATACTTTTAAGTATAAATAAGTTAAATTTAGCACTTTTTTTCAGTGCATATATATATGAGCCTGTTGGAAACAATCGATACTTCGGTGGTACTCAGTAGCTCCTCGTATAAACTTCGATTATATCGATGTCTCCTCCACACTGGAAAAAAATCGCTGAACTAGTTGAAAGTGTGGACACCACTTATATACTGTTAGTTTAGCTATTTAAAATAGTTAAATTAACACGGCACTGAGTTAATTTAACTAATTTAAATAATCGAACTAACAGTTTTCAAATAGTGCCCATACTTTTAAGTATAAATAAGTTAAATTTAGCACTTTTTTTCAGTGCATATATATATGAGCCTGTTGGAAACAATCGATACTTCGGTGGTACTCAGTAGCGCACCGAGAGTTTCTTCATCTCTCTCTTTTCTCCATTAAGAAACGTATGTTAGACAAGGATGGACAAGGGGATAAAACCCCCACTTTCTGTCCTTTTCCTACTTAAACATTCAAATAAGAAATGAGAGAGAAGGAAAAGATCCTGGTTGCGCCAGTGGTGGTACTATAACTTTGGAAAGAAAGTCCCTGATCGAAACTTTTATTGTTCATTTTTTCCATTGTTTTCTTTAGAAGTTTCAATTTTTCATGACGCATGTCAAGCATATCTTTTTAAAATAATCTCGCTATAGCAACCTCTATATAAAAATAGTCGGTCCTTTATACCGTGACTAAACAGACAGCAAATAAGACTCCTCTCCTACTCCTCCAAACTATTAAACTACGAGGGTTGTCCGTAAATTAAGGGCTCCAAAGCTGTTTCACATAGAAAAAATCATTTTATTGAAAAAACAAGTATTATACAGATTCTGAAAGCTTGAACTCTTAGCTTTTTTTCTACGTAGTCGTCATTACGATCAATACATTTTTCATGTCTCTCAGAAAGCTTTTACAAATTCGCGTCATACCCCTCTCCCGCCAACTCGCATAGTGAGGAATTGACAGCTTCTTCGAGCTCCTTAAGACCCCCAAGTGGTGTTTGAATTGGGGAGCAAATAATAGTTGCTTGGGGCCAAATCAGGACTATATGGAAGGTGGTCGATGGTTTCCCACCCGAATTTGGCGATGCGAACTGTCGTGACGAGGAGGACGTGAGTTGAAAGCGAGCGTTGTCATGGTGTAAACGGACTCCTTTGGTCAGTCAACCCCTCCTTTTGTTCTGTATGGCCCTGTGGCCTGTATTCTTGGACAAAAAAGGCGTTTTGCTGGTCGACTGCCTTGAAAGAGGTACGAAAATCAACGAGGAAAGGTACTGCAAAACACAAACAAAACTGCGCCAGGCCATACAGAACAAAAGGAGAGGTTGGCTGACCACCAAAGGAGTCAGTTTACACCATGAAAACGCTCGCTTTCAACTCACGTCCTCCTCGTCACGACAGTTCGCATCGCCAAATTCGGGTGGGAAACCATCGACCACCTTCCATATAGTCCTGATTTGGCCCCAAGCAACTATTATTTGCTCCCCAATTCAAACACCACTTGGGGGTCTTAAGGAGCTCGAAGAAGCTGTCAATTCCTCACTATGCGAGTTGGCGGGAGAAGGGTATGACGCGAATTTGAAAAAGCTTTCTGAGAGACATGAAAAATGTATTGATCTTAATGGCGACCACGTAGAAAAACACCCAAGAGTTCAAGCTTTCAGAATCTGTACATGTTTTTTCAATAAAAAGATTTTTTCTATGTGAAACAGCTTTGGAGACCTTAATTTACGGACAACCCTCGTATTAAACCTTACTTGTGTAAAATTATTATTATTAATTAAAAAAAAATGAAAAAAATAAATTAAATTAAATTGAATTATTATTATTATTATTTGGTTGACGAAACTATGAATCAATACATTAACTTTTGTTACCAATTATTTAAGTAACAACGCACATTAAAGAGACATTATGCTTAGTTTTTAAACACTTGAAAGCAGCAAAAATTGTATAGAGATTGCCTGGATTGAAAACAGTAAACATTTCGGTCAGAGTACTCTCTTTTGTAGGTCATAGTAAATGTGCGACCCCAAAGGATTGATACTTTTGCAAAGCTTCAAACGGAAGAAAAATTATGTAATCGGTGGAGCTTCGTTTTCATCAAAGAGTAAACAAGAGTCCCAACAAAACGGTAGGAAAGTGTGGCAGGTCAGGTTAGGTTGGCGATATCGAAAATGTGGCCTCTGATTGGCTGGCGAAAGCCTGGGCTCTGTGAGGTCGCTCTCATGGAGATTAACATGGGGTTTTCGACTTTGCCTCATTTAAAGTCAAATTCCAAGAAAACTATTGCTCCTTACCTTCGGGAAATTCAAATTATATATTTTTTTAAGGATATAACGAAGATATTGATGGGTCATACATATATCTCTTCTTCGAAAAATTAACAGAACAATGTGAATTTGAAAGTAAAGTTACGGGCAATTTTTTCCGCCGTCACGTCCGATTGTGAGCCGCTTAAACTTCGTATTATTTCGATTATTTGCGTTTAAATCTTCAGGTTTCTTCATGAAATCGGCGTATTTTCTTTCAATCGATGAATTTTACATGCATTTTAAACCATCTGCATTACACTAAAACAAGAAAACTGGAAAAAACAACTACTACACCACACACTCAGCCCGACCTGTGCGAAGAGTGGGAAACACGACAAAAAATTACCCGTAAGTTTACTTTCAAATTCATATCCTTCTGTTACTTTTTCAATAAAGTGATATGTATGACCCATTCAATCTCTTTGTAATAGTCTCAAAAAATATAATTTAAATTTCCCGAAGGTTAGGAGAAATAATTTTCCTGAAATTTAACTTTAAATGAAGCAAAGTCGAAAATCCCATGTTAAATTTCCATAAGAGCGATTTCACACTCACAGGGCCCAGGCTTTCGCCAGCCAATCAGAGGCCGTACATTCGATAGTGACATTCGATTGTAATTCGACTATGCCACGCTCTCCAACCGTTTTGTTGGGACTCTTGTTTACACTCTTTGAGTCGAAGACATTGAAAGCTCCTCACGAAGGAGTCAATGAGGGAAAAGCAAAGAAGAAGAACGTATATGAGACCGGAATGCCGGAGAATCTGTCTTTCCACCACTTGCACTGGTCTATCGTTGAATTAACCTTCGAATTCGTTCAGGCAGTTGGCTCGTTTCAAACGCATTAACCCTTGTGAGCCTAAGGGGGGGTACATTTGTACCCCAGGCCAGTTTTTTTGACGCCATTTTGTCAAAACTGCTCAAAATTTTTTGGGACTTCATGACATTTTAAGTTAGGATACTTAGAACACGTCTACCAAATTTCATTAATTTTATGAATTTTTGTCGATATTATAGAAATTTAAAGTGTTGGGGGTACAATATACCCCCCTTTGTCCTGCCAGTTTTAAGTTTGGAACCATCTTTTACAGTGAATTTTACGGAAATTTTATGTAGATTAAGAATATTAAGTCAGATCATTGAAAAAAAATTGGAAATTTATCAAAAATGGAAAAATAATATGGTACCTCATTTCATTTTTTCCATTTGTTTTATTTTGACATTTTTTTTAAAAGTAGGTGTAAATTTGGCAACATAGCAAAAATTTACTCAAATTTCACATAAATTACTCTCTTAGGGTACTAAGTACATAATCCATCCATTAAAGTTTCAAAATTATTGATACTGACTGTGCTGCATGAAAATATCCTTGGGGTACAAAAATACCCCCCCTTAGTCCTTTGTGTTACCGAAATACCTTAGGCTCACAAGGGTTAAATAAACGCTATCTTGTCGGTTCTCCCTATACAAAAATTCTCATCAAAAGATTCCATTGCGGAGAATAACTTGAGTGACAAAGAGAAAGGGTAGATAACTGTTCGTACGCGATGGTCTTGGAATAGCATAACCTTCAAATTGAAGGCGCTTTTATCGAGAGTCCGCGTGTTTCCATTCTATCCACTATCCAGCGAGCTAGCAATAAAGATCGGCTGCCGGCCGCGCAACTTCATAAGGATTGACTTCGAACGACGTAAAATTCCTTAATTCAGGATGCATATAAAGTATATCGAGTCCGCACTTTTGCTACATCAATATAACTTATTGTTACTAACGTAAATTTGGGCGAAAATAACGATGCGCACATTAAAAACATTCAAAATTCACTCATTAACTCAGAAAATACCTTCCATACAAAAATATACCTTCCGCTACACTAGACACTATATCACCGACTTATAACTACATAGATGAAACCATCTCGTTTATGGAAACATAAACAGAACTTACAAACATTTGAGTGTTTCGATTAGATGCGTATATTTCTTATACTATATTGTAATCTTTGATAAACCGAAAAGACCAGACAGCAAATGTAGCCAATAGTTCATGTATTTAGGAGGGAATTCCATCATTTTGTAGTTACGATGTTGTTCACTTATGCACGGTGGTTCCGTCTATATAGTAGTATACCGGTGCAAATAGTGTCTAGTGAGTAGCGCGGGCTGTTTGAAATTGAAGTGATTTCCTGAGTTAATGAGTGGATTTTGAACGTTTTTAATGTGCGCATCATTATTTTCCCCGAATTTTACATAAGAATCAAGGTTCTATATTGTTGGAGCAAAAGTATGCAACAGACCCATTATCTATTAAGGGACTCTAAGAAAACGAAATAAAATAAAAGGAATAGTAAGTTGGTTTCAAGTGTAATGCTAGGTACGTCAATTTATTGACGCAACATTTATGCATTATGCAACTGCTTATGTTATAGAGGGAGACAGAGATATCCAGATTGGGTAGGATATACGCTATGCACAAGTTTCCATTTTACACATGTGTCCGGTGCATTGCATATTGCATACTCTGCAGGCCGGATATGTATTCCTCCGCTAGTCTACGGGGAATAACGTAGTTTTCTTTGAACAATGTGTGAAAACGGTGGATACATAGGATTGGTTGATCCAGCAATCTGGCAACTGCGCATTCTTCCCATTTGAATGCATGATAAACAATCGATTCTTGAAGGGGATAAGCCGCGAGACCATTCGACTCTCTCCCTTGTATTCAAATGGGAAGAATACACTGTTGCTGGATTGCTGGATCCGCCTATGGACAGATGCAATGGGGCTTTTGCAAACTTTGGCTTTAAGCAAATA
>VMOF01000379.1:1823927-2076053 GCA_011764245.1 Trialeurodes vaporariorum
TGCATTCAAAAGGGGACCCCCGGGTTTTTTAACTTTTTCATCTAGGCTTTCATCAAGGGCATCTTTTGACTCTTAAACATGGGAAAAAGGGATGTCACCAAACCCCCCTTGTGACCCCTCTATCGATTCAGCTTGGCGAATGGAGTCGATCGCCCTCAAGGGTTTTCATATCTTTTGCATCTGAGGTTTTTTCACTCAGCACGTCTATACTTTGCTCTTAAACATGGGCAAAAAGGTGATGTCACCAAAACCCCCCCCTTTTGACCCCCCTATCGATTCAGCTTGGCGAAGGAGTCGATCGCCCTCAAGGGGTTTTTATATCTTTTGCATCTGAGGTTCTTTCACTCACGCACGTCTATACTTATGACTCTTAAACATGGGCAAAAAGGTGATGGGCACCAAAACCCCCTTGTGACCCCTCTATCGATTCAGCTTGGCGAATGGAGTCGATCGCCCTCAAGGGTTTCATATCTTTTGCATCTGAGGTTCTTTCACTCACGCACGTCTATACTTATGACTCTTAAACATGGGCAAAAAGGTGATGTCACCAAAACCCCCCTTGTGACCCCTCTATCGATTCAGCTTGGCGAATGGAGTCGATCGCCCCCAAGGGTTTTCATATCTTTTGCATCTGAGGCTCTTTCACTCATGCACGTCTATACTTATGACTCTTAAACATGGGCAAAAAGGTGATGTCACCAAAACCCCCCTTGTGACCCCTCTATCGATTCAGCTTGGCGAATGGAGTCGATCGCCCTCAAGGGTTTTCATATCTTTTGCATCTGAGGCTCTTTCACTCATGCACGTCTATACTTATGACTCTTAAACATGGGCAAAAAGGTGATGTCACCAAAACCCCCCTTGTGACCCCTTTATCGATTCAGCTTGGCGAATGGAGTCGATCGCCCTCAAGGGTTTTCATATCTTTTGCATCTGCGAGGCTCTTTCACTCATGCACGTCTATACTTATGACTCTTAAACCCTGGGCAAAAAGGTGATGTCACCAAACCCCCCTTGTGACCCCTTTATCGATTCAGCTTGGCGAATGGAGTCGATCGCCCTCAAGGGTTTTCATATCTTTTGCATCTGCGAGGCTCTTTCACTCATGCACGTCTATACTTATGACTCTTAAACATGGGCAAAAAGGTGATGTCACCAAAACCCCCCTTGTGACCCCTCTATCGATTCAGCTTGGCGAATGGAGTCGATCGCCCTCAAGGGTTTTCATATCTTTTGCATCTGAGGCTCTTTCACTCAGCACGTCTATACTTATGACTCTTAAACATGGGGAAAAAGGTGATGTCACCAAAACCCCCCTTGTGACCCCCCTTTTTCGATTCAGCTTGGCGAATGGAGTCGATCGCCCTCAAGGGTTTTCATATCTTTTGCATCTGGGGGCTCTTTCACTCATGCACGTCTATACTTATGACTCTTAAACATGGGCAAAAAGGTGATGTCACCAACACCCCCCTTGTGACCCCTCTATCGATTCAGCTTGGCGAATGGAGTCGATCGCCCTCAAGGGTTTTCATATCTTTTGCATCTGAGGCTCTTTCACTCACGCACGTCTATACTTATGACTCTTAAACATGGGCAAAACGGTGATGTCACCAAAACCCCCCTTGTGACCCCTCACGGAAAAAAATTATTTGGTTGATCCAAGAAAAATGAAGTTGTAAAATAAACTAAGTGTTTTTTTGTGGGCACCCTCCAATGAGGTGATGCAACAAAAGAGATATGTTAATTTGACAAAGAAATTTTTTAGTTGAACAACCATTTAGTAACTTTTGCAAACCAAAAAAAATTTTTTTTTTAAAATTTAACCAAAAAAAATTTTTGGGTTAATTTACCCATCAATTTTTTGTGAACTGATCTGGACTTTGGGTGAATTAACAAAAAATTTTTTCTATCGTACGGATCATTTTAGCAATGTCCCCCTGGAAACGCATGTAGTCATATACATACCCTTAACCAATACCAACAAGACAACAATCGCAGAAAAAAAAAAATTCACAAATTATAACAGATGAAAAATAAGGTTAAGATTGAATTTAGTGAACGAAAATTATGCGGGGAAAAATTTTCATTCAAAAAAATTTAATACATTACAATTTAGCGTCACCGATAATATTACCTGTCGAAATTCGAGAAATAAGTATGTTAGGCAAAAAAAAAAGGGCCCAAAAATAAAAACAGCGTACCCAAAAATTTCAAGAAAAAAAAGTATCATTCAAAGAAATCCGATCTAAAGAGATGCGCTCAGACCATAGTGCGAGCCGCGATCCGAGAGCCAGCGTGGCAACGGGGAGAATCCCGTATTGATCGAGCGAGAATCTCTCATTTTCGGACACCCCTTTTTAAAGGGTCAAAATGGTTTTTTTTTAAAGTTTAATAAAATTAGTGATTTTCCTAAGTGCCCCCCCCATGGTACTGCAAAAAAATAAAAAAAAATGATAACTCAAGAACTACTGTACTTTGAAGATCACCTAAAAGTAGAGATCAAAATTTCAAAACGATTGGTATATATACAAATATTCTTCCATTCTGTACCACGGCAGCACAGAAGCGTCTAAGGTGACAGTGACGTCATGAGCGCGAGATAGAGTGCGCGTCGTGTGGAACAGTCCTTCCGTTCACTGTGTAATTCCACCCTTTCGGGCGTTCCCGCAGTGCAAAGGGAAATAGGGAGGGATCGACCAACGCCGGTCGAAGTAAAGTTACTTTGGTTAATTCACTTAGAAACTTTTAGATTGTACCAACTAGATGTCTAGTTAATTCAACTAATACAGGTAGGAAGTAGCAACTAAATTGCTGATTAAAAGGACTATAAACCTTTGTTCTTTTCACCTAAACGCTTCGTTCTTTTAACCAAAAAGTTTTTGGTTTTTTATCCACCAACTTAGTGGTCCATTTTTCCCAAAAAAGTGGTTTTGGGTTAAAACAACTTCATATGAGGTTACTTCAACCAACATTTTTTTTCAGTGCTTTATCGATTCAGCTTGGCGAATGGAGTCGATCGCCCTCAAGGGTTTTCATATCTTTTGCATCTGCGAGGCTCTTTCACTCATGCACGTCTATACTTATGACTCTTAAACATGGGCAAAAAGGTGATGTCACCAAAACCCCCCTTGTGACCCCTCTATCGATTCAGCTTGGCGAATGGAGTCGATCGCCCTCAAGGGTTTTCATATCTTTTGCATCTGAGGCTCTTTCACTCACGCACGTCTATACTTATGACTCTTAAACATGGGCAAAACGGTGATGTCACCAAAACCCCCCTTGTGACCCCTTTATCGATTCAGCTTGGCGAATGGAGTCGATCGCCCTCAAGGGTTTTCATATCTTTTGCATCTGCGAGGCTCTTTCACTCATGCATAAACAATACTCGAAAACTAGATTGGGATAATGAGGGGGGGGGCTCCCAAGAGAAGTATTGATTAGGAGCCAGGAGCCTTCACTCGTTTCGTTCCGCCACTGATCTAATTGCAGCTTTCTCCACGATGAATCACGTATCTCACCATAGGCTTGTAGCGATTAGGTAGGACTCCTAATTTATTTTCAATTTTACATAAAAATTAATTGATCCTCTTCAAAAATGCAGCAAATGTGTACAAAAAAAAAAAAAAAAAAAAAAAAAAAAAAAAAAAAGCAGGGAAAATTCTAACACGCAGGTGTTGGAAAAGCGTGCCACTAAAGTCTGAACAGCTTTAATGCTTTTGCTAGCAATGATAATTCATCAAAGAGGAACCACGTGGCATGGAGCTGATCTCGAGAAAATTAAGTCCAAAGTTGAAGAGCTAGCATTTAAACAAAAAACTCGGAATTACTTACGTTTTGATTTCATACAACTACCGTGTTTTGTTTTTGCTTTTCAACACCGGAAAAAGGAATTTCCTATGCAGGAAGGTCCCTACTTAATTTTTAGCTTTTAAAGTGATTTGGGTTCCTTTCTTCTTTTTTTTTTGGCATAATCACGAAAACCGAATCTCTAAAAGAAACCAAACGGCAGAGTTGGTTTACACTGTTGATATTTTTAAATCCGTTAATCCGGACTTAAGTTCGTTCCCAATTCTATAAAAGGAACCAAGTCGGAGTTGGTTCCTTACGTGACTCGGATTAAGGTTTAAGAAAAAGGAACCAAGTTCTCATTTAATTTCATCATATGGACAATGACTTCAATGATGCTCACCAGCTCACGTTTACCTGGAATTTTGACGGGAAATAGTTGTCATTAGAAGAAGCACTTGTTGCTTCGAGATTCAGTATTGCTAGGTCTATCAATCAATAACTCAATTTTATCAAAAATGTCACTCAGTTCTTTTGTGACAAGTGCTGTCCAATTGAGCTTGTTTGGTGAGAAATTATGAAAAAAATAAATTTAGATCAGATGTATCTATAAGGAGATGAGTCAAAGGCGTTGTTTTGTGTGTTTGTTTTAAGCGTGCCGTATTTATACGGTACGCTTTTTGGTTTCATTTTCATATCTAATATATAGGTTGCATGCTTTCCTTATGGCAAAACCTTGGCGGGAAAGGTTTGAAAAATTAAAAACGTGTTTTCTTAAAACTGGCTCCATTAATCGTTAATTTATTGCTGCAATCCAGGAGGTCTCGGCGTCTATTTTCTTAAAATTGTAAAAGTTTTGGTATTCCTGTTAATTTCAATAAGTTATTAAGCGTCAAAGTCGAATTCCTTTGAACGAGAATTCCATACAGGTCCAGCAACCTAAGTCATTTGTGCCAACCTATGAGTCAAAATTCCAAGGCAGGAGGGGGTGGAAACATCCTTCACAGAAACCCTCTTTGCCCCTCGGCTTTGGGCTCCACCGGTCACGAGATTTCTTCACGGTTCATTAAGCGGAGAGATTTGTGAATGTGGGGAGAGAGAGGGTGTTAGAGAGGTTTTGTTTCTCAGGACTCGCACGGTCTGAGGACTCATATAAAAGTGTCAAAATCTATTTGACGAGGGTTTCGAAAAGAAGTGACGCCGAGGTATGGATGAAGAGCGGGAGAGGTATAGAAAAGAGAGGGGCTCATTCATATCCTTAAATAGACCTGTGTAGTGATGTCGTCACGATCAAAATTGGTTCCAAACAAATGCTCTATCTCAGTCAATCTCGTTGATTTACCTGTAAGAAATCAGATCCAAATTTTCGAACGCAAATTCATGCTAGTTAAAGAACAGTTTTCTCAAATTTTATTGCACCATTAGACTCCACGTACCTTAAAGTATCTATTCACTCTAACATAATTCCTAAAAGATCACATGTGAAGTTACAATCACAGTTATACCGAAAGATGTTCTACGTTTTGTCCTCGTCTTACTCACGGTCTCTTATGGGGTTATCACCGTCATGACACTCAATCATTCTAACTTCTCTTCGTATCGAAGCTATTGTTCGAGGTATAACACATGTCGTGATGGTGCTGATGAGCCTATATCCTAGAATTTTGTGCTCATTAGAAACTGTGAGTCTGACAAGGACAAAACATAAGACTTTCTTCGATAATACTGTGATTGTGCATTGATGCGCGATGTTTCAAAAAGTTTGTGGAGCAGGCTCATATTTATTACTGAGAAAAAGTGGCTGTTAAAACTGTAAGAATAGAACAATAGATGTGTTTCGCCTTATTTCAATCATGAGACCTATCGTTGCTATAGTCAGCGCGCTTGAATTTACACGAATTCCGATTGTGTCTATGGAATTTCGATTATTTCTATGGGAAATAAAGCGCGGGAATATATATCCTATCGGAAAATTCATCGAAACAATCGGAAATTTTTATAAGAACCGTGGAACCGAATGGTGTGATAAACACAACTGTGCAAAAGTACATGTTGTTTACTAGCACTTGTATTGATTTGGATCGTGTTTCATATGGGAAAACCCACGAGAGCGAGTGAGACGGAGCCTTTTTTTGGAACCAATTTTTTTCATGACGTCACATTAAACAGGTCTTGGTCATTGGACAAGACCAAGGGGACATACAGTAGGCTGGGCCAAAAAAAGCGAATTTCGGATTTCGAAAACGCAATAGCAAAAAAAAGTTGCTCTAAGTGGTCCTAAAGACGTGTGTAAAATTGCAGCCCTGAAAAATAATTTTTACTATCGCCGCAACGCCTTTGAAATTTCGTCAATTTTGCGAAAAAAGCCAAAATTTCAAAATTTTTTGACGATTTGGCAACCGTGTTTTGAGGTCGATATTCACCGATATTTTGCCTCACACCAGCTCTAATACACTTGTCATCAACTTATTTTTGCTTATTTTGAGGGTTGGTGCCCCCAAACCCCCCTTCTCAAAGGTCCTAAAAATCGCTGAAAATTCCGAAAAAACCCCGATCCTGAGAAACGTTTAGGAACTGTCAAAGGAATCTAAAAATGATAAAACGGGTATGTATCCCCGGTTTTATGGCAAAAGTGGGGTGGCTCCAGAGGGGGGGGTAGGATGCCCCCCCATCACTACCCCCTCCCTCAACCCCCCCCCCCCCCCCCCCCACCAACACCACACCAGCCTCAGGACCTATCTCGGTTTTTTGATGTGCTTTCTCCCCTACGCGACAGCAGTCTAGCTTGCATGTATTCAATTATGTACAATGGGGATATAAATTATTGTTTAGAATGTTTTTCGGCAAAACAGGTGTGATAGTTACTTAATTTTAAAAATCAAAATTCAGCTCTCCCCACCCCAAAATTTTGTCATCACTCTATATGTGCCACAGCTTGCCAAAAAGCGGTTTCCGCAAAAAAAACGATTTGCACCTCTTCAAAACGGAAACGTTGTTCATTTTGAAGCATTATGTTCAAGTCTCCCAATTTCAGAAGTTTTAAACTATCCCCCATTCAAAGCAATGCAAAAGACAGAGACCGAAACAGGTCCGCCATCTTGAAAACTCACCGAAATTGACCGAAAAAATGTTTCCATTGACTCTTATGAGAGTTTACATTCTGATTGCATTCTTCTGTGATATTGCTTCATTTACAACGATAAAAATTTTATATCATTGGGATGATTCATTGGAATTGACTATTATGATCACGATCCTAATGGTAGCTGTACCTCAGAATGAAGTTCTCCTCCTTGCAACCATCCCCAAACTCAAAACCATGTTACTAAGCAGACATAGTCCATCAACGCATGAATCACTGTACTTCCTCGGGAACCAGTGTAGCGCCTAACCATTTATAAAAATGTAACAAACTCTTATCGTCAAAAATTCCAACAGGATTCAATTTATAACCAAGCGTTTCCTTTCCTTCAAATCTCTTATGGACACAGACTCTTCACACAGGCTCGGGTTGTTTGTCTCAATTTTTTGTCCATTAAATTTAAAAAATTAAATTTGTGACAAATACTTTTGAAACTAATTATAAACCAATGGTCAAGTGGTTTAGAGTGGCTATCTGGACACATATTAATACCTTTGACTGTCTCTTACGGAAGGATTTGCATGCGATAAATAAAGAAACTGCCACATGACAGAAATTTGGGGATGGTTGCAAGGAGGAGAACTTCATTCTGAGGTACAGCTACCATTAGGATCGTGATCGTAATAGTCAATTCCAATGATTCATCCCCAATGATATAAAATTATTATCGTTGTAAATGAGGCAATATCACAGAAGAATGCAATCAGAATGTAAACTCTCATAAGAGTCAATGGAAACATTTTTTCGGTCAATTTCGGTGAGTTTTCAAGATGGCGGACCTGTTTCGGTCTCTGTCTTTTGCATTGCTTTGAATGGGGGATAGTTTAAAACTTCTGAAATTGGGAGACTTGAACATAATGCTTCAAAATGAACAGACGTTTCCGTTTTGAAGAGGTGCAAATCGTTTTTTTGCGGAAACCGCTTTTTTGGCAAGCTGTGGCACATATAGAGTGATGACAAAATTTTAGGGTGGGGAGAGCTGAATTTTGATTTTTAAAATTAAGTAACTATCACACCTGTTTTGCCGAAAAACATTCTAAACAATAAATTTATATCCCCATTGTACATAATTGAATACATGCAAAGCTAGACTGCTGTCGCGTAGGGGAGAAAGCACATCAAAATACCGAGATAGGTCCTGAGGCTGGTGTGGTGTTGGTGGGGGGGGGGGGGGTTGAGGGAGGGGATAGTGATGGGGGAGCATCCTACCCCCCCTCTGGAGCCACCCCACTTTTGCCATAAAACCGGGTATACATACCCGTTTTTATCATTTTTAGATTCCTTTGACAGTTCCTAAACGTTTCTCAGGATCGGGGTTTTTTCGGAATTTTCAGCGATTTTTAGGACCTTTGAGAAGGGGGTTAGGGGGCACCAACCCTCAAAATAAGCAAAACTAAGTTGATGACAAGTGTATTAGAGCTGGTGTGAGGCAAAATATCGGTGAATATCGACCTCAAAACACGGTTGCCAAATCGTCAAAAATTGTGAAATTTTGGCTTTTTTCGCAAAATTGACGAAATTTCAAAGGCGTTGCGGCGATAGTAAAAATTATTTTTCAGGGCTGCAATTTTACACACGTCTTTAGGACCACTTAGAGCAACTTTTTTTTGCTATTGCGTTTTCGAAATCCGAAATTCGCTTTTTTCGGCCCAGCCTAACATACAGGGGATCTGCAAATTGAAAACCCCTTAATGAGCGTCTATGCAATCAAGGGATTTTTGTGGAAATTTTGGGCGTTTTGTTGAAAAAAAGGTTTTTAAAATCCAGAACAAAGAGAGGGGGGTAAAATTCGCATTAATAGCTCTAAAAAGTGAGAGGGGCTGTCAGGTGTCTTCCACCCCTGGACAGCCTCCTCGCTGTGGCTATGGAATTGACTTTGGAATAACTTATTTACCTATCCTAAAACGTTTCTCGCGTGTACAGTATTTTTTACTGGAAGCTTCTTCAAATTTTGGAAATTATAGGTCCATATGGAACTTTGCTTTTCCAACACGCAAAATGATATCGGCCGACGGCAACAGAAAAAGACATAATATTACAATGCGTTATAATGAATAATGGCTTAGTTTTGACTGTAAACTTTCGATACTTTTCAACAAAATAAATGGGGGGAGGGGGAATTAAAATCCACAAACGTCTTAAACCTCCACGTCTACTAATCTATACCCCTAGAATGCTTGACGTGTAAAGGGCACCTGAAATGGTTAGTGCTGTATATTAAAGGATTATTTTTTCATGAATTTGCAAGTGTTCCATTTATGCATATTACATATCTACATCGTGACAATCGCAATAAGTGCTGACAGCACCTAAAACGGAAAAAAAGAAGAAGAAAAAACTGTTTATTATTTAGAATCACGGCTTTTCCAAATATGACACTTTTTGACTTCAAATGAGCGCAACCTCATTTGTGATCCCTGTGCAAGCCATTTAAAAGGTGGAGAAAATATATATTGTCTCTACTTCATGTGGGTGAAAAAGATCGAGCTAGCCTTATCAAATAATTTTCTCTTTTCAGCTTTCAATGGGTTTGTTGCAAAATTTTGCTACAGCGCTATAGAGTTTTGATTCTGATGTAAAATCGCCTGAAAATTACATCGGTGGCATCAAATAGTCATAAAATCCATTAATAAACTCACAAAACGCATTATAAAGAAAGCCAAGATGACAGTCGTAAAGCCAAACAATATGTGCACGCGCATACGACGAACATCAAAGATAGGCGACCCATTTTCCTCTTTTTCGTTGAAAGGGGGGGAAAAGAAAATATCTCTACAGTCCAACTGTGATTTTAAAAATGTGCATGGTCAAGATGTTGTCTTCTGTGAAGGGGCCAAGGGGGGGGGGGCAAAATATCAAGAACAGGGTGTTTCAAATTTAAGTGCCAAACTTATGGAGTGTATTTTTGGGGTCAACATATATATAATACTTTATTTTCCTACATGAATATGTGCTGCAAATGTTTCTCTTCTGAGCTAGAGCCCTCCAAAGTTTTGAAAACAAAAAAACAACGCCTTTGACTCATCTCCTTATAGATAGATCTGATCTTAATTTATTTTTTTCATCATTTCTCACCAAACAAGCTCAATTGGACAGCACTTGTCGCAAAAGAACCGAGTGACATTTTTGATAAAATTGAGTTATTGATTGATAGAGCTAGCAATACTGAATCTCGAAGCAACAAGTGCTTCTTCTAAGAACAACTATTTCCTGTCAAAATTCCAGGTAAAAGTGAGCTGGTGAGCCTCATTGAAGTCATTGTCCATATGATGAAATAAAATGAGAACTCGATTCCTTTTTCTTCAACCTTAATCCGAGTCACGTAAGGAACCAACTCCGACTTGGTTCCTTTTATAGAATTGGGAACGGACTTAAGTCCAGATTAACGGATTTTAAAATATCAACAGTGTAAACCAACTCTGCCGTTTGGGTTCTCTTAGAGATTCGTTTTTCGTGATTATGCCAAACAAAAAGAAGAAAGGAACCAAGTCACTTTAAACGCTAAAAATTAAGTAGGTACCTTTCCTTCATAGGAAATTCCACTTTTCCGGTGTTGAAATGCAAAAACATAACACGGTAGTTGTATGAAATCAAAACGTAAGTAATTCCGAGTTTTTTGTTTAAATGCTAGCTCTTCAACTTTGGACTCAATTTTCTCGAGATCAGCTCCATGTCACGTGGTTCCTCTTTGATGAATTATCATTGCTAGCAAAAGCATTCAAGCTGTTCAGACTTTAGTGGCACGCTTTTGCAACACCTGCGTGTTGGAATTTTCCCTGCTTGTTTTGTTTTTTTGTTTTCAAAACTTTGGAGGGCTCTAGCTCAGAAGAGAAACATTTGCAGCACATATTCATGTAGGAAAATAAAGTATTATATATATGTTGACCCCAAAAATACACTCCATAAGTTTGGCACTTAAATTTGAAACACCCTGTTCTTGATATTTTGCCCCCCCCCCCTTGGCCCCTTCACAGAAGACAACATCTTGACCATGCACATTTTTAAAATCACAGTTGGACTGTAGAGATATTTTCTTTTCCCCCCCTTTCAACGAAAAAGAGGAAAATGGGTCGCCTATCTTTGATGTTCGTCGTATGCGCGTGCACATATTGTTTGGCTTTACGACTGTCATCTTGGCTTTCTTTATAATGCGTTTTGTGAGTTTATTAATGGATTTTATGACTATTTGATGCCGCCAATGTAATTTTCAGGCGATTTTACATAAAAATCAAAACTCAATAGCGCTGTAGCAAAAGTTTGCAACAAACCCATTGAAAGCTGAAAAGAGAAAATTATTTGATAAGGCTCGATCTTTTTTACCCACATAAAGTGTAGACAATAGATATTTCTAAATCCCTCCACCTTTTAAACGGCTTGTTCAGGGATCAAAAATAAAGTTGCGTTCTTTTGAAGACAAAGAGTGTCATTTTCGGAAAAGCAGTGATTCTAAATAATAAACAGTTTTTTCTTCTTCTTTTTTTCCGTTTTAGGTGCTGTCAGCACTTATTGCGATTGTCACGATGTAGATATGTAATATACATAAATGGAACACTTGCGAATTCATGAAAAAATAATCCTTTAATATACAGAACTAACCATTTCAGGTGCCCTTTACACGTCAAGCATTCTAGGGGTATAGATTAGTAGGTGTGGAGGTTTAAGACGTTTGTGGATTTTAATTCCCCCTCCCCCCATTTATTTTGTTGAAAAGTATCGAAAGTTTACAGTTAAAATTAAGCCATTATTCATTATAACGCATTGTAATATTATTTTTTTTTTCTGTTGCCGTCGGTCGATATCATTTTTCGTGTTGGAAAAGCAAAGTTCCATATGGACCTATAATTTCCAAAATTTGAAGAAGCTTCCAGTAAAAAATACTGTACACGCGAGAAACTTTTTAGGATAGGTAAATAAGTTATTCCAGAGTCAATTCCATAGCCGCAGCGAGGAGGCTGTCCAGGGGTGGAAGACACGTGACAGCCCCTCTCACTTTTTAGAGCTATCAATGCGAATTTTACCCCCCTCCCTTTGTTCTGGATTTTAAAAACCTTTTTTTCAACAAAACGCCAAAAATGTCCTCAAAAAAATCCCTTGATTGCATAGACGCTCATAAAGGGGTTTTCAATTTGCCGATCCCCCAGAATTTCAAATGTTTCCAATGACCAAGACCCGTTTAGTGTGACGTACGTCATGAAAAAAATTGGTTCCAAAAAAAGGCTCCGTCTCACTCGCTCTCGTGGGTTTTCCCATATGAAACACGATCCAAATCAAATACAAGTGCTAGTAAACAACATGTACTTTGCACCAGTTGTGTTTATCACACCATTCGGTTCCACGGTTCTTATAAAAATTTCCGATTGTTTCGATGAATTTTCCGATAGGATATATATTCCCGCGCTTTATTTCCCATAGAAATAATCGAAATTCCATAGACACAATCGGAATTCGTGTAAATTCAAGCGCGCTGACTATAGCAACGATAGGTCTCATGATTGAAATAAGGCGAAACACATCTATTGTTCTATTCTTACAGTTTTAACAGCCACTTTTTTCTCAGTGATAAAATATGAGCCTGCTCCCACAAACTTTTTGAAACATCGCGCATCAATGCACAATCACAGTATTATCGAAGAAAGTCTTATGTTTTGTCCTTGTCAGACTCATAGTTTCTAATGAGCACAAAATTCTAGGATATAGGCTCATCAGCACCATCACGACATGTGTTATACCTCGAACAATAGCTTCGATACGAAGAGAAGTTAGAATGATTGAGTGTCATGACGGTGATAACCCCATAAGAGACCGTGAGTAAGACGAGGACAAAACGTAGAACATCTTTCGGTATAACTGTGATTGTAACTTCACATGTGATCTTTTAGGAATTATGTTAGAGTGAATAGATACTTTAAGGTACGTGGAATCTAATAATGCAATAAAATTTGAGAAAACTGTTCTTTAACTAGCATGAATTTGCGTTCGAAAATTTGGATCTGATTTCTTATAGGTAAATCAACGAGAGTGAGAGATAGAGCATTTCTTTGGAACCAATTCTGACCGTGACGTCATCACTAAACAGGTCTACTTAAGGATATGAATGAGTCCCTCTCTTTTCTATACCCCTCCCGCTCTTCATCAATACCTCGTCGCTTCTTATCGATGTACCCTCGTCAAACAGATTTTGACACTTTTACGATGCGTGTCCTGAACGCTTAATGCACCGTGAAGAAATCTTGAGACCGGTGAAGCCCAAAGGTGAGGGGCAAAGAGGGTTTCTGTGAAGGGTTTTTCCACCCCCCTCCTGCCTTGGAATTTCGACTCATAGGTTGGCACAAATGACTTAGGTTGCTGGACCTGTATGGAATCCTCGTTTGAAGGAATTCGACTTTGACGCCTAATAACTTATTGAAATTAACAGGAATACCAAAACTTTTACAATTTTAAGAAAATAGACGCCGAGACCTCCTGGATTGCAGCAATAAATTAACGATTAATGAAACCAGTTTTAAGAAAACACGTTTTTAATTTTTCAAACCTTTCCCGCCAAGGTTTTGCCATAAGCAAAGCATGCAACCTATATATTAGATATGAAAAT
Source organism: Trialeurodes vaporariorum (assembly GCA_011764245.1). Taxonomy (NCBI): domain Eukaryota; kingdom Metazoa; phylum Arthropoda; class Insecta; order Hemiptera; family Aleyrodidae; genus Trialeurodes; species Trialeurodes vaporariorum. The sequence goes on from VMOF01000379.1 coordinate 1,837,448, forward strand.
GAAAACAAAAAGCGTACCGTATATATACGGCACGCTTAAAACATAAAAGCCGTACAGATAAAAGAAAAGAAGTGATTTGATCAAAAACTATATCGATACTAAGAGGTCGAAAAAACGAGCTGCGATGGAGTACGGAGAGGGACAGGAGAACGAAACAGCAGATGCCCCCATTCCGAGCTCCTTCTACACTACTGTGGAGTAAATACAGATTTTGTGTGAAGGGATCTTGGGTTTGAAAGTATAGTGAAGGGAGGGGATCCAAGACGTTCAATGGTTGTCAAAATTGTCAAGAAAACGCAAAAAAACTACCTTGTTTTTTGATAAATTTTGATTTCAAGGGAATGAAGCCCCCTGGAACCCCCCTTCTCCTCCAGGAATGCCAATGCACTATACGCTTTGTTCTAAGAACTACAACCTTGATGAGAAGTTGCCTGTCAAGGGGTTTTTTTTTGTTTTTTGTTTTTTTTCCCTCTTACTTGCTGAAGTATCATCTTATAGTGAACCGAGTATACCTGATGCATTTACTATACGTAATAGAGTAGTTCACATAGAGAGTAGAAAACCTGTTCCATGCTTGTTTTTTCGCGGGAGTTTGTACTTTCGAGTTTCCAACACCTGTTCAGGGCTCAATACTCGGAATACTCCAGCGAGTGGCAGTTAATGGAAGTGAGACGTGCCGTGCACCGCTGCCAGATATAGCAAAAACACAAAAGAAAAGAAATCAACATATTTCAAACTCAGTTGAATCTACCTCATTATTATGGTAATACTTCTGAGGTGGGCTATTGAACTTTTATGTGATTAATAAACCACCCGCCCCTCTTTCAACTTTTTCAATCATGATCTGAAAAGCATTTCTAAACTCATCATGTTAAGACATGTCATCCCCCAAAGAGTGGTGAAAAGTTCTTGAATTCTTTATGGGTTTTTTTCAGATGTTCACTAGGTGACAGGTGGAAATGTCCTATCTAAAATGTTCAATGTACAAAATGTTTTATAAGAAATGTCCTTTGCAACAATATCCGTTATAAAATGTCCAATTCACAATTTGTCCATTGTAAAAAAATGTCCAATGTAGGATTTGTCCACCACACATAAATGCCCCTTAAAATAATGCCCAATCGTTGACTAAAGTATAAGTACGGTAAAAAAAAAAAAAAAAAAAAAAAAAAAAAAAAAGCCCACGAGTTATAAATTTTACCTCAAGTTAATCATAAAGCATGAAATACGAAGTCATCACGTTCTCAGCTGTTTTAAATATGATTGCAACGTATGGTTTGTAATAAGTTTGTCAGATGTACCAGGGCCAGATTCGTGCAGCTTTTGTGAAAAGCTGTGTTCGTTCCTGCTTTTGAGCTTTTTTGTCATTTCAAATTTTAACCGTCTCCTTCGGACATTAAACATCCTCAGATATTTAGTTTCGAGGACAAAATCTACTATTGGACATTCTTCTTTATGGACATTTATTTACCATGGACCAATTGTGCATTGGAAATTTTAGAGCGGACATTGTTTCATAGGCATTTCTTGTTGTACATTTTGTACATTGGACATTTAAAATAGGACATTCCCACTGAGTACCGCTCACAATCCCTTCAAAAATCTTTGGGGATTCAATTTTAACCCCTTATGAACCAGGTCCGAGTATACTCGTTTTTCTCCGCTAAACCGATTTCAAATTGTTTCAGTCTTCATTCCGGATAAACGCGAGTATCTATGAAAACACTTACAAGATAAGCTTTCGCCAGGAGCCTTCAATTCGTCGTATAGGCAATTTCAACTCCTCCGAGCACGAACAGTTAACTACCTTCCCTATATGTATAAACGGAAGAGTGGTGTTATTTTGTACTAACCCAGTCACTAGAGGGTTAAAAGTCCACATAATGATTCATGACTCACAGGTGAAGGAGTTTGTGCTTACATTGATTTCACATTTTTAGATTTCCTTGAGACATTTAGTATTTTACTAAACGGGCTTTGAACACGAAACTGAAGTTTCATCATAACGTATTTAGGATGTTTTATACACAAACGTTGAATTCGTTGTCAAGATGTTCATAATTATCATACAGGTCCAATCTGGAAGCCAATTTTTGGAAGTCACGACTTATTTACTCACTATGGATACGAATGGAATACGGTGATTATGGTGAAGACGATTCACATGGTTGCCAAGTCTAATTAAAACACAGCATTTATCTAAATCACTATATCAGTGATTCTTAAGAGTAAAGACTTCACGATAAACATTTAGACAAGTTAACTATTTTGATTTGATCTGGCAAACACGTGATTCGTCTCCACCAATCACCGTTTTCCATTCTTATGCAGCTCCCCTCCCTGTCAAAAATGGCTCACACAGGTCCTTAAGGTCAATAAGGTCCGTAACCAATTCCCTATACAGAGTATTGATACGCATGGATCCATATTGATATGTATGGATCTGTATGAATATCAACACGAATAACCATACGATATCCATTTACATATTCATATGGATCCATATTCTGTGCAGGGAATTGGTTATGTATGTACCATTATGGACCTGCATGGAAAAAAAGACTAGTAGCATTTTCCATCTGCATGGCTATTTTGAAGTCTGCTATGAAGTATGGTAAATTTTACCATCATATGGTAAATGCAACGTACCTTGTGGTAAATTGAAACCTGTTGGTACATTTCATCATAAGGTACGTTGCATTTACCATATGATGGTAAAATTTACCATACTTGATAGCAGACTCTAAAATCAGCTATGCAGATAGTAAATTCTACCAGTCTTTTTTTTCCGTGTGTATACAGGGTGTAACAAAACTATATACCATAAATTTCAGGGCGTATTCTAGAGGTAAAAATAAGACTTTTTTTTCCTATAAACATGGGTCCGAAATCGTAGTCTTTTCGAGTTACAGTGTTGCAAAGTTTCCGAAAAACAAATAAAAAATCTGCCATAATCGCCTTTTCTTTGATTTTATCCATTCTTGGCCTACCTCTGCAACTTCAGGGACGATTTTCTCGGAAATGGTTTGCGTTAAGGAAAAACTTGTAAGGACAAAATGCATATTTGTTTACGACTTTTTGAATGAAGCTAATCGTTTTTGGGTTTTATGAAGCTGAAAGCATGTTTTTACATAATTTGGCCAATAAAAGTGAGAAAAATCAAGAAAAACCCCCAAAACTCCCCTAAAATTTGTGCATATAGAATTTTCACGGCTAAAATCGGCAAGAGCGCCTAAAGTTACACCAGAGTACTTATTTACGAGCATTAAAAAAAAATTTACGAGGTAGTTATAACAATTTTTAAATTTGTTTTCCGGAAACTTTGCAACACTGTAACTCGAAAAGACTACCATTTCGGACTCATGTTTATAGGAAAAAAAAGGCTTATTTTTACCTCTAGAATACGCCCTGAAAGGACATGACACAATCCTTATGGGAACTGGCTTACCGCTAAATGTTTTTTAAGTATTATAAATCGACTGATTATCACTTAAAAAGAAAAAGTTCTCACGGCACCAAAGTGATCCCATGTCCAGTTTTTTAGCTATTAAAGCTCAAAGACGGGAACTACTTCTCTCGTGCATCGGCGCGCAATGATGAAGTAGTGCCGGCCGCCTTACAACTCGGCTCAACGTAGAGTGTGGTCGGCCCATTTTGATCATACATTCACCCGCTCGACTACCTGCCGAAGTCTCTCTTTCTATTCCACTGCTCGTCTCTCTCTCCCTTTCCCTCACCCGCACCCCGCACGCTATTCTTTCCCCACGCGAGCACGTTTGGGTTTCAAGAGACGAGCAAAAACAATTCGTCCGTTTCCGTGTTTATACATTTCTCGGCTTTTCTTGCTTCTTCCGAATTCTTTCGGTCACATTAGTTTTCTGTCATATCTCTCGTAATGAGTAGTCGCGCGTGGCGCCTCGGACGCTTTAAGATACCGAAGTTGTTGATACTCCAGCTTCAACCTCCCCTCTCCCCTGAGGATACCTATTACGGAATGTAAACAGAAACACTTTTCCGATCGCATTGAGGGAGAGGGAGAGAGAGACGAGCAGTGGAATAGAAAGAGAGACTTCGGCAGGTAGTCGAGCGGGTGAATGTATGATCAAAATGGGCCGACCACACTCTACGTTGAGCCGAGTTGTAAGGCGGCCGGCACTACTTCATCATTGCGCGCCGACGCACGAGAGAAGTAGTTCCCGTCTTTGAGCTTTAATAGCTAAAAAACTGGACATGGGATCAATTTGGTGCCGTGAGAACTTTTTCTTATTAAGTGATAATCAGTCGATTTATAATACTTAAAAAACATTTAGCGGTAAGCCAGTTCCCATAAGGATTGTGCCATGTCCTTTATGGTTTATAGTTTTGTTACACCCTGTATATGGACCGTTTTTGCCAGGGCTCTAAAGCAGGATGATATTTCAAGAAATCGGCCTCCTGGACTGGTTTTTCAATCAATCAGGTTTACAGAGCTTTCTTTTTCATTATTTTGTCAGTGAAAGTTGACAACTTTGGCGAACATCGATTCCGGAGTCAGGAATTGGTGTCAAAGCACAAGAGCATAAGTACAGCGACTCAGATACCAACATGGCAGAGCGCACTCACAAACACATCCAGAGGTAAGTGTAGAGAAGAAGGATGTATGGAAATATCAAGGGAGGGGAAACTGAGCAAGATGTATTATCAGCTCTACCGGGAGGAAGTAAATTCAGCGAGGCTTCGTGATAAATTCAACGAATTTTTTTTTTTTTTTTTTTTTTTTTTTTTTTTTTTTTATAATATAGAAGTTAAGTTTATCATACGTAGTAAGCCGATTGAGCTTTTTCAAAAGAGTTGTACCACCTAAAAATGCTTTCAGAAATTCTGTCAAACCTATTTTCAGAGCTTACAATCGGGCTCGGCTAACGTGTATTAAAAAAGTAAAAAGGGAAGACGAAAAAAAAAAGAACCGCGTCACCTTGAAAACTGAGCCAACCGCACCGTCAAGCGTAATCTCAAAAGAATATAAAGTAAAGAAAACCTGAGACCTGAGACGGCCAAGATAAAAAACGGAGGAGAAAAACATTAGAGAAAAAAAAAAAAAAAAAAAAATAGGGGGTGAGAAAAAATGTCACCGTTGATTCTATACCTACTCCATCTTGCTCATATAGCTTCGGTTGACTTTGGTTATGGGGTCAGTTTCAAGATATCTTTAAGGAAAATTTGAGAGACTTAGTGCGGAATTTTAACCAGTCGCGGAACGTGCATTTTGGCAACAATGCTTTCCCTCCATTTGATTTAATGTAAAATAATCGATTCGATAGTGAATCAGCGCATCACCTGTCAATAGATTGTTTTATATGTATTCAAATGGAGGGTAAACATTGTTGCCAAATTGCTCGAGCCGCCTCTGATTTTTACAGGTTCCGTCGTCCCTCGACGATTCCTCGAAACAGAGCTGCCGATTTGCGTCGATTTAATGGCATTTTGAAAATCACCGAAGATTCCGCCGGTTGAGAAAAGATCACAGAGTTTAGATTAATGTATGACTGTAATGCAAGAAAATACTAGCGTCTTTTATCATTTTCTCAACTGGTATAGAGTCGTCGATAACTTTGAAAACTTCCGGATATTTTGATTAATTAACGGTGTCTCCACCGCTTGAGAAAATATTATAGATCAGAGTATTTTTGTGCTTTACAGTCATATACACTGAATTGAACTATGTAATTTTTTCTCAACCGGTGGAATCATCGGTGAATTTAAAAATGTCATTAAATCTACACAAATAGGCAGCTCTGCCTCGAAACTTCCTCGACTTGAAAAGTGTCATTCAGTCAATGAATTAAATAATGCCGGTCAACGTGCTCCTTAGATTTTGTAGAAGGTAGGCAACCTGCAATACTCAACCCTCTACTGCAATGTGTGACTAATAAGTCACAAACCACTTTTTTGTGTTTTTAAATTTAAAATTGGTGATATGTCGTTGCGGGTTATTGTAACTTATTATTTATAAATATAGCGGACCTGAAAAAAAAAACAGAGACAAATAGAGACGGAATTCTCGCAGAATCAACAAAACAACAGTCAACGTCGCATGGTGTTGAATGGTGAGCACCCTCCTCTTCCCTTCCCGCCCGCCCCTCCCCGTGTTTTCCGAATATCACCGTTCAACACCATGTGACATCAAAAGGTGTTGACTGTTGTAGTACATGTTATTTTGTTGTATCCCCGAAAATTCAGTGTGCATGTCTCAAATGGTCCCTATGTATTTTAGCGTAGTGCACCGTCTCTTTTTGTCTCTGGAAAAAAATGTATGGCGGGGATATGGAGGCTTACTGTGTAAATACATCATTGATTGAAAGAAATAGTCACACTTTTTTCTTTTTTTTATCATCAACATATGATTATGAATAAATAATCAGTCACAATCCCTTCAGGGGTAGAAATTAAGGGTTAGGCCGGCCTCGGTGGCTTGGTGGTCAGGACACCTGACTGCCAATCCATAGGTCCCGGGTTCGAATCCCGGTAGTGGCAGCAGATTTTTCACTCGTCTTGTCGCTCGGTCTCCTTAAAAGTGGGTCCACGGCAAAGATTACAGTGGAAATCTGAGTGCTTTGAGCATGGATGTTTCAAGTCCCCTGTTGTCTTCTGACATTAAACAAACATTCACACACTGACATTAGTCTATAGTTGGCTGTAGGCTCCTTGACTGGAGTATAAGCCATAAAACAAGCAAAAAAAAAAAAAAAAATTAAGGGTTAGGAGGGTCGAATCGAAAAACGGCCGAAGACGTGCCTTTTTTAATGCCAAGATCTGTAACATATATTTTTTTTTTTTTTTTACGAATTTGGAAGACCTGCAGAAAATGGGTGCAGTACAGGGTTAACTCAATGAATGGGGCTCTAGCAAACTTTTGCTACAGGGGATTGAAGAATTTATTCTTGCATAAAAACCTGTAAAAATGACACACTAGAAAATCACGATTGTCATTTCTCAGAATCGGGTTTAACGGCAGAGCTTGTATCATGGGAGATTCTTATCGAAATTGAGACAAATCTCTGTTTCCGTAGAGAAAATGACTTAGACAAGAATCTCCTATGGTACCTGCGTTGAACCGACATTACGAACTTCCTGTTATACCAGTTTTGTGAGTTTATTACTGAATTTGAGACTTTTTTATTTTTTCTAGACTAAAATCATGGGACTTCATAGCTTACATCCCGTATTGCTATAGCAAAAGTTTGCAAAAGACCTATCGACATAAAAATTAGACTTATGATACTGGTCATCAAGAATTTTATGATATTTATTTTGTTTTGTTTTTTGTTTTCTGTTTTTTTTTTTTTTTTTTTTTTTTTTTTTTTCGCGGAAATAAAACTCGAATGTCCTCTTCCGATCCCAATATCCCTTTATTCCGGAGCATCGAACGTTACATGACGTGCACTACAAACAAACAGCATAATGCGCTTGCATCCCTTCTGCAAACACGCCGACAGACAATGCAAAGGCTGAGGAGTACATAGCGTGGAGAGAAGGGAAGGGACGGACAGAGGGATCAACTCGGCCAACCCAACGCCAAAGCGTGTTCATGGGGACTTTGAGGCGCTATATAGTCGCCCGTTTACGAGGTTCTAAAAATAAACCCGCTGAGAATTTGTGCACAATTTCCACAAACAAACATTCATTGAAAGGGAAACTCAGTGCTGTGAAAACAATTGAACTGCATGACACAGAAAAACTCCAAATATTATTGCTCGCTACTAATACGAAACACTAAAATGTTTCAAAAATTCTAGTGATATTACTAGAGGCTCTCATTGAGGAAAAATGTGTGTTACAATGACCGAAATGGGGCTCTTGCAAACTTTTGCTATAAGCAAATTGTCCAATCTGATATAAAGACCCAGCAAAAATCACGGAAATCACACTGAGAGTGTCTAAAATTCAATATTAGATTCTCATAACTGCTATAACGGCAATTTGCAATGGTGGCTCAACGCAGGTATCTTGGGAGATTCCTGTCTATTAAAGCCATTTTCTCCCAAGGAAACACAGAGATATGTCTCAGTTTAGATAGGAATCTCCCATGGTACCTGCGTCTCTCCGCCATTAAGCCCGATTCTGAGAGTGAATTTCGTGATGGTATAGTGTACTCGTCGTCATTTTTACCGGTTCTTATGCAAGAATCAACTTTTCGATCTCCTGTAGCAAAAGTTTGCAAACGCCCCATTGGAAAGTAAGTGTGGAATTTTTCTTGAATCCACACTTATTGCTACTATAGAAAAATCGTGATCAAAGATCGATGAAACACCATTTAACTACGATAATTTTAACATTAGTTAGATATTAGACCAAAGAAAGCTTTATAAGTCTTGTAATAAAATAAAAATGTCATGAGACATTCCTGTCAAAATGGCTGCTCTGACATGAGCTAACCATCAGGAAACGTGGTATAGTGGGCGTGGGAGGTACGAACGACCCGCCGCGCCATCTCAAATACTTGGGGAAGGGTGTATCGAATGGTCATGCCAGGGTATCCGTGGCAGGAAGTGGGAAGAGGGGGTCGGGGGGATGAAAGAGGAAGAGGAGGCTTCCTTCACAACTTTTACAGCCATTCGTTTTCCCTAGTGTATTACCCGACGCACAATAGAAGAACAATCGGCTTTCGACCATCGAGCTGACTTTGTAGGTTATGTTCTTTTATTGGGTCACGAGCGAGGCACGTATATTTAACAGGTATGCTCAACTCGCTTCCCGCGTCATCTTCAGTGGCGCGCAGTTCAAAATCATCAGCCAAGATGGCCGACAAAAAGAGAAAACAAACCGACTCACTCGGACGACTCCAAGAGTGTCACCTGTCACCCGAGTGAGGTCGGCGAAATTCGGAGTCGCCCGAGTGAGAGTCGGTTTGTTTTCTTCATTTGTCGGCCATCTCGGCTGATGATTTTGAACTGCGCGCCACTGAAGATGACGCGGGAAGCGAGTTGAGCATACCTGTTAAATATAAGTGCCTTGGGTCACGAGCGGAAGTACGCCTCCAGAACCAGGTTGCTCTATCTGAGGATGAAAGCTGATGTTTTCATGAGAGCCGTAGAAGTGTCAAATCTAATCTTTTTTTTTTTTTTTCTGGGACAAGCTATCGTTTGCCTCAAAAAATTTGCAACAGAGGGTTCAGTAATTGCGGCAGCCGGTGATGATCGTTCAAATCAAAGACCGTTTGTCTCTCTCACTCTCACGTAACCCCCGTGTACTGCCATCTCACTCTAATTTCAAAAATCGTATATTGAGACATCTTTCGTGAAATGTTTTGGCTGAAATGAATTTCTCGAGGCATTTTAACGCGATTTTGATAGTAATAATATGTCGTAAAAAGCAAGGCCCTGTTTACGAATTTCGAAACTAGAAAGATATGGGTAGGTATACATGGGGGTCACGGGAGAGTGAGTGAGATAGTTTAGAATGCTTCGCGAGTTTTATCACAACCGATTGCGACCGATGAGTGCATTGTTGTGGTTGTTGGATAACCGATGACTTCACACTAAAACCCTCTATAAACTCCGTCTGTATGATATAGTGTCTGCGGTCCAAACGATCGATTTTCGATCAATTTATTTGCTTGAAATCGGATATCAGTGGCGTAGCGTGCAATTTGACAACGTTACATTTTGTAAATTTAAATTCATGTAAAAGGTTGAATGCAAAGGTGCAGTTCACCGAACACCCAATACTTCGATCTTTTTCGTGAGTTGAAATGAGCGAATGGGTCTGCTGCAAACTTTTGCTACAGCGCTATAGAGTGTTCAATCTCATGTAAAATCGCGTGAAAAGTCCATTGGTTGCATCAGAAAGTCATAAAATGCAGTATGAAACTCACGAGAGACTTTTAATGGAATCCAAGATGGCGGTAAAATATCGAGCAACCTATACGCATGCACCACAAACATCCGCAAGGATAGCCAACCTCACAATATCGATCAAACCCAATCACAACGTAAATAAACACATAAACTCTGAAGCTGTGACGTTGTCAACGTTGGCAATCCTTGGATATTCACGGTGCCTGCTCACAGGTTGCTCGATATTTCACCGCCATCTTGGATTTCATTAAACGTCTCTTGTGAGTTTATAATCGCATTTCATGACTTTCTGATGCCACCATTGGACTTTTCGGGCTCACGATCAGTGATTGTAACTCATACGCGCCATTGCGCCATTCGCGCGTAAGAATTAGTTGATGGCGCCTAAGAAATTGAGTTGACGGTCAATTGGCGCCTAAAAAAATTTTCGCCGAAAAATGGTTTATTCCTCCCGTCAATTAAGTCCACACTCCTGAACGTTTAGGTTTTTTTTGCTGATATGTTGATCGCGCGCAAAAATATCACTATTTCTTATGCGTGCTGTGTCAAAAAAAGAAAAAAAAAAAGGCCCTAGAAAATACTTGATGGCTCCTAAAAATGACAAGGCTGGCCAAATGGCTTTTAAGACTTAGACCTGAGTTACAATCACTGCTCACGATGATACACTCTTTATCGTTGTAGCACAAGTTTGCAACGGACCCATTGCAACGTTATCAAATTGCACACTACGCATTACGCAACTGTCGGATATCCCTCCAATGCCTTTCCGTATACCTATTCTGTTACCCTGTATCCAAACTTTCAACAGTTCCACTCCACTGAGTAGCGTTGGCGATGTGATGGCGCCGTAAAACTTTGAAATTGTAAAATAACTAAACGTTGCCAGTCCATAAATTAGCAGTTTTATATGTTTTCCAGCCCTTGCGGCCCCGGCAGCCGCACAGCTACGTCAGCCATAACGCCGCAGAAAAAAGTCTTACCAGTCGTTGAGCGTCGGTCGTAGCTATCCCTTAATCAACTTAACTTCTTTCTTTGTTCGCAGATACTAAACTTTTCCCTTTCTTTTTACCAAATGCTCAGCGCTCCGGTTCGTTTAAGGTGCATAAATAATTTTACACGGTCGCCAAATTTAACAAGAAAAAGCAGGGCCCCTGGTAAAATTATCCATGACCAATTTTACATGGAAATCGATTTCCATGGAAATTCCATAAATTTCCATGCGGAAACCAAGTATTTTTCCATGAAAACTACATCAATTTCCATGGAAATGTGCGTTGCTTACATGGAAAAATACTCGGTTTCCATCAAAATGGGTCTGTTGCGTACTTTTGCTACATCAATATAACTCATTGTTTCTAACGTAAAATTCGGCGAAAATAACGATGCGCCTATAAAAAACTTTCAAAATCCACTCATTAACTCAGAAAATCACTTCCATTTCAAACAACCCGCGCTACACTAGACACTATATCACCGACTTATAACTACATAGATGGAACCATATCGTTTATGTAAACATGAACAGAACTTACAAACATTGGAATGTTTCGTTTAGATGCGTACATTTCTTAATTATTTTGTAATCTTCGATAAACTGAAAAGACCAGACAGCAAATGCAACCAATAGTTCATGTATTTAGCAGGGAATTCCATCATTTTGTAGTTACGATGTTGTTTACTTATGCACGGTGGTTCCGTCTATGTAGTAGTATACCGGTGCAAATAGTGTCTAGTGTAGCGCGGGCTGTTTGAAATGGAAGTGATTTCCTGATCGAGTTAATGAGTGGATTTTGAACGTTTTTTAATGTACGCATCATTATTTTCGCCGAATTTTACGTTATAGAAACAATGAGTTATATTGATGTAGCAAAAGTATGCAACAGACCCATTTGAGCAATTTCCATGGAAATCTGTTTTCATGTAAAATTATGGTCATGGAACATTTTTAACAGGGGCGAACTCTTGCATGATTGCTTGAAATGGGGCTCTTGCAAAATTTTGCTGTAAGCAAATACATAGTTAAACTTGATGTAAAGTCCAGCAAAAATCACGCAAAATCACACAATAACAGTCTAAAATTCAGTGATGAACCTAGAAAACAGCTGTAATGGCAAGATAGCAGTGGCGGCTCGTGCATTTTGGCAACAATGTTTTCCCTCCATTTGATTCAATGCAAAATAATCGATTCGATGGTGAAGCAGCGCTTCACCTGCAATCGATTGTTTTACATGTATTCAAATGGAGGTATTAGGTATTAGGTAGGAATCTCCCATGATACCTGCGTACTCTCCCAATCAAGTGCGATTCTGAGAGTGAATTTTGTGCTTTTTTAGAGTATCCATCGCCCTTTTTTATAGCTTCTTATGTATGGATCAACACTCTTCACTCAACTGTATCAAAGTTTGCAAGAGCCCCATTTAGATACTATTAACCCACATAGCCCAGAATTATTTGAAATTTTAGGTGTTTTCCTCAAAAAACACAATAGGGCTATTGCACACTTTTGCTATAAGCGATTTAATAGTCGATTATGGCGTAAAAACCTCAACAAATAACGATGGCGGCACTAAAAACTTCCAAAATCCCCTCCTAAACTCAATAACGCAGTTATTTGCGGGAGCGTAATGGTGGCCGAAGGCACTAACAATGGGAGATTCCCATCTAACAAATTTTGAAACTCCATCAAAAAGTGACCAATAAGAGACTACTTTCATTTGACACCGGGGTCACTCGGTGTTGCGGTACCATTCTTTTTATGTGGATCATCCCTCTGATGACTAATTACTCTGTGAATCATCCTTGTCAGCATAGAAAGAGTGACGAAATTAAGATAGGAATCACCCATTGTTAGTGCCTTCGGCCACCATTACGCTCCGCAAATAACTGCGTTTATTGAGTTTAGGAGGGGATTTTGGAATTTTTAGTGCCACCATCGTTATTTTTGAGGTTTTTACGCCGTAATCGACTATTAAAACGCTTATAGCAAAGTGTGCAATAGCCCCATTTGAGAACTACAAACACGAAAAAATGAAAAAAAAAAAAACCCAGAAATTTTTGGGGCAGATAAATTTCACGAGCTAAAAACTATCAAAATTGGTTTTTGAGTAATATTGGTCCAAATTGAATGAAATTTTGGTCAAAAAATAACAACAAAATAAATTTTTGGGTCTTAAACCACCCATTTCCAGTAGAAAACCCTTGGGACTTTCAATTTCTTTTTAAAGGGAAAAATTTATCCCCAGATACTTTCCCATCCTTCCATGCAAATCGGGAGGGAGCTCCTTGGCCCCAAATTTTTCGTTTTTTCTGAAAATTTAAAAATGGGAAAATTATTTTTAAAAATCCTCCGATCTTGAAAACCCGTCCTTTTTTAAATTTGCAAATCAAAATGGAAACCGGAAGGGCCCGGGGCAAAATTTTGAAACCGGGATTTTTTTTTGGCCGTTTTTTGTTTTTTAGATTTTCCCACTGTGAAATAAAATACGGAAAAAATTTCTAATCGATTTCCTTAATTTAACGTTTCCTTGGGGAAAGAGGGAAGAGGGGGGGCGAAAGAGGATGGAGAGAAAAACGGAAAATAAGAAGAAAAAAAGTTTAAGAAGGGAAGATGAAATGACAAAAGGAAGGAAGGGAATAAAGAAAGAAGTTTTTAGACGATTTGCCAGAGGGACAGGGAACAAAAGTAGAAAAAGAGAGGCCCAACCAAGTCCTTAAGAGAGAGAGAGAGAGGGGGAGAAGGAGGGGGGAGAGAGAGAGAGAGAGAGAGAGAGAGAGAGAGAGAGAGAGAGAGAGAAAAGGAGAGAGGGGGAGAGAGAGAGAGGGAGAGAGAGAGAGAGAGGAGAGAGAGAGAGAGAGAGAGAGAAGAGAGAGAGGGAGGAGAGAGAGGAGAGAGAGAGAGAGAGAGAGAGGAGAGGGGGGGGAAAAGGGGGGAGAGGAGGGGGGGAGAGAGAGAGGGGGGAGAGAGAGAGAGGAGAGGAGAGAGAGAGAAGAGAGGAGAGAAGAGAGAGAGAGAGAGAGAGAGAGAGAGAGAGAGAGAGAGAGAGAGAGAGAGAGAGGAGAAGAGAGAGAGAGGAGAGAGAGAGAAAAGAGAGAGAGAAGAGAGAGAGAGAGAGAGAGAGAGAGAAGAGAGAGAGAGGAGAGAGAAGAGAGGAGAGAGGAGAGAGAGAGAGAAAAGAGAGAAAAGAGAGACAAAGAAAAGACCTGGAAGACACTCGCGATGTTTTAATATCCGCCACCAACTTTACAGCCCACAAGAGTTTGAAACCCATGAATTACCATATAGACCGCCGCTTTCAGGAGATCGAAATATCGGTATGAAAACACTGGCTCCTTGACAAAAGCTGCGGCTCATTTGTGATTTCCCATAAGAGAATTCTGTCCTTGTGTCATAACGGATCTGCCACGAACTTTGGCAAAAGCAGCAAAGAGGGTCAATGGGTATGTAAACTTTTGCTACAGACTTATATATAGGGTCGATTCCAATGTAAAATCGAGTGAAAATCACTTCGAATGCTCGGAAAGTCTCAAAATCTACTCACAAACTAAGTATAGAGTGTATTAAACAAATTCAAATTTGGCGGTCGAATGAGCTAGTCATAGGTACCGTTCTAGAATTCAACCATTTACTGCATCCATGCAAAAAAGATTACGAATAGCAGCACTTTTCAATATACATAGATATACTACATCATAGAATGATGTAATCTTTTTTGCATGGATGCATCAAATGGTTGAATTCTAGAACGCTACCATAATAGGATAGAGTCCCTTGTATAGACTGCTTTAGTAGAGCGATAAATCGTATCGATTGCCGTCTAAGGGCTCCTGGTTCCAAACAAACTCTGGTTCAATGTAATTTCCCCATAAGCGAACTTTTGAACGGAAATTTAGGATATTAAATCAAACAATTAATGCGACCTTTTTGCGATTATGAATTATACGTCCTCGAAAATGTTTAATTATGTCCGGTTCCTTGACTAAAACTGCCAAAATCAGTGAGTTATAACAGATTAAACGTTGCATTTGTAGGTTAGAATCGCCTGAAATCCCGCCAATTCCACGAAAATAACAATAACATTTGGGTAATTCCAACCTCCAAACGCATTGTTTAATATGTAATATCTTGTTGATTTCGGCAGTTTTAGCGGTGGAACCAGGCAAAACTAAGCATTTTTGAGGACGTAGAATTCATAATCGCAAAAAGGTCGCATTAATTAGTTGATTTAATAGTCTAAATTTCCGTCAAAACTCCGCTTTTGGGAAAAATGCATTGAATCAGAGTTTGTTTGGAGCCAGAGGCCCTCGGATGGCAATCGATACGTTATATCGCTCTACTAAAACAGTCTAGATGTAGAGAGTTAAGACAAGTGATACCGCATGGGCACCATTGGATGCGTCAATGGGGGCTAGAATGTACTCTGTGTTGACTTCTTTCTTCATGTAGATCTACAAGAAAGAATAAATTTAGAGGCTTTAATTGTATCCTCCAAATAATCGATAATTTTGCACAGGCTGGGAGAAAATCGATAATGATCGATGATTTGGGAGTGGCTGCACTGAAGCAGCAATGCAACTGTTCACACAAATATATAGTCATCGAGCGCTTAAGTGCGAAAAAAGCTGAAAGCTGCATGTGAATTAGGCAGTTGTAAGGGTCAGAATTTTGGTGTTTTTTAGTCAGAAATTTGAAAGTACTCGGTGATGAGCTGAAGACACAGCCGCATTTGGTTTGTAACTCAAGGTTTCATAAAGGAGCTGTCGCACAATTTTGGTATGAGCGATTTAATAGTCGATTCGGGTGTAAAAACCTCAAAAATAACTATGGCAGCTCTGAAAGTTTACAAAATCCACTCCTAAACCCAATAAAATGCTTCTACTTGCGTGAGTGTAATGGTGGACTTAGGGCAGTAATAATGGGAGATTCCCATCTAACAATATACCTTTAACTCCATCAAAGGAGTGACCAATAAGAGACGACTTTCATTTGACAACGGTGTCACTAGACGTCACGGTACCATTCGTCGGATGTGGATCACTACTCTGATGACTCATTACTCTGTGAATCATCCTCTCAGAATAGAGAGAGAGTGACGAAATTAAGATAGGAAGCTCCTATTATTACTGCCCTGTGCCACCATTACACTTGCGCAAATAAGATCAATTATTGTGTTTAGGAGTGAATATCGGAAGTTTATAGTGCTGAAATTGTCATTTTTGGAGGTTATTACACCAATATCGACTATTGGATCGCTTATAGCAAAAGTGTGCATCAGCCCCATTAAAATCAATAAACACTTTTACTTGTGTGATCGTAATGGTTGTGTAGGGCAGTAATAATGGGAGATTCCCATCTATATTACTGTGACTCCATCAAGAAGTGACCAATAAGAGACGACTTTCCTTATTTGACACCAGTGTCACCAGAGGTGTCACGGTACTGTTAATCGGATGTGGATCACAACTCTGGTACTTATGTCAGTATAAAGAAAGTGGCGAAATTAAGATAAGAATCTGTTATTATTACTGCCCAAAAGCCACCATTACGCTCGAGCAAATAAAAGCGTTTAGTGAGTTTAGGAATGGCCTCATTAAGGTTGTTAGTTGAGGCATGATAAGGTTTTTCTATCGTTATTGATTGATCGGACTTAGAAGAGGCGCTGAGCCTTTTCGCTCAATATAGTTCCTCATCGAAATATCCACGATGTGCATTTTCTTATAGAAAGGCGATGTTAAAATAACAGTTTCGCCAACGATTCTCGTCGACGCGACGTCTCTGCCTAGTAATTCAGTCTTTCTCGCGTTAGAAAACAGAGGATAAACTTGAGCTTTGTCCCTTTTCTTCCGAGATGCGAGGGTGTACGGTTACTGATTCTCTCGAAAAACTGGGACCGGGCAAACTATCGAGTTTTAACAAAATCGTGGATTTAGTCAAAGGACGCGGGGTTTTTGCGAGAGCTAAAGTTTGACGAAACTTCCACGCCCTCTCTCTCCTCCTAAACGAGCGAAAAAGACTTGTTTTCGCTAAAGAGCTTCCCCCTTCTCTCTCTCTCCCTCTCTCTCTCCCTCTTGTTCGCTCCTTCTCTCTAGTTTGACCTGTAAATTGTTATTCTCGACCAGAAAGTTTTCCAACTTTTAATCCAATATCGTATAGTTTCCAGACGGATTTGCTTCATCGAACATTTAGAGTTAAACGTTACCCCCCTCCCCCCCCCCCCCCCGAAATTGTATGTTCTTCTACGTGCTTGAAAAGCTGAATTAATCCAAATTACGGGCGGAATAAATTTAACCCTCATCATTGCAAAACCATCCTGCATCTCAGGATTGTTGATCCAAAGTCACGTATGGACCAAATTTCAGGAGGTATCCTATACCTGCCATGCATCCCCTCTCCCATCTGTATTCTAAATTGTTTAAATTGTCTGAATCGTAAAACGGGGTTAAGCGCTAAGCAAAATTCTCATTCCTCAGCGAAGATTGCCAAATCCACTCGTCAGCTTGTGGTTATACATTTACGCTGCGCCAAAAAGGGCGACAACTTTGTCAGCCCACACGTGTTATATGCAGTTACGCCACAGCCCACGGTTCATGAACATTCGGTCAGTCCGGGTTTACTCCGTCCCGTTTTCACGATGATAATAGATGGTTTTAGTGCGAAGTCAACGGTTAGCCAACAACCACAACAATGCGCTCATCGGTTGCAGTCGGTTGGGATAAAACCCGCGTAGCGTTCCAAACTATCTCACTCACTCTCCCGTGACCCCCATGTACAGGGTGTCCCAGACCACCCGTGTAGGTACTTTTTCTCAAAAACGGCTGGGAGTAGAGAGCTAGAACAAAAAAGACAGATAGGGAATTGACCCCAAAGAATTCAATGAAAATATTTTCAAAGCCCCCCCGAGGCCCCCCAGGGGGGTTTTGGGGGGGTTCGAAACACGTTTTTCCATTTTTGGCGGGAAAAAGCCTATAAAAGGTACAA
The DNA here is from genome assembly GCA_011764245.1 of Trialeurodes vaporariorum. NCBI lineage: Eukaryota > Metazoa > Arthropoda > Insecta > Hemiptera > Aleyrodidae > Trialeurodes > Trialeurodes vaporariorum. The sequence continues at coordinate 1,855,259 of VMOF01000379.1, forward strand.
AACTAAGTTCAGATTCTGAAAGAGCAACTCATTGCCGACATTTTTACTCCAGTAACTTTTCCCAGAAAACCCCAATTTTTGGGGTTATGGGCCCTTTTGGGGGGAAATTTTCATTCGGCCACTGTGACCACACTATTCAATATTTTTCAAAAAACTGAAATCCATCTAAAAGAAGAGATAAAGACCTTTCGATTGATGTGCCACATAATACCTAAAAGTGAAAAATTCAGGCCCCCACGTAGATTCCAAAATTTGGGGGTCTTTGGGCCCTCCCATGTAAAAAAAGTCAAATAGCAAGGTATGGCTTGTGACACATCGATCGAAAGCCCTCAAAGAGTAGAATAAGATGATGCAATCCAAAATCGTCTACAATCATTACTTTCAAAATGGCGGCCATTTGAAAATTTTGGGTGTTCAAAGGAAAGTCCTGGGAAAGGAGTCCAAAGATGAATGATACATAGATTAAAAGGCTTTAAAAAAAGCAAACGGATGGCGCAAACCGCAAATCAATCCGCCTCTTCAATCAAAAGTTATGACCGATTAAAACTTAAGCAGCCTTAAATAGGCCATATTGAGCCCTTTAAGTTTCAATCGGTCATAACTTTTGATTGAAGAGGCGGATTGATTTGCGGTTTGCGCCATTCGTTTGCTTTTTTTAAGGCCTTTTAATCTATGTATCGTTCATCTTTGGACTCCTTTCCCAGGACTTTCCTTTGAACACCCAAAATTTTCAAATGGCCGCCATTTTGAAAGTAATGATTGTAGACGATTTTGGATTGCATCATCTTATTCTACTCTTTGAGGGCTTTCGATCGATGTGTCACAAGCCATACCTTGCTATTTGACTTTTTTTACATGGGAGGGCCCAAAGACCCCCAAATTTTGGAATCTACGTGGGGGCCTGAATTTTTCACTTTTAGGTATTATGTGGCACATCAATCGAAAGGTCTTTATCTCTTCTTTTAGATGAATTTCAGTTTTTTGAAAAATATTGAATAGTGTGGTCACAGTGGCCGAATGAAAATTTCCCCCAAAAGGGCCCATAACCCCAAAAATTGGGGTTTTCTGGGAAAAGTTACTGGAGTAAAAATGTCGGCAATGAGTTGCTCTTTCAGAATCTGAACTTAGTTTTGTACCTTTTATAGGCTTTTTCCCGCCAAAAATGGAAAAACGTGTTTCGAACCCCCCCAAAACCCCCCTGGGGGGCCTCGGGGGGCTTTGAAAATATTTTCATTGAATTCTTTGGGGTCAATTCCCTATCTGACTTTTTTGTTCTAGCTCTCTACTCCCAGCCGTTTTTGAGAAAAAGTACCTACACGGGTGGTCTGGGACACCCTGTATATCCATCTCTTTCTAGTTCCGAAATTCGTATACATGGCCTTGTTTTACGACATATCATTATCAAAATCGCATTAAAATGCTTCGAGGAATTCATTTCTGCCATAAAATTTCACAAAATAAGTCTCTATATACGATTTTTGAAATTAGAGTGAGATGGCAGTATACATGGGGGTCACGTGAGAGCGAGAGAGACAAACCGGCCTTGTTTGGAACGCTCTTCACCGGCAGTCGCCATTACTAAAACCCTCTATAAGCAACCCTTTGCTTCCCAAGCTGATTCAACTTCTATTTGATTTCCATACCTAGTAAAAAAATTATGTTGGCCCATCACCATTAAAGTGCTGCTCCATTTTCTCAATGTTTTGTTGACCCCCAGTAGAATTCTACTGGCCGACCATTAAAATTTTGTTGGCAACCAACAAAATTCTATACTGGTGGTCAACAAAAACATTGAGAAATGGAACAACAATTTGATGGGCCAACGACTTTTTTTTTTTTTTTTTTTTTTTTTTTTTTTTTTTTTACCAGGATGTCTTCCCGAGCTATGGAACGACTATAGCGCCACACCGGGCCGATTTGGACTACTCGACGTTGTTTAGCATTCCGGGACTGAGGAGCACATTCGGGGTTTTGTTGATGCAGCACTCAGTTTTGTGAAATGAACAAACCAGTTCTGCGGTCACAATTTTTAACATTAAAATTGTTAAATTATGTTTTTTTTTTTTTTTTTTTTTTTTTTTTTTTTTAAGTAAATCTACTTTGAAAAAAAAGTGCTAAATATAATACTGTTATAGTTAAAAGCATGGACACCACTGAAAAACTCTTAATTAGACTATTTAAATTAATTAAATTAACTCCGTGCCATGTTAATTAAACTAATCCATACCAACAGTTTTTGAGTACTTTTTAATTAAAAAGAGTTAAATTTAGCACTTTTTTCAGTGTATATTCGACCTAAAATATTGTTTGTGAATTATATATAAAATTTAGAAGGGAAAAGGTATATATATTATGCAGTATAGGTAAAAAGTTCTCTGCTTTTAATCATTTAATGAAAAAAGGTCTTGCAGCCCTGAATAATCTATTATTCACACGTATTCACGATTAAACCATTATTCCATTATTATTCCATTATTATTATTATTAAAGGCCATTATTTCCATTATTTTCTATAGATTTGTTTGGAATTGTGGTATGGTACACGGCTATTGGGCTCTTGCACACTTTTGCTAAAAGCGATTTAAAAGTCAATTTTGGTGTAAAAACCTCCCAAAAATAACGATGGCAGCACTACAAACTTCCGAAATTCACTCCTAAACTCAATAAACGATTTTACTTGCGCGAGCGTAATGGTATAGCTTGTCCCAGAAAAGATTGGATTCGACACTTCTATGGTTTTCACGAAAACATCAGCTTCTTACGGCTCCTAATCAATCAGGTTGCTCTATCTGAGGATGGAAGCTGATGTTCTCATTCAAAGCTACAGTTGTCAAGTCCAATTATTCTTGGGACAGCCTATAGCATAGGGCAGTAATAATGGGAGATTCGTATCTTAATGCCGCCACTCTCTCTATGCTGACAAGGATGATTCACAGAGTAATTAATCATCAGAGTAGACATCCACATCCGATGAATGATACTGTGACACCTAGTGACACAGGTGTCACATGAAAATCGTCTCTTATTGGTCACTTCTTGATGGAGTTACAGTATTGTTAGATCGGAATCTCCCATTATTACTACCCCAAGCCACCATTACGCTCGCACAAATAAAAGCGTTTACTGAGTTTAGGAGTGAATTTCGCAAGTTTTTAGTGCTGACATCGTTATTTTTCGAGGTTTTTACGCTAGTATTGATAATTAATTCGCTTCTAGCAAAAGTGTGCAAAGAGTCCCTTTTACAAGCCGCTATCGCAGTTCATCGATTATCATCGACAAACTCTTGAAATTTGGCAACATAGATTTCCGTTTCCGTTGTGAGGCTGGAAACGAGCGATTCTAGCGTGAGATTTATTGTTGTCCGGCCCGACGTTAAAATTTACATAAAATTCGCGTTTCTTGCAATAACTTCCTTGCGCTTTTCCTCTAGATTCTTTTTATTTTACTACCATATTTTCTCATTTATTTAGTTTCAAGCAACGATGCATTCTTCGTTTGAACTCGTTCAAGCTATTGCTTTTATGCATTTTTTACGTGCTTGAAATCATGCGCAGAGAGATTATTATGCGTCTTTGACGAACGACTTTTGGCATTCGAGGAAATAAAAATTATGTAAGTAATGTACTAACTACTCAATACTATGTGAGCTCTGTGATCTATGCATCATTCTGGCACTCATATTTACTGAGACCGATTCAGAAAGCAGAAAATGTTCAAGAGCCATGTACCATATGCACGGAGATAAATTTATATTAGGGGCTACCAGAATTACTTCTACGCAATATTTAAATGTAAATTCTAGTATCTGTAAAGATATTGTTGGTTTCAACGAAAAATGTATTTTGAATATTACCAGAAATCTAGTTAAGGATACGGTTACGCGAATGAACATTTAACTATTACGTAGAAGTAATTCTGGTAGTCCCAAATATAATTTTTTTCCGTGTGATATTCTCAGTGTACCTTTTATAAAAATTACTTCTCCAAAAAAGTATCACCATGTATGTACTCGGAAAAAAAAAGTTTTGGCGGAAACAGCAGTGCAAAATAGAAATGTTTGAATAATCACCGCAAATAAATTATTGATATTTCTGAATGAAAATTCTGGTCGGGAGGGTTGGAGTTTTTCCATGTCGCGATTCTTAATTTGAAATAACCAGCGGGCCGATCATTTACTTCATCGTTAAACCGATCGTTATAACTGTCTACGAGTGATGCTATCAGACTTGGGCAAAAATAAGTTGAAAATAAATCGTCAAAAAACAACTAAGTCGTCAATTCAGCTGCTGCCGAGAAACTAAATTAGTCGGTCAATGCTCAGTAGGCAACTAAGGAACTAAGTTAGTTGTAGGGGGAAAGGTCGATTGAAAACTGAATTAGTTGTTAGTTGCTCGGTAGGAACTAACAACTAATTTAGTTGTCGATCAAGCGGGTTGATCGATTGAAAAATAAGTAGGGATCCATCCGAACTAAATTTTATTAATAAACTGAAGAAAAAGTTGTTTTGAATAAGAATCACAAAACTGACGTGAATTGTCAAACCCCCCTTCTGTCATAACTTCCGGTTTTTCGCTTACTCCACCCGGCTCAATTCCCTCCACTCCACCGCACCCGCACCCAGCCGCTAATGAAATTGTTATACCTGCATCGCAACATATTCGTAGATTCCGACGTTGCATCTCGTCTGCTTGCCTATCTCCTCTCTCACCGGCTCACCCTCACTCTTCGCACTATCTATTGTCATTCGCCTCGTATTTTGTTCCCTGCTTTCCATGTTTATAATCTTGCTCTCTCCTCACTTTTTTTTACCTCTTTTAACCGGCCGCCCGGCATCAGACGAAAAATCACACGTACCCGTCTCCAATTTGGCTGCAATAGACAGCTATACAGGGTGTCAATTAAAAAAGGAGCCAGGCTTAATATCTCGAAAACGGCTCCGAATTTCGAAAAACGCTGAAACACGTGTTCGATTATTTCGAGGGGGACATCTTTTGAGGGGGTCCCCAATTTCGGGGCCCCCCTCTGGGGAGCCCCAGGGGGGTCAAGTCCCATATTTCAAATGGGGACCCCCCATTTTTTATTTGATAATCGGTATGAGGGTAAAATTTTAAGACTTTTGGCGCAAACCGAAAGTCGATATCGTTTTTCTTGTTCGATATATCGAAGGTCAAAGTTCGATATGGACCCATCTTCAGAAATTCGTAACTTTCCTTTAAATAGTCCAAATTTCATAAACTTTGGGTCTAAAATGCTCTACAGAGCAAGCACTTTTCAGAAAAAAATTCAATTTCAACAGAAATTTAGTCAAACTTTGATTTTAAAGCCCCCAAACATTTTTAACGTTTTTGGCCTCCACGGAGGGCTATCAGAAAAATTCCGAGAGACGACCCCTATCGAGTGATACATCAATCGAAAAGGCGTAACAAACTGAGCATTTTGGCGTAAACCGGAGATCCATATCGTTTTTCATATTCGAGATATCGAATGTCAAATGTCGATTTACAGAATGCGATATCTCGAATATAAAAAACGATATGGATCTCCGGTTTACGCCAAAATGCTCAGATTGTTACGCCTTTTCGATTGATGTATCACTCGATAGGGGTCGTCTCTCGGAATTTTTCTGATAGCCCTCCGTGGAGGCCAAAAACGTTAAAAATGTTTGGGGGCTTTAAAATCAAAGTTTGACTAAATTTCTGTTGAAATTGAATTTTTTTCTGAAAAGTGCTTGCTCTGTAGAGCATTTTAGACCCAAAGTTTATGAAATTTGGACTATTTAAAGGAAAGTTACGAATTTCTGAAGATGGGTCCATATCGAACTTTGACCTTCGATATATCGAACAAAAAAAACGATATCGACTTTCGGTTTGCGCCAAAAGTCTTAAAATTTTACCCTCTTACCGATTATCAAATAAAAACTGGGGGTCCCCATTTGAAATATGGGACTTGACCCCCCTGGGGCTCCCCAGAGGGGGGCCCCGAAATTGGGGACCCCCTCAAAAGATGTCCCCCTCGAAATAATCGAACACGTGTTTCAGCGTTTTTCGAAATTCGGAGCCGTTTTCGAGATATTAAGCCTGGCTCCTTTTTTAATTGACACCCTGTATGTATTTTCATTTGCAAATATCTCAAGATGCACTGAACCGATTTCAATAGAATTTTCGTAGGTTGGATCGAAATTTAGTCCTGTGTAACATAATTCGGCGAGTTTAAGTTTTTGGTTCGTACATGCTACTTTTCGAAGCGTTCTTAGTTGCGCAACTCCCTCCCCCCTCGCTTGCTTTTGGAAGAGTAGTGAAGCTTGCGATCTGTGCTGCGTTGCTGTTTGTCCATTGACAATTAATTCTAAGCGCACGGTAGGAAGGCAACTTCGAGTGGCGGATCCAGAAAACTTTCCTTGGGGGGGGGGGGGGGGGCAGGTGCACGCCTGTGAAATTTTAAATTAGAATTGTCGGAGGAAGCAATGTGGGGGGGGGGCTATTTTTCAGTAGAAAAAATATAAAATTTGAGGCATTGGGGGATGGGGATATACAGCCCCCCCCCACCTTGGATATGCGACTGTAGCCTATACAACACCCTGGAACTTGATCATTTTACAGATTTAAATGGGGCAGTTGCAAGGGTCTGAAATGTTGTGTTTTTTATAAAGAAAATGATAGCATTTGATGAGCTGAGAACAAATATGCCTTTTAAAGTCCCATATTTAAGTCCCATTGTCTCAGAGATGAGATTGTGCCCAAAAATACATGGTTTTAAATGGCGCCTAGCGACATTTCACATAGCGATTTTTAGCGATTTTTTACATTTTACGTGTGTGTATCTCAAAAACTGGGACACCTACGAAAACCCAAAGGCACCATTGTTCTCAGCTCAAGTACCGTAATCTTCTTTATAAAAAACACAGCATTTCAGACCCTTGCCACTGCCCCATTCACTGAATGCGACGTTGCCACGTTGCGTCGCACGCTTGAGATCCGCTAAATGAGTTCCGAACTAACCAATCGCCCGAACTTGGCTATTAGGACTTACAATTAGGAGCAACGAGCAACAAATCAGAGGGTCCTCAGAGCTTCTTTTTTAAACATGGATGTACTGTCTGTCTTTCCATGCAATTTCTTCTTCTTCATTACCACTGAATAAACGTTTCATAAGCCCAAATTGCATTGAGCCAATAATTAATCAGACGCATCGTCTGAAGTCCCCCCCCCCCCCCGCGGCGCGACATTGTGTGTAATCCGGCAACGTTTCTTTTCGTCCTCTCAAAGAAAATTGCAGGCGAGTAAAAGATTAACAGTAGTCGCAATTGAATTCGATTTTTTTAATGTGTTATTAAATGGACCAAATACAACGTTGCCTGATTGATTCTCAAGGCTCACTCTGACAAAAGTGATAGGTCAAAAGCCGCACTTAATATATTGATGTAGAAGAGCCCTCTTGCTGGTGATGGAGGGGGGCTATTACCTTTATAGGTAGCTTTACTTTAACTTACTTCGTAAGAGTTGAATCGCAATTTTAACGGGTAACATATTTAGGATGAACAGGAAGAATAAAGGGAAAGGAAAGGAAAATAATGAAAATAATGAATAACATTCCTTAATATGTTTTAGAAGGTCATCTAAAAGTTTTATTTTTTTAAAGAGGGAGTGGGGGTCCGGGCTATTCCCCCTCCCAATGGAGGACATCGCAATAATTTCAATCAGCAGCCCCTATCTTTTGATACATCATTCGGAAGAGCATGAAATTCTAACCAGTTCTGTGCAATTCGGAGATCATTATCGTTTTTCGTTTCCGATGTAGGTATATCAAACGGTCAAATGTTCGCTTTTGACCCATTTTCAAAAAAATGATTACTCCTATTTAAAAAGTCAGCACTTTCAAAGCAAAACATTTAAAATACAGTAAAAAGCAAGTACTTTTTCAGAAAAAAATGCGGGATTGCCACTGAATTCATCAACCTTTGATTTTAGGGCTCCCGAACATTTCCTTTTGCATCTATCATTCGATCGTCGTCCATCGCAGTTTTTGAGGTAGCTTTCGCGTGTGAGGCAAACATTTAAAAATGGGCATTAAAACCAAATGTTTACCACATCAAAACTTAATTTTTTTTTTCTGTAAGTAACTTATCACTATTCAGTTTTTAGACGTTACCTCCTGATTTTTTTTTTTTTTTTTTTTTTTTTTTTTTTTTTTTTTTTTTTTTTTTTTTTAATGGGGCTCTTGCAAACTTTTGCCGTAAGGAAATGAATAGTCCAATCTGATGTAAAAACCAGTGAAAGTCACGAAAATCACGCTAAGAAAGTCTACAAGTCAACAATAAACTCACGAAACTGCTCGAACGGCAAGATCGTAACGGCGCTTCAAAGCAGGTACTTATCTTGGAAGATTCCTGTCTAGTTTGTCACTTTCTCCACAAAAACATAGATATATGTTTCAAATTAGATAGGAATCTCCCACTATACCTGCGTTGAGCCGCCATTTTGGGCGATTCTGAGAGTAAGTTTCGTGATGTTTCAGTGTACTCATCGTCATTATTACAGGCTTTTATGCAAGAATCAACTCTTCAATTCCTTGTAGCAAAAGTTTGCAAAGAGCCCCAGTCTGACTTTCTAAATAAGAGTTTTAATTTTTTGAGAATAGCCCGAGATAGAACGTTATAACCTTCGGATCTCGAAAATAATATTACAGGGTGTTGAAAAACTGTTCCCGAATATTTCAGGGGCGGATTCTACAGATCAAAATAAGACCTTTTTTACCTATAAACACGTGTCCGAAAATGCCCCCCTTTTGAGCTACAGCCCCCCAAAGTTTTAAAAAATTTACGGTTTTTTTGGAATAGCGACCACTATTATGAACCAAATGTCTTACAACTTGGTGTCCTAAGGTAATTTTACGTGTAAAATCCACTAATGATCTCGAAAAATTCAGAAATTGAGTCTGACTGCACTTTTCACGCAATCTTGTACCTTTAACGGCACGAATTTTATGTTACGGATTAAAATTTTGAAGAATAATTACCAAAATCAGATGCGGAAAACCCTTAGAAAGATTTTTGGTCCTCCTTGTTTCTTTCGATACGACGCGTTTTAAGCGAGATAATCGCTGCACAGTGTGGAAAAGTCAGCGCTTTTACCATGAAAAGCGGCAGTGAGTATGCAACCCGCCTCTCCGCTGCTTCTACGGGCCGGCCGCTATGGTAAAAGCGCTGACTTTTCCACACTGTGCAGCGATTATCTCGCTTAAAACGCGTCGTATCGAAAGAAACAAGGAGGACCAAAAATCTTTCTAAGGGTTTTCCGCATCTGATTTTGGTAATTATTCTTCAAAATTTTAATCCGTAACATAAAATTCGTGCCGTTAAAGGTACAAGATTGCGTGAAAAGTGCAGTCAGACTCAATTTTCTAAATTTTTTCGAGGTCATTAGTGGTTTTTACACGTAAAATTACCTTAGGACCCCAAAGTTGTAAGACTTTTGGGTTCATAATAGTGGTCGCTATTCCAAAAAAACCGTAAATTTTTTAAAATTTTGGGGGGGCTGTAGCTCAAAAGGGGGGCATTTTCGGACACATTTTTATAGGAAAAAAAGGTCTTATTTTGATCTGTAGAATCCGCCCCTGAAATATTCGGGAACAGTTTTTCAACACCCTGTATAATAATAATAATAAAAAAAAAAAAACGATTTCGATCTGAAGTTTGCGATGAATTGCTCAGTTTTTTGTTCCCTTTAGTAACGATTTTTCACGAGATAAGGGTCACTCGAAAATCTTAAGTTGTGGCTAACGCCCGTCCTCCCCCCCCCCCCGTCTGAAAGATGCCCATGCACGAAAATTTTGGGAAACTCCTAAAAATAGCTCTCATAAGGTATGAACATCCCCACATCAGGTAAACCCAAAGGTGGTAAAAAAGGAGCTGTGCCCCCCCCCCCCCCTTTTGAATAAAAATTTGACGTAGTCTTTGAGGGGATTTTTGGAAAAGCTAGTGTTGGGCTTTCTTTAAAAAAAGTAGATGTTAGCCCTTTCTCCTTAAAGGCTTTAGAGCTCGTTTCAGAAGTGTACGCACCTAGACCATAATCTTTGGCGAATTTTCAACTTTCATTCCTTCAAATCAGAACAAAACTTGCATCCGACTTTGAACCTTTGATTAATATGCGTTCCTCAATGAAAATCCAAAGCTAAAATTAATTTTCATTAACTTTCATTTCGTAATATGAGAAATAATATTGATGAAATCCGAAGATTATCGGTCAAAAGGTGCGCCTACACTTCTGAAACTATCTCTAGCCTCCGTAATAGGGGGTGTTTTTTTATCTCCCCCCCCCCCCCTCGGGTTTATTTCTTTGTTAATTGAGATGAAGAGTTGCGGTTTAGACCATTCTTCATCATTTTGGACGAATTTTCTTTTTTTTTAAGTCAAAACTCCCCCACCCCTCCTGGGGGGGCTCCAGGGAGGCTATCTCAAAAATTTCAAATAACAACCTCTATATCTTGGGATACATTGCTTGAACGGACGTACAATTTTAAGATTTTTGGAGAAAACCGGAAGTTTATGTGGGTTTTTTTTTTTTGATATGTCGAATTTCAAAGTTTGCTTTGGACTCATTTTCGAAAAAATTATTACTCCTTTTCAAAGAGTTGACATTAAAAAAAACGAAGTTTTCCCAAAAATACTCATGAAAAACAAATGCTTTTCAGAAACGAAATGGTATTGACTTAATTTAGTCCAAAATCGGATTTAGAGCATCCTATAATTTTTAAAATGTTGCCCCTGCAAGGGGCTGTCTAAAAAATTCCGTTGCGCGACCCTTATTGAATGATACATCGATCGGAAGGGCATACAAAATTGAGCATTTTTGCGCAATCCGGAGATCAATACAGTTTTTCTTATTCGAGATGGATGACGAATTTTGAAGATCGGTGAAAAATTTAAAATTTTAATATTCGCTATCTCGAATACGAAAAACGATACCGATCTCCAGATTGTGCCGAAGAGCTCAATTTTTATGCCCTTTTTTTTTTATCGATGTATCATTCTATAAGGGGCGCATAATGGAATTTTTTAGATAGCCCTTTCAGGAGCAATTTTTTTTTAAAAAATTTAAAGGGGGGCTCTAAAATCAATTTTTGGGCTAAATTCGTGTCAAAACCATTTCATTATCTGATTAGTATTTCCTTTTTAGAGTATTTTGGACCCTGATCTTATTCAATTCCGACTCTTTAAATAGGAGTAATGAGTTTTTCAAAATGGGTCCAAATCGAACTTTGAAATTCATTGCATAAAAAAAAAAACGATATAAACTTCCGGTTTGTGCCTAAATTCTTAAATTTTACATCCTTTCAAATAATGTTTCACAAGATAGGGGTTGCTATTTAGCCCCCCCCCCCCCCCCGTGGTCCCCCCATAGGAAGGCTGGGGGAATTCGGACCCCTGAAAAGAAAATTCGTCCAAAATGATGGTCCGAACCGCAATCTTTATCTCAATTAGCAAAAAAAAAAAAATAAAAAAAAACACTCGGGTTTTTTTCTAGATCCACACTGAGCATCTCTGTTTTGTTTTTTTTTTTTGTTTTTGTTTTTTTTTTTTTTTTTTTTTTTTTTATCTGCAACGGTTCAAAAGTCACCAACGGGGGGGGGGGCTGTTGCGAAACACCGTGCATTGTGATGAATAATTACATCAATATTGATACGTAACAATTTTTCTTATTTTGTAATCCCAAATTACAGACGAACGAGTTAAGAAAATATCAAAAAAAAGTTTATTGAAATCAGTTTAGTACATCTCGAGATATTTGCAAATGAAAATATTCGGGTTTAAAAAAGCCTTGTCGTAGACTTGCCTTTTTTAAACGGTACGTGGTCAGTAAAAAAAAAAAAAAAATAATAAATACAAAATAAATAGTAGTAATCTCGTCGAGGGAAGAACCGAGAAACAAGGGTAATTCATAGTAGGAAGATCGAGGAGAATCAATCAAGAGGCGAGGATGTGTGAGTGTGATTTTGAGAGTATCCATACGATAAATTGCAGCAGGCAAAGTTGGGCAGTCAAATGGGTGAATAATTGAGTAGGAAATTGGCCGGCCGGTGGAGGTCCGTAAGCGATAGGTAATAATAAGATAAGGAAAAGAAGAAAGAAGACAGAAGACAGAGGAGTGCCAAAAAAACAAAGACGGAGCACGTTGTGGTGGGCGAGGGGAAGTAACGCACGGCGCGTTCGTCAACTGAAGCATCGAGCGTAGAGAAGAAACCGAAACAACAAAGACGCACAATATCAACTCAAACAACAACAATGCATCCAAGCATTCCAAGCATAATCACGCTGATCAGAAAATGTACAAGTGTGGGGAAAAGATTAGTTCAACTTAAAACTAAGAATTGATTAGTTGGAATTGAAACAAATTATTACATTAGTTCCATCCGCAGTCGAAAATAATTCGGCACGCAACTGATCGAGAGAAAATTAGTTGCGACTAACCCTTGGAACTAACAACTTATTTTTTCTCATCGCAAATTAGTCGATCGGCCGGCCCGAATTAGTTCGGCGAGAAAACTGAACTAATTTTTCAGTTGCCGGTTAGTTGACTAATATTTGACGATTTATTTTTCAATTAATTTTTAGTTGCCCGAAAAACTTATTTTCGTGCCCAAGTCTGGATGCTATTGGCCGGAAATTGTAAAATTTGGCTGTTGCTATGGTAACCATCGTTAAGAGTCTCGTTTTATAAAGGCTACTCATGAGTAACCTTTAAAAAACGGACACTATAACGATGGTTACCATTGCAACAGCCAAGTTTTACAATTTTCGACCAATAGCATCACTCATAGACAGTCTTATCGATCGGTTTAACGATGAAGTAAATGATCGGCCCTCCGACGCCAAAATTGAAAGGCTGGACCAACGAACATGGCGTTTGTAATGAATGGTTAAACATATCGAAATTCTGTCTCCTCAGATCAAAAGAGCAAACCGTGATTCTAGGCAGTGGATGTTCGGGTGCATAAAATTAAGGCAGATAATGCGTATTGAGAAGGATGAGGATTCAATGTATAATAATCCTCTGAGAAAATGTCGTCATATGTTCTTTAATTTTAAGGTACAGAATGGGTCTGTTGCATACTTTTGCTACAACACTTATAGAGCGTTGATTCTTATGTAAAATTCGGCGAAAATAACGATGCGCTCATTGAAAAGGTTGAAAATTCACTAATTAACTCAGGAAATCACTTCCATTTCAAACAGCCCGCGCTACACTAGACACTTTTTGCACCGGTATACTACCAAGACGGAACCACCGTGTATGTGTAGACAACATCGTAACTTCAAAATGATGGAATTCCCTAAATACACGAGCTATTGGCTGCATTTGCTGTCTGATCTTTTCGGTTTATCAAAGATTACAAAAGAATATAAGAAATGTACGCATCTAAACGAAAAACATTCAAATGTTTGTAAGTTCTGTTCATGTTTACATATACGAGATGGTTCCATCTACGTAGTTATAAGTCGGTGATATAGTGTCTACTGTCTAGTGTAGCGCGGGTTGTGTGAAATGGAAGGTATTTTCTGAATTAGTGAGTGGATTTTGAAAGTTTTTAATGTGCGCATCGTTATTTTCGCCGAATTTTACGTTAGAAACAATAATTATATTGATGTAGCAAAAATTCGTAACAGACCCATTTAGTCACACAACAGAGAAATTTATCAACAGTTATTTGGTTTGTAGAGTAATTTTGAGTAATTCGCAGAAAATCGTGATGCATGCGCAGTGCGCGCCTTTTGTTTGTCGAATGTCGGTGCTGCACGCCACTGATTTTAGGTGTGCTACTATGGGTATTATTTCGAATTGACAGCAAAGATCAAAATATGAATACAAAAGCGGATAAAAACAGAACTACTATGGAATCTCTTAAATAAAAGTGGTGGAGGGGGGGGGGGGGAGCAATTTATCCAAATCAGAGAGTAATATACAGAACGGAGGTAAAAAATGAAAAATAGCGCAAGTAAAAGGATATATATTTGATGGAATAAAAGTTAGTTGAAAGTAAATAAATTAAGGAAAAATTAGAGAAGAAATAAGAGATTAAAAAAGAGGAAACGGAAACAAAAGTCGCAAAGATGATTGAGTCTCCGGAGCATTGGGGGCGAGAGAGAAACAGAGAAAGAGAGAGAGAGATAGAGAGTGAGAGAGAGAGAGGGGGAGGGAGAGAGAGAGAGAGAGAGTTTAGATTAAAATTAATAATTGTGAAGCGTACAATTAGTCTGTAAGCATAATCCAGAATGGGGTTTACCGAAGAGACTGATATGTAATTAAGGCGGTTCTGGTATGAAGATCCGTAAAACCCAGAGCTGCCGATTTGCGTGGATGACATTTTTAAATTCACCGATAATTCCACCGGTTGAGAAAAGATTACATTGTTCAATTCAGTGTATGACTGTAATGCACGAAAATACTCTAATGTGTAATCATTTCTCAATCGGTGGAAACGCCGTTAATTAAGTATAATATCCGCAAGTTTCAAAGTTATCGACGACTCCACCGGTTGAGAAAAGATAAAAGAAACCAGTTTTTTCGTGCATTACAGTCATACACTGAACTAAACTCCGTAATCTTTTCTCAACAGGTGGAGTCTTCGGTGAATTTCAAAATTCCATTAAATCTACGCAAATCGGCAGCTCTGGTAAAACCTCAGGTGTGCTCATTCCTGGTAATTGGCTCTACACGGTATCAATTAGACTTTAATTAGAAGACTACTTTTGATGTTTCATAGTCCATGGACCCTTCTTCGAAAAAGTCTCTTGATTCCCCTCCATAGTTGCCAGATCTCTGGAAAAAGCTCTATACACTGAATTATATAAATATTATAAATATTTCATGAATTATAATTCATCTCAAATAATCACTGATAATGGGTCTGTTGCAAACTTTTGCTATAGCGCTATAGAGTGTTCAATCACATGTAAAATCGCGTGAAAAGTCCATTAGTGGCATCAAAAAGTCATGAAATGCGATAATAAACTCACAAGAGACGTTTAATGAAATCCAAGATGTCGGTAAACTATCAAGCAACATGTATGCATGCACCACGAACATCCAAGGATAGCCAACCTCACAATATCGATCACACCCAATCACAAAGTAAATAAACACATAACCTCTGAAGCTGTGAGGTTGTCAACGTTGGCAATCCTTGGATGTTACAGGTGCATGCATACAGATTGCTCAGTATTTTACCGCCATCTTGGATTTCATTAAACGTCTCTTGTGAGTTTATTATCGCATTTAATGGACTTTCTGATGCCACCGATGGACTTTTCGGGCAATTATTAATAAGATGAAACACTCTTTATCGTTGTAACAAAAGTTTGCAACAGACCCGTTGAATAAAATCATGCAAACGGTAACAATTATTCCATTATCAAATCTTAATTTTAAGGATTGGACCGGATTATCATTTGATCTAGTGTAGATCCAAGTATGTTATGTGGTGGGATGACATTTTAATGAAATCAAACAGCGCTGAACGAATCGGGAATGGCATTTTTGCTGGAGAGGGAGGTTCTGAGCACTTTCTTTGTCCCCTGAATTTGTTTAAGGCAAACAGTAAATAATGATCTCAGTGTAATGTTGTCTAGTTGAAAAGTTACTGCGCAATTTGGAATGAGGAGAATTATAATTTACTGTGCACATTGGTGCACGGATCGTGACATCTAGCAACCACGCTTTTTGCCATCGAAGCACATGAAATTAATCGATTATAAGACAGGTAGATTACCACCAACGCAAGAATCGATTAACTTACATCATTTTGAATGGGAAAAAGGACTGTCGTCCTACAGTATACGCGCCGCCATTTTTATGTTTTTTGAACCAGATCGGCAAAAAGTTAGCACCGCCCCTGGTCTCGGATCAAGTTGGCAAAAAGTCCGACAAAAGGGTGAACAATATAAGAGTACCAATTCAATTCAATGCACTCAATTGAAAACCCTTGAGGGCGATCGACTCAATTCACCAAGCTGAATCGATAGAGGGGTCACAAGGGGTGTTTTGGTGACATCACCTTTTTGCCCATGTTTAAGAGTCATGAGTTGACATGCATGAGTGAAAGAGCCTCAGATGCAAAAGATATGAAAACCCTTGAGGGCGATCGACTCAATTCACCAAGCTGAATCGATAGAGGGGTCACAAAGGAGGTTTTGGTGACATCACTTTTTTCCCCATTTTTAAGACTCATGAGTTGACATGCATGAGTGATAGAGCCTCAGATGCAAAAGATATGAAAACCCTTGAGGGCGATCGACTCAATTCACCAAGCTGAATCGAAAAGGGGGTCAAAAGGGGGGGTTTTTGGTGACATCACCTTTTTCCCCAATCTTTAAGAGTCATGAGTTGAAAATGTGAGTGAAAGACCCCTTAGATGCAAAAAGATATGAGAACCATTGAGGGCGATCGACTCCACTCGCTAAGCCGAAGCGATAGGGGGGTCAAAAGGGGGGTTTTTGGTGACATCCCCTTTTTTGCCCATTTTTAAGACTCATGAGGTGACATGCATGGTGAATAGCCTAGATGCAAAAGATATGAAAACCCTTGAGGGCGATCGACTCCACTCGCCAAGATGAATTGTAGAGGGGTCACAAGGGGGGTTTTGGTAACTCCCCTTTTTTGCCCTTTGTTTAAAGACCATGAGTTGACATGCATGAGGGGAAGATACTCAGATGCAATAATATGAAAAATCAAACATAAGCGGTAATCCAGAGATTCAGGTACTTTCACGTTCATCAAAAAACAAAAGTTTTTCATTTTAAAAAATCTTTAATTTTTATAATACATAAATTTGTAAAAAAAAATCAGAGAAAAGAAACAAAAAAAAAACCCCCCCCCCCCAAAAAAAAAAAAACAAGCAGGGAAATTCCAACACGCAGGTTTTGGGAAAAGCGGCCACTAAAGTCTGAACAGCTTTAATGCTTTTGCTAGCAATGATAATTCATCAAAGAGGAACCACTTGACATGGAGCTGATCTCGAAAAAATTTGAGCCCAAAAGTTGAAGAGCTAGCATTTAAAAAAAAAAACTGGGAAATTTACTTACTTTTTGTTTTCATTCAACTACCGTGTTATGTTTTTGCATTTCAACCCCGGAAAAAAAGGGAAATTTTCCTATGCAGGAAAGGTACCTATTTAAATTTTTTAGCGTTTAAAGTGATTTGGTTCCTTTTTTTTTTTGTTTGGCATAATCACGAAAACCGAATCTCTAAGAGAAACCAAACGGCAGATTTGGGTTTTAACACTGTTGATATTTTAAAATCCTTTAAATCCGGACTTAAGTCCTTTCCCCAAATTCTATAAAAGGAACCAAGTCGGCGTTGGTTTTTTTACGTGACTCGGTTTAAAGGTTTAAGAAAAAGGAACCAAGTTCTCATTTAATTTCATCATATGGACAATGACTTCAATGAGGCTCCCAGCTCACTTTTACCTGGAATTTTGACGGGAAATAGTTGTTATTAGAAGAAGCACTTGTTGCTTCGAGATTCAGTATTGCTAGGTCTATCAATCAATAACTCAATTTTATCAAAAATGTCACTCAGTTCTTTTGTGAGAAGTGCTGTCCAATTGAGCTTGTTTGGTGAGAAATGATGAAAAAAATAAATTAAGATCAGATGTATCTATAAGGAGATGAGTCAAAGGCGTTTTTTTTTTGTGTTTTTTTTTTGTTTTTTGTTTTAAAAACTTTGGAGGGCTTTAGCTCAGAGGAGAAACATCTGTAGCACATATTAATGTAGAAAAATAAAGCCTTATATAGGTACATGTTCCCCCCAAAAAAACACTCCATAAGTTTGGCACTTAATTTTTGCAACACCCTATATTCTTGATATTTTGCTCCCCGCCACCCTTCACAGAACACAACATTTTGACCATGCAAATTTTTAAAATCACAGTTTGACTGTAGAGATATTTTTTCCCCCCCCCCCCCCCTTTAACGAAAAAGGGGAAAATGGATCGCCTGTCTTTGATGTTCGTCGTATGCGCGGGGCACAGATTGTTCGGCTTTACGACTGCCATTTTGGCTTTTTTTATAATGCGTTTTTTGGGTTTATGAATGGCTTTTATGACTATTTGATGCCGCCAATGAAAATTTTCAGGCGATTTTACATAAAAATAAAAACTCTATAGCGCTGTAGCAAAAGTTTGAAACAAACCTATTGAAAGCTGAAAAAAGAAAATTATTTGATAAGGCTCGATCTTTTTTACCCACAAAAAGTATAGACAATAGATATTTCTAAATCCCTCCCCCTTTTTTAAACGGCTTGTTCAGGGATCAAAAATGAGGTTGCGTTCTTTTGAAGTCAAAAAGCGTCATTTTCGGAAAAGCCGTGATTCTAAATAATAAACAGTTTTTTTTCTTTTTTTTTTTCCTTTTTAGGTGCTGTCAGCACTTATTGCGATTGTCACGATGTAGATATGTAAAATACATAAATGGAACACTTGCGAATTCATAAAAAAAATAATCCTTTAATATACAGAACAAAACCATTTCAGGTGCCCTTTACACGTCAAGCATTCTAGGGGTATAGATTAGTAGGTGTGGAGGTTTAAGGCGTTTGTGGTTTTTAATGGGTCTGTTACAAACTTTTGCTACAACGATAAATAGTGTTTCATCGTAGGAAAAATCGCGTGAAAAGTCCATGGGTGGCATCAGAAAGTCATGAAATGCGATAATAAACTCACAAGAGATGTTTAATGAAATGCAAGATGGCGGTAAAGTATCGAGCAGTCCGTATGCATGCACCTTTAACATCCAAAAATTTGCCAACGTTGACAACCTCAAAGCGTCAGAGGTTATGTGTTTTATTTACATTGTGATTGGGTGTGATCGATATTGTGGGGTTTTGGCTATCCTTGGATGTTCGTGGTGCATACATACAGGTTGCTCGATATTTTACCGCCAACTTGGAGTTCATTAAACGTCTCTTGTGAGTTTATTATCGCATTTCATGACTTTCTGATGCCACCAATGGACTTTTCACGCGTTTTTACATGATACAGAACACTCTATAGCGCTGGAGCAAAAGTCTGCAACAGACCCTTCCCCCTCCCCCATTTTTTTGTTGAAAAGTATCGAAAGTTTACAGTCAAAACTAAGCCATTATTCATTACAACTCATTGTAATATTTTTTTTTTTCTGTTGCCATCGGTCGATATCATTTTTCGTTTTGGGGAGAAGCAAAGTTCCATATGGACCTAAAATTTTCCAAAAATTTGAAGAAGCTTCCAGAAAAAAATACTGTACACGCGAGAAACTTTTTAGGATAGGTAAATAAGTTATTCCGGAGTCAATTCCTTTACCGCAGCAAGGAGGCTGTCCAGGGGTGGAAGACACGTGACAGCCCCTCTCACTTTTTAGAGCTATTAATGCGAATTTTACCCCCGTCCCTTTGTTCGGGTTTTTAAAAACCTTTTTTTCGCAACAAAACGCCCAAAATTTCCTCAAAAATCCCTTGATTGCATAGACGCTCATAAAGGGGGTTTTCAATTTGCCGATCCCCCAGAATTTCAAATGTTTCCAATGACCAAACCTGTTTAGTGAGACGTCATAAAAAAAATTGGTTCCAAAAAAAGGCTCCCCTCACTCGCGCTCTCGTGGGTTTTCCCATATGAAACACGATCCAAATTTTAAAAATACAAGTGCTAGTAAACAACATGTTCTTTGCACCAGTTGTGTTTATCACCCCTTTTGGGGGTTCCACGTCCCTTATAAAAATTTCCGATTGTTTCAATGAATTTTCCGATAGGATATATATTCCCGCGCTTTTTTTCCCATAGAAATAATCGAAATTCCATAGAGACAATCGGAATTCGTGTAGATTCAAGCGCGCTGACTATAGCAACGATAGGTTTCATGATTGAAATAAGGCGAAATCATCTATGGCTCTATTCTTACATTTTTAACAGCCATTTTTTTCCCAGTGATAAAATATGAGCCCCTATACCACAAACTTTTTGAAACATCGCGCATCAATGCACAATCACATTTATATAAAAGAAAGTCCTATGTTTTGTCCTTGTCACACTCACAGTTTTTTATGAGCACAAAATTCTAGGATATAGGCTCATCAGCACCATCACGACATGTGTTATACCTGGGAAAAATAGCTTCGATACGAAGAGAATTGAATGATTGAGTGTCATGGCGGTGATACCCCTTTAAGAGACCGTGAGTAAGACGAGGAAAAAACGTAGAAATTTTTCGGTATAACTGTGATTGAAAATTTCGCTTGATTGTAAATTCGCTTGTGATCTTTTAGGAATTATGTTAGAGTGAAAAGATACTTTAAAATACGTGGAATCTAATTGCAAAAAAATTTTGAGAAAACTGTTCTTTAACTAGCATGAATTTGCGTTCAAAAATTTGGATCTGATTTCTTATAGGTAAATCAACGAGAGTGAGAGATAGAGCATTTTTTTGGGAACCAATTCTGATCGTGACGTCATCACTAAACAGGTCTACTTAAGGATATGAACGAGTCCCTCTTTTTTCTATTCCCCGCCCGCTCTTTATCAATACCTCGCCGTCACTTCTTTTCCCAAACCCTCGTCAAAAAGATTTTTACACATTTTCGACCGCTTAATGCACCGTGAAGAAATCTTGTGACCGGGGAGCCCAAAGGCGAGGGGCAAAGAGGGTTCCTGCGGGAGATGTTTTCCCCCCCCCTCCTGCCTTTGAAATTTTTACTCATAGGTTGGCACAAATGACTTAGGTTGCTGGACCTGTATGGAAAATTTTCGTTCAAAGGAATTCGACTTTGACGCTTAATAACTTATTGAAATTAACAGGGATACCAAAACTTTTTCAATTTTAAGAAAAAAACGCCGAGACCCCCTGGATTGCAGCAATAAATTAAAAATTAATGAAACCAGTTTTTTGAAAACACGTTTTTAATTTTTCAAACCTTTCCCGCCAAGGTTTTGCCATAAGCAAAGCATGCAACCTTTATATTAGATATGAAAATGAAAACAAAAAAACGTACCGTATATATACGGCACGCTTAAAAAACGAAAAGAAAAAGGGAAAAAAAAGATTAATTTTGTATGAAAAAAAAACACGAACTGAATTCTATGTTAAAAAATTTTTCGTTCAAGTTATAAATTAAAAAATCCCCCCAAATTTTTTTTTTAAAATCATGACGACTCCCCGGTTGAGGGGCCCTTACAGATTTCAGTATTTTTGCGTGTTACAGTCATACAAATGAACTGAATCGTGTAAAACCCTTAAACCAAAACCGGGGGAATCATCGGTGAAAATTTAAAAAGGGCCCTGAATTACGCGCCCAAAAGGCATGGAGCTCTGGTTGCTGAAGGAAATACCGATCGAAGGAGTGCAAAAAAAAAAAGAAAAAAAATTTTATTGGGCGGTGTTAAATTTTTCCATTTTTACCCGGGCAACTGAAGGCGCTTTGCATATTATCAACCCTCGCGTCGTGTCGTCTCCAGAGTATAAGGACGAGCAAGTATGTACATTATCGTAACTTTCTAATCGGTCCCTTTTACTGTCACGAAACTTCATTTTCCTAGCACGGACAATACACTGAACATACATACGTATGTGTGTCGCAGCGGGTCGTCGAGGGTGGAGTCTGTAAAAAAACGGGGCGCCTTCGGTTTTTTGCATGCAAAAAGCTCGACACGTCAATCCCGCGAGTCTTTTGCGTTGTGAGATCGGTGGGATCGGACAGTAATTAGCCCCCCCCCCCCCCCCCCCTACAACTCTTCCTTATTTTGAGACCAAAATCCTGTTGCGCTGATGAGTTTAATCTCTTCCTCTTTCCACATTTCCTTCGTTCCGGTTTCACTTGTTCTCCTTCTTACTTTTACTTTTTTTTTTAATATATTTTCCGTTCTCACCAGTTTTCCTTCATAATTTTTTTTTATAAAATATTTTTATTTCCTTTAATGCGCTTCCGACTTTTTGTTTATACCGATTAAAAGCTTTTAAAATCCCGCAGATTTCGCGCTACGATGAAAGGAGGCAGTGGGGTAGCGAGCAATTTGGCAACGTCGCAGTTCCTTCATTTAAACCTGTGAGAAAGATCGAACTATTGGGTGTTCGGGGAACACCTTTGCATTCGACCTTTTACGTGGGTTTAAATGGATACAATACAACGTTGCAAAATTGCACGCTTCGCCACTGAAAGGAGGCAGCCTCATTGCTGTACTTCCAAGGCTTTTTTTGATTGTCATGAGACATTGAAGGGACTTTCAACTCTTTTTAAACTAGGTTAAAAGCCTTTTATGAGTTTATGAGTTGATCTAGTGAGTTTAAGAGCTACCAATGCTGTTTCTTCTTTCTAATTTTTTATTTTGGGCATATTTGGAAATATTCTATGTCGACATCTCTCTAATTTTTTTTTTTAAATATTCGACCATCTAAATGTTCAATCCCATGCCGCTTGTTCTAAAGGACCTTTTCAAAATTTCCCAATTCAGTCTGTTCCTAAGAGATCTAGAAGTTTTTTTTTTTTTTTTTTTTTTTTTGGGGCCTTTTGTCATGTGGATGAAGTCATTGAGCCCGTAGGTAGAGAATCAAGATGACCCATCTTCCATTCCTCTATTTTATTTCATTTTGAACCGACTATTTTTACCGATATTTATTTATTGTTATTGTTTACTATTTAGATTTTATATTGTCTTCAAAATACTGTCTATACATTTGACATTGTACCATGGCCTGGCCATTTATACGAAGCCCGAAAGTACTAATTTTTTCCCCCTTTTTTTCAGTTTCCTCCAAGCAGTAACCCTGCTTGGAGGGATTTTATTTTATACTTAATGTACTTTAAAAAATAATACATATCTTAATAGGCAAACCCCGTCAGGGGATTTACTGCCCTAAACTAAAGTAAACTAAACTAAAGTTAAAGGGGAAAAAAATAGAAATGAATAAATAAATAAATATATATAAAAAATAAAAACAGTAGGTAACTAAAGAATGCGTTCATTAATTTAAAACACCCCCCCCCCGGTTGATGGTTGATGGACGGGTCGTTTTTGGTCTCGGGCAAGCATGATTATCCAAAATTATGCAGAAATAAATCACGTTTTCCCAAAATAAAAAAAAAAAAAAAAAAAATAATTATTGAGCAAAGGAAAGAAAAAGGAGCAATAAGGAACAAAGACATGATTCGTTCATGATCGATTCTAAATAAACTAAACTAACTTAATAGATCCCGAAATCAAATATAGTAAAATATTGCAATCGTCCCATTCTGGGCCAGTATAAATCTAAACTCTCGATACTTTTCAATGGGCTGAAACGAGAGAACATCCACATTGAATCATTCACAAGCCAGTGTTGCTATAGTGCGGCTTTGAGATGAAAGCGCTCACTATACCCTTTTTTTGCGTCACTTCATTCAGGGAGGAAATCACTGCTTGAAATCACTGAACAGCAATAAACTTCGTAACGACTGCTCATTGTCTCATTATACCTTAGAGCAGCGTATTGAGGATTATCAATCGAGGAGAATTTACTGCTCTATAATTGACGAGCGCAAAACTCTCGCGGGAGTGTATCGACAAACACACACGGCTTGGAAACGGATTTCGTACATATATGACTCGAGAAGGATGGGTCGAAGTATAGATATAGAATGCATGCATCGCCATCGAACGCGACAACGGCACTTGGCAGCAAGCTGCCAGTTTTCGTATATTTATACATACGCACTTTATCATTTAACTCAATGTAATTTTTTTCATTTTTCCGTTAAATTTGGCAACACTGCTCGGCAGTGCTTAGTGGTAGCACAGCCGCACAGTGTGTAGACAAATACAATGTCCGGCCAAAAAATCAGCAATGAATCTGTTGCACACTTTTGCTGCCGCGATATGGATGGTCCATTCTAGAGTAAAATCGCGTTAAAATCACATTGGAAGCATCAAACAGTCATAAAACTCACTCATAAACCCGCAAAAGGCGTTTTAAGGAAAGCATAAGATGGCGGGCGAAGGGGTGAATCAACCCTGCATGCATGCACCAGGCGAACACCAAAAGATGGCCGACGACAGAAATTTGCAATGTTGGTTAGAATGTAAACAAACGTCTTACTTAATTCCTTATAGTAGTTACATTTTCTGTCTTTCTGCGTGTTTTTATCCGGTAAATTTGACTTTCTCGTTATTGTTTGTGATTACTTTATGGTGTTTAATTACGTTCTTTGTCGATTTGCTGGAATCTTGAAACGGAAACGCCGGGCAAGTACCTACTTTGTCGAATGCCGTCGTCGGCCATCTTTGCTGCTCGTGGTGGATGCATGCAAGGCTGGTTCGCCCCTTTGCCCGCCATCTTAGGATTTCCTTAAAACGTCTTTTGTGGGTCTAAGAGTGGATTTCATGACTGTTTGATGCTTTCAATGTGATTTTTACGCGATTTACACGAGGATAGACCCTCCATATTGATGTAGCAAAAGTGTGCAAGAGACCCTTTTCAAAATCACCTTTAAATCAGTGGCGGTCAGTGCAATGTAACAACAATGGGATATCTCTATATCTAAACCTACGTAAGATAACCAATCTTTAGAGGATTTACTAAATTCCTGAGAAATCGATGCTATTTGTATAGGAAAACACGGGAAAAAAAGACTGGTAGAATTTACTATCTATGTAGCTGATTTTAGAGTCTACCAGAAAGTATGGTAAAGGACATGGCACAATCCTTATGGGAACTGGCTTACCCCTAAATGTTTTTTAAGTATTATAAATCGACAGATTATCACTTAAAAAGAAAAAGATCTCACGGCACCAAAGTGATCCCATGTCCAGTTTTTTAGCTATTAAAGCTCAAAGACGGGAACTACTTCTCTCGTGCGTCGGCGCGCAATGATGAAGTAGTGCCGGCCGCCTCACAACTCGGCTCAACGTAGAGTGTGGTCGGCCCATTTCGATCATTCATTCACCCGCTTGACTACCTGCCGAAGTCTCTCTTTCTATTCCACTGCTCGTCTCTCTCTCTCTCTCCCTCAGTGCGATCGGAAAAGTGTTTCTGTTTACATTTCGTAATCGGTATCCTCAGGGGAGAGGGGAGGTTCAAGCTGGAGTATCAACAACTTCGGTATCTTAAAGCATCCGAGGCGCCACGCGCGACTACTCATTACGAGCGAGATGACAGTAAACTAATGTGACCGAAAGAAATCGGAAGAAGCAAGAAAAGCCGAGAAATGTATAAAAAAACACGGAAACGGACGAATTGTTTTTGCTCGTCTCTTGGAACCCAAACGTGCTCGAGTGGGGAAAGAATAGCGCGCGGGGTTCGGGTGAGGGAGAGGGAGAGAGAGACGAGCGGTGGAATAGAAAGAGAGACTTCGGCAGGTAGTCGAGCGGGTGAATGAATGATCGAAATGGGCCGACCACACTCTACGTTGAGCCGAGTTGTGAGGCGGCCGGCACTACTTCATCATTGCGCGCCGACGCACGAGAGAAGTAGTTCCCGTCTTTGAGCTTTAATAGCTAAAAAACTGGACATGGGATCACTTTGGTGCCGTGAGAACTTTTTCTCTTTAACTGATAATCTGTCGATTTATAATACTTAAAAAACATTTAGGGGTAAGCCAGTTCCCATAAGCATTGTGCCATGTCCTTTCACTGTTATGGAAAAATGTATACCAACAGGTTAACTTTAGCTTACCACAATGTACGTTGAATGTGTCATACTATGGTGAAATTTACCATACTTTCCAGTAGACCCCAAAATCAGCTAAACATATGGTGAATATACTCTATTGCTTGTCCCAGAATAGTTTGGATTTGACACCATCAGTGGCGTCGCGTGCAATTTGGCAACAATGTATTCTATCCATTTAAACTCATGTAAAAGATCGATTTCAGGGGGTGCACAGTGCACAAGGTAAATTCGATATTTTTAATGGGTTTAAATGGAGCAACTGCATTGTTGCCAGATGGCACGCGACGCCACTGGACACCATCAGTCACCATGAAAGCATCAGCTTCCTGCCTCAGATATAGGACAACCTCAATCGTTAGGAGCAGTAGGAAGCTGATGTTTTCCTTCAAACCTACAGTTGTCAAGTCCAATCATTCTTGGGACAGCCTATATCTGTCTTTTTTACTTTCTCACTCTAACGAAGTTAGAAATTGAGAAAGTATTTGTGATGGCTCAGATGTCTATCTGTCTGTATCCAGCGGGCCGATCCTTGAAATTCACGACTTTTGGGTAGACTGGATAAGAATGGAAAACGGTGATTGGTGGAGACGAGTCACGTGGTTGCCCAGTCTAATCAAAATACGGAATGGATTAGATAAGTTATCGGGTACCCCAAGACTGCCCGATAAATTATCTAATCCATTTCGTATTTTGATTAGACTGGGCAACCACGTGACTCGTCTCCACCAATCACCGTTTTCCATTCTTATCCAGTCTACCCAAAAGTCGTGAATTTCAAGGATCGGCCCGCAGGCATAAAACTTTTAAACCAATGGTCCATAAATATCCCCATTTTGCAGAGTAGTTGCTTTGACCATTCCTCAGAGGGACTTTTTTTTTGTTTTCTTCGAAATTTTAAGTTTTAAGCATGTTATAAAGGATTAAAGATTTCCATTAAAATCAATAGGGAAATGGGTAAACAAAGGGGAAAATCGGAATATTTCAAATATAGCTGTTCGAATTTTGATTAAAATAAGCAAAAACATTCTGCAACCAGCTTAATGTAGAATCAACCCCATAAAGGGGGGGGTCTGGGGGTCTCGTCCAGAATATTATAAGGGGGAGGGGTAAGGGTTTCTGGGGGTTTTCATCAGAATATTATAGGGGGTCTAGGGGTCTCCCCCAGAATTTTAAAGGGGGTCTGTGGGTTTCCCCCAGAAAATATAAGGAGGTCCGGGGGTCACTCTAAATTAAGTTTGATGTGAGGAAGTGTTCGTGGGGTAAATATTGGCTTTCCGTTCCATTTCTTCCATTCTTTTTTAATTCATAGCAATATTATGCACTCGTCTTTCGCTGTCAATACTGTCCTCGGTGCTTTGACGTCTGGAGGAGACCCTATAAGTACTTCTCCACGAATGAGTAAATCTGTTGTCATCATCTGTGTCTTCTGATCCTCGAGAGCTCCCCAAGGAATTTCTGTATTCTCTCCAGTTTATTCTTTCCATCAGTGGTGGAGAATCATTTGTATATAATATTCTACTCGAGGATAAATGAATATAACGCTGCTGAGCAGTAAATAACAAGAATACTTACTATCGACGAATTAAATATTGTCGCAAGATTGTCACACTTTTTCAGTTATGAGTGTGAGGGGACTGATCTGCAACGACTTTCCCGCCCCACCCGCACTATGGCCTCTCACCTGCAAGGTGTAAGCAGTATGAAGCGTGGCCGAACCAGAACCTTGAAGGCGAAACTTATCTCGTGAAAATCTCGCGACAATCTTTAATTCGTCGATAGTACAAGGAACTGATGAATACTATATTGACATTATAGAGAAACTATTTACACTAGAAACTAGGAATGAACAATGGATTATTGTGGTAAACTAAGCGACTGGTACAGGAGAGCGTGGAAAACAACAGAAACACTCAACTCAATTGAGATTCACACAAAGAACATATATATTTCTCTTTCTCTCGACTGCTACGTATTCTTCAATATCGGCCTCACCAAGTGGCAAAGAACATGATTTCCAAATAACACGAATACATAAATTATTACTGTCAAAATCTGAAGAACTGGACCACTGATCCTAAAGAGACACCATTAATGGGTCTGGTGCATACTTTTGCTACATCAATATAACGCATTGTTTCGAACGTAAAATTCGGCGAAAATAACGATGCGCACATTCAAAACTTTCAAAATTCACTCATTAACTCAGAAAATACCTTCCATTTCAAACAACCCGCGCTACACTAGACACTATATCACCGACTTATAACTACATAGATGGAACCATCTCGTCTATGTAAACATGAACAGAACTTACAAACATTTGAATGTTTCGTTTAGATGCGTACATTTCTTATATTATTTTGTAATCTTTGATAAACCGAAAAGACCATGACAGCAAATGCAGCCAATATTTCATGTATTTAGAAGGGAATTCCATCATTTTGTAGTTACGATGTTGTTTACTTATGTACGGTGGTTCTGTCCATGTAGAAGTATACCGGTGTAAACAGTGTTTAGCGTAGCGCGAGCTGTTTGAAATTGAAGTGATTTCCTGGGTGAATGAGTGGATTTTGAACGATTTTAATGTGCGCATCATTATTTCCGCCGAATTTTACATATGAATCAAGGTTCTATATTGTTGTAGAAATAGTATGCAACAGACCCATTGAATCGGATTTTATTCATATCCAATGTGTCCAGAGGAAACTCCGTTTCGACCCACTGTGTCACAGCGTAGTGTTCGCCGACGCCGCGCCGCGCGCCGTTCATCGTGAAAACACCGCAGAAACAACAAACGAGGTGCGTTTCTGGCTCAGAAAATTACAGACTGTCATTCGGGCACAACAGGATCAACGTTGTCTTTTGTCACATTTGAAGAGACAGAGCGTATACATGAAGGGGGTGGTAAAAGTCCGGGAGCAGGGGAAGGGGGGGGCTGGTAGCGGTAGGTAGAATAATGCCCCCTTCTGCGCTCCTTTCGAGTGTCGGTGCACACATATGTGTGAGGATGCGATTCATGTGAGTGAATGCAAGTGCGGTTGGAATGGAAGAGAGAGAGAGAGAGAGGAGAGAGAGAGAGAGGAGAGGGGAGAGAGAGAGAGAGGAGAGAGAGAGAGAGAGAGGGGAGAGGAGAGAGAGAGAGAGAGAAGAGGGGAGAGAGAGAGAGAGAGAGAGAGAGAGAGAGAGAGAGAGAGAGAGAGAGAGAGTGAGAGAGAAGAGAGAGAGAGAGAGAGAAGCAGAGCGAGAGAGAGAGAGCAGGGGAGAGAGACCACATCCCAAAAGCTCTAGGAAAAGGAGACTGGAATTGTGTTCAAAGGAATCCTCCATTTTCTAACCCACCTTTTCTTTTTCTCTTCTCTCTCTCTTTTCTCTCTCTTCTTCTCTCCCCTCTCTTATCTCTCGCTGTATCTCTCTCCCTCTCTCTTCTCTCTCTCTATCTCTTTATCTCTCTCTCTCTCTCTTTTTCTCTTCTCCCCCCAAATCTTTTTTCTCTCTCTTCTCTCTCTCTCTCCTCTCTCTCTCTATGTTTATATCTTCCTACATCTACTCTACCCACCAGCAAAATAGTTTTCCTTACCTCCCCCAACCATTTCTCGAAGCCCTTCCGAGTCCACCATTTGAAGAATTTCGGTGATAGAATTATGAAATCTAAAAAATACATGAGTGCAATGGAGACTTGGTGGGAGCAGAGATCCTTAATGTTGGGGTGGTGGAGGCCCCCATCACTCTCACTCTCTCTCGCTCCCCTCTCTCTCTCTCTCACTCTCTCTCGCTCCCTCTCTCTCTCTCTCTCTCACTCTCTCTCGCTCCCCTCTCTCTCTCTCTCGCTCTCTCTTCTCTCTCTCTCTCTCTCTCTCTCTCTCTCTCTCTCTCTCTCTCTCTCTCTCTCTTACTCACACAGCCTCTCTCTCTTTATACGTATATTTCTACATCTACTCTACCTACCAACAAAATTAGCTTTCCTTACCTCCCCCTTCCACTTATCGAGGTCTTTCCCATTCGATCATGTGAAGAATTTCGTTGATGGAATTATGAAATCTAAAAATACATGAGTGCAATGGAGACTTGGTGAGGGCAGAGATTACAAAGAGAACTGGACCGAACTCTATCCCTGGTAAGAAATAATCAACAAATATGCGATTTGAAACCTGAAATCAGTATGAAATCAAAATGACAGCTTTGAAACCTGCGACGTCATGTTTATGTCAAGTTGAAGCCAGGTTTAATATCTCATGGTAGCTGATTATTTTTTACCAGGGATTTGAAAGAATTGAGCCTACATTTTTGCAGAAAATCAACACTAAGAGGCCGACGTCCGGGCAGAAAATTTTCCAAGGGGGGGGGCAAAAACCTCTGAGCCCGTGATCCAAAAAAGGGGCAAAACCTCGATTTTCAAAAATTTCTTTCCCCGATTTCAGGTAATGCTAGGGGACATTGTTTTGAAAATTGTATTTTTCAACTTTTTGGGGGAGAGGGGGAAACTGTTCCATTAACACCGCCCTTCCAGCGCCTTTGCTAATAGAACGCATTAATTTAGGCCTTTGTTGTAAGGCTTTTGGTTCCCGAAGGCATTGCATGGACAGACTTCACAAAAACGTATACGGACGAGAAGATTCATTCAGTTGAATAATTTTTTTCGGAGAAGAGAGGTTTATGTTACTCGAACGGATCAAATGAGGCTGCTGGAAACTTTTTGCTTCCGATAAATGGAGTGTCAATTGTTGCGTTGAAAAGAGCGGTTAAAACGATGATGAAAGTATTAAATAATCCGATATCTGTACTCGTTTCCACTTGCAGCCGCACTATGGTCACAGTGATACGTGCTCACCGTCTATGCTGTGGCGCAGCGTGCAATTTGGCAACGCTGTACTGAGTTCATTTGAACCCATGTAAAAGGTCACATGCGAAGGTGTTCACCGAACACCCAATAGTTCGATCTTTTTCATAGGTAAAAATGGAAGATCTGCAACGTTGCCAAATTGCACGCTACGCAATTGCGTCTATGATGGGGCAGTTGCAAGGGTCTGCTGCGAGATGTTGTGTTTTTTGTACAGAAAATGAAAGTACTCGATTAGCAGGGGATAAAGATGCCTTTGGTTTCTAATAAAGTCTCATTGTGCCGGAGATGATGTTCTGGCCCAAAATATACTGCTTTAATAAATGAAAACTCCGCTTAGTGACGTCAATACGCACACGCTTTTTTACACCTTTACACCTGTGTAGGTACGGTACATATTTCTACGAAACCGGGACACCCGTGAAAAAACCAAAGGCACCAATGTTCTCAGCTTATCAACTACTATTAGTTTCTTTATAAAAAAAAAAACACAAAATTGCTGACCCTTGCAACTGCCCCATTATGTATTTTTATTGCTGTCCGCGTGGTGGCTAGTGTTACCGACAGGGCTGCCATTTTGCGTATAATCAATGCTATTTTTATATTCACCGATGATTCCACCGGTTGAGAGAAGATTACACGGTTCAGTTCAGTGTATTACTGTAATGAACTAAAATACTCGCATCTGTAATCTTTTCTCAACCGGTGGAGTCGTCGATGACTTAAAAAAACTTGCGGATATTTTAATTAATTAACGGAGTTTCCACCGATTACGGAAAGATTACAGTTAATAAGTAAAAGGGTTAAATCAAGCGCCTTCAATTATCAGCATACGCAAAAAGATCACGCCGGAGTAGAAATAATCAATTACCTTATAGAGAACGAGTTTTATAGCTTTGATTCCTTCTTGTAACCCAAACTTGATTGTACACGGAAAAAAAACTACGGTGAAAATAACCATACGGATACCTGGTTTAGGCACTTGCTAGATGTTGTGGTAATGTTAACCAGAAGTATACTATGTTTTGACTAGGTACTAGGTGATGTTACCTGATTGCATGCTGAATTTACTCAGAGTATCGGTAAAGGTATCACACTTCTGGTCAAGTTTACCATGACATCTAGCAGGTGCCAAAATCAGGTATCCGTATGGTTATTTTCACTAATCTTTTTTTTCCGTGTAAAAGGGTTAAATCAAGTGCCTTCAATTATCAGTATAGGCAAAATGATCACGGCGAAGTATGAATATTCAAGTACCAACTGGATCACGCGTTTGAAATAGCTTTGATTTCTTCTTGTAACCCGAACTTGATTGTAAAAGGGTTCATTCAAGCGCCTTCAATTATCAGCATAGGCAAAATAATCGCGCCGGAGTAGAAACATTCAACTACCAACCAGAGAACGAGTTTTATGTACACCTATACAGTGGCGCACCGAAGGGGGTGGTTTTAGGGTCAAACCCCCCCCCCCCCCCTAAGCATCAAGATTTTGCCCTAAAAAAGATCATCTTCGGCCAAAATATCTTTCAAAACCCCCCCCTAAGGCCTCAGAAAATGGAAAATTTGCGCTGAAACCCCCACCAAACTTAAGTTCTTGGTGCGCCACTGCACCTATAATAGCTTCGATTCTTTCTCGTAACCCGACCTTGATTGTAAAAGGATTGAATTAAAACACGCTGGCCGAACTTACAGTTGTTGGTTGAGGGGGGGGGGGGGTGAGGATGAGGGTATAATTGTTGGAGCGGGGGTAGCCAAGTAGAGTATTACTATGAGGAAAGACTGCGAAAGAGCCTTTGCCAAATTCTGGGAGCGCATGCCGTTGCAACGTCGCCCGACGACTACGACGGCCGTCGACGACGCCGCCGTCAGTAAATTAGGCCACGCCTGTTCATGCCTTTTCAAAAAAAGGCATGGTGGGTTTAAGGGACGATGCTAGTGGGTCGGAAGGGGGGGGGGAAGGGTTGTCGGTCGGTCGGTCGGGGGTGGAGGGTTGAATCTCCTCCAGCTGTTGCTCAATGCTTGCGAATCGCGCTCTCGACGCGGCGGCGGCGAGCGGCTCGATTGTTTCATCCGCTGCCGCTACCGCGCCGCGCCGCGCTCTCTCGCGTCCCTCGCTTTCAACCGCGCTGCCTGCCGAGTAGAGAGTAGCCCGAATGAACCGCCGCGTTTCGGCTTCAGTCGCTGGATCGCTCAGCTTGGAGATTGACTAACGGAACCGGGCAGGACTTTCACGTTCGTCGCCGAACGACCGCGAACACACAAAAAAGGGATACGATCCCTTCGCCCGCCCTCACTGGGCTCGCCCCGGGGGCAACGAGAGGATTTTCTCACGTGTTTTTTTTCTCCCCCTCACCCAACCGTGTTATATATCTATATTTCCTTCCTGTTTTCTCTCAAAATCGTGTGTTGCCGCCGGCATTTTTCTGGTTCTTTTGATCCGGAAGAGAGAAAAAGGGAAATAAATTAAAATTTAGTGCAGTTTTCGTTTCCTTTGAGGTATACAACCATTTTTGTCTTTTTTAAAATAAAAAAAAAAAAAAAAAAAATAAAGCTGTTCGAGGTATAATATAATAATATTTCAACGTGAATTTCAGTGTAATAATCTTGGACCTTGTTTTTCCGATCCTTTCTGAGCAGTTCTGTTTCTGATTTTTTTTAAAAAAAAAACCCACGCGCTTGCTTCGTGTTTTTGCAGGAAAGTTCTGTTTTTTTCCGTGGTATGGATTATCTTTTAAGCAAGGTATTGTTCAAAGATTTGTCATTTGTATCCTTGTTATTATTGTAGTTCATTTTAAAATTGTGTTTCCACCAGTTTTCTGTTATTTGGTTGATTTGAAAGAGAGGAGAATTGGCACAAAACATTCTTTTTTTTCGGTCAAGTGCTGTTCATTGAGCAAAACATGAAATTTCAAAAGCCCCATTCTTCCCACGCAGGGCAAAATTGGATCACGATGAAGGGAAACTATTTGTCTTTATTCAAGTAAACTACTACTAAGCAAACGCATTTAAGTGTGTAAAGTGAATAACCAAATTAGGTTTGTTGGTTCTGAAGCAATTTTAAATCAACATCCAATATATTACTGACAAAAATATTTTGCTATACAAATCCGTACACCTATCTGGAATGAAATAATGACTGATGTGAGTCAGTATGTCTAACTTACTTCTAATCAGATAGTGTGAACTTTAAAGTAATTAGCTTGGGGTTTTCTCAGGATTCCTAAAGTTCGGTTTTCTGACTCCTGAAAGCTCGCGTAGCACAGTTTGCTGTTGGAAAGTTCTGTTCATTGAAATGGATTTATTTACCCACTGAGCAGCATAATTTTCAAAGATTTTCCATTTGTGTTTTTGTTCAGTTATAGTTCCTTTGGTTGTGTTGTCACTGACGTTTCTATAATTTGATTATGATATTATGATAACAATATTTATAAACTCAAAAATAAACTTTGTTTTATTCCAGACCAGGCTTATGTTTTGATCAGTACAAGATTTGAAAGATTTGAGGAAATATAATTCATCGTAATCATTTTGAACTTTTTTGACCATTCACTGAATTTCGTTTCTGATTACTGAAAACACTGCTCAGTTTTTTGGGGACCTATTCGTTCCTTTCCTCACTAGGTTGTACTAACTTATGTGTACACACACAGGGTGTCCATTAAAAAGGGACCTAACAAGAATTCCTCAAATTCGTAAAATACCATTTTTTTGTTCAAACAATAAACCATGACTGAGTTTTTTCTTAAAAACTAGTTATAATTTGGCACTTTTGGGCGTAAAATAAAAATCTTCAAGTTAAAATCAGTATTTAAAAAATTACAAATTTGTGAAAATGTGTCTAACTCTTTTGGTGGGTCATATTTTACTATCATCCTGTTTATACCAATGGGTAAGGAAGTATACAAGCGTTGGTAGGATCAGTCCTAACGATGTAACATAGCCATGGGCGGATACAGGGAATTGTTTTTCTCTCTCTCGCCCTCAATTTGAACTTGTGTGTTAGAGAAGGGCAGCAGAGGGGGTCATCACGTGACTTTGGCCCCCTCTTCTGTCCTTTTCTAACGCACGTTTTCAAATGGGAGGAGAGAGAGAAAGACAATTCCCTGTATCCGCCCATGAACATAGCTTGTTCTGGCTTGGATTCTTTATTTATTAAAGCAAACATTTCAAAGAATTGTTGCCGTAAAATTTGACTTCATATAACAATGTTTTCGAAGTTTTATGATTTAAACTTATAATTCGCTGAGCTCTATATCTGATTATAATTTATTCTCGCGATGTCAGCCACATGATCATCATAGTTTTCAACTAGAAAGAATTGGTAGTTAAAATTTAACGAGGCAGTTGCAAGGGTCTGAATTTTGGTGTTTTTTACCAAGCAAATTAAAGTATAGTTACTTGATGAGCTGAAAACAAGAATGCCTTAGGTTTCGAATCAAACTTTTCATAGTGCCGAAGATGTGTTCTCGGCCAATGATGCATCGATTCCGAAGGAAATTCGCGTTGTGACGTCGCAGTACTCACGATTTTCTACAAATGTACTTATTTTTGAAACCGGAAAATTTACTCCTTGATTGAAACAACACAAGTTTTTCATTTTTAATATTCAAAATTTTTCTGAGCACTAAAAAAAAAAGCGATAGTCATATACCAGATTCTAGTCACATTATCAGAAGCGCAACGGTATGTGAACGATAGAAAGTCTAGTGCTTTGACCAGAAAATGCTGGTGTTAATACCAGAATATGCTCAAAGAACTAGAATGTTTCTAAACATTTTCAAGAACTATGGTACTTACAAAGATTATAATTCTGGTAATTTTGTACTATCCCTTACGTAAGGTGACAAAATCTTATGCTTCTGGTAATTTTTTTTTTTTTTTTCAGTGAGTTCATCTAACAGTCAATTCAAAAGTCATAATTTTACTGTTCATTGTTTTATTGTTCACTGACTTGTACATAATAGTAGCTGTATGTATACAGCTTTATTTGTAAAAAAAAAAAAAAAAAAAAAAAAAAAACAACTTAGAAAAAACCTAAAAGCAACCTTTGTTCTCAGAGGATCATTTTCCCTTATACATATGTATAAAAAAATGCCTAACTTAAAACTCTTGTAACAATACCCTTTTGAATTCAGTTTTGTTCAGGGCAAGGGTATTACCAATGCACTAATTAAAAAACAAATTAAATTCCAATTTAAAATTTCAGCGTAAGCATCCTTTGGTGGACAGTTTTCATTTTTTCGGAATTTTGATCCTATTTCCTAAAGATAACGCGCAACTCACGTTGTTACCCGGAAAGACCTACTTTTTTATATAAATTCCGTTTTAAGACAATTTTCATAATTTTATTATATATATTATTATTAGTTTGAATTATTCAGAAAAAGTTCTGGTCCGTGATTGATAAACAGGTCTGCTTAACAAAAAAGGGGTTAAATTTACAGTCCAAAATATTCGACAGCCAGTAAGATGTTGAATTGACATCTTAGGACGCAGAAATAAACGTCCCGACGGTCCGTCTTACATGGTTCTGTTTCTGAGATTTTTTGTTGCGTAGCTGTGTGTGTGATGCTTGAAAAATCATCAAGCTTTAATACATTCCACGTAATTAATAATTATGCACCATATATTTTACCTGCACAATTTGACCTCCTGACACTTCACCTACGACATTTCAGGTTCATCATAGATTGTACCACAGCTTGGTAAGAGCAACAGGCAGTGTACCTAATGGGGTTCTTGCAAACTTTTGCTATAGAGGATTGAAAAGTTGATTCTCGCATAAAAAAACCTGCGTAAAAATGACGATGAGTACACTAAAAAATCACGAAATCACTCGCAAAGTCGAGCTTGATGGCGGAGAGACGCCTAGATATTATGAAAGTCATGGGAGATAGATTCCCATCTAAATTGAGACATATCTCCGTGTTTCCGTAGAGGAGCTGACATATTAGACAGGAATCTCCCATGATCCTGCCTTGAACCGCGGTCATTACATACTTGCTGTTACAGAAATGGGGTTTTTGCAAACTTTCGCTACAGGGGATTGAAGAGTTGATTCTTGCATAAAAACCTGTAAAAATGACGATGAGTACACTAAAAATCACGAAATTCACTCTGGGAATCGGGCTTAGTGGCGGGAAGACGCAGGTATCATGGGAGATTCCTATCTAAATTGAGACATATCTTTGTGTTACCGTAGAGAAAGTGACAAATTAGAAGGTAATCTCCTATACTGAAAAAAATAAATAGTTAAAAAAGTACAGAACAAAATGATTTGCTAAATTAACCTATAATTTTGTTAAATAAACAACTCAAATGCTAAATCGGCAATTCATTTTGTTAGCTTAACAACTATTTTTTCCAACCAGCTAATCAAATAGTAAAAATAACAATTTTTATGCTAGAATAACAAATTAGTAAGAAAATCAGCAATTTATTTTCCTGATATAGCAAGCTGACTTGTTATTAGATCAACTAATTGAGTTAAGTTCTGTATTTT
This sequence comes from Trialeurodes vaporariorum, assembly GCA_011764245.1. Classification (NCBI taxonomy): domain Eukaryota; kingdom Metazoa; phylum Arthropoda; class Insecta; order Hemiptera; family Aleyrodidae; genus Trialeurodes; species Trialeurodes vaporariorum. Next base: position 1,892,260 of record VMOF01000379.1, read on the forward strand.
TTTAATTATTTAAAATTGCTTGATTGACACTGTCTATTTTGTTAAAAGAACACTATTATGTGATTAATTTAACAACTATTTGTGTACACTCAACAAATGAATTGTTAACTTAAAAGGAACCCCTGGTTGATTTAGCAACTTTCAATTTTTGTTAAATCAGCAAATTTTGAATTGTTGCTTTAACAACTGATTTTTTTCAGTGTGTATGATACCTGCGTTGAACCGCCATTACGAACTTGACGTTTTATCAGTTATGTGAGTTTATTAATAATAAACTTCAGACTTTCTTCGTGTGATTTTCGCTGGTTTTTTTTTACATCAGACTTGACTATTCATTCGCCCGCAACAAAAATTTGTAAGAGTCCCGTTGATCATATCACGCTTTGGACCTCAATTTTATTTGGTTTGGACGATCCTTGACCGTACTGCCAGACATCGGCGTAGCCAGGATATTGCCTTTCTCTCTCTTATTAGCCCATTTAAACGCATTTGTTAGAAAAGGATGGATATTGGGGCTGTCACGTGACTTCAGCCCCTCTTTCTGTCCTTTTCTAACAAATGCGTTCAAATGGGCTAAGAGGGAGAAATACAATATCCTGGCTACGGCGATGCTGCCAGATGTACGACTTTCGGCCACATGTTCCCCATAAGACTCAAATGTAAAATATTCGGATTTCGACCTCAAATCTGGCAACCCCGATTTTGTGTTAACCGGAGCAACGTCCGGCGCACTATGGTCCGAGATCGAGAAAAAAATTGGACAAAAATATTTAGAAAAAAAAAAAAAAATCATTAAAAATCATCGTTCCAACCTTTTAAGCTGAATTCAAAATGTTCCAGGGCCACTAATACGTTTAAACTACATTTTACAGGTGTTATCTGTAATTAAAATTGGTCTTGAAAGTTTATAAATAATAAAATTAATGACTGAAATTCACTCTCTGATTTTTGGCCATTTTTTTTACGATCCCAGACCATAGTGCGGCTGCGGATCCCCTGCCAAATAAAATGAAGCGTCTCTAACCAAAAATGGAATAAACATCTAAAACCAGCAGGCCGATCATTTACTTTATCGTTAAACCGATCGTTAAAACTGTCTACGAGTGATGCTATTGGTCGAAAATTGTAAAACTTGGCTGTTGCTATGGTAACCATCGCTAAGAGTCTCGTTTTATAAAGGCTATTCATGATTAACCTTTGAAAAACGGACACCATAACGATGGCTACCATAGCAACGGCCAAGTTTTACAATATTCGACCAATGAAATCACTCATTGACAGTCTTAACGATCGGTCTAACGATGAAGTAAATGATCGGCTCGCAGACCTGAATGAATGTAGTAGGGGTTGGACTGTCCAACACAACTGCGTGTAGGTGCAACTCTCTGCTGATTTGAATGTTGTGTAAATAGACCCAAATATGACCTAACAGAAATAATTTAATTTTGTGAAGGGGTGTGGTTTCTCTTCGAACATACGAAGGAGGTTGCAGGGATAAACTCTAAAATTATCCTGGTAACCTTTACTTCTAATAGAATGACGTCATTTTACAGGTAGATTCAACATACATACATTTATATAGTTGCTTTTCCCTCCGCGGGTAATATCTTATTCGAGAGGGGCTTTGAAGTGCAGTACAGTGGATGAAAAAAGTACTTTGATCAGGACATAGCAAGTTTCTATGCTTTGCTCCAAAAGAATTCTAGTGCATTTATTCTTTTTTTAGAAAAAAAATTACTAATTTGGCACAACCTAAGCCGTAAGATTAATGATTAGGTTCATTTTTTACAATATTACCGTTTATTGTTCATCTTTATTTTTGTTTATGAGGCTATGTCCTGAAATTCATATAATATGCTCCGCTGTTTGGTGGAGAAGAAAATCCCTTTCTACATCTTATGTTACGTTGCGTTATGGGGGAGGGATTAGGGACAAAGGGCTCTTGAAGCTGATGAAAAAGTATTCAGAGGTGGATCCCCAAACTTTTATTGCTCTCTCTCTCTCTCTCTCTCTCTCTCTCTCTCTCTCTCTCTCTCTCTCTCTCTCTCTCTCTCTCTCTCCCCCCCCCCTCTCTCTCTCTACTCTCTCTCTCTCTCTACTCTCTCTCTACTCTCCTCTCTCTCCCTCCCTCCCTCCCTCTCCCTCCCTCCCTCCCCTCTCCTCTCTCTCTCTCTCTCACCCTCTGTCTCTGTCTCTCTCTCTCTCTCTCTCTCTCTCTCTCTCTCTCTCTCTCTCTCTCTCTCTCTCTCTCTCTCTCTCTCTCTCTCTCTCTCTCTCTCTCTCTCTCTCTCTCTCTCTCTCTCCGACCATTTTAAAGCGCGTATTTCGAAAAGAACCGAGAAAGGGCCGAAGTCACGTAATATTTGCTCTATCCATCTATCTTATTTAAACACACTCTTTCAAATGGGTGGAGTGAGAGAAAGATAAAGTATCTGATCCTCCTCTGGAACACATTCCCACATGATCACCAGTCGAGTTACTTTTTTCTTCTTTTTAAATAGATTCAAAGTGAGCCTCATCGAAGTTTTCATTCTTCCGAGAAACACAAACGGGGACAGAAAGTAACGGAGGTGTGTAATTTTGTGTAACTTTTCCAGGGAGACGTTATAAGCTCTTTAATTCAGTCAATGACCAATGTCAACTGTTTATTGATGATGTATCGACGTCCACTTTATCTACTAGGACCAAATAATGCTAGTTCCCGAGCGAAACTTGCGCACGGTCACATGAACGTGCGTAAGCTCTCTGATTGCACACATTAAAAACTTTCAAATTCTACGTAATAACTCGGAAATTTTTTCCATTGTAAATAACCCGCACCACACTATAAGTACTTACCTTATTTTTACGGACATACAAGTACAGCTGAATTGACGGAATGGGTCTGTTGCAAACTTTTGCTACAGCGCTATAGAGTGTGTAATCTAATGTAAAATCGCCTGAAAAGTCCAATGGTGGCATCAGAAAGCCATGAAATGCAATAATAAACTCACAAGAGACGTTTAATGAAATCCAAAATGGCGGCAAAATATCGAGCAATCTGTATGCATGCTCCACAAACATCCAAGGATAGCAACCTCACAATATCCATCACAACTAATCACAACGTAAACAAACACATAACCTAACCTCCAGTGAGGTTGGCAATCCTTGGATGATCACGGTGCATACATTAAGATTCCTCGATATTTTGCCGCCATCTTGGATTTCATTAAACGCCTCTTGTGAGTTTAATATTGTATTTCATGACTTTATAATGCCACCAATGGACTTTTCAGGCGATTTTACATCGGATTTAACACTTATTGTCGCTGTAGCAAAAGTTTGCAACAGACCCATTGTCCTGTTTATGTAAACATAAACATATAGCGTACACAATAAACGTTATGTATGTTCCGTTTAAATATACATACCATTCTTGTTTCATTTTATAATCTTTGGTCTACCCAGAAAAAGAACCAGACAGAAATATCGCATCTAATACTTCATGCATTTAAATGGGAGATCCAACATTTTGTGGTTCCGATCGATGATGACATAGAGAGGGCGATTCCGTCAATAATTTGTTTAATTCACTAGACTTGTGTGATTAGTTTGAAGAAAGATTTTTTTTTTTTTTTTTTTTTTTTTTAATTTGTATTCATATTTTATTTTAGATTATTCGCAAAGATAAAATAACATGGGAGCCCAAAATAAATTATTTTACTAAATTTTCGGGGGAAGGGGGGGGGGGGGGACACTATAGTGCTTCGCCCCAGGTACCCCTTACCCTACCCTTCCTACGCCACTGTATCTCGAGAACCAAATCAGATAAATGAAATTAGCAGATAAGGTATGAACTAATTGTATACTTTGTGCCGTTTTTTTTTGGAACCGACACTTTTTCTTTCTTCAACTCTTCCGGTTCCGTTGTGTTTGACTCCTTGCTCCGATGGACCGAAAGGTAATGCACATCATGTTGGTTTCCGTCTTTTTCGTTTGTCTCTTTTCCTCATTCTGTGGTTTGTACCTTCCGGTGGGCCCGACGGGCGACCACCCATGTTCACCTAATGCTCTCTTGCCTCCCCCTATTTGTGCAGGGCTGGGTTTTACCTTGATTTTCTTGGCTAGGACTCAGTTTCGACCTTCGGGCTGCCGTGAGGAGCAGAGCTCAAGCTTAAACGCTCCTATTATTTCAGTTTTTGCTTCACGCATTTTCTAGCCGCGTTTTTCATTTTGTTCGTGAGGTTTGTCCGAGATTTTTATCGTTTGTAGCTGCTTTATTTTAATTTTTACCGTGGATTTTTCCTGCCCTTTTAATGACCGATTGCGCTTAATTTTTTACTAATTTTAATTCTCGGCGATTAATTACTTTTCTCTTTACTAGTCATTTTCAACTTTTTGCTCTCCCAAAATTCGATAGTCTTTTGCAATCGCGCCCTGGTGATGTTCTGTTATTTAATGTTAACGTTTGATCCGCACAATTTTACTCGAGGTTTATTTAAATTGGGGGCATTGATTTTCGTTCGTTTGTTATTATTGTTAAATTATTTTCCGTACGTGTTATTTTAAAGGTAGTCTCGCGGAGCGCTCTCGATAGTTTTATGTGAATTACCTTTATGTGTTTTGAGTATTTCGAATCGAGATTCCGTGTGAATCTTGCTGTGATGTTCTGTGATTATTCTATACTGGTTTTTTTTTTTTTTTTTTACGTACGTAAGTACTCTTGTCTTTTGATTTGTGCAATTTTAGTTTGATTATATTTTGGTCAATTTTATTTCGGTTGTTTCTGTTTTTTTTTTTTTTTTTTTTTTTTTTTTATTTCGTTGTCATTTTTCCTCCAGTATTTCCTCTCTTCTTTTGTTTTCTTTGTGCCCCCGCCTCTCTCTTTCATGTTCTGTTGTTGTTTCTCACGCTTTCATATATTTAAACTCTGTGAGAGAGGGGTGACAGCACAGCTCTCATCTTTTTAAAGGGTTATAGTTCTTTTAAAATTTATTTCACTGGTTCGCGAGTGACGTCATTTTTTCCACACTCGCCTGTGCCCACCTCCTCGCGCGCTGAGGAGCTCGTTAGGTGTCAGCATTTCCTGATCAGATTCCGTTGATAAGAATCCGTTTTAGTAATGGCGACTGCCGGTGATGAGCGTTCCAAACAAAAACAGTTTGTCTCTCTCGCTCTCATGTAACCCCCATGTACTGCCTCACTCTAATTTCAAGAATCGTAAATAGAGACATATCTTTCATGAATTTTTTGGCTGAAATGAATTTCTCGAGGCGTTTCAACGCGATATTGATAAAAATATGTCGTAAAACAAGGCCCTGTAAACGAATTTTGAAACCAGAAAGAGATGGGGGTCACGAGACAGTGAGTGAGATGCGGTTTGGAACGCTACGCGAGTTTTATCACAACCGATTGCGACCGGATTTGTGCATTGTTGTGGGTGTTAGCTAACTCTTGACTTTGCACTAAAACCGTCTATGTCAGCATTTTCGTGCATTACAGTTACACAAATGAACTGAACTGCGTGTAATCTTTTCTCAGCCGGTGGAATCATCGGTGAATTGAAACATATGCGATTAATTATATACGCGAAACGGCAGCTTTGCTCGGGTGTGGAATTGAAAGGGATAATATATTTCTCTTCTCAGTGCTTAGACTTGGCAACCACGTGACGTATCCCCACCAGTCACTGTTTCACCCATTCTATTCCAAAGTCGGGAATTTCAAAGATCGGCCTCCCGATGGTATTTTTACGGTCCCTCCTTGCAGTGTTGCCAGATTGGGGTGAAAAAGCCGTATACGCTTTACATTGATTCAAATGGGGGACGAAACGGCTTTTTACCCTCGATCTGGCAGCACTGCCTCCTTGCACAGATAGTCGGGGACATGAAGAATGTCTGACGACTCCTGGATTTTTTCGTGCGAATATGTTACCCGCATTACAAAAAACTGGACCCGGACATAGACCACAGCAATAAGAGACCACTATCGTTGACGTTGACCCCTATCCCTGCTCCAATTGTGTGTTGCGGACAACATACCTACGTAAAAATTCAGGAGTCATCTGAAATAATTCTTCATGTCCATGAAATTTTTCGTCGTCCATCTGACGCATGGGTGTGAGTCGAATCCAGCGTTTCATGATCATCTTTCATATTTAACTATTGTGTAATTATTTACTTTACGCACTTTTCGCAATTATGATTTAATTTTTTTCAAACACTACTGAAAGGCTTCCTTAGGGCTTAAATAACAAGAAAATAACTGCGGAAACGTAATAAATAACAGTTTTGAGCAACCATTATAATCTATCAATAACAGAACCTTATCTAACTTAACCTCACAGGAGCATTGGTTAAATAGGGGATACAGCCAAACGGACAAGGAAACCCAAGTTTTTCGCTAAGAATTGAAATTCGGCGGGGTTAGCGAATAATTGTGATGCGGCCCCCGCCGAACCTCAATTCTTAGCGAAAAACTTGGGTTTCCTTGTCCGTTTGGCTGTATCCCCTACTTAACCAATATTCCTGTGAGGTTAAGTTAGATAAGGTTCGGTTATTGATAGATTATAATAGATTATAGTGGGTGGTAGCCCTGGTTTCTTCACTTACAATGAAGTTTGTCAGTTGGTCGATAGATAGAGTACCCGTAGAGTGGAATACCCCCCAGGTGATGACGGGGGGTCCGGGGCCCCTCCCCCGGAAAATTTTGAACATTTTACGTCCTACAAACCCAATTTTAAGGTTTTTTTGGGTTTTATTTGTGAGAGAACCATAGGCGAAAATAGGGGGGCTGGAAGGGGCTCAGCCCCCCCCCCCCCAGAAGTGTGCCACTCAATGTAAACATCAGAAATATCGCGGTCTAATACAGGGTGTTGATTAAAATATGTACCATCTCGAATTTCTCGCGAACGGCTTCGAATTTCATAAAACGCCGAAACACGTCTAAAATATTTTCGAGGGGGACATCTTTTTTGGGGGTCGCCGATTTTGTGGGCCCCCCTAAGGGGCCCCCAGGGGGGGCCCCACGACCCTAAATCCCATACTTCAAATGGGGACCCCCAATTTTTATTTAATATTTGGAAAGGAAATAAAATTCTAAGACTTTTGGTGCAAACCGGAAGTCGATATCGTTTTTTGTTTTCGATATATCGAAGGTCAAAGTTCGATATGGACCCATCTTCAAAAATCCGTAACTCCCCTTTGAATGGTCCAAATTGAAAAAACTTTGGGTCTAAATTGCTCTACAGAGCAAGGTCTTTTCAAATAAAACCACGCATTTTCCAAAAAATTTTTTAAGGGGGGTTTTGGGCCCCTAAATTTTTTTGAAAATTTGAAAATTTAAAGAGGCTATAAAAAAGAAAGGACTTCAATTTTCAAAAAACGCTGAAACACGGGTCCCATTATTTCAAAGGATACCCTTTTCTTGGGGTCGGCGATTTTCAGACCCTACAGGGGGGGCGGGGGTGGGGGTCACATTCCTCAAAATTTGAAAATTTTAAATGATAACGACACAGACCCCTGCTTTGTGATATATCGTTAAAAAGACCGTTACAAGCCGAACATTTTGGTGCAAACCGCGGTTCGATATCTTTTTTCGTTCTCGATTAATCGAAGGTCAAAGTTTCATATCGACCAATGTATGATATGAACGATATGAAACTTTGACCTTCGATTAATCGAGAACGAAAAAAGATATCGAACCGCGGTTTGCACCAAAATGTTCGGCTTGTAACGGTCTTTTTAACGATATATCACAAAGCAGGGGTCTGTGTCGTTATCATTTAAAATTTTCAAATTTTGAGGAATGTGACCCCCACCCCCGCCCCCCCTGTAGGGTCTGAAAATCGCCGACCCCAAGAAAAGGGGTATCCTTTGAAATAATGGGACCCGTGTTTCAGCGTTTTTTGAAAATTGAAGTCCTTTCTTTTTATAGCCTCTTTAAATTTTCAAATTTTCAAAAAAATTTAGGGGCCCAAAACCCCCCTTAAAATAATTTTTTTGGAAAATGCGTGGTTTTATTTGAAAAGACCTTGCTCTGTAGAGCAATTTAGACCCAAAGTTTTTTCAATTTGGACCATTCAAAGGGGAGTTACGGATTTTTGAAGATGGGTCCATATCGAACTTTGACCTTCGATATATCGAAAACAAAAAACGATATCGACTTCCGGTTTGCACCAAAAGTCTTAGAATTTTATTTCCTTTCCAAATATTAAATAAAAATTGGGGGTCCCCATTTGAAGTATGGGATTTAGGGTCGATTTAGGGCCCACAAAATCGGCGACCCCCAAAAAAGATGTCCTCCTCGAAAATATTTTAGACGTGTTTCGGCGTTTTATGAAATTCGAAGCCGTTCGCGAGAAATTCGAGATGGTACATATTTTAATCAACACCCTGTATAGCATTGCTGTAGTACCACGGGAAATCAAATAATAACTAATTTAAATGCTACAAAAATTGTTTCCGCCGTTATTTTCTTGTTATTTAGGCCCTAAGGAAGCCTTTCAGTGGTGTTTGAAAAAAATTAAATCATAATTGCAAAAAGTACGTAAAGTAAATAATTACCATGGTACTGTGACACCTAGTGACACCGGTGTGACATGAAAGTCGTCTCTTATCGGTCACTTTTTGATGGAGTTACAGTTTTGTCAGATGGGAATCTCCCATTATATTACTGCCCTCAGCAACCATTACGCTCGCGCAAATGAAAGCGTTTATTTAGTGTAGGAGTGGATTTTGGAAGTTTTTAGTGCTGCTATCGTTACTTTTGGAGGTTTTACACCAGAATCGACTATTAAATCGCCTTTAGCAATTCACAGAAGAAAAAATAATATGTTGATTTTACAGCATAGGGTGTTAAAAAAGTGTGTAGCAGGTTAGTACGTTGGATCAACAGATCTGAGCTGTAAATTTAACGGTCAGAAGAGTTAATTTGACAAAAACCGGTGCTAATTGAACCGCTCAGGCTTGTTAATCCAACCTACTAACATCACAGAATAATACAATAATATAATATTGTATATAATATTGTATTATTCTGTGCCAACATGCTACATACTTTTTTAACACCCCAGGCTGCAAAATTAACAGATTTTTTTGTCTGTTTTTTTTTTTTTTTTTTTTCTCTGTGAAGTGTGCAACAGCCCCATTGTTTTGCCTTTCATTGAGTCGTCAACAGTACGTATACATGCACGTTCGATGTAAATTAGCTTCGGAAGAATTAGCGCGTTGAGCAAAAATCGAGTGCATGAAAAAGAGAGGGAATGAAGGAGTATACCTTAAGATGAAAGCATGGACTAATTCAATATTGAAGGGATTAAAATTAGTTGGAAGTACAGATGGCTTTAGAAAGAAGAAAAAGAAAAAGAAGAAACTAGGGAGAAACTGTCGTATATATAATACTAAGGAATTAATTAATAAAAGATTGTCGAAATGTAGGAGTCAGAGAGTGAAAGAAGATTAAAAGGATTCAAAGTAGGTAGTTGAGAGAGGAGAGAGGAAGAAAGAGGGTGGGGGGGGAGAGAGAGAGGATATAAGGAGGATGAAATGAGAGGAGAGGACAGAATGTAAATAAGGCAAAAGCCTCTCCCAGTAGAATCCCCCAATTCCGCGGTCTCCTCTTGATTTAAAAACGAGATTCGCTCCGCGGGGACTCAAACTCAGATCCCCGTGAACCCACTGCAGTCTCACGGTGGCTTGGAGCGTGCTCTTCACCGGAAACGAGCTTGGGCGGGCAGTATATACGTCCTTCGGGCCAAACAAGGCCGTCAGAGAGCGCTGAGCGCCGTTTCCCCCTCGGTACTCGACTGTATTGAAGCCGGAAACTCGTCAGAGAGGGAAGGGAAAATGCAAACATAAACAAACCATGTGCGTTTCCAAAATGCCTCGCACGTAAACGCACAGATGAGCGGTGCCAAACGTTGTCAGATTTATACAGTCAAACTGATGCAATTTATATTTACAAGTGAATAAAAACGTTTTCGGAAATGAAGCTAAAATACAAAGAAAAGAAACGGCGGGAAGTTTCGGAAATTTACATTACCATTTTCAACTGCAAAAAAAACACTCTAAAAGACAAAAAATAACCTAAAAAGTTGAGCCGCTGCTCTATAATAAGTAAGCATCAAAAACGACATAATGTGTTCGCGACATTCACCATCCATCATTTTTAATGTTACTAATTTTTAGTGTCTTAGAATAATGGGTCTGTTGCGTACTTTTGCTACATCAATATAACTCATTGTTTTTAACGTAAAATTTGGCGAAAATAACGATGCGCACATTAAAAACTTTCAAAGTCCACTCATTCACCCAGGAAATCACTTCAATTTCAAACAACCTGCGCTACACTAGACACTATATTATCACCGACTTATGGAACCATCTCGTTTATGTAAGCATGAACAGAACTTACAAACAGTGTAATGTTTCGATTATAGATGCGTAAATTTCTTATATTATTTTGTAATCTTTGATAAACCGACAAGACCAGACAGTAAATTCAGCCAATAGTTCATGTATTTAGAAGGAAATTCCATCATTTTGTAATAACGATGTTGTTCACTTATGCACGGTGGTTCCGTCTATATGTAGTAGTATACCGGTGCAAATAGTGTCTAGTGTAGCGCGGGCTGTTTGAAATCGAAGTGATTTCCTGAGTTAATGAGTGGGTTTTGAACGTTTTTAATGTGCGCATCATTATTTTCGCCGAATTTACATAAGAATCAAGGTTCTATATTGTTGTAGCAAAAGTATGCAACAGACCCATTCTACGCCTATAATATTTCACTTCATCATCGCTAACTTATGTATTTGGAGACGCTGATTTCAAAAATGCTATCAGTTTTCATTAAACTGGCCTAGATTTTACGTAAATTCGAAATTGCGTCTTCTAAGCAAAAAATTCAGAATTCTGGAAAAAGTGTGTTTTCAGTGAAAACAGAGGCCGAATTTGAAATCAGCGGGTCAAAATACATGGAAAATTTCGCCAGATGAGGGGTGAGAAAGAGGTATCTTATGATGAGAAAACCTGGTTTTATCCTGGTTTTAAATAACAGCCGGACATACACTATGTCGTTAAGGCGACAAAATGCTCTATAATAGGAAGACCAAGACTAGATCCATTGAGTGATGGGGGGAAGAAGGTTCATTGAGACTGATTGTGAGACAACCAAAGATCGATTCTTTTCAATTGGTTTAGATGGAGGATTTTGATGGAGTTTTAGTCTTGGCCTTGCTGTTAGAGCTGCGACTCAATTTTTTAGGTTATCTTGTATCTTTTAGCGATTTTTTGCGGTTGAAAATGTAAATGTAAACCGAAACTTCCCACTGATTCTTTCATATGTATTCTAGCTTCATTCCCGAAATTTTTTTTATTAACTTGGCAAATTTGTAGCTAATAATGTTGTTTCTTTTCGTGTTTATATTTACAAATACACCATTGTGGTAACTCGCGAAAGTCGATCTATTGATGTGTCCTCCATCTATAAACCTATTGAAAAGAATCGATCCTCGGTAGTCTCACAATCAGTCTCAATTGACACCCCCCCCCCCCATTCATCACTCAAGAAATCGATTCTTTCGCATTCATACTCAAGGTCTAAAACCCTTTCTGTACCAGGTTAAATCCGTCAACTTACCGCGTGCTCTTTCAGATCGAGCTAGCAGATAAATATTTACTCTCTGCGGTACTTGTATTTGCCTACATTATCAATTGAAGGCGCTTCATGGCACATTCTGTTGACACGTCCCCTATTCTGTGTCCTTTCTTTCTTAGAAGAAACAGATTTAAGGTGATTCCAGGCGAAACTTTTCCAGATTTCAATTTAAACTGGAACCATAGATAACACGCAAAATCCAGTAACTTCAGCACCTGCAAAAAAATTTTATGGATTTTTTGAGTCCAAAACGAGCAAAATTGGTTAAGAATTAAAGCCGTAAATTATGAAATTCGTTTCACCATAGGCTTAGTGCGCGAGAGTGATAATAAGTCTGTCTGCCTCACTCGCACTGATTGAGGCGTGCGGGATTTTTCGTATTTCATAATTGCCGGCTTTATTTTTGAGTGTTTCAGTCTGAAACTTCCAGGGTATATTCCTGAAGTATGCTCGCAGGTGCTGACGTTCCTCAAATTTGTGTTTTTAGCGTGAATTTTTCAATTTTTGTCAAAAACTGTTAACTTTTCGAGCAGTGCGACGTGGTGCCCGCAGTTGCAACTAATCGACCCTGGAATCATCTTAATTAAACGGGAATTTTTGGCTTGGTATTTATTAGGTTAAATGGGAGATAAATGATAATTGATTTTTTCACAAAGCGAAACTATAACTAAGCTGTGGCGGCTCATGCTATTCATGCTATTTGGCAACCATGTTTTCTGCCATTTGATGATGCAAATCTCTGGTAAAAATAATCAGATAGTATGAGATTTTAAACCTGACATCGACATGATATTGTCATGAAATATCAACACGACATCAGCATGACGGCATCGCATGGTGGATTTGAAACTAGACGCCAGCATGACGTCATGATGACTTCATATACTGTTGTCATGTTGATTTCAGGTTTCCAATCTCAAACAAGTTGATTATTTATACCAGTAATTTAAATCTGATTGGAACCAAAGCCGGAATTCAGTTAAATCCTTGGGCTAGAACCGAAAGCTGGAACCAAAACCGGAAGCTGGAACCAAAACCGGAACTGGTGCGAAAAAGCAATTTCAGTGCATTTGTCCCTTCTTCCATTCTGGACAAATAGCGTCATTCATTGACTAACCTAACTTACTTACCTAGAGTCCCTATGTATGTAGAGAGTTAAGACCAAAGAGTAAACAAGAGTCGCAATTGAATGGAAGGCCTGCGTGAGTGCGTGGTCAACGTAGATAAGGGATCGGAACGCGGGCTGGCCTCTGATTGTCTGCAACGGGTGGAGCAAAAATGACTCGGGGTATAGGGAAAATAACACGGGATTTTCGTTCCGAGACGTTTATCTCGAAACCTAAGCAAAATGGTATCTAAACAATTTATACGAGTCGATTTAGCAGATTTTTCCAAACAATTTGATAGGTCATAAGTGCCACTTTATTGCAAATTCGAAAAGACTGTTTCAGTTTAAAGGTACGCACAACAGTGTGATTACATGCTTGGCGTGTGTTTGAGCAGTGTTTGAGTAACTCTCTATTGTGCGTACTTTTAAACTGAAACAGTCTTTTCGAATTTGCAATAAAGTGGCACTTATGACCTATCAAATTGTTCGGAAAAATCTGCTGAATCGACTCGTATAAATGCGACTCTTGTTTACTGTTTGGTTAAGACAAATGAAACAATGGGCGCCGCCATTGAATGCGATTTCGCACATTTGTTTACATTCTGAAAACCGTTATTGTGTTTTGGTCCTCTGCAAAGATTACAGAGCCGCAGAGTTTCTAACAGTGTAATCTTTCACTGCTTTTGTTGATCGCCATCTGTTTACGCTTTTAAAGGTTTTTTTGAGAATTATAGACATTCTCGAGGTGCATCATGATTTAAATCAACGACTTTGTCCACAATTAATTAACTCTTAATTAGCTCTCCATTCAGACGTTAAATACCGTTGGACCCCTTGGTTTAAAAACAAGAGTACGTAAAAACCAGAGGTTGACTACCCTTGTCCAGTGGCGTCCTGTCCATGTTACTTTTGACACCTAAGGTGTCGGTCGAAAAAGTGTGAGTGCAAATAAGACTTATTTCATTTTCAAAAACCTTTGAAAAAATATCGAATAGGGTCAAGAGAATTGCCAGTGGTGCGACACGCAGAAAAGAAGAGAGACTGGCATAGACTCGCTCACTCGCACGCTTGACTAGCGCCTGGCAACTGTGAGTAAGTGTGACTAAGCGTGACTAAGCGTGACTAAGCGTGGCGAAGCGTGTCTAAGCTGAGGAGCGGTAAAGACGTCTTCGAATCCAGCTTTTCACAATTTTGACCGTTTTTCGGAAAAATCAGATGTTCGAAAACTTTTGACAATGTGTGATCGCGCGTAAAAATAATTTTGCTGACACATTTTTGAGAACGTATTTTTTCCCTTAAACGCTTGTTTGGTAGAAAGTTTTGCACACAACGTATTTACGTTTACAGTGACACTTATGGTTTTGTCACGACACGCCACTGCCCTTGTCTTAACTCTCTACATACATGGACTCTAAATTGACCTAACCCTTCACTGCATAGTGTGACACCGGTGTCACATGATGTTCAAAGCCCTATATCAGATATTGTAATGTATATTTTGACTTATTTCAAATTGTATCATCACAAGTGTCACATTATAAGAAAACATAAAAATGGGCTCAAACATGTTTCAACAGACCATCACCAGCACTCATTATAATGCATTTAAACAGGAAATCATGGTTGGGGGGAAATTTGCCCCCGTATCCAATTCAACCCTAATTTCATTATTTTCACCAAGCTTCTGGCATTTGCTCTATGAAAAATCCAATTAAAGTAAAAAATTATTATTTTTTTGAACATTTTGAAAAAAAAAAAGTTTTTTTTTCTTTTTTTCTTTTCCCGCCATTTCTTATGGTGTTGTAGCACTTGTAAAAAACGAGAAAAAAATTGAAAAATTAGAATTTTCAACGAAAAAGTGTCTAATTATTGTTTTTTGCTATTTTTCCCATATATGTGACCACCTAAGAAATCGAAAAATTCATTTTTGGTTGAAAAAAAAAAAAAATATTATGCAGTGAAGGGCTAACTATTGGTTTATCGCAAAAGTAAATATAATCAGCCCACTGCGGTGTAAAATCTAAATTTGGCAACGCTGGTGTTTCGGTTCACTCTCTGTATCATTCGAGCGTGAGGGAAAGGAGCAAAACGAACGAGGCACCAAGGCGCGGTGCGGGTGAGCGCGAGCGTCAAAGTCAGTCAACGCGCTTTTTGCGTAGTTCCGCTTTGGACGCTCCGCTCGGCTCCCTCCGTCCGAATAAGAGGCATTTCGAGAGTCGACGTTTCCGTTACGTTGTTTGCTCTGGGTGGCAATACTGCCATGCCATGGTGTCCCTTACTTCTCGAGAACGTGAATCCTCACCGATGTAGTTCCAGATTTGACAACAGATGGCGCCGAATATTCGGCACCGTTCGATTGATGATGAAAATCTGTAACACTGAAAAAAAAAAAAAAAAAAAGTACTGTGAACGACAAACGTCAACGAATCTCCAAAGAGTAAACAAGAGGTCCCAACAAAACGGTAGGACTAAAGCAAAGATTACTTATACAGTGAATTCCCGGTATCCGCGAACTCGGTATCAGCGGATTCGCTTAACCGCGATCGATTTTTAGAGGAATGTCCTCGTTATCCACGACCCCCTGATTCGCTTATCCGCGAATGAGAAGTAGAAAAAATCATGAAAATGAGACGACGAACAGAGCAACGTCACATTCCCAAATTTACAGTAATAGAATTTGCTTTTTGTTTTTTTTTTGTCTTTTCCTTTAAACAATTTTTTTCTGAAGTTTTTTTTTCTTTTTCTAAAAAGTTCCAAAATATAATTTGTCAAAATTTAATCGGTCAAAATTTAATTTGTCAAAAAAAAGGTCTCGGTAAAGATCCAGAGAAGATTTAATTCCTCCCGCTCTCCCCTCAACATCCTCTGCCGGCTCCAGCTCCTTATCAGCTCATCAACCGAAAGGAGAAAGCATGGCGAAAAGGCCATGGAGGGTCCTATCCAGTGGCGGCTCGTGAAATTTGGCAACCGTGTCCTCCTCCTATTTAACCAATGTAAAACAATCGATTCTCCCGGAGGCTGTCAGCCTCCGCAAGAATCGATTATTTTACCTACGTTTAAATACAAAACTTGCATGGTTGCCAAATATCACGAGCCGCCACAGGTCCTATCATTAATTGAAAAATTGCAAGTGCTAGACCTCCTTAAGACAGAAACCAGCAGCGAAGTAGGGAGGCGATTTGGCCTCAACGAATCGACAGTAAGAGGCATCAAGAAAAGCGAGGTTTGCATTCGAGAGCTTGGCACACCAACTTCTTTACAAGCGACGCACACTACCAGAGATACTGTGATGGAAAAGATGGAACAAGCCTCAAATACATAGATCGAAGGATATATGGATATCCATCGAATATATGGATACATTTAAAATTTATCTAGTCCCGAACCCCACGTTTTCCATTAGAATAATGCCCCGGCATCCGCGAAATCGGTATCCGCGAGGTTTTTGCGGAACGGAACCTTCGCGGATACCGGGGATTTACTGTACATACAGATATGGCATGAGCCATCTCGCCCGTGTTAAGTGAAAAATGGATAAAACGCCGGCCGTGATACAACCGGGCATACAGAGGGGATCATAAAGATTACAGAACCCTGGTTCAAAAAGATTACGTATCCCACTTTTCTTGTGTTTGTTTGCGGAACTAGAACAAACACGGAACGTGAACAGTGGAACGTGGAACATGGAACAGTTTTGTAACAGACAAAGATGGAAAATGTAATATTTTCTCTGTAATCTTTATGATCCCCTCTGTATTCCCGGTTGTATCACGGCCGCGGAGTCAACTTAACAAAATTCGGGCTTATGCCATATCTGTATGTATAAGTAATCTTTGTAGGAAAGCGTGGCAGGTAAGGTTAGGTCGGCGATATCGAAAAGTCGGCCTATGATTGGCAGGCGAAAGCCTGCGGGCCTTGTGAGATCGCTCTTATGTAGATTTAACATGGGGTTTTCGACTTTGCCTCATTTAAAGTCAAATTCCAAGAAAATTATTGCTCCTTACCTTCGGGAAATTCAAATTATATTTTTTTGAGGATATAACGAAGATATTGATAGATGGGTCATACATATCACTTCATCGAGAAATTAACAGAACAATATGAATTTTAAAGTAAAATTACGGGTAATTTTTTTGACGGGTAGTCATAAAATGCAATGATAAACTCACAAGAGGCGTTTACTGAAATCCAAGATGGCGGATAAATATCGAGCAATTTGTATGCGTGCACCACGAACATCCAAGGATGGCCAACTTTGACAACCTCACTGGAGGTAGAGGTTATGTGTTTGTTTACGTTGTGATTGGTTGTGATCGATATTGTGAGGTTGGCTATCCTTGGACGTTTGCGTTCCATGCATACAAATTGCTCGATATTTCTCCACCATCTTGAATTGCATTAAACGCCTATTGTGAGTTTATTATTGCATTTTATGACTTTCTGATGCCACCAATGGACTTTTTAGGCGATTTTACATCAGATTAAACTCTCTTAATCGCTGTAGCAAAAATTTGCAACAGACCCATTCCCATTTAAAACAATGTATTTTGGGCTAAAATCTCATCTCTGGAACTATGGGACTTAATTAGAAACCATAGGCAGCTTTGTTCTCAGCTCATCAAGTACTTTTACTTTCTTTATAAAAACCACAAAATTCCAAGCCCTTGCAACTGCCCCATTGAGATAACCTGTTGGTACATTTCACCACAAAGTACGTTGTATTTATCATAAAATGGTAAAATTTACTATACTTGATAGCAGACTCCAAAATCAGCTATGTAGATTTTAAATTCTACCAGTCTTCCTTTTCCGTGTACGCAAGGAAACTTTACCGCGAATTAATTAGCAGACCAGGGCTGCCAGATTTGACCAAAGAGACAAAAGGGCGTAGTAGTTTTCTATAAGATTGAAAGTAAAATAGTGCATATTCTTTGCCAAATGTGGCAGCTATGCAGCAGACCTATTATTTATGGAAATTAGGTACGAGTTTTTCGACCTGGGCCATCATCGACGTGACTTACAGAACATCTTGAACTTTGACTTTGTCTTGCCTTTGTCGTCGCCTTCATTTCAAATTCACGCAGCGGAAAACAACGTAAATTAGGATGTACTATCAGCGACGAAACAATTAGAGTTTTGTTTGAAACAACACTTCTACCATTTGATATGCAATGGAGTTGTGCCAGTATTGCAACGAACCCTCAATTTGGCTCATATTCCTAAACTTTTTTCGAGGTGACCCACCCCTTAAAACTTATCTCAATGAATTCAAACATTGCAGGTGGCCTAACTAAGCCGAAATCCGAGAAGTTGTCTGACTATCTTTTTGTCCCCGACTGTATACTATGACCTTCAAAAGAAAATACCTTAGTCGAAATGTTTACTTTTTTAAATCTTGGCAGACTTAAAATAATTATAAAGTCCTATACATAAAAAATCGAAAGTTGCATTGAAAATAAAGGACAAATTTAACTGTAAGAATTTGGACAAGGGTACTTTCTTTTTAAAATCATAGTACCTTAGCGGAGGCAACAAGCATGGATATCGTTTTGTTGACACTAGTATAAATGGATATTATTCACATGGAGAAGTTCTAGAGGTTTATCTGAATGTCGAGAAATCTGTGCTTGTATGTATAATATGAAGCTTGATTATCATAATAGGGGATTCCTGTCCAATTTGCCACATTTTCTTCGGAAATACAGAAACAAGTCTGAAATAAGATAGGAATCTCCCATGATCTACGTCTCTCCGCCGTTAAGCCCGATTGTATCATTGGCGGTGCCCTGGGAGAGCAGAGGGGACGTTTTGAGAGCCCTGCGCGTTGTCAGCGATTAACAGCCCACCAAAAAGCCGGGTATGCTCGTATGTCTGGTTTCCCATTTAAAATAACATTGGCGGTGCCACGGAAGAGCACAGCGAGAGCCCTGCGCCTTGTCAACGATTAAAAAACCATCAAAAAGACAGATCTGCTCGTAAGTCTGTTTTCTCATTTAAAATAACACTGGCGGTGAACAGGAACAGCACAGCGGACGTTTTGAGAGCCCTGAGCCTTGTCAGCGATTAAAAGCCCACCAAAAAGACAGATCTGCTCGCAAGTCTGTTTTCCCATTTAAAATAACATCGGCGGTGCCCCGGAAGAGCAGAGGGGATGTTTTGAGAGCCCTAAGCCTTGTCAGCGATTAAAAGCCCACCAAAAAGACAGATCTGCTCGCAAGTCTGTTTTCCCATTTAAAATAACATCGGCGGTGCCCCGGAAGAGCACAGCGGACGTTTTGAGAGCCCTGAGCCGTCTTAGCGATTAAAAGCCCACCAAAAAGACAGGTTTGCTCGTAAGTATGTTTTCCCATTTAAAATAACATCGGCGGTGCCCCGGAAGAGCAGAGGGGATGTTTTGAGAGCCCTAAGCCTTGTCAGCGATTAAAAGCCCACCAAAAAGACAGGTTTGCTCGTAAGTCTGTTTTCCCATTTCAAATAACATCGGCGGTGCCCTGGAAGAGCAGAGGGGATGTTTTGAGAGCCCTAAGCCTTGTCAGCGATTAAAAGCCCACGAAAAAGACAGGTTTGCTCGTAAGTCTGTTTTCCCATTTCAAATAACATCGGCGGTGCCCTGGAAGAGCAGAGGGGATGTTTTGAGAGCCCTAAGCCTTGTCAGCGATTAAAAGCCCACCAAAAAGACAGGTTTGCTCGTAAGTCTGTTTTCCCATTTAAAATAACATTAGCGGTGCCCCGCAAGAGCACAGCGGACGTTTTGAGAGCCCTGAGCCGTCTTAGCGATTAAAAGCCCACCAAAAAGACAGGTTTGCTCGTAAGTTTGTTTTCCCTTTTAAAATAACATTGGCGGTGCCCCGGAAGAGCAGAGGTTACGTTTTGAGAGCCCTAAGCCTTATCAGCGATTAAAAGGCCACCAAAAAGACAGGTTTGCTCGTAAGTCTGTTTTCCCATTTAGAACAACATTGGCGGTGCCCCGGAAGAGCACAGCGGACGTTTTGAGAGCTCTGAGCCTTTTCAGCGATTTAAAGCCCACCAAAAAGACAGGTTTGCTCGTAAGTCTGTTTTCCCATTTAAAATAACATCGGCGGTGCCCCGGAAGAGCAGAGGGGATGTTTTGAGAGCCCTAAGCTTTGTCAGCGATTAAAAGCCCACTAAAAAGACAGATCTGCTCGCAATTCTGTTTTCCCATTTAAAATAACATCGGTAGTGCCCCGGAAGAGCACAGCGGACGTTTTGAGAGCCCTGAGCCTTGTCAGCGATTTAAAGCCCACCAAAAAGACAGGTTTGCTCGTAAGTCTGTTTTCCCATTTAAAATAACATTGGCGGTGCCCCGGAAGAGCAGAGGTTACGTTTTGAGAGCCCTACGCCTTGTCAGCGATTTAAAGCCCACCAAAAAGACAGGTTTGCTCGTAAGTCTGTTTTCCCATTTAAAGTATCATTGGCGGTGCCCCGGAAGAGCACAGAGGACTTTTTGATTGCCCTGTGCCGTGTAAGCGATTAAAAGCTCATCAAAAAGACAGGTTTGCTCGTAAGTCTGTTTTCCCATTTAAAATAACATTGGCGGTGCCCCGGAAGAGCAGAGGGGACGTTTTGAGAGCCCTGCGCCTTGTCAGCGATTATCTGAGAGTGGATTTTGTGATTCTTTAGTGAACTCATCGTCATTTTTACAGATATGTATGCAATAATAAACTCTTTAGTCCCCTGTAGCAAAAGTTTGCAAGAGCCTCCTTTAAATCACGAAGGAAACCTAAACCCATGTCCATCGCTCAACATTAGTATGAAGATTATGTTGTCTGTTGTCTCGACGAAATCCAACGAAACTTGAGCTGGAAAATAGGGCACCATAGTCGCAAGTTTTGTGCTGGAACTCTTTTTTCGTTTCTGACTGAGCTCTTAAAATAATTTTATTTAATCGATTGACGCCTGGCGGCCGATGAAGGGACATTTAAACACCTAGACTCTTTTCATATGAATTTTCGGTGAAACATTTATCTTTTCGCGGAAACCTGGAAAGTATTCATCTTGGGAATAAACAATGGTCCGTGTGATGTCTCCGATGCTCCACTGCCGGACATTATCTGTGTCACTTGGTGAATGATTGATCGTTTGGACGGTGGAAGGGTCGCGGTGGGGGGGGGGGGGGGGGAGGGAGGGGGGGGCGGTGACCAGGGTGTTGATGAGGGGAAGGGAAAGGAGTGACGCGCCTCACAGCTCTGACGGTAGACACAAAGCAAAACACGTGGTTTGTCTTTCTTATTAAAAATTGCGTGTCATTGATTTTTAAACGACAATCACATTTTTATCTGCTCCTCTGTTTCTCTTTCCCTCTTCTTCTCTCTCTCACTCACTCTTTCTCCCACTCTCTCCCTCTTCTCTCTCTCTCTCTCCTTCTGCTCTCACACCCACAAACACAGAAACACCCCCTCTCTCTCTTTCTCTCTAATCTATCGCGTTTACAGCTTCGTCCATCGTGCACAGTTGCACACCCGAGAACATATGGTATATTTGAACGCCGGTTTTTTTGTGGATGCAACCCGCAACGAATGTCAAACAAAAGTATCACGTGTATTTCACATTGTAGGTGTTCCCCTATTTATTCAAATAATCTATCTATCCTTGTTTCCATGGAAATAGTTTCAGTTTTCCAGTTGTCTTCTGCATGTCTAAAAAAGAGTTTCTTATTACAATCCGATATTATTCCTGAAGGGTTGGTTTTATTATTTTATTTGTTTTTTTATATTTTAGGAAGAAGTCTTAGGTAGTTTAAAAATAAGTAGCGCATACCAGCACGAATAGACAAGTGAAATGTAATTAAAAAGATAAATTTGTAAAAGTAGAGGTAAATGAAGAATAATAAATAAATAGTAAATAGATAAATAAAAAAATAAAAATAAAGTAAATAAAAGAATAAAACCAACCCTTCAGGAATAATATCGGATTGTAATAAGAAACTCTTTTTTAGACATGCAGAAGACAACTGGAAAACTGAAACTATTTCCATGGAAACAAGGATAGATAGATTATTTGAATAAATAGGGGAACACCCCCCCCCCCCATAGCTGGAAAACTCCTGTGGGACGCTCGCAAACTATCAATCGACAATAACAGCGCGCCACTGATTTTGAAACTATCCGATCACAAACTTTTTTTTTACCCTTACTGCTCTCGTCTGTCGTCTTGCTAAACTTATTTAGTGATTTTCCATCCAGCAAAGGACGTTTTACCAAACATCAGCATCACGTGTATGCCACTTAATTTGAATGGGAAACTCCTAAGGGGTAATTGCAAACCGATGATAGAATCGCTTGGGTAGAATTTTTTGCTATAGGCAAGTCGACTGTTTTAGTGATTGCATTATAAACACCAATGAGTGCATAGTAAATACTAAACATTACATGAATTATACAAGATGCATTTTATGATTATCCTAATAATTGTATTCTGGTTTCTTTTTTGTTCCAGTTCCGAATTAAACATGGTTGTCTTTGCAGTGATTTCGGTCAAACATGATAAAGATCACAGAACTAGGAAATATTCATTACCATCTACAAAGGCCTGATTGTAAGTACCTTTCCTTATTATTGAGATTTTACTTCTAATTTTTTTTGCCAAATATGCTCGAAGTATTAATCGTTGTCAATTTTACTAGACGAATTAATTATTGTTTGGATTTTTTAACTTCTATACATATGTATATTGTACATCTTCTTCAATCCATTTGCGGACAGAAAAACACCACAAGGGCTCCATTCATTAATTACCAAAGTATTTATTTTTAACAAATTTCCCCATTATTTAACCCACTCAACCAATATTAATTACTTTATTTTTCTTAATTATTATAATTTATTTTTTGTTTTTCATATTTTTTTTTTTTCAAATTTGTTGTATTTACTTTTATTTTTTGTTATACGATGATTTTTTTTTTTTTTTTACACTTTTGATTCCACGCGGTACCACGTCAAAGTAGAGCTGGCCAAGAGCACGCATGACGTGATATCGTGTTAAAGTAAGTCAAATGGTTTAAATGTCAAAAAGAATTCATGACTGTTTGTTTCATTCGTTTTGGTTAAAGCCCTCACACGCTCTTCAAATTTAAAAGAAGAAAAACAACTGCCAGGTAAATTAGACGGGAGGATTGGGAAGGCCCTCTGAAACTTGAAACTTTTATTGAGGAAAGACTGCGTATATAAATATACAAGCCCCTAATCATCCTTATATACTTTCCTCGGTTTATCACCACATTTTCCTCATTCCTTGAATAATTAATTAGCATTGACACTCCTCAAGTTTAAAGGAGGAAATTGCCTTTAACGAGGATGATAACCAACCTTACTCTGTTCATGACAACAGCTCTCGCTCGGGAACTTTTTTTGAACAGGATTTCTTTCCCGTAAATATAAATACATAATAAGGTGGAGACGTCGACCGAAGTAAGTTGGAACTTTCTTTAAAGCCTCCAAAACACGGAAGCTACGCCTTCAAGGTGTATAGTTCGGCCACCCGCCGCGCCGCGCCATCGCCTCACCGCTGCACTGCACTATGACTGCCTCCCGTCAGAAGTTTCGCATGCCCCTCCGGGATTTCGGGCACAACGCTATATCCATGAGAGGTACTAACCCAGCATCGAGCCGCTCTACGTACGGTCGTCGGCGGGAGCTTTGCCGTTTCAGACGCCCAGACAGTTCCTGTTACATTTTTTATGCTCGAAGGTTTCTTCGCGTCCAGTGCTGTAGTGCTCTCTTCTCCTTACTTTACTTTCCTTCTGCGTCCCGTGTCATTTAAATCGAGTGTAACACTTTCTTTTCTCTCTCTCTCTCCCCCCCCCCCCATCTTCCCCTTTTTGCTCTTCCCGCGTCATGTTTAATGCCAAGTTTGTACCTCGTAAGTACAGGCACCACTCCGCCAAAGCTCGCTAGACGCGCTTCTTGTCCCGAATCAAGGAAACGTTAAGTGATTAGAATACAGTGTTGCCAGATCGGGGGTAAAAAAGCCGTATCGTCCCCATATTTAAATCAATGTAAAACGTACGGCTTTTTCACCCAAATCTGGCAACAAGTGGCGTAAATAACGGACCCGCAAAGCCCGCGGCGCGGGCGGGCGCCACGTCTTGAGGGGGGCGCCTTGGGGGCGCTACAACACCAAAAATTACAGCAAATTCAAAATTTGGAAGAGAACAGAACAACAACATGCATAAATAAGAAACTGAAGAAAGGATAAATGAGAGTTTATATTTCTATAGACATTTCTATGATTCTTGACACTTCTTATATGATCATTCACTTAACTTTAAACCACCACTGACCCCCACCCCCCGGCCCGGATAAACCCCTCTTAATTTTTTCATTCAGCAGAAGATAAATTTCGTTTTATTACTTATGCATGTAATGAGTAAATAAATAAAGCAAACTCCCTCTATTTACTTACATTAATTTTCTTTGTTCTAAAACAATGAAAATTAAAAAGTATAGTTGACATTTTTTTGAAGAGGGGGTGGGGGGGGGCGCAGCTCACCAGTTCGCGGGTGGACGCTCGGTCCTAATTTACGCCACTGGGCAACACTGTTAAAGGATTCTCTGATCCGCATGGCCAAGTTCCGTGGTTCTATCTGCGCTGGGAGATTGCGATGTTGTCAGATAGGACAATGGTGCCATCGGCGAATTAAAGATTGTCACGAGATTTTTACGAGCGAAGTTTCGCCTTTAAGATTCCGGTTCAGCCACTCTTCATACGCCTTCGGCCGGGAGAGTCGTTGAAGATCAGTCCCACACACTCACACGCGGAACTGTGGTAGTGGTCGCTTAGAGTCCCTTTGATTAAAATATTGTACAGGTTTGTACCAGACCACCCGAATAGGGATTTTCTCTGGAAAACTACTGAACCATTTGATTTGGAATAAGAAAGTCATCATTCGTAACTGACCGCAAATTTTTCATTAGGGAGGGGGGGGGTATTTGGGGGTTCAAACAAAGTCTTCAAGTTTTATGGTGGAACTTAGCTCGTGGAAATCTCGCGACAATCTCTATTTTGTCAATAGAACATGGATATTTTTAGGAAATACGGGAAGATTTAAATTGACCAAACTGATGTTGATTGCGTGATTACCAGATTATCCCAAAAAATTAACAGATTTCCCATGAGAGGGTTTGGAGATTTTTTGGTCTAATCTGGCACCTGCGAGTTGGTTCAATATGATTCAGAGACGTGGCCCTTCCTTGTGACAGTTCAAAAATTAATCTAACTTTCATTCGATGAAGGCCTAGCACTAATTTCGGGGGGAAAAGATAGGTCCAAAGAAAAAAGGATTCTATAGCTTCTTTTGAATTACCTTTTACGTTTTTAATAAAAATTCCTATAAGCAGGGCTTCGGAACCGTGCAGCCACAAACAAAAAAACAAAAAACAAAAACAAAAATATTTTATACATTCTTGTACAGTCAGAATTTGATTTCAAAGGTAGTTTTGTTTTGTTTCGTTTCATTTTGTTTTCCGTTTTTATTTTAGCCCTCAAAAACTCGACACTCGTTGAGAAGCGCTGTGTGGTGGCTAATTTTTGTACTAAAGTGTCCTGAAATCATTTTAAGTTGGAGTAGAGTCCCTATATGTAGAGAGTTAAGACAAGTGAGACCATGGGCGTCGCCATTGGATGCGATTTAGCACATTTTTTTTTTTTTTTTTTACATTCTGCGGGCCGTTGTTGTGTTTAGGTCCACTGCAAAGATAACAGTGCCGCTGAGTTTCTAACGATGTAATCTTTCACTGCTTTTGTTGATCTACGTCTATTTACGCTTTGAAAGATTCTTTTGGGATTTATAGACATTCCTGAGGTGTCTCATGATTAAAATTAACAGATTCATTGAAAATTAACTCTGTATCCGTAAAACACCGTTGGTAAACAACTGCGATTGTAAACAAAAGTGCAAAATCGCATCCAATGGCGGCGTCCGTAGAGCCTAAAACTCATCCACCAATTAGAAGTTGACTATACCCTCTTGCTTTAACTCTCTGCATATACGGACTCTAAGTTGGAGCTTTTCTAGATGTTTTTCTTTTCACTTTTGCGTCTGTCGCCATTTCATATTTAAATTCAAGGCTCTATACCCAGAGTGTATATAGACTGCTCCTACATGTCAACCTAGATTAAGACCCATGACTTTCCATTTACAATGAAAAATCACGTTTTGCTCACTTTTGTTAAAGCTTTTGATCAACAGCACCTCTTGCATATCAATAGAGTCACCGCTCGCATACACGAGTAAAAAAGTAAATCGCATTGATTTAAAAACGCGTCGGAAGATAGCGCTGAGTGCTTTCGCGCGATAGAGTGCACAGTGGGTAGAAAATGTCAATCGAGCGCTGCCAAAATGCAACATATTAAAATCACTTGAGATTTGATTGCTTAAAATTTTTCAGTATACTGAATTGAAGCTCTCATATTATTGCTATCAAATAACACTTTAGCTGAAAGTCCAATATGGAGCTCTTGCAAGGTTTTGCTGTACGCAAATGGAAAATCGATTCTAGTGTAAAATTCTGCGAAAATAACGACGAGACTACTAAAAAATTATAAAACTCACTCCTCACAGTAGAAAACTTAACTTGAAATTTCTGGTGACCACCCTTGCACGTTTGCACCAATCTCAGATTCGCACCCCAAACAAAAGAACATAACCTACGAATTTGAACGGTGAGATCGGATAATTAGCTTTTAAAAAATAAAAACGAAGGTCTTTTTATACATAAACATATTTCGTCGCTAGGAGCACGGTGATAACAGCAGGAAATTTTTACGTTGCGTAGTAAACTAGAAAGACGTCACTTGATTTCATGTCCTGTTTTTTTGTTTGGGGTGCAAAACTTACGTAGTGCAAACATGTACGGGTGGTTCATCTGAACTTTGAGTTTAGCTTCCTTTGCTAAATTTTGGACTTTATTAATAGTCTCATCGTTATTTTCGCAGCATTGTACTTCAGAATTGATAGGCCAATGGGGCTCTTGCAAACTTTTGCCGCGGGGGATTGAAGAGTTGATTCTTGCAGAAAAACCTGTAAAAATTACGATGAGTACACTAAAAAATCACGAAATTCAATCTCAGAATCGGGCTCGATGGCGCTTCAATGCAGGTATCACGGGAAATTCCTATCTAAAATGAGACGTATCTCTGTGTTTTTGTAGAGAAAAAGACAGATCAGACAGGAATCTCCTATGATACAGCTGCGTTGAAGTGCCATTACGATCTTGCCGTTAAAGCAGTTTTGTGAGTTAATTACTGACTTATAGAATTTTTCGGTGTGATTTTTGCGATTCTCGCTGGTCATTACATCTGAGGGCCGATCATCTACTTCATCGTTAAACCGATCGATGTTACTGTTTATGAGTGATTCTATTGATCGAATATTGCAAAACTTGGTCGTTCCTATGGTATAACCATCGTTATAGTGTCCGTTTTTTAAAGGTTACTCATGAGTAGCCTTTATAAAACGAGACCAGTCCTCTGATAGGACCATTTATTTGCTTATAGCAAAAGTTTGCAAGAGCCCCATTGTCTATAGCAAAACCTTGCAAGAGTTCCATTTTGAGGGTCTGAAATTGGTCCTCAATAGCATATGAATGGTGAGTTCAGGTGATTTTAACGCCTTGAATTTTCATCTTTAAAATGGTCTTTTGTGCCTAATGTGAGGTGATGGCGGCGGTGCGCGCAAAGGCGACATCATCTGCTGCACGGCAAAACAGTCATTGACAGTTCACCCGCCGTAAATATGCAGAGCTCGTGATCTTTATGATGAATCTCGCACCTCCAAGCGACTACATAGTTGTCAGTTTTCGGGTTGAAATCCGTAGAGTCCCACAATGAGAGTTGCGCCGATGTTGAATCCATTTCTGATTGGCTCTAAGATTTAGGCTGTCAAGAAAGCTCCAAGAGGCAAATGATGGAAATGGCGGAGGGTTTAGTTACTTTTCGTGTACTAGCTTTCATTACACCTTTGAAGTAACGGTGGCCGCAGTGTTTATTGTTAATTCTTCCTCTGCTTAAATGTTATTCTGGAGAACATTATCTCTTTCAATAACGATCGTTATTGTCGAGAATGGGGCTCTTGCAAACTTTTGCTATGAGCAATAAATAGTCCAATCTTATGCAAAGACCAGCAAAAATCACGAAAATCACACTAAGAAAGTCTAAAATTCAGTAATAAACTCACATAACTGCTATAACGGCAAAATGGTAATGGCGGTTCGACTCAGGTATCATGGGAGATTCCTGTCAATTATGTCACTTTCTCTTTGGAAACACAGAGATATGTCTCAATTTAGATAGGAATCTCCCATGATCCTGCGTCTCTCCACCATTAAGCCCGATTCTGAGAGTGAATTTAGTGATTTTTTAGTGTACTCATCGTAATTTTTACAGGTTTTTATGCAAGAATCAACTCTTCAATCTCCTATAGCAAAAGTTTGCAAGAGCCCCATTTGAACCTAGCCTATAAGAGATAGCGAAATAGCGGCAACAGCGTAGAGACAAACGACCATCCGCCATTCGCAATTTGCCTCTTGGAGACTAGTTTTTCTCCTCTAGTCTTTTTCACATTGTTCCAGTCTCACGATTCCGAATAAATGCGATTATTGATGTAGAGCCTTTCAAGATAAATCGTCGGTCGCCTTCAATTTATTGTATAGGCAATTCCAACTCCCTAGAGTACGAACAGTTAACTACCTTCCCTATACATATAAACGGATGAGTAGCGATCTTACGAACTAATCTGGTGTTTAAAGGGCTAAACAGACGAAATGAAGCGTTACAAGATTTTAGATGCGACGTCACCAACTGTAGATCTGTCAACGCTGAGCAATAATAAGCAGCGAACGTAACGTGGGTCCCAACGCAGAGATGCGCGCGCTTGGGGGTTGCGGAAGCGAGGGAAAATGTGTTTGTTGGAGGGGTGGAAGTAAGAGCGATTAAATGTATGCAGATGGGCTATAAATATTTGTCATCGATA
Organism: Trialeurodes vaporariorum; assembly: GCA_011764245.1. Lineage (NCBI taxonomy): Eukaryota > Metazoa > Arthropoda > Insecta > Hemiptera > Aleyrodidae > Trialeurodes > Trialeurodes vaporariorum. The sequence goes on from VMOF01000379.1 coordinate 1,920,994, forward strand.
GTAAATAGGGTGTGAGAGGTGGTTAGGAAAGCGCCTTGCATTCACCGTTCGCCTTGGGATCCCATTTGAGCGAGTTCAAGGAAGCTCCTGAGGAAATTTGCACAACGCGTTTGCTACGCGTCGAGTCGGCTCGCGTGCATGGGCTGCCAAATTTGCCTATTTCGTCTTATGAAGGGGAGTCTGAGAGAAATTTCTGTATTCGGGTCATTCTACAATAAAGTGGACACGATATGCAAAATTTGAAATTTAAAAATTAGTGCCTGGCAGTATTGTTTTGCATTAAAATGCAACCAGAGACGAAAATATTATCTATATCTAATAAGAACAAAACGTGTTGATGTTACAGCAGGTTTGATGTTTATTTTCAATGACGAAATCACACGCGTCCCACCCGTTACGCTACTTTTTAATTTTTTTAGATAAAAAAATTTTTAGATTTTTAGTAAATGAAAAAAACTTAATGTCGGATCAAAGCTTATACCCTCAACTTTAACACATATTTTTTTCCAAATTTTTATCTCTTCAAAACTCACAGAGTTTCAACTTTTTCTGAATGGATTCAAAAACCTTGTCCATTAATTCTCTGTCCCACCCGTTACACCCTTATTTTGCTCTTTTCTCAGCTTTCGATAGATTTCTTTAAATTTTAAAAATCTCATCACTATCTAGAAGTTAAGACCTTTCTGTTGGTGGAATAGTTTTTTCATTTAAATCATTAAAAAGTTGAAAAAAATTACTTCAAAGTCGTCTGAATGTCCCACCCGTTACATAAAATAATTACCCAGTCGGAAGGTTACAAACTCAAATAATGACCCATTCCTCTTGTGTCTTTTTCTAAAAGAATGGCTCTCACTAGCGTCAAACTATCCCTAGGGGGAAAGATATGGGTTCATTTGCATCTCATGGAAAAAAACAAGATAAGATTCACTTGGGTTAGTTACGTCCCATACTCAACGGCCATTTTTTTTGCAAGCAAATGGCAACACTGTAAAGAAATGTAGGACAACTTATGACAAGGACAAAACATAGTGACTTTCTTCGATATAACTGTGATCGTACATTAATGCGCGATGTTTCAAAAGATTTGTTGTAGCGTGCTCATATTTGAAGGTACGTGGAATCCAATGGTGTAAAAAAATCGGAAAGAACTTGTTGTTTTACTAGCACAAATTTTCTAATTGAAAATTTGGATCGTGTTTCATATGGGAAAACCCACGAGAGCGAGTGAGATGGAACATTTGTTTGGGACCAATTTTTTTCGTGACGTCACACTAAATAGGTTTATATATGTATATACCTGATACCGGTGTTATTCTTTAGGGACCGTGTTAGTTGAAAAGAACACCTTTCTTCTGATCATAAAATGAAGGTAGTTAACTATTCGTGCTTGGGGGAGTTGGAATTGCCTATACCACAGATTGAAGGCACCCGACAATATAACTAGAAGCGAGAAACGAGTATTTTCGGGCTTGGTCCATGAAGGGTTAAATGATATATTGTGCGATGCGTATTGCATACATTTACATATACATATGACAGCTATATACTTCTCGGAAATAAAATAATACATCGAGACGCTGCTCACGTATACAAGTATTACCTACTAATCTGAGATTCATACTCGGGTCAACCATTTATTTGCCTTAGAGGGGACATTGAGTATACACATTATAAGACCTCTTTAAAGACTCGTTTTGAATGTGTTACCTGAACTCGATGTTTTTCCACGAAACTGTGACGAGGGCGCTCGTTTCCAAACCAAAAGCGTCCGTCAGCGCATTTTTATCATGCTCAGAGCAGCGGTTGCTATATCAATCCGAAACAGTTACTTGCGTATGCAGGGAAGCGCTAATTTAATGCCAAAGCTCGGAATTTTATCACGATGCCACGCCAAGGGCAATAGGGGGTTTATGTTTTGATGAAGTGCGCGCAAAGTCTCGGAGGGGGGGGGGTGTTGGACTGGTGGTCGTAGCTGTGGCCGTGGCGTACACTGGGCCGAAGTATACATATATTTTCCAATGATGCATCCAGAAACTTTTACTTCTTTATGGCAGAATATCCCGGCAAAATGGTCACTAAAGATCCCCTAAAATTGTTCCAATGGTCACCTATAAACAAGGTGATATCGTCAACAATTAATTCTTGGTGATATCACCTAATTTAGGTGCCAATGGGGCTCGCTTGCAAACTTTTGCTATCTGGGATTGAAGAGTTGATTCTTGCATAAGAAGCTGTAAAAATGACGGTGCGTACACTTAACAAATCACGAAATTCACTCTCAGAATCCGGCTTATAGTGGCGGAGAGACGCAGGTATCATGGCAGATTTCTATCTAAATTGAGATATATCTTTATGTTACCGTAGAGAAAGTGAGTTATTAGACATGAATCTCCCATGATACCTGTGTTGAATCGCCATCACAAACTTGCCATTATAGCAGTTATGTGAGTTAATTGCTAAATTTTAGACTTTTTAAGTGTGATTTTCGTGATTTTCGCTGGTTTTTATTAGATTGGACTCTTCATTGGCTCACAGCAAAAGTTTGCAAGAGCCCCATTAGGAGCAATTCAAGGGGAAATTTGGAGACCAGTTTTTCCAGGGTATGCAACACGCAATGCACCGGATGCAATTTTTAAACAGAACTATCGTTTTGTGTATATTTAGAGTCATTTCTTTATTCGCTGATGATTCCACCAATTGACCAAAATACTACACGGTTCAATTCAGTTTATAAATTTAATTTACGAAAATACTCCCTAATGTAATCTCTTATCAATCGGTATAGAATCACCGCAAATAAAATTATATCCACAATTTTTTATAAGGTCAGTGAAGATTCCACAGTCCACCGGTTGAGAAAGAACGATTTACGAATTATTTATAGTATTCTCTTGCAATATACATTTACAGCCATTAACTGAACTGAACATTCGGTATTTCTGACCTCATTTTACCCTCATTCTTTGAGGCTCCATGAAAGCAATTTTTCAATGGGACTGTTTCATACTTTTGCTATAGACAATTTAATAGTCGATTCTGGTGTAAAAACCCCCAAAAATAACGATGGCAGCTCTAAAATCGTCCAAAATTCACTCCTAAACTCGATAAACGCTGTCATTTGCGTGAGCGTAAAGGTGGCTGAGGGCAGTAATAATGAGAGATTCTCATTTTAATGTTGCCACTCTCTTTGCTGACCAGGGACCAAATTATGTTTGACTTGCGTGCATCTTGCGTATGCAGTTTTTACCAATCAGAGAGCTTACGCACGGTCACATGATCGTGGGTAAGTTACGCTCGGAACCTAACCAAACTTTGTCCCAGGATGATTTACAGAGTAATTCGTCGTCAGAGTAGTGATCCACATCCGATGAGTGGTATTTTGACAACTAGTGACACTGGTGTCACATAAAAGTCCTCTCTAATTGGTCACTTCTTGATGGAGTTACAGTATTGTTAAATGGGAATCTCCCATTATTATTACTATACTTTTAGCCACCATTACCATTATTCTAGAGTTTTTAGAGCTGTCACCGTTATTTTTCAAGGTTTTCCCACCAGTATCGCTTTCAGCAAAAGTATGCAACAGCCCCGTTTCGGACATAAATCATTTCTGTAGAAAAAAAACAAAACAAAACAAAACAAAAAAAAACAAAAAATCCGAAGACGATTTTTAGCTATGAGAGCTCAGATAGCTGACTCACATAAGCGAGAGGAATCATTTCCCGATCAAAATAAAATCAATATAAACCCAGACTTTCACCGAATAATAAAAGCCGTCGAAAGCGCAGCTCGCCTGCAATTTTGAACATCATATTAATTCGCCTTCCAACGGCTTCATGACGCTCTTTTCGATTCCACAAACAGCGTGTTAGACCCTCTTCACCAATAACCACCGCACTGTACCTCTGGCATAAAGACATATATTCATCTTTCGGCGAAACCGGCCTTTTGTTGCATCGAGAGTCGGGCGTCGACCTATAATATCGTCACTTTAGCATTCCGCTCGAACGAGAATGAAGATCGCGAAGCATTTTTATCGTGTGTGTATCACATTTCGCCGAAGCTGTGGAAAGAGGGAGAGCAGGGTACAGTGAACGCCATTTGAGGCGAAAAAAAAGGGAAATACTCTTGTGTGTTATATGAAAAAGGGGGTCTTGGTGGTGGAATAGAGGGAGGTGGAAGAGGAATAGAAGGAGGAGGAAGAGGAATAGAAGAAGGTGGACTGAGAGATTTATTACTCCCTCTGAATATAATATCGTTTCCTCGTTTTATTCCGGCGTTATGATGGTGATGATGATTGCATTGCTAGAAGAGAGACTCAGGATTTCTCCTCATCCCTTCAGCCCCCCTCTCCCCCCCCCCCCTCCGTCATTGCTTCACCACACACCACACTGGCACAGAGCAACGGTGTGTTTCTGAAAAATATACGCGTGAATCACATTCATTTCATCGCCCGCTTTTATTGATTTAATCCCCCCAATTGAATAATACAATTCATCAACGAGTCAACGGCTCGGTCGGTCGGCCACGGTCTCTCCGAGGGCTCGTCTTGTTTTGTCGCGGATTCGATGGAGGTTTTCCACTCTCTCGCTCTAGATATATGTATATACCACGGGCGCGCGGTCGTCATTTCATGGCGGAATCGGTCATTGTGTTTTTAGAATTGAAACACATGGGACTAGTTTTCACCCGTCCGTTCATCCGGATTTATTTTTTCCCTTTCCTCTTTGTGTGCAATCGCACCTGTATCAAAAAAAAAAAAAAAAAAAAAAAAAAGTAAAATAAAATAAAATAACCAAATGACCTGTCTCATGGCCACTCTGCACCCTTTTTGGTCAACAAGTAAAAGTCTGAAAAAAGTTTAAAAAAAAACCATATGGATTGCGGATGTTTGGAGGTCTAATCTATTTAACAGAAAATATCAATTTAAGGGATATTTATAATGGATCTCTTGAAAACTTTTGCTGAGTGAGCAAATGAATAGTCCATTCTGATTTAAAAACCAGAAAAAATCAAGAAAATTACACTGAGAAAGTTTAAAATTCAGTAATAAACCTACATAACTACATAAATGGCAAGATCTTAATGGCGGTTCGACGCAGGTATTATGGGAGATTCCTATCTAATATGCCACTTTCTCTTTGGGATCACAGAGGTATGTCTCAATTTAGATAGAAATCTCCCATGATACCTGCCGCACCTGCGTCAAACTGCCATTAAGCTCGATTCTGAGAGTGAATTTCGTGATTTTTTAGTGTACTCATGCATCGTCATTTTTACAGGTTTTTATGCAAGGATCAACTCTTCAATCCCGTGTAGCAAAAGTTCGCAAGAGCCCCATTGGTTTATACACACTATTCGTGGATAGATGTATGTGGCTTCATTCGGAAAAAATGGTGAATGAAGCCGCTATAACGTCTGTTAGTATGACGGCGTTAAGTTTGTTTTAGGTATGAGTACAAGCGAGTGACATCTTCTCTTAAAGATAAAAACTTATCTTTTAACCCTCGTGAGCCTAAGGGGGGGTACATTTGTACCCCAGGCCAGTTTTTTTGACGCCATTTTGTCAAAACTGCTCAAAATTTTTTGGGACTTCATGACATTTTAAGTTAGGATACTTAGAACACGTCCACCAAATTTCATTAATTTTTATGAATTTTTGTCGATATTATAGAAATTTAAAGTGTTGGGGAACAAATATTCCCCCCCTTCGTCCTGCCAGTTTTAAGTTTGGAACCATCTATTACAGTGAATTTTACGGAAATTTTATGTAGATTAAAAGAATATTAAGTCAGATCATTGAAAAAAAAATTGGAAATTTATCAAAAATGGAAAAATAAGATGGTACCTCATTTCATTTTTTCCATTTTTTTTATTTGGACATTTTTTTAAAAGTAGGTGTAAATTTGGCAACATAGCAAAAATTTACTCAAATTTCACATAATTTACTCTCTTAGGGTACTAATTACATAATCCATCCATCAAAGTTTCAAAATTATTGATACTGACTGTGCTGCATGAAAATATCCTTGGGGTACAAAAATACCCCCCCTTAGTCCCTTGTGTTACCGAAATACCTTAGGCTCACAAGGGTTAAGCGTGCCGTATATATACGGTGCGCTTCTTGTTTTCATTTTCATGTCTAATATATAAGTCCAATGCCTTGCTTATGGCAAAACCTTTGGCGGGAAGGTTTGAAAAATTAAAAACGTATTTTCTTAAAACTGGTTTCATTAATCGTTAATTTATTGCTGCAATCCAGGAGGTCTCGGCGTCTATTTTCTTAAAATTGTAAAAGTTTTGGTATTCCTGTTAATTTCAATAAGTTATTAAGCGCCAAAGTCGAATTCCTTCAATCGAGAATTCCATACAGGTTCAGCAACCTAAAGTCATTTGTGCCAACCTATGAGTCGAAATTCCAAGGCAGGAGGGGGGTGGAAACACCCTTCACAGAAACCCTCTTTGCCCCTCGCCTTTGGGCTCCACCGGTCTCAAGATTTCTTCACGGTGCATTAAGCGTTCAGGACAGGCATCGTAAAAGTGTCAAAATGTGTTTGACGAGGGTCATCGATAAGAAGCGACGAGGTATTGATGAAGAGCGGGAGGGGTATAGAAAAGAGAGAGGCTCATTCATATCCTCAAGTAGACCTGTTTAGTGATGACGTCACGATCAGAATTAGTTCCAAACAAATGCTCTATCTCGCTCACTCTCGTGGATTTACCAGATCCAAATTTTCGAACGCAAATTCATGCTAGTTAACCAACAGTTTTCTCAAATTTTATTGCACCATTAGATTCCACTTGCCTTAAAGTATCTTTTCACTGTAACATAATTCCTAAAAGATCACAAGCGAATTTACAATCACAGTTATACCGAAAGACGTTCTACGTTTTGTCCTTGTCTTACTCACGGTCTCTTATGGTAGTATCACCGGCATGACACTCAATCATTCTAACTTCTCTTCGTATCGAAGCTATTGTTCGAGGTACAACACATGCCGTGATGGTGCTGATGAGCCTATATCCTAGAATTTTGTGCTCTTAAGAAACTGTGAGTGTGACAAGGACAAAACATAGGACTTTCTTCGATATAACTGTGATTGTGCATCGATGCGCGATGTTTCAAAAAGTTTGTGATAGCGGACTCATATTTTATCACTGAGAAAAAAGTGGCTGTTAAAACTGTAAGAATAGGAACCATAGATGATTTCGCCTTATTTCAATCATGAGACCTATCGTTGCTGTAGTCAGCGCGCTTGAATCTACACGAATTCCGATTGTCTCTATGGAATTTCGATTATTTCTATGGGAAATAAAGCGCGGGAATATATATCCAATCGGAAAATTTTTTGAAACAATCGGAAATTTTTATAAGGGACGTGGAACCCAATGGTGTGATAAACACAACTGGTGTAAAGAACGTGTTGTTTACTAGCACTTGTATTTGAAAATTTGGACTGTGTTTCGTATGGGAAAACCCACGAGAGCGAGTGAGACGGAGCCTTTGTTTGGAACCAATTTTTTCATGACGTCACACTAAACAGGTCTTTGCATCGAAACATTTGAAATTCTGGGGGATCGGCAAATTGAAAGCCCCTCAATGAGCGTCGATGGAATCAAGGGATTTTTGAGGACATTTTTGGCGTTTTGTTGAAAAATAGGTGTTTAAAATCCAGAACACAGGGAGCCAGAGGGGTAAAATTCGCATTAATTGCTCTAAAAAGTGAGAGGGGCTGTCACGTGTCTTCCACCCCTGGACAGCTTCCTCGCTGCGGCTATGGAATTGACTCTGGAATAACTTATTTACCTATCCTAAAAAGTTCGTTGCGTGTACAAAATTTTTCACTGGAAGCTTCTTCAAATTTTGGAAATTATAGGTCCATATGGAACTTTGCTTTTCCAACACGAAAAATGATATCGACCGACGGCAACAGAAAAAAAAAGAAATAATATGACAATGCGTTATAGTGAATAATGGCATAGTTTTAACTGTAAACTTTCGATACTTTTCAAGAAAATAAATGGGGAGAGGGGGAATTAAAATCCACAAAAGTCTTAAACCTCCACACCTACTAATCTATACCCCTAGAATGCTTGATGTGTAAAGGGCACTTGAAATGGTTAGTTCTGTATATTAAAGGATTATTGTTTCATGAATTCGCAAGTGTTCCATTTATGCATATAACGTATCTACATCGTGACAATCGCAATAAGTGCTGACAGCACCTAAAACGGAAAAAAAGATAAAAAAAAACTGTTTATTATTTGGAATCACGGCTTTTCCGAATATGACGCTTTTTGACTTCAAAAGAACGCAACCTCATGTTTGATCCCTGAACAAGCCGTTTAAAAGGTGGAGGGATTTAGAAATATCTATTGTCTATAGTTTATGTGGGTAAAAAAGATCGAGCCTTATCAAATAATTTTCTCTTTTCAGCTTTCAATGGGTTTGTTGCAAACTTTTGCTACAGTGCTATAGAGTTTTGATTCTGATGTAAAATTGTCTGAAAATTACATTGGCGGCATCAAATAGTCATAAAATCCACTAATAAACCCAAAAAACGCATTATAAAGAAAGCCAAAATTGCAGTCGTAAAGCCGAACAATCTGTGCACGCGCACGACGAACATCAGAGATCGGTGACCCATTCTCCCCTTTTTCGTTAAGGGGGGGGGGAGAAAATATCTCTACAGTCGAACTGTGATTTTAAAAATGTGCATGGTCAAGATGTTGTCTTTTGTGCAGGGGGCGGGGGGGGAGCAAAATATCAAGAACAGGGTGTTTCAAAACTTGAGTGCCAAACTTATGGAGTGTATTTTTGGGCTCAACATACATATATATAAGACTTTATTTTCCTACATGAGTATGTGCTGCAAATGTTTCTCTTCTGAGCTAGAGCCCTCCAAAGTTTTGAAAACAAAAAACAAAAAACAAACACACAAAAACAAGGCCTTTGACTCATCTCCTTATAGATACATCTGATCTAAATTTATTTTTTTCATAATTTCTCACCAAACAAGCTCAATTGGACAGCACTTGTCACAAAAGAACCGAGTGACATTTTTGATAAAATTGAGTTATTGATTGATAGAGCTAGCAATACTGAATCTCGAAGCAACAAGTGCTTCTTCTGTAATAACAACTATTTCCCGTCAAAATTCCAGGTAAAAGTGAGCTGGTGAGCCTCATTGATGTCATTGTCCATATGATGAAATAAAATGAGAACTTGGTTCCTTTGGCTGATTAGGTTAAACCTTAATCCGAGTCGCGTAAGGAACCAACTCCGACTCGGTTCCTTTTATAGAATTGGGAACGGAATTAAGTCCGGATTAACGGATTTTAAAATAATCAACAGTGTAAACCAACTCTGCCGTTTGGTTTCTCTTAGAGATTCGTTTTTCGTGATTATGCCAAAAAAAAGAAGAAAGGAACCAAGTCACTTTAAACGCTAAAAATTAAGTACCTTTCCTACATAGTAAATTCCACTTTTCCGGTGTTGAAATGCAAAAACACAACACGGTAGTTGAATGAAATCAAAACGTAAGTAATTCCAAGTTTTTTGTTTAAATGCTAGCTCTTCAACTTTGGACTCAATTTTCTCGAGATCAGCTCCATGTTGAATGCTGTCTAATTATTATCATTGCTAGCAAAAGCATTAAAGCTGTTCAGACTTTAGTGGCACGCTTTTCCAACACCTGCGTGTTGGAATTTTCCCTGCTTGTTTTTTTTTTTTTTTTTTTTTTTTTTATTCAACAGTACTATTACATTATTTAGTACTAAACCTACACCTACTATACATTTGAGTATATCTATGTGCTATTTATAATTTACACTTAATTTTTAACTTTTGCTGCTAGTCCAGCAACAGAATATCTTTGCTGGAATAGCAATGTAATATGAAATAAATATGTTCTACTCCCGTTGGAGGTAGACTGTGTCTGATCCAGTAAATAAAAACTTATCTTGATGCACAGGTATCAACATGTTTAAAGCGGAGGCTGTCACTATCATATTCTCACACTTCAGCTTCTGCTTTAAATATGTTGAATTTGCACAGTCAAGAATTGACAATCTTGATGAAGTGCATCATGATTAAAATTAACAAATGCATCGACAGTTGACTCTTTTGTCAGTAAAACACCGTTGGACCCGTTTGTTAGTAAACAAATGTACGAAAACGCATACAATGGCGGAGCCCGTAGGGCGGGCGTAGAGCCTAGAACTTGTTAACTAATCAGAGGTTAACTATCGTATTGTCTTAACACTCTACATACAGAAACTCTAGATCAAATGTTATTGAGCCGGAGACAAATCATATTTTGAACGACCCTCAACCCTCTTACGTCTTAACTCTCTACATACAGGGACTCTAGCTGTTGATGGAAATATTGTGAAGGGAGTACCAACACGAGCTCAACGAGTTTTGATTGGTCGCATTGGTTTTAGGCTCTCATGGATGTAAGCAGGAGTCGACGACTTATCGAAGGCTCGCCACAAAACATTCGATGAGAAGAGGAACGTACGAGGTGTGATCAAAAAGAAACCGAACTTTTTCCTTTGTGTGCAGAGAAATGATCCAATCAACGTTTTCTTGGTCTTATCTGATAGCTAATAATTTGACAAACACGCTGGTTTTCATGGATTTGAATTATCTCTATTTGTTAGGCCGCAATATTGCTTTGAATACAGGGTGTTTCTGTCCAATCTGCGATGAGCGTTATCATGCTGGAGAAACCACGAATTTTCGGCCCACAGTTCTGGCCTTTTTCTGCGCACATTTTCTCGAAGTCTACGCAAAACATCATTGTAATAATGGCGATTCACCGTCTGATTGGGGGGTAAAAATCGTGCGAGTTGCAGCAAAGTGGGTTCCCCGGTTACTGACTCAAGATCAAAAAGCTAACAGAGTTTTTTTTAATCAGTCAAGAGCTTTTGGAGCGCTCAAATGCCGATGCAAGTTTTTTAAATAAAATTGTTACAGGCGACGAATCATGGGTTTATGGGTATGATGCAGAGACAAAAGCTCAGTCGTCGCAGTGGGTTGAAAGGTCGGCCCCTAAGCCAAAAAAAATTTGCCAAATCAGAACAAAAACGAAGGTTCTGTTGACAGTTTTTTTTTGATGCGCGAGGTGTCATCCATCACGAGTTTTTACCCCCCAATCAGACTGTGAATCGCCATTATTACAATGATGTTTTGCGTAGACTTCGAGAAAATGTGCGCAGAAAATGGCCAGAGCTGTGGGCCGAAAATTCGTGGTTTCTCCAACATGATAACGCTCATCGCAGATTGGACAGAAACACCCTGTATTCAAAGCAATATTGCGGCCTAAAACAAATAAAGATAATTCAAATCCATGAAAACCAGCGTGTTTGTCAGATTATTAGCTATCGCAGATAAGACCAAGAAAACGTTGATTGGATCATTTCTCTGCACACAAAGGAAAAAGTTCGGTTTCTTTTTGATCACACCTCGTATAGTAACGGATCGGAATACCGGCAAATCTGCCTTTCAACCATTGGTCTACTGTCAAACTTAACCTTCAAATGCGTTCATGCGGTCGATTTCTCTCAAATGCATAAAGCAGTGGCATAGTGTTCAGTAGTCCAATCTTATGTAAGGACCAGCGAAAATCACGAAAAGCACACTAAGAAAGTCTAAAATATAGTAATAAACTCACATAACTGCTATAACAGCAAGATGGTAATGGCGGTTCGACGCAGGTATCATGGGAGATTCCTGTCTATTATGTCACTTTCTCTACGGAAACACACAGATATGTCTCAAATTAGATAGGAATCTCCCATGATACCTGCGTCTGTCCGCCACTAAGCCCGATTCTGAGAGTGAATTTCGTGATTTCTTAGTGTACTCATCGTCATTTTTACAGGGTTTTTATGCTAGAATCAACTTTTCAATTCCCTACAGCAAAAGTTTGCAAGAGCCCCATTTGGCAACGTTGTACTGGCTCTATTTAAACACGAAAAATATCGAAGCTAGTATTGGGTGATCAGTGAAAACATTTGCATTCGACCTTTTACATGGATTTAAATGGACAAATTATAACGTTGCCAAATTGAACGCTACACCACTGGCATAAAGCGTCATGTCGCACAGTGGAGCGAGTCAATGGTAGGAGTTGGACATGAAATATTTGACAAGAAATGCACATTATTTTGTGTTTTTACGGTCATCAAATGCATTGTAAGGGGTGATTCTTGCAGACAATTTTACGAGAAAACCAATAGAATTACTTTCAAACTTCCACAATAATAACGAAGATACAAGCATCTAAAGCTTAAATACTATGTCCGACCCCTACCATTGACTCGCGCCACAGTGTGTCGGTACTCCCTATACAATATTTCAACCATGAGACTCTATCTAGCCGGTGGTGCCGGTGAATAACCGAACGCACTGTTTTGATTCAAGTAGTGAAAAAAAAAAAAAAAAATCTTTCAATTTGACAACGAAGCTTTGCTTCAATATTTGGGCAAAGTTTATTTATGATGGAGGAAAATGACTGCCAGACAATTAAGCCGTCGTTTTTAGGGTCCGAGGATGGAAATCGATACTTACCTTCTCTTCCTTCTCTCCTTCTCTCCCTCCTCCCACCCCCACCCCCCCCCCAACGTAGCAATAAAATCGCTTTAATTTAAGTCTGCTGGAAATTAAAGCGCTCCAAAATTCCGCTTTTGCTCTCTCACTCGGCTCGACTCGGCCCCTCGCCCGGAGTGCCCGCCCCCCCGCCCCCCGCACGTTACATTAATATAATTTTCATCGGCGCTTGAGGACTCACCGAGCTGGATGTAATTAAAAACTCTCGTAACCTGCTTAAAAATCTTTTTATTTGTTATTTTTCTCTCGACGATGTATTTTCATAACTCGAGTGTTTTAATGGGGCCGAAGGAGGTAACGTAAATTTATTTTCATGACCCCTAAATATATATATATGTACACTTTAATCTAGCATTAATGAGTTCGAAGATTCCAAGGCTTGCCATCGTGCGTCGCACAATCGCAATCGAACGAATTTTTGAAACAATGGGTCTGTTGCATATTTTTGCTACAACAAAATAGAAGCTTGATTCTTATGTAAAATATGGCGAAAATAATGATGCGTACATTAAAAACGTTCAAAATCCACTCATTAACTCAGGAAATCACTTCAATTTCAAACAGCCCGAACTACACTAGACACTATTTGCACCGGTATACTACTACACAGACGGAACCACCGTGCATTATAAGTAAACAACATCGTAACTACGAAATGATGGAATTTCTTTTCTAATACGTGAAATATAAGCTGCATTTGCTGTCTGATCTTTTCGGTTTATCAAAGATTACAAAATAATATAAGAAATTTACGCATCTATAATCGAAACATTCCAATGTTTGTAAGTTCTGTTCATGTTTACATAAACGAGATGGTTTCATCTATGTAGTTATAAGTCGGTGATATAGTGTCTAGTGTAGCGCGGGTTGTTTGAAATGGAAGGTATTTTCTGAGTTAATGAGTGGATTTTGAAAGTTTCTAATATGCACATAGTTATTTTTGCAGAATTTTACGTTAGAAACAATGAGTTATATTGATGTAGCAAAAGTACGCAACAGACCCATTTCCAGGTTCAACCCTTTTGCTACCACATTAGGGGGTTATTTGGGAGAGGGTGTTTTGGCCTCGGTATTTTAAAACTTTAGAAAGAAAACTAGCAAACGACTAATGAGTTTGTTGCGTAACACACTGGTGCAACCAGAATCTCTTCGATCTCTTTAATTTCCCATTTGAATGTATAAGTAGAAAAAGGACAGAAAGAGGGGGTTTTATCCCATATTGTCCATCCTTGTCTAACATAGGTTTCTTAATGGAGAAAAGAGAGAGATGAAGAAACTCTCGTTGCGCTACTGGTGTAACACAAAGATAATATTTCCACAAAGTTAAAAAAAGAGAGAGGGTGTGGTACAGCACCATGTTGTTAAATTGACATATTTGACAAGTTAACTTAAGTCGGCATTATACTTTGTTGTTTATTAGTTTTGAAAACTGGTACAGCTTTTACTGTGGTCAATTTAGACCAAAATAATGGATGTTCGTGTGTATTGTTTGAAAGCACTACGTCTTGGGTTGAAGGCTTCATATATAAGTACATATGCGAAGCATCAGCTATTCCGCTTACCAAATCGAAACGCTAGGTAGTTAAGGTGATTCCAGGGTCGATTAGTTCCAACTTTGAACACCACGTCGCGCTGCTCAAAAAGTCAACAGTTTTTTGTTTAGTTTGACGAATTCGCGCTAAAAACACAAATTTCACGTCAGCACCTGCGAGCATACTTCAGGAAGATACCCTGAAAAATTCAGGCTGAAAAACTCAAAAATAAAGCCGGAAATTATGAAATACAAAAATTCCCGTAAGCCGCAATGAGTGCGAGTGAGGCAGATAGACGTATTATCGCTTGTACTCACCCTCGCTCACTAAGCTTATGGTGAAATGAATTTCATAATTTACGGCTTTAATTGTAAACCAATTTTGCTCATTTTGGGCTCAAAAAATCCATAAAATTTTTTTACAGGTGCTGACGTTATTGGATTTTGCGTTTTATCTATGGTTTCAGTTTAAAACGCCCGAAACACGACTTGTTCAAAAAAGCGACTAGTGGCGCTATCCATCGGATTGAAATCTGGAAAAGTTTCGCCTGGAATCACCTTAATGCCATTATAATAACCCCAGAATGTATGTTAAATATTGAATGTAGGTTTGAAGTTTCAAAAATGTGAATTGCGGTAAAAATTTCGTTTTTGACAAAGAAATGTATTCGGAACGGAAAGGGTGAAAGCCTTACTTATTCATGCATATCGAAGTGCTTTGCTTTAAATGTGGCAACCAATCGTTGATTTTTAATCGTTATCCCTCTTCACTGTTCAGTGATTTCACTTATCCGCAACAGTCGGAGTTCAACGGAAATCTACGTACTTTAATTGCTGGTACTTTAGATTAATCTAAACAGCCTCGGAGCGATTATGAACTTAAATGCCAAAAGTTTGAGTATGAAAATTCTTTACTCGCGTAATCTGATGTGATCATTGCTTTTCCACAGCGAGAAACCCTTTTGATTTATTTATTTGGGGATTTAAAAAAAGGAGTAATCAGATCGGAATTTCATATTTTGTGTCCCTTGAACTGCGAATTTTTGGGCAACACGAGACACAATTGTGGGGGTTGATCAATGCCATTGCACGGAAAAAAAGACTGGTATAATCTACCATTTGCTTAGATTATTTTGGAGTCTGCTATCAAGTATGGTAAATTTTACCATCGTATGCTGGATGCAACAAACCTTGTGGTGTGATGTACCAACAGGATTATCTTAATTTACCACAAGGTATGTTGCATTTATCATATGACGGTAAAATTGACCATAATTGAGAGCATAGACTCCAAAATTGGCTTTGCAGATGGTAAATTCTACCAGTCTTATTTTTTCCGTATGGTTTATACGGCGTTACGCGACTTTGGAAACGTGACTTGGAGTCAATTGGTCTCAAATAAATGGCTCCAAATCTTATTTAAATAGACATAGAAGGCCGTTGAAACCAAAAGAAATACCAGGTTCCCCACTTTTACATCTCATGTAATCCAAAAGTTCGAATTCAGCCGAAAGGGCTGTAGAAAGACTTGTCGATGACTACCTACTGACTATGACCTACATAACCAATAAAGTTGCAGTCTAGCTCTCAAAGGTAATCACACTACTTTTGAGGAGTCGATAGGTTATCCTGCCATATAACGGAATGACTATACGGTCATTTTGTCCGGTCATTTTGCCCGGGCATTCCACCTGTTTTGTCTCTTACATTGAATTTACGGTCCTATCAGTGCATTGAAAAAGGTCGTACTATTGGAGGTGCGCTGTGCACCGCGCCTCAAAATGATATTTTACATGCGTTTCAATGGAAAATTGCCGTGTTGCCTGACTGCTAGCGACACCTTTGGGTCAAAAATTGAATAGAACTTTGCTGTAAACGTCTATATTTCGTCTGCAATGGGTCTCTTGCAGACTTTCGCAGTAAGCAAATTAATAGAACATCCCTTCTGCTCTTCCGCGGCACCGCCAATGTAATTTAAATGGGAAAACAGACTAACGAGCAGACCAGTCATTTTGGTGGGCTTTTAATAGTTGACAAGGCGCAGGGCTCAGAAAACGTCCCCTCTGCTCTTCCGGGGCACCACCAATGTAATTTTAAATGGGAAAACAGACTTACGAGCAGACCTGTCACTTTGGTGGTCTTTTAATCGCAGGTAAGGCGCAGGGCTCTCTAATCGTCCCCTCTGCTCTTCCGGGGCACCACCAATGTAATTTTAAATGGGAAAACACACTTACGAGCAGACCTGTCATTTTGGTGGGCTTTTAATGGCTGACAGGGCTCAGGGCTCTCAAAACATCCCCTCTGCTCTTCCGTGGCACCGGCAATGTAATTTTAAATGGGAAAACAGACTAACGAGCGGACCAGTCATTTTGGTGGGCTTTTGATCGTTGACAAGGGGCAGGGTTCAGAAAACGTTCTCTCTGCTCTTCCGGGACACCGCCGATGTAACTTTAAATGGGAAAACAGACTTACGAGCAGACCTGTCATTTTGGTGGGCTCTTAATGGCTGACAGGGCTCAGGGCTCTCAAAACATCCCCTCTACTCCTCCGCGGCACCGCCAATGTAATTTTAAATGGGAAACAGACTTACGAGCAGACCGGTCATTTTGGTGGGATTTTAATCGTTGGCATGAAGCAGGGCTCTCAAAACGTCCCCTCTGCTCTTCCGGGGCACCACCAATGTAATTTTAAATGGGAAAACAGACTTACGAGCAGACCTGTCAGTACCTGAAAATGACACCAAGAAAGTCTGAAATTCAGTAATTAACTCACATATTTGCTATATAGGTAAGTTTGTAATGGCTGCTCAACGCGGGCATCATGGGAGATTCTTGTCCATTATGTCACTTTTTCCACGGAAACACAGAGATATGTCTCAATTTAGGTAGGAATCTCCCACGATACCTGCGTCTCTCCGCCACTAAGCCCAATTCTCAGAGTGAGTTTCTTGATTTTTCAGTGTTCTCGCATTGTCATTTTTACAGGTTTGTATGCAAGAATCATCTCTTCAATCCCCCGTAGCAAAAGTTTCCAAAGAGCCCCCACAAACGCAGTTTTGATGGATTTCCAGCCCTATGTTTATAATGAGGCTGCGAGAGGGCTAGTTTATCGAATTATTATCAACAACGAGGCGCAGGGCTTTCAAAACGCCTCTTCTGCTCTTCCGAGCAATCGCCAATGACATTTCAGTTGAGTAATCAGACTAACGAGCAGACCTATTCATCTCTGGGGCTTCCTAACGCAGACAGTCTGGCTCCTAGGAATCTCCCATGATTCCTGCGTTAAACCGCCATATTACGATCTTGTCGTTAAAGCAGTTATGTGGGTTTATTACTAAATTTTAGAATTTCCTATTGTGCTTTTCGTGATTTTCGATGGTTTTCACATCAGATTTAACTAAACATTCTCTCACAGCGAAAGTTTGCAAGAGTCCCATTTGGTAATCAGGGACCAATAAATGTACGGTCACACGGACCTCGGCCCCGAGTCAGCCCCAACGCCCTAAGTACTTCAAGAAGCATCGGCCACCAGCCAACGGACCGCATCGGACCGTTTTAAAATGGCGCAAACACAAAACTAACCTCAAAATAGCACTTAGGGTGGGTTAGAGAGGCTCTAGACCCGCCCTAAGTAACGTAAAGTTGGGAGCGGACCCAACATTCCGATGTGCCGTTAAAGAAATGTGAGGTTAGAATCGCCATTTTTAGGTACGACCTAAAGCCCGTTTGTACCGTACATTTATTGGTCCCAGGTACTTTTTCAATTTAATCTCAAGTAAATCGATTGAGTCCTGTGAGCCGATCATTCAAATCATTGGATACGTCTGTTTAGATCCTAAAACTTTTGACCAATCAGATTTTGACTACCCTTTGTCTTAACTCCTTATTAGAGTCCTTATAGACTATGAGACTTGCCATTGCTGAATCCATTTCTGATTCGCTCTCAGATTTAGCCTCTCATCGAAGCTCCAAGACGCAAATGCAAATGGCGGAGGGTTTGTTTACTTTTCACGCACTCGCTTATATCACACATTTACTGTACCAATGACTGCGATAATTATTGTTGATTTTTCCAATACTTAAATTTTACGATGGAGAACATTATCTTTTTCAATAACGACCGTTATTGGCAAGAATCAGAACAGAACCTTTTATACGAAAAAAAACTACGGTGAAAATAACCATACGGATACCTGATTTTGGCACCTGCTAGATGTTATGGTAATGTTAACTAGAAGTATACTATGTTTTGACTAAGTACTAGGTGATGTTACCTGATTGCATGTCAAATTTACTCCAAGTATCGGTAAATGTATATACCATACGTCTCGTCAAGTTTACCATAACATCTAGAAGGTGCCAAAATCAGGTATCCGTATGGTTATTTTCACTACACTTTTTTTTCCCCCGTGTAGAAGAAGCGAAATATCGAAATAGCGGCAACAACGTAGAGACAAATGGCCAACCGCTATTTGCATTTTGCCTCTTGGGAGCTCCATTGATCTGCTGCTTCTTCCTCTTTTTGAGAGTCTTGGCGCAACTCTCATAGTATATGTATAGGGACTCTACTCCTTACATACCAAGGATTTTAGTTCGGAGCAGTTCAATATGGCAACTCCGAGCTCGCGGTGGCTAGCCACAAAAGGACGACAAACGACCAAAATCCGCGACTTTGATATAACACAGGGGAAAATATAAAGTAAAACAATAGACTAGCGACGCCTCTAGCCGAGCTTAGATTTCTTGTTGATGACACCATTAATAAATCCCTGCGGCGGTCGTGGCGTATGGCGGGTGGCGTGCGGCGTTGTGGCACGGCGCAGCGCAGCGCAGAGGCGCTTGTGTTTGTGCTCTGCTCCGCTCTGCTCCTATTCTGCCAAAGACAGAGTATAAATTAATAATTTCACTCCTGCTACACTACACAACACAACACAACAGAACTATACAACACCAAGGCAAGCTACCAAGCAAGCAAGTGGCAAAGCATCGAAATGAACCAGCAAGCGAGTGGACGGCGATCACTATACTAAAGTATCCAAACCTATTCAATTGACTCCTCTAGTAATTAATTCGGTTCCCTTTTTCTGTTGCCTATTTTCTACCTTCCACCACTCTTAAAAACCCCTCATGATGCTAGTTCCTTATATTCTTATAGACCTGTTTAGTGTGACGTCACGAAGAAAAATGGTTATAGAAGAGAGTACTTATTGTTTCTCTCCTCTTGTTATATGGTCGGGCGCCTTCAATCTGTGGTATAGGCAATTCCAACTACCCCAAAAACGAACAGTTAACTACCTTCTTTTTATGATCAGAAGAGAGGTGTTCTTTTGAACTATTACAGTCCCAAAAGAATAACACCGGTATCAGGAACAAATAGACCTGTTTAGTGTGACGTCACGAAAAAAATTGGTTCCAAACAAATGCTCCATCTCACTCGCTCTCGTGGGTTTTCCCATAAGAAACACGATCCAAATTTTCAAATACAAATTTGTGCTAGTAAACAGCAAGTTCGCTCGGATTTTATTACACCATTAGATTCCACTTACCTTAAAATATGAGCACGCTACAGTAAAATTTTTAAAACTTTGCTCATTCATGTACAATCACAGTTATATCGAAGAAAGTCCTATGTTTTGTCCTTGTCACGCTCACAGTTTCTTATGGACACAGAATTCTAGGATAAAGGCTAATCGGCACCACCTCAACATGTGTTATACCTCGAATAAGCTTCGATACGAAGAGAGGTTAGGATGATTGAGTGGCATGGCTGTGATACTCCCATAAGAGACCGTGAGTAAGACAAGGACAAAACATAGAACATCTTTTGGTATAACTGTGATTATGAATTCACTTGTGATCTTATAGGAATTATGTTAGAGTGAAAAGATATACTTTAAGGTACCTGGAATCTAATGGTGCAATAAAAGGGCATTTGTTTGGAACCGCAATTTTGATCGTGACGTCATCACTGAACAGGTCTATGGTTACCATACCATGGATGAAGATCTACAATGCTCGACCAATGGTGGCACTCATATACACATAGTCTTAAATATCGGTTTGGAAAAAAAGTGAACGATCAGCCTGCAATGGGTCTGTTGCACACTTCGGCTACAGCGTTTTAAAGTATCAATTCATATGTAAAAAGCCGAGGAAATAACAATGGCAGCATCAGAAAACACTAAAATTCAGTATAAAATTCACAAATTGCGAAAAACACTAGACACTATTTACGCCTGTATCTTTCCACCACGTGCACGATATTTCGCTAAATTAGCGCGGCACATTCAAATAATCACGGCCGACTGTCATCACAGCTGACTTCATAAACAAATAAACAGTAAACACTGACGGTATCTGTTCGAATTCTTACGTTTCAATACCTTCAATTCCTCAAAAAAGGTTGTGAAAGGTACGGAGACCGATATTTATGTCGAAAAATTATCAAAATTAAACAATAACACACAGGAGTTCCAAGCGTGATGATCGAAGTTGGAATCATTCTTGGAACTCCTGTGTGTTATTGTTTCATTTTGATAAGTTGTCGACACAAATATCGGTCTCCGCACCTTTCACAACCTCTTGTGAGGAATTGAGGATATTGAGACGTAAGAATTCGAACAGATTCCGTCAGTGTTTACTGTTTATTTGTTTATGAAGTCAGCTGTGATGACAGTCGGCTGTGATTATTTGAATGTGCCGCGCTAATTTAGCGAAATATCGTGCACGTGGTGGAAAGATACAGGGGTGAATAGTGTCTAGTGTTTGCAATTTGTGAGTTTAATACTGAATTTTAGTATTTTCTGATGATGCCATTGTTATTTTCTCGGCTTTTTACATAAGAATCGATACTTTAAAATGCTATAGCCGAAGTGTGCAACAGACCCATTACATTTGAAAAGTAGAAATGATAGATTTGAATAAAATTGGAATATTTACGCATCTAAAGAAAGGTAAAATCCGCTGTAGTTGTGAGACTGAGACCGGTGGCTTTTGATTTAAATCGCTGAAATGAATTAAAAAACACATTTTTTCTTGTACTTACAAAATGAAAATTTACCTTAAAATAAGACTGTCATGACTGTTGCCAGGTGCCTTTCGCTAATCATAATGTCTGGAAAACCAATTTAATTTGTCAACACGTGCTTAAGCTCTAATTCAGCACTATGGTTTTGTTTTTCAAAGTTCTTTCCTAGGTTAAAACGTGGATTTTCAAACGGTTCAAAGTTTCCATCCATTCTTAGTCAAATTTTATTTTGAAACTGGTACGCGAGGATGTTAAAACGCTCCTTATAGAGAGTGAAGTTTTGGCATTACTCTTATTTTTTTTTTCTCCCTATCTCATTCTCCTTCGGGCGTGAATAACAACGCGTATCATCCCAGAGTGCCGAAGATGAAGTAACTAAAAAGAACCACGCAGTTAACAGTTAACAAAACAAAGAATAATCAAGCCTGAAAATGTGCTCGCACTCAGGAGAAAAGTATCCCTATCATGAGCTTTTGCCCCTCGATCTCAACTTTCTTCAACGACGTTTACTTGTTCGCACAAGTGGCGGGAATGAGTTGGCTGTTGCCAAATGTCGAGAAAAAAGCTCGCCTATTTTTACTATTTTTGTTCTGTTTCTATGCAAAGAAAGTGGGAGGCGGATTTTTTTGGATTTTCAGTTACTTTGCACAGGAAAAACGAATGAAAATAAACTGTAGGGAATACAATACGAACACGCTTTCTCACTTCAAATTTAATCTGGGGGAGACCTCCAGACTCCTTTAACAACCTGGGGGAGACCCCCATACTCCCCTTTGTAATTCTGGAGAGACCCTCCGACCCCCCCCCCCCCTTTGATATTCTGGGGGAGACCCCCAGACCACCTTTGATATTTTTATTCAGATCTAAAGATCCTTTTTTGAAATATTTAAACTTTTTCTTTTTTTGACCCACTTTCCCATTGATTTTAATGGAAACCATTTTTCATCCACAACTAACCTAAAAATTAAAAGTTAAAAAAAAAAAAACAAAAAAACAAAAAAAAAAGCCCTTCTGAGGAATTTTAAAAGCAACTTTCTGCAAAATTTGAATACATTTGGACCCATTTTCCAAAAGTTATGCTGGGATACAGTTGGACTTCGCGCGGACTCACAGATCACGGACGCCACAGAAATTTTATACATTCATCGCTCCAAAACCACGTTTAATTATTAAAAAATATTAAA
This sequence comes from Trialeurodes vaporariorum, assembly GCA_011764245.1. Taxonomy (NCBI): domain Eukaryota; kingdom Metazoa; phylum Arthropoda; class Insecta; order Hemiptera; family Aleyrodidae; genus Trialeurodes; species Trialeurodes vaporariorum. The sequence goes on from VMOF01000379.1 coordinate 1,943,351, forward strand.
ATTTCATGGATAGGTGTTTTTTATGATAGTATTAGGCATGATGACAGCCAATTCTTTCATAATTTTCATGATTTACTAAGTCATAGTGGGTCAAGTATCGAAACAAATTACATTGAAAATCTCTGCGCCATTGCAATACTTTCTCTATTTCTAACTTTGTTAGTTGTGAGAAAGTAAATAAAGATAACCAGCAGTGGCATAGCGTGCAATTTGGCAACGTTGTACTGTGTCCATTTAAACCTGTGTAAAACTTCGAATGCGAAGGTGTTCACCGAACACCCTATCCTTCGATATTTTTCATAGGTTTAAATGGACGAACGGCAACGTTGCCAAATAGTACGCTACTCCACTGATATAACCAGAAGCACTAAGATATCTGGACCGAGGGAAGATGGTGCTGTTACCAGAGTTCTAGTGCTTGCAACATAGTTTTTGAAATTTTTGAGGGAAAAAATTCTAGTGCGGAGGCCAAATCCCAATTTTCTGGTAAAAGCTCTATAGGTTCTCCTTGGTTCATATATCCTCGTGTTTCCTGGTGTTCCTGGCACACATAAAAGACCGTTAGTAAGAAATTGACAACAAATTGGGCATCTTTCGATATAATTGTGAATTCTTTTGTGATATTTTATGAATTATGTCGGAGTGAATAGATGCTTTAAGTTACTTGGAATCTAATGAGGTACAGTGAAATGTGAAGAGAAATAACTGGTTGTTTTCAAGCATGAACTTGCATTCGAAAATTTGGATAGACCATTTTGTTTGGATTCTAGGTGCTCTTGCAAACTTTTGCTATAGAAGATTGAAGAGTTGATTCTTGCATAAAAACCTGTAAAAATGACGATGAGTACACTAAAACATCACGAAATTCAATCTCGGAATCGGGCATAATGGCGCTTTAACGCAGGTATCACGGGAGATTTCTATCTAAATTGAGACGTATGTCTGTGCTTCTGTAGAGAAAGTGACATAATAGACAAGAATCTCGCATGACACCTGCGTTGAAGCGCCATTACTAACCTGCCGATATAGCAGTTATGTGAGTTTGATCCTAACTTTTAGACTTCCTAAGAGTGATTTCCGTGAGTTTTGCTGGTTTTTACATCAGATTCAACTATTTTCATTCGCTCGCAGCAAAAGTTTGCAAGAGCCCTATTGTGAATTCTCTCGCGTAATCTTTTATGAATTATATCGGAGTGAAAATATACTTTAAGGTACACGGAAAAAAAAAAAGATTCGTGAAAATAACCATACAGATACCTCATTTTGGCACCTGCTAGATGTTATGTTACCATAACATAAAACTTGACTAGATGTATGGTATATTTACCGATGCTTTGAGTAAGTTTGACATTCAATCAGGTAACATCACCTAGTACCTAGTCAAAACATAGTATACATCTAGTTAACATTACCATAACATCTAGCAGGTGCCAAAATCAGGTATCCGTATGGTTATTTTCACCATAGTTCCCCCCCCCCCCCCGTGAACTTTGAATCTAATGAGGTACAGTAAAATATGAGGGGAAACTGGTTCTTTACAAAGCATGAATTAGCATTCGAAAATTAGGATAGACTATTTGTTTGGACCCAATTCTCATCAGGACGTCGTCAGTAAACAAGTCAGCAAACGATTATTTAACGTCTGGGCAGCATAGTAGGCGCCTTTTTTTTCTTTGTCTAAAATCTGGCAACTTATGTGGAAACTGATGAGCTTACTTCAAAAACTTTTGTAAACAATCCTCGCGGCGTGCATGCCGCCCGTGACGTAACTCGAACGCCTACACCTCGCGAGCAAGTATTTAATAAATCGTCCTTGTGGCGCGGCGGTGAGTTTTCTAACGATATTCTTTAAAAGTCCGGACCACAGCTATAGCTCATCTCACGCTGTTTATTCGGCCACAAAACGAATCGCAAGCTACGATGTAAATATGCCGGCGGGAGAAAAATGAAAAAAAAAAAAGAAAAAAAAATGAAAGAGAACTCTTGATTAATTTACATAAATAGATCTTAATAAAACAGGGACGCGTTAATATCGCCACCCCTTATTGTGCCTTTGACAGCGCTCAATGATTCTACGCGATTTTACATCCAAACGCGGTCGCGGAACGCACTGTTGCAAGATTTCGTTGCGGCGAATCAATTTTCCAGAGATGAAAAAGTGACGGTTCACCCCCCCAACCCCCCCCCCCCCCCCCCCCCCACCACAGAATTACTGTTTCTAAATAATTACTTTAAAATCATACACCAATAGTAATTAGAATTTTGACTCAAAACCGCAAAATGGCCTCTTGCAATTAACTTTTGCTGTGAGCAAATGAATAGTCCAATCTGATGTAAAAACCAGCGCAAATCACAAAAATCACATTAAGAAAATCTAGAATTCAGCAATAAACTATCATCACTCCTATAGCGGAAGATCGTAAAGGCGGTTCAACGCAGGTTTCATCGGAGACTCAAGTATAATTTGTCACTTTCTCTAAGGAAACACAGAGATATGACTCAATTCAGAGAGGAATCTTCCTAGATCCCTGCGTCTCTCCTGCAATAAGCCCGATTCTGAGAGCGAATTTCGTGATTTTTTAGCGTGCTCATCGTCTTTTTTTACAGTTTTGTATGCTAAAATCGTTTCTTCAATCCCGTGTAGCAAAAGTTTGCATTACATGTATGGGGCTCTTGCGAACTTTTGCTACACGGGATTGAAGAGTTGATTCTTGAGTATAAACCTGTAAAAATGACGATGAGTACACCATAAAAAATCACGAAATTCACTCTCAGAATCGAGCTTAATAGCGGGTCGACGCAGGTATCAAGGGAGATTCCTATCTAAATTGAGGCGTTTTGCGTAAAACACGTTAATCGATTTGTCATATCAATAGTAGTCTCTCACCAAAACCTCAGCTCAATATCCTAAAAACTCAGAGATTACGAGGTGTTTCCGTGAATCGAGACTTCGTTAAATGGGCGTTGTGATGCGAGTTTCAAATTCTCCAAAAATCGCCGAAAATTTAGATCGCGATTTTGAGGGCTTAGGAGTTGTTGGAGCGTAAAAACGCAAAGTGTCTTTCTTGTTGGAAATTATTCCAGATACATCCAAAGCGTATCAATTTTTCGATTCAATCGATAGTTCTCGATATATTTCGATGTAAAGGCATTTTGGGCTACATTTTTGGATATATCTGGCAACGCCGGCAAGATATCTTACAGTACTTACTTTTTTTGTGAAAGTACATGCCATAAGGACCATCTCCGCCGAAAATCAGCTAATGCTCATTTTTTCCTGATATTTGATGGTGGTATCTTTAGGGCGGCGAGACCCGTTTTACGTAAAAAAGGGTTCCTTTTCCCAACTTCAAAATATTGTGTAAAACACAGAAATATACGTATTTTAAAAAACTTAAAGCCATTATGTCCGGAAATAAGCCTAGTTTGAGAGGAAAAAATTAAATTAGCCATTTAGATGGCCAGATTGGTAGAAATCAAGTTACAAAACTTTGAATGCGTTTTTCTTCCAATTACAAAACTGCGTAAAGAACCCCTTTTTACATAAAACGCCTCAATTGAGACATATCTCTGTGTCCAAAGAGAAAGTGGCATATTCGATAGGAATCTCCCATGATACCTGCGTCGAATCGCCACTACGATCTTGCCATTCATGTAGTTATGTAGGTTTATTACTGAATTTTAAACTTTCTCAGTGTGATTTTCGTGATTTTAGCTGGTTTTTACATCTGAATGGACTATTCATTTGCTCGCAGCAAAAGTTTGCAAGAGCCCCATTGTTGTTGAATTTTTTTTTTTTTTATTTTTTTTTTTTATTTTTTTAGAAGTGGCAACGTTGAAATACAGCTGGAATTCGTGGCATCGCATAGCGTTCATTCCCCAATACTAAATTTACATTTTAAAATGAGGAGCTTGGTAATTTTTATTCCCTTCAATCTCCATAATTTTCCGTCCCTTCGCCTCACTATCTGTTTACACAGAGTGTCGCATAAATTCTTTCCCCCGATTATTTATCATCCGCAGAGAGAACAGATAATTGTCTTTCTTCTACCTCAATAACTTCCTTTTTTTTATATAGACCAAAGTTAAAAATAGAACGGAGTTAAAAATAGAAATCTAAACACTTTTCGGTTCGCAATGAAGTTATTAGTTTGAACCTGGATGAAACAAAACTTTTAGTCAGTTTTATGTCTTCGATAAACCTCGACTATGAAGTACTTACAAAGTTGATAGAGTTATTTAATTCACCGGATGATTCGCTGATTTAACGACGCCCGTATACTATTTTAAAGAGCCATCCTATCACGGAGAAAAAGGTTTGTCGATGAAGCACATAGAGCATGGTAATAATGTAGCTGCTTGGCCGCGAGTATGTCTTCTAACAGCACATACTTTATGTTCTTGAACGCCGTACTCTTTGTTTTTGAATGACAAACGCATGTGCTTAAAAAAGGCATACTCTATGTCTTCAGAACTCATACTCGCCCCAGCAGCTTCAAGTTCGGCATACTTTATATGCTTAATCGACATACCTTTTTTTCAAATTTAAAGAGCTGTATACAGCTTACGTCACAGATATCTTGTTTCTTTACGTGATCAACCAATACCACCATTTTAAAACCGTTGCACCGAGAGAAACCACTTCTTTAAAAACAAGGAAACAGGTTTACTTGTGCCAGTTTACCGTGCGTGAAGTGAAATTCTGATTGCAAGAAGGAGAATCACTATCTCAACTAGGAATATTTTACTTGTAGCAGCAGATATTTTCCTTGGGTTAAAGGAATCCCCCTTTAGTCAATATTTCACGGTGCAGTATCTTTAACACAAACGAAATACTTATTGGATTAAAAAAAAAATAATCTCTCATTGTGGAAAACTATCCACAGAGAAAAGTTGCGCATAGCTGAATAATATCTAGATGGTGGCATCTGAGAGTATACGATTCGTTTGCCGTTCTTGAATTTCGGTCAAAATGTTGAACACTTCAAATACGTTGTTATTTTTGTATTTTTACATTACGTTATGCTATATGCTTACGTTTAACGTTAGAATAAATTTTATATCAGAATGAATAGTTCATTTGCCAACAGCAAAACCTTGCAAGAGCTCATTCTCATTTTTGATAAAGTCCGATCATCAACGCGCGCGCAGCCTTAATGGCGTAGCATGCAACTTGACAACGTTGCAACCATTTTAACCCGTGTAAAAGGTCTAATGCGAAGGTGTTCACCGAACACCCAATAGTTCGATCTTTTTCACAGGTTTCAATGGACGAACTGCAACGTTGTCAAATTGCACGCTACGCCACTGAACAGACTATAGCTTTCTCATGTCCATTAAAAACCGAAAAAAAAAAAAAAAAAAAAAAAAATGCTTGTTGACCGTCCTTCAAAAAGTTTTTTTACTATTATTTTGTTTTTTATTTTATATCGACGGGTGCTTTTGAGCCACACTATGGATATGGCAACCCTTAAGACCACCCTTAAGTTTCAAGGTACGAACTACAACGTTGCCAAATTTGCACGCTACGCCACTGAGCAGACTAGCTTATTCTCATGTCCATTAATAACCGGGAAAAATAAATGCTTATTGACTGTCCTCCAAAAAGTTTTTTTACTATTATTTTATTTGTTATTTTTTTATCGAGAGTGTTTTCGAGCCACACTATGGATATGGCCACCCTTAAGGCACATTCAAGGTCCTCAGAGGATCATAAAAGCTCGCTGCGGCAAAGTTAAAAGTGCGTCGGTGAAGCTTCTTTTACGATTTGCTCCGACAAATTAGGTGCGTTCCCCTCCCCCACACTCTCTCCCCTTATCCACCTGCCTCCCCTCCCCTCCCTTCTTCTTCACAACTTCGATTGACGGTTTATAGTCGAGTGAATCAACTTTGTGGTGCGGTGTCATCAAAAGTTCTTAACGGCAGACACCACATCGCAAAGACGCAAAGCATTCGTTGGCAGTGTTGCCAGATTGGGGTGAAAAAAAACCGTACGTTTTACATTGATTTGAATGGGCACGATACGGCTTTTCACCCTCGATCCGGCAACACTGTTCGTTTGTAATAAATACTGGCGGATCCCCGCACATCAACATCAACAATGCTCAAACAACAATATAGCAATGGAGCAGTTCCTTTTGAGCTTGCCCGGAGAGCGGAGTTGCCAAATTTCAGGAAAGACCTCGCCTATATTTCGCAAGCCTTAATTGTACTAAAAACGGTAATTTCTCGACTTCAACTCGTGACAACCATGTGTTGTGGAGCAATGTGTTGTGATCTGCGGCCGAAAGTCAAATTTCTTAAAATTACGTTGTCTGATCGGGATATTTGCCTAGTGCTTTCCTGATAACAAGAATGGTTTTCAGAATGAGGCCCTTGCAAACGTTTGCTGTGAGCAAACGAATAGTCCAATCTGATGTATAAACCAGTGAAAATCACGGAAATCACACTAAGAAAGTCTAAAATTCAGTAATAAACTCACATGACTGCTTTAACGATAAGATCTTAATGGCGGCTCAACGCAGGTATCGTGGGAGATTCCTATCTGTTAAGTTATGTCACTTTCTCTATGGAAACACAGAGATAAGGCTCAATTTAGGTAGGAATCTCGCATGGTAAGTACCTGCGTCTCTTCGCCATTAAACCCGATTCTGAGAGTAAATTTCGTGATTTTCTAGTGTACTCATCGTTATTTTTATAGGTTAATATGCAAGAATCAACTCTTCAATTCCCTATAGCAAAAGTTTGCAAGAGCCCTATTGCCTGAACAATTACTGCATATGGTATGTATGTCCAAAGCTATAGTATGCCTCAAAAGTCCTCAACGGATCAAAGTTAAAAAGTATGCGGGGGCGAAAGTTACAGACACTATATGATGTGAAAGAAAATCACCAAAACGGTGGGAGCTATAAACAAGAGTAAGAGAAAGAGATATTGAGAGAGAGAGATTGAGAGAGAGAGAGAGAGAGTGAGAGAGAGAGGGAGAGAGAGAGAGGGGGAGAGAGAGAGAGGGAGAGAGAGAGGGAGAGAGAGAGGGAGAGAGAGAGGGAGAGAGAGAGGGAGAGAGAGAGAGAGAGAGAGAGAGAGAGAGAAGAGGAGACAAAAATGCTGTGTAAGACCGACTCTTATTTTCCGGTCGTCGGAGCCTGTCACTTTATCACTTATCTATTAAAGGTTTGGAGTCTTTACGTTTTACGTTAATGGCTCTCTTTTGGTTGAATCCTTTATCTATAATTAAAATCAAATAAATGGAGATTTATAAAGAGAAAGAAAGGAATGGGGGAGAAATAAATAAATCTTTGATTCTGAGGGATAGATAAGGACATCTTAGTTCGTAAACAAAGCATGTCAAAGCTTTTTTTCGGGCTTTCCAGTAAAGCTTCCACTATCATCCTCGAAAAAAAGTACGCAAAAAGGGAATAAGATAACAAGTTTGGTAATGAGAAGAATAAAGACTTTCCAGGAAGAATAGGTATAATAATGCGATTCATCTTGTGGTATTTTGCCCGTACTTTTCTATTAATGATACACGTACGTGTAGCCCATGTAAGCATAAATTCTGCATTCTGCTGCAACTTGGGAAGTTGATTAAGTTTCGATCTTATGAAAGATGCACTGGAATTAGACTCTTGCAAGATTTTTTTCCGAGTGATTCAAACGTTAGATACCATCGTGGGCGGATCCAGCGATTTGCCAACCATGAAATCATCCCGTTTAAACGCATGAGAAACAATCGATTCTTGAGGGGGCTCGTGCCCTTTTACTAATCGATTGTTTTTCATGCATTCAAATGGGAGTTATACACAGTTGTCACATTGCTGGATCCGCTTTTGGATACCATTAGATCCGTTAAAAAATAATACTCGTAAAATAGATGTTAGTACCATCGCAAAAAAGGGTAAGTTATAAACATTTTCGCTTCAAAAACAAACATATATCTTAAAAGTTACGAGAGTTGTGTTAGTTTGAAGTTTATGGTTCTTATAAACTTTTTAAAATTTTGTCTGAAAACAGCTTTCCTTAAAAATTATCTCTTTGAAGATATGAGGTCCCTTTTCCTGTGACGCGTTACTTGAACTTAACATCGAGTTTCTTAGCCTGTGTATTGTTAATACGTTTAATTGTGCTTCAAGAAATTCTGAATATGGCGCTAGTATAGCCGTTAACACTCAGATAGGTTAGACCTGTGAAGATATGGCATCATATGGTTGTGCCGTTTCTCTCGAACCGGCACTCTTTTCTCTCTCTCTCTCTCTCTCTCTCTCTCTCTCTCTCTCTCTCTCTCTCTCTCTCTCTCTCTCTCTCTCTCTCTCTCTCTCTCTTATAGGAACATTAACACTAGTTTGACCAGGGATATTGAAAGCTGCCTCGTGTTCTAATCGAGGATGAAATAGTATTGCTTCAGACATTTCGCAACTTAGATTTTACAGTTCAGAATTCTTAAGTAGGACGAAACACCTCCCTCCCCCCTTCCCCATTTTTCTGTATTGTTTCACCAAGCATTTACTATTAGTTCATTAGTTTTTTACTTGGAGCCAAGGGGTGGAATGGAAGAGAAGACTTCATAGTCTTAATTTCGCCTCTTGGACACTATCAAATTTTGTTATTATCTATGTATTCTTTCTTTATTATAATTGTTATTTACTTTTGTTAGTGTTGAATAAAAATCGCTTTCTCTCTCTCTCTCTCTCTCTCCCTCTCTCTCTCTCTCTCTCTCTCTCTCTCTCTCTCTCTCTCTCTCTCTCTCTCTCTCTCTCTCTCTCTCTCTCTCTCTCTCTCTCTCTCTCTCTCTCTCTCTCTCTTATAGGAACATTAACACTAGTTTGACCAGGGATATTGAAAGCTGCCTCGTGTTCTAATCGAGGATGAAATAGTATTGCTTCAGACATTTCGCAACTTAGATTTTACAGTTCAGAATTCTTAAGTAGGACGAAACACCTCCCTCCCCCCTTCCCCATTTTTCTGTATTGTTTCACCAAGCATTTACTATTAGTTCATTAGTTTTTTACTTGGAGCCAAGGGGTGGAATGGAAGAGAAGACTTCATAGTCTTAATTTCGCCTCTTGGACACTATCAAATTTTGTTATTATCTATGTATTCTTTCTTTATTATAATTGTTATTTACTTTTGTTAGTGTTGAATAAAAATCGCTTTCTCTCTCTCTCTCTCTCTCCCTCTCTCTCTCTCTCTCTCTCTCTCTCTCTCTCTCTCTCTCTCTTTCTCTTTCTCTTTTCCTTTATTCTTCCTGACCCTTTGCTCAATTTGACCGAAAGGTGATGAACTCATGTTGGTTTCCGTCTTTTTCGTTTGTTTCTTTTCCTCATTCTGTGACTCGTACCTTCCGGTGGGCCCGACGGGCGACCACCCATGTGTTCCTCTGATGTTCTCTTGTCACCCCCTATTTCTGCAGGGCTGGTTTTCTTTTTGATTTTCTTGGCTAGGGATACTCATTGTCAGTTTCGGACTGCCGATGCCGTGAGGTGCAGAGCTCTTGCTTTAACGCTCTTATTATTTCTGTTTCTTGGTTCATGTATTTTTCTAGTCACGTCAATTTCATTTTGTTTGTTAAGTTTGTCCGAGAATTTAATCGCTTGTTTACTGATTTTAATTTTTGGTGATTTTCTGTTATTTGATGTTTTAAGTTCAAACTGTGCAATATTTTACTTGCGGTTTTTTTTTATTTAAATGGGGGATTTGATTTTCGTTCGTTTGTTATTATTGTTAAATTTATTTTCTGTACGTGTTATTTGAAATGTAGTCTCGCGGAGCGCTCCCGGTAGTGTTATGTGAATTACCGCCTGTCTTTTGAGTATTTTGAATCGTGATTCCGTGTGAATTTTTTTTTATATTCTGCGTTTATTCTATACTATTCTTGACGTACGTACTCTTGTCTTTTATTTTTGTGCTATTTTTGTTTGATTATACAGGGTGTTTCTAAAACTTATGTCATCCTTTCTACCCCGTATTTTTGAGGTCAAAATAAGACCTTTTTTTCCTGTAAACATGTGTCCGAAAATGCCCCCCTTTTGAGCTACAGCCCCTCAAAGTTTTAAAAAATTGTTGGTTTTTTTTGGAATATCGACCAGATTTATGAACCGAATGTCATGAAAATTGGTGTCCCGAGGTACTTTTACGTGTAGAATTCATTAATGACCTCGAGAAATTCAGAAATGAGGTCTGACTGTACTTTTCAGGCAATCTTATACCTTCAACGACACAAATTTTATGTTACGGAATAGAAATTTGAAAAATAAATAATGAAATCAGATGGAAAAAACTCTAAGAAAGATATTTGGTCCTCTTTGTTTTCGTCGATACGACGCGTATTAAGCGAGATAATCGCTGCACTAGGTGGAAAAGTCAGCGCTTTTTTCACGAGGAGCGGCAGGAAGTATGCAACCCGCCACTCCGCTGCTTCTTCGGGCCGCCCGCTACAGTAACATCGCTGACTTTTCCACCTTGTGCAGCGATTATCTCGCTTAATACGCGTCGTATCGACGAAAACAAAGAGGACCAAATATCTTTCTAAGAGTTTTTTTCCATCTGATTTCATTATTTATTTTTCAAATTTCCATTCCGTAACATAAAGTTTGTGTCGTTGAAGGTAAAGAATTGCCTGAAAAGTACAGTCAGACCTCATTTCTGAATTTCTCGAGGTCATTAATGGAGTCTACACGTAAAAATACCTCGGGACACCAATTTTCATGACATTCGGTTCATAAATCTGGTCGATATTCCAGAAACACCAACAATTTTTTAAAACTTTGGGGGGCTGTAGCTCAAAAGGGGGGCATTTTCGGACACATGCTTATAGGAATAAAAAGTCTTATTTTGACCTAAAAAATACGTGGTAGAAAGGATGACATAAGTTTTAGAAACACCCTGTATTTGGTAATTTTATTTCGGTTGTTTTGTATTGTTTTGTTTCGTCGTCTTCTTTTTCATTTTTGTATTTTATTTATCTTTTGTTTTGCTTTGTGCCCGCCGCCACTCTCTTTCATGTAGCGTTGTTTTTTTCCACATTTCTAAATATTTTAACCTCTGTGAGAGAGGGGTGACGGCACATGGTCGTAGAAGATAATACCATTTTAGGAATTTTTAACTGTTTCAACTTGCACTCCCTGATGGGAGCCATAAAGTTCCATGGGTCATCATTTTTGTGGACATTTCATGGAATTTTTTGAAATCACATACATGAAAAATCTTGTGGAATCCCATTGAATTATATGCATGAAAAAATAACTTCTGGAGTCCCAACAACAGACCACGGAATTCCATAACATTTTATGGTAAAATAATGAATGATCACGGAATTTTGGTCATGGAACTTCACGGAACACTTTTATCAGGGCTTATACTTAAGCCTTGAAGTCCTAGTAAAAATCAGTGGCGGCTCGTGCAATGTGGCTTCAACGTATTTTTCCCATTTAAATCTAGTCAAAACAATCGATCTTCAGGAGGTGCAATTTCACCCCTAATTTTTCGATACTTCTGCATAGTTTTAAATGGAAAAGAAGCTTGGTTGCCAACTCTCACGAGCCACCACTGCGGTGAAAATGGACCATGAAAATCCTTGACCACATCTTCGTGAAATATGGATCGATACCCATAAAATCATAAGGATCTATATGAAAATGTATTCATATTGCATATGGAGATTTGGTCAAGGATTTTCCTGGACCATTTTTACGAGAGAGTTAACCTGGTGTTCTGAATCACTTTTCATTCTACCCAAATTCAGAATCTCGCAAAAACCAAGCCATCATAGTCGATCTCAATCTAGGAGAGCGAAAGTATTAAATTGAAAACGCAGCTGATCCGAGATGACTCAACGGGACTGTGCGCTGTTGTAGAGCTACCTTTTTTTTCTGAAGTACTATAAAGTTGGATATTTATGGAGGCGGTAGAAACATTCAAGGTGGAAGCTGTGTTGCGGGTGTCGTTGATTTATGCGTAGGAGTCGTTCGGGTTCGAGCCGGGCTCGCGGACATTATACGCTGTGTAATTGAAGCGGGTCTCCCACGGAAGAAATTCTCCATCAAACAACAGGGTCGCTCTTCCTTGACGGCTAGCATTGTGACTGAATGAGGATTTCTTAGTGAGAGCACACCTTTTGTTTGATGGGCCCTTCTCGGAAGGATAGCCTCAATTATTGTATCAAGGATTCATATAAGGACGATACTGAGCCATCGAAACGAAAGTCTCGCAGTGGACAAAGTCGGCCAATTTGGTAGCCAAGAAATAATAAGCGCAGTTGTATTATTACTTTACCTGATTGTGTTAGCCCTTTCAGGACTGAATTATTATACGAAGGTCCTCTTTCGTGAATCAAATAACTTATTGTAATATAATGCGGCAGTTGCAAGCTAGGGTCGGAAATTTTGTTTTGTTTTTTTGTTTTTTTGTTTTTTTTTTTTTTTTAAAGAAAATTATAGTACTTGATGAACTGAGAACAAGGGTGCCTTTTGGGTTTTTTTCCGAATTGCCCCGGGTTTAGGAGATAGTTGCACTTGTAAAGTTGTTAACAATTGTATGCGCAGTGACGTCACAACACGGGATTTCCATTTAATACTTGTATATTTTGGACCAAAATATCATCTTCGGAAAAAAGGGGCATCTTTGTTCTTAGCTCATCAAGTATTTGATTTTTTTTAAAAAAAAAAAAAAAAAAAAAAAAAAAAAAAAAAAAAACAAAAACACGCATGTGCATACATTCATTTTGTTGACATTTCATAAGAATTTATGCTAAGGGAAAAGTCCTCTGTGCGCGACTGCAGAGCTCGGGGGTTAAAGCTTCAGGGGTAAATTTTCAAGCCCGGGATATTCTGATTATAGCGTTTGGTCAAACGCAAAACGGAAAGTCCCAACAGAACGAAAAAGAGACCACACACTATAATTACAAGAATCATTTCGTTTGGACCGTTTTGTTCTAATATGACTCTCTACCGAATTAACGGCTGAACAAAACCCCTATATCGCCGTACACCAATCGTCTCCATTTGAGTTCGTTTTGATACTTTTCTACTTTTCGACTTTTAATTTTATCTCGTAAGGGGGAAATCTCGTTTGCAAATTCGGGGAAATTTTCAAATGTTTTGCCTAAAAACAAGTCGTGGCAACCTAAGAAAAAAAAAAGATGTAACGGACCGTGCGGCTCGCAAATAAATCAATGCTACCACCGCATCAACCACCGAATACATCACATCGGCAGCCAACCTCTGCTGGAATCAGGAGGAAAATTTAATACTATTCTGTGCTCGTAGTGTTATTATCTTTCGAAAAAAAGGATGAGAAATCTGATCTTTCATTACCTTAATCCTCAGAATTCTCCTTTAATTACCAAAACTTACTGGGCATCGAAGAGGCTCTCTGATACAACCCAGATTTCGTTGTTTACATAGCGGTCCCAGCCCTAACCTCTCCTAGTCTCCTCCTGGCATATTTTTCCTTTTTTTTCCTATTCTATCAACTTTCAGCTACCTATTCATTGCTTATGCTCAACGAAATAAAATTACTCTGCTTGCGTCTGTAGTAGTTCTGACTGTGTTGGTAAGAGTTCAAAGGTTCAACAATGGGAACTTCTGAATAGACCTGTTCTTAGTGATGTGCTGACTTGCGATATACTTCCATCATGTTGTGATTGTATGTGGAATTCCTTTCTCCTAAAAATTTGAGTCTCATCTCTCTACCTTTACTGTTTGGTTTTGAAGGCCCTATAGGGAGTCAGCCCTTTTCAATTTCAAAGGAATGTGCTTCGCGGTAAAATTTTTTTGACATTCTATTTAGTCCGCCAACTCTTGTCAAATGACCTTGCGCTATAACCCATGCAATCAAAGTAGTTACATCGCTCCATATCTATTTACAAGTAAATTTCAAATACTCCGGGTAACTTCCTGATTGAGTGTCAATTAGTGGATATTCTGATTGATTCTGTGTAACCGGACCTATCTAAGGCATAATAATCTAATTGGTCGGTACCGTCATTTTGCATGCTCAACACAAGAAGTTCTACAGCAGAGTCATTTTGAGTATCAGGTTCCGACAAGTCGCGGTGCCTGAACTGCATCCAAAACCAACCGTTCAGCGATGCGTGTTGATACAGTTCGGAAGGAGGCACAGCTACTTGTCAGAGCCCGACACTCAAAATGGTCTCGCTCTACTTGGGTTTAATTTAAAACTTACAACTATCCATGAAAACTCCTGACCTGTTGTTGATTAGGTGAAAATATGCCTCAAGTAGCAGAGCAATCTTCCAAAATTTTTTAAAAACGCATCAGTGAAGGTTGGTTGGCAATGAGCGGAAACTCTTAGCTAACCAATCGCTCACCGATGCGCTTAGTGGCAATGAGCGGAAACTCTTAGCTAACCAATCGCTCACCGATGCGCTTAGATGTATCACGGATAGCTAATCCATCAATCCGTCCGTAAACTAAAGGCTAATTTTTAAACGGGAACGCTATGGAATGCTGCACTCTTTTCATGTGGTTAGCGGGCATGGTTCACACGATTCATCAGAACGGAACTAGCCAACTAATTTCTTCCAACTGCGGTAATTTTTTATCAGCCAAGAGAAACCCGTTCAATCTTGTTCCATAAATAAAAATATTAGCTTCCAATTAGTGATCAAAAGTAGGTACCTACCGCAACCTTGAGAGGCTTCTCGAAACAATAATGCCAGCACCTTGACAGCTTACAACTTAACGAGCTTGAGCCGATCCACTTATCCTTGATCAAGTCAGTCAGATTCTTTCATGAGGTTAGAGCTCGTTTCACAAGTGCAGGCAGAGCTTGACCGATAATCTTTAGCTATTTTTCTTTGTATTCATTTCTCCAAAACCAAATTTTCCGTAGACTTATACAATGTGCTTTTAAGGCGCTCCTTCATGAATGGCAAAATCTCTCTTATTCAATATAATTTCATTCCATCATGCCATATGAAAAAATGCTGGAACGATGGTATACGGGCTTGGGCCACACAACAGCACCTAAAAATCCCAAAGATTATCGGTCGAGCTCCTTCTCCATTTCAAAACCCCAGCTGTTGCACTGACCAAACAAGATTATGATGAGTTGAAGCAGGACTGTTTTGAGTATGAGGTTCTGACAAGGAGCGGTGCCTGCTTCCGAGCCGCATCAACATGCTTCGTTGAGCAGTTGATTAGCGCAGAGTTCAACTGGATGTTTATCAACCGCTCACCGCTGTGCCTCGATGCAGTTTGGAAGCAGGCACTCCTACTTGTCAGAACCCGATACTCAAAAGGGTTCTGCTATAGCAACCACCCTGCTAATTGATGCTCTAAAAGCTCTCTAGGAACTAAACTGTCGAGTAAGAAACTGTCACTCGCTTTTTCTGTTCAACTATTAGAAAAATCCAGCATACCTTAAACTCAGTGGCATGATTTAAAAAACCTGATTCATGCTTGACTGTCTAGATTTGGGTCCTTCAAGAAACCCTCTGTGCTCCAACTTTAAAAAAAAGTTATACAGTAGTGACAAGCTCAACTGCCCTTAAATATACTTAGCATCAAGTTTTGCTCAGCAAGCAGTCAGGGGGAACGATTTCCGCTGCCTTGCAGCTCAAGAATTTTTTAGCGGAAATATTAGGGATTCCTTCATCTCAAGGCGCAACAGAGAATGGCAACATTAACTTGAAAATTCATGAGTACAACAATAACTAATCGAAGAAAGTGAGAGGAACTCGTGTATCACTAGCAGAGTTGGTCAGAATATGGTGGTAATCGATTACACGATTTCATAGTAATCAGGGATGACTTTTTTCAAACCATCTATCATATTAGTTGGAGAAGATTTGGATCTAACCTAAAAGACCCTGAAGTTTACTATTTATCTAGTAAGAATAGGTACATTTAATTACCATCCAAAGGTTTGACGATTACAGATTAGCCAGAAATCGTGTAATCAATTACGCTCCTATTTGCCCGACTCTAATCACTAAGTAATTTTGGAAATGCACTGATTCCATAGAAGCTTGATGGAAATCTTCAAACTAAATGAAACTCAAGAGGAAACTTCAGAACTTAAAGAACCGGCAAACCCGGGTTTTTTGACAAACGTAAAATAGATTCAGCTTGCGTTTACACAAAATATAGGTAATGGGCAAAAACATTTAACATTGTAGGTACAGGTTGTGAATTAAGAGTGCGAGCTTGAGTTGATATTCCTGGTAGAACATGCACGAAAAATAAACAATGAGCACACCAAGTTAACAAAGTCATGAAGACTGAAGAGGTAATTTTGGACTGTTTTGGACCAAAATTGAAAAAATACATATGTAAGAGGTTATGCTCTGCTTTCACAAAAGTAAACAACACGGAGAAATTATTTTCTCGCTCATTATATCTCAGCAAAAAGGACATTTGAGAACAAACTAAAGAATGGTCAGAAAAATAGTCGTATTTAGCTTTCAAAGGAGACCCAAATTTCTTTAAATCAGACGCGGATTTATTACTTCAAAAATTTGTTTGAAAGTCGCAAGTTCCCAGTCCTTTTGATAACGGGCCCGGGTATGGCCATGGACTAACTTCTGCTTCACAGTGACTGGATGATTCGCTTTACAGTGGCTATCTGTAATTCGCTTAGATGCTCAGCGCTGAGAGACCGCAGCGGCTGCCCTGCGAATTACAGTAGTTCCGCAAACCGCTGTTTAGAGCGCTACGGTCTGGCTGGACCAAACCCAAAGACTCGGCATGGTCCGATTTCTTCTTACCACTGAATACTGATCACTTTTTCATCCCCCTTTTTTTGCGGGACATACTATATCGTTGGCTGTCTTTTTACTAAAGGGGTTTTCCCCGCTATTCTCTTCCTCCTGACAGCTTTCTTTCCTCGCATTTACACCTCGAGAATTCGCGCATCCATCGTGGGATCTTCGCAGTAGGAACAGCTGTGCATTACGATGTGGGATCAGTCTAAATAAAGAACTTAAAGGACGGTACCACGTCAGTAAAAAACAGTCGTGATATCTCAGCAAAAAACGCCTGTCGGCGTGCTACGGTGAACGGAAAGTCCGGGCATACATCTTGTTCGTTCGAATGGCCAACTCTTTCTTCACCCCAAAAAAGATCCCAATATTTTCGTTTCTGATCTGATGATACTGCATCTCAAAAACTCGACTTCGTTCCGATTCATGCTCTACAGGCACAGTGATATCAGGAAAAAAGTCCTTTCTTTGATTCTCTTTTCCCTCTCTCTCTGACAAATACTATGTATGATAAAAACGCCTTCAATTCGACGGTTATGCTTTTCCACGTACACCCACTTTTTTTAGCTAGGTAATAAACTAATAACAGATCAGTTTTCATCGAAATTTTCGAAAGGAGAGGAGGGGGGAAAAGGGGGGGGAGGGAGATTGGGGATTTTTTTGGGGGGTGAAGAACGAACCCTTTGTCCTATGTAAATTGAGTGATCACGCACAGAGCAAGCAAGGGCCATCCAAACACACTTGTGGTCGAGGAAATAACGAGGAGGGGGGATGGGTGTACGTGGAAAAGCATAACCGTCGAATTGAAGGCGATTTTATCATACATATTATTTGTCAGAGAGAGAGGGGGAAGAGAATCAAAGAAAGGACTTTTCGTTCCTGATATCACTGTGCCTGTAGAGCATGAATCGGAACGAAGTCGAGTTTTTTAGATGCAGTATCATCAGATCAGAAACGAAAATATTCCCGGGGTCGTTTTTTGGGGGGAAGAAAGAGTTGGCCATTCGAACGAACAAGATGTATGCCCGGGCTTTCCGTTCACCGTAGCACGCCGACAGGGTTTTTTGCTGAGATATTATTCAGCTGAAATTTTTGTCGCAAGAGCCTGGTTATGGCTAGTAGGCTAATTTTTGGCTATGGTGACTGTCGGAATGTAGAGGGAGACATTCTTAGTTTTTTTTTTCCATAAAAGAAAAACCTACTTAAAATTTTACCAAAATTTAATTTAATTTTTTCATTAATTAATTAATTTAAAGAAAAGGATATGATAATATTAATATGCCCACTGAATTCATTCAAATTTTTCCCCCCTTGGGGATTAAGAATTTTTAAGCCCACTCTTTATTTTTTATTTTGCATCTATCCTCCCCTTTCCCCCCCTTTTCCTTTTTGAAGAGATCAGCGTTAAGTTCCATTTACATTTAATCACTTAAACACTGGAATTTGAGGCAGAAATCGAGGATTCGAGATAGTAAAATTCACCAACAAGTTTATTTTGTGGTGTCTTGTGCAATGTGGCAACAAAAGGTTCGAGCAGTGGCAGTCCTTGGGTTCAAAATTGGGGGGGGGGGCTTGAGAAAATGTGATGATAATTTTTTTTTTGCTGTTTAATTTTCTTGAACCCTACTTCCTGTAAAGTGGGGAGGGGCTAGGCGTTATGACTTTCACGTTTCCCTTTTTTCTAACACTTTTACAGGAAGGGGGTGGGGGGGGGGTTTAGGTGTTATGACATTCACTTTTCCCTTTTATTGAGCCCTTTACAAAAAAAGTGGGAGGGGGTGGCTGAGCCTGCCTCCAAAGCCTCCCCTAGAACAGCCACTGATCTTCAGGACCCACTCATCGAATCCTTATGAAATCAATGCTTTTACATTAGTTCAAATGGCTAAAAACGTGGTTGCCACATTTTACGAGCCGCCATACTAAGTAGGTTACAAGTATGATGCAACTTCTTTTCCCCGTGCATACCTTAAAAAAAAAAAAAAAAAAAAAAAAAAAAAAAACAAGTTGGAACTTGCAACACTGGAACAGTGTTAGCAAAGAGAGCATGAGTGTCGGCCGTAAATCATTGTAAGTGTGGAGTTCCATATTGATAGTACAAAACTGCGACAAAGTCAATCGCAACGCTGCATTTGTGTTTATATAACAGTGATCGCTGTAAAAATAACTTGATAGGTCAAAGTGGGAATGAAAATTTACTTATAGCGTGTTGAAACAGTTGTTCACGAGGCGGGGTGAATACTGTGGTTTTGAAAATCGATTTCGATAGTGATAGTTCCTTTAAAATCGGATGACGCAATACCAATCCTAGCAAGCCGCAAAGTCTAGTTTAGTTATTTGGGACTTTTTTAGATTTCTCTCGCCTGAACCAAAGTCATCAGGAAGGAAATTCTTAATACCAATCCTAGCAAGCCGGAAAGTCTAGTCTAGTTATTTGGGACTTCTATAGAATTTTCCTCGCTTGAACCAAAGTCATCACGATGGAAATTCTTCGTATTTATGGTTTCAGCTCTTTTTGTCTCAGATTAAAAAATGAATATTAATATTGATCAAATGTCATCCGACACTCATCAAGGCCCTTAAGGAACGTAATATGAACTTGAAAAAAGCTCATTCGATTTTTAAGGGAGCTTAAACGGTCCATGAGAGACGAAATTCGCGGATACAGAGTATCCACAGCTTATTTCAACGTTCGATCTGACAAGACCGTGCGCCTTTGAAAAATCGATATCTCGATAGTGAATCGATGTATTGCAATTCGGTTTGCACCGGTCGAAAGCGCTTGCTTGTGACTGACAACCTCGAAAATTTCAGATCCATCCGAGTTTATTTAATGACCTCACAGGACCTATCGCGGCCGCAGTTAGACATTTCTTGTCAGAGTTACGCTAAAACGGGGAGTATTTCCCCCCTAAGATGATATTTTTTGGCTCGAAACTGCATTGGGCCCTCTCGGGACATCATTGGGACCCGAAAAAAAGCGGAACCGATATAATACGGCACACGACTGGTTCGTGAGAGACGAAATTCGCCTTTTTCCAGCCTCCAGCGCCCCTCTAAGGTCGATCTGACAAGACCGCGCGCCTTTGAAAAATCGATATCTCGAGAACGAATCGATGGATTGCGCACTGCGGTTTGGATTGGGCGGTAGCTTCAGCTTTTAGATAATTCTTGAAAAAAAATCAGATCCATCCAAGTTTTTAAACGGATCTTATGGGACCTCCCGCGGCCGCAGTTAGACATTGTACGTGAGACTTACGCTGGAGTTGGGGCCACGCCCCCCCCCCCCCCGATATAGACTTTATCGGTCCGACATTTGTCAGGGCCCTTAATGAACTTCATGTGAACTCAGAAAACTCACATATGACTTCTCACGGCGCATGCTAGGTCCATGAGAGTCGAAATTCGCGGATTTTAGAGAATCTTAGATTTCTGACCCTATACCGCGCGCCTTTGAAAAATCGATACCTCGAGAGTAAATCGATGTATCGCAATCCGGTTTGGACCGATCAAAAGAGTAAGCTTACCTGTACTCGCCGTTAAAATTTTGGATCCATCTGATTTCATTTTGAGACCTTACTTGAGTTACTTGGATCCCAGTTGGAATTATTTTTTCGGAGTTACGCTGGCAAGGGGGTCGCTTCCTCTCTTGGAAAACTGTGGAGGGGGCCCTTTGCTGGGGCATACATTCTATTTTTCACCTTTTTTTTTTTTTTTTTTTTTTTAATTTTATATTTGTGTCTAATCTAAGTTGGGGGAGGAGGAGGAGAGTACCTGCAAGTCAACCGGCAATTTACTTTTGATAGTGGCTGCGGGTTGAGGGTGCGGATTGCGGACTTTTAACTTGTTGTGGGGTTTACAGGGTGGCCGTGTCTAAACTTATGAGAAAAGAAGGCAACCACAGACCGGAAGAACGTTCAATTTCTGGTTCAGAGACCATGGACAAAGACATGGGCACCCGCAAAACAATTGCCCGGAGGGGCAACTTTTTGAATGTCAATGGAAGGTCTAGGGGACACCACCTAGAGACGGGCAAGTCTAGAGAACCACCCCCCCCCACTTCCGCCCAAAATAGAAAATAAATCAATTATCCTTCCAAATGGTAGAAATTGTAAGTGATTGTAGCACAGAATAATACAATCAGAAGGGAAACTCCCATAAGAGCCAATGGAAACAAGATTTGGAATTTACTGGCACAAACTGGCAACTGTGCCTACTCACTTCTCAAGATGGCGGACATGCTTTTTCAGGCTATACAACCAATCACAACTCGGCCAGTTGCCGAAGATCTGCCGAAGATTGCCGAAGATACTCACTTTCGAACATGGCGGCCCGAAGTAAAGAATGTTTCAAAATGAATTAGAGTTTCCGTTCTGATTGTATTATTCTGTGATTGTAGCATTTAGTTGTATCAAAAGTAATTCTATTTTTGACGTGTTTGATATTATGAATAAAGTGACAGCATCAGATGATAGAAATAGTAAAAAGCTAAGTACAACTATTCCTTCTTTATTTTCATTGTCCTGATGAATTCTAAGAGTTAACCTATTTAAATTAACAAAACCAAAACTCTTGCCTATACATTCTCTAATCATGTAATTATCGACCCAGAGGATTCTGAATTTTCAAGGAAGTTCGCAAAATTCTCGTTGCCAACGGTAGTTGCCAATGTAGACACGTTCATACTAGTAGATTTTAAAACTTCTTTCGGCGAGGGAGATGACGGGTGGGAAGGATGATGTCGTCTGAATCAGGAGGGGGTGGGGTAAAAATCAGGGGGAGGTCTAGATCTGGGGGGGAGAGGAATCCTGAAACTGGGGGGCGAGCTGTATAGTGGCAAGGGGTGGTTGGGCACCACTGCTTAGGGGGGGGCTACTTCCCGCCCTGCCCCCCCTAAATTACGCCCCTAATTAAAATTGTAAAGTAAACTAAGAATAAAGTTTGTTAACTCTTACTCCTTTCGTTATTATTTGATCTTCGAATGTTCCGATTCTTTTTATTGTAAAGTTTTGATTTTTCTAAATTAGGGGGGGGGGCGCCGCGCCGCCCCTCGGGGAGCGCCCATTGACAGATAAGGGAGAAAGGTAAGTGTGGGAAAGCGCACGGGAATCCGGCGTAGTGTGCCGCAAAAATTACTACCAATGGCGGATCCAGAAATTCTTTTAGGGGGGGGGGGCTTCACGCCTATGAATTTTCAAATTTGCAGGGAGGAATTTATGGGATTTTTTCTGTTGAAAAAAGGCAAAGGCTACCGTGAGTTGGGGGGGGGGCGTGCCTTTCCCGAATCCGCCGCTGATCACCATGTAACACTGGGCCACGATGACCGATGTCGCATAAAACCAGTTAGAAAACCCGTGGAGGGCGTGGCATCCGTGATGGCTGTGAAATTGGGATGAAGTAGATGGACACACATCATTCATGCAATCTGCACAACGCGGCAAGCAACTGTTGTAGGCGTAGGTGCAGTAGTTCGTGGGGAGGGCAAAGGGGACGGGAGGTCGTCGCAAAACCATGGACGAAGATATAACTAAGGACTGCCGACTGTTGTTAGTCCTGTTTTGCTCTCGACCCCAGCGCTCCAAGCAGCGGTCAGCTGAACTACTCTTTCAAGTGAGCGATCCTAGCGATGTGTCCATGCTCACATGCTGTGCTACTGCTAAAACCGTTGTTGGAGTTGGTCTGTTATGGCATGGCTGTCAACTGTTGTCGGCGACCCAAGAGGATCAGATAACTCAGTATCTCAATGGAAGATCGAAAGCAAGGGAAATTCAGAATCAACTTTGGACAAGGTAACAGAAATCATCAGCAAATTAAAATAGTCGCTTGATCTCTACTAATAAAACAAATGTCTATGTACTCTTTCTTGTTTGATTCCGTTTTGAGGTTAACTGTGATGTATAGTATTTCAGTCCTTGATTAATCATTTTCGACAATTCAGGAATCTTTCAAGAAATACTCCAGACGTTTGCTTTTTAGCGGATTTTGCTTCCTTTTAATTCGCTGATCATTTGTTCCCTTCGTTCAATCGTGATTCAAATTACCTACACGGTATACATTTGCGGGAAGGCATGGGAGAAAGGGAGCCGGAGCGGCCACCGCTGCAGCGGTTCGCTTTTAGTTGACCCTTACTGCTGCTTGGAGCGCTGCGGTCGCGCTCGAAAACCCGCTAACAGGTTTTAACACGGGCGGAGATAGGAAGTCGGCATTTCTTAGTTATATCTTCGTCCATGGCTCGGAATGGTCTTAAAATTTTCCTTAGGATTTGATCTAGAACGCAACGTTCTTACATTTTCGAAAAGTTAACTCTAGCTCTCGCAATTAACGATTAAAGGCGGAAAAAGCATGGTTTCTGGACCGCGGAACAGTGGCGTTATCTAGCGGATGAGAATCTTACTACAGGTCGCTGAGGATTCACCTTAAAACGCAACGCCGATCGCGTTCCCCAAACGAACTCTTTTAGCGGACCGAAACATCAACAATAACAGGATTGGAAATTTGAAATCATCTAAATGCATTTTAAATCGCAGAATACACGAAACATGGACACAATCCTCTGATATAAAACCCCAATATCTCATACAGAAAATTTCGTTGAAGTCTGACCCAAATTAGTAACGTAATTACATTCCCAAAAATGCTTAACCTCAATCTTGGCCAAAAACTCCCGCCACAAAGAAAAAGCGACAAATTGGGAGGACACCGGATTGGCGGAATCACATGGGTCAATCGGTCCTCGAGGACCCGTTCTCGATACTGAAACCAAGCGATCCCCCGAGCGGACCCCCGAACCATGCCGTTCCTATAAGAAAAGCATTATTGACCTTGTAGAAACGATTTCAATAGAGCATGACACTCATGCTCTAAAAAAAAAGTATTCTAACAAGTGCAAACTAATGAGTCTAAAGTGGAATTTTGCTGAACTCTATAGTGTTTCCTGTCTAAATTATATGTGCTCTGGGGTCATTCGTGGCTATATTACCAGTCCTTGGTAGAAAAACCACAATTCGTGGTAATTAAACCAAGATTCGTGGTAATTAAATAACGATTCGTGGTAGTTAAACAACGATTCGTGGTAGTTAAACAACGATTCGTGGTAATTAAACAACGATTCGTGGGTAAAATTACCAATATAGATTCGTGGTTGTGGCTACTCCGATTCGTGGGGATCAATATGGGTCGTGAATCGTGGTAGTCACAACGGAACTATTGTTCTCACGACAGAAGTTTTTTTTCCGTGTGGCCTTTTAGCAGTGTGTCCGCAACATGAACAATACCAGCCTAACAGGTATCATGGGAGATTCCTATCTAAATTGAGACATAGTTCTGTGTTTCCGTAGAGAAAAGTGACAAATTAGACAGAAATCTCCCACGATACCTGCATCGAATCCCATTACCATCTTGCTGTTATAGCAGTCATGTGAGTTTATTACTGAATTTTAGACTTTCTTAGTGTGATTTTTCCTGGTCTATACATAAGATTGGAATATTTATTTGCTCACAGCAAAAGTTTGCAAGAGCCCCATACTGTGGTATCTTAAAGGCTTATTTTCTTATTTGATCCAGTCTGATACTTTTGGCCATCAAATCGATAAATTTTCTTACTGTGTGTCAATTTTCACGACGAGGACCTCGTCCGTGGATAGATGTCCGCAGCGAATGAGCGAATAAGCGTCATTGGCGGATACATGGAATAGTCTTTCTCTCTCTCCTTCTATTTGAACTTTTGTGTTAGAAAAGGATAGCAAAGGGGGCCATCACGTGACTTGGGCCCCCTCTTCTGTCCTTTTCTAACGCACGTTTTCAAATGGGAGGAGAGAGAGAAAGACAATTCCCTGTATCCGCCCATGACAAGCGTACGCCTTTAGCTTTTATTGCTTCGGCCGTCCGAACGAGCATAGGACCGAGAAAGCAGCAGCGGCCGAACCAACGCAGCGTGATTGACCGCCCATTATTTGACGATAAAATATTTTATAAGTACCTACCTTTCAGAAGAACATCAAGATATAGACCTTCAATATATTCGAAACACTATGGCACAAACCGCAGGGTAGTTGATATAAAATAATAAATCAGTATTCGTAAAAACCTGTACGATTGTTGCATGAAGCTTTATAGCTTAGTAATTGTGAGTTATTTTACACTATCAGCATCCTTTTATTGTTTTTTGTTCTTATTTGGTAAATTGCTTTATTTCTGTCGAGTGGTCTGTTAAATAGCTGGGTGGGATTGCCGGGGGTTTATCCCAGCATTTCTTGTACACTGTTAAAAATAACAAAATGAATTGCGCGTGAGGTCTACTGATTAATAGACCAACTAATCAAAATCGAGTACTTCTTCAATGGGGCGGACTCTTGCAAACTTTTGCTGTGGGCAAATGAATAGTCCAATCTGATGTTAAAACCGGCGAAAATCCTCGAAAATCGCACCAAGAAAGTCTAAAATTCAGTAATTAACTCACATAACTGCTAAAATGTCAAGTTCCGCGGTATCATGGGAGATTCCTCTTTAATAGTCTCATATTTTCCGTTGGAATAATTATCTATTTTTCTCTACACTTTCCTATCCATCCGCATTTCCCCTTATTTCCCCTATTTTCTCCAGCCACCCCCATTATTCTCTGTTTCCACCTCATGTTTCTTACTTTCCTCTTATATCCCCTATTTTTACCCGTGTAAGAGAGTGGGGGGGGGGTCCCCATATTCGGTTTAATAAGTCAATTAAAATTTACTAAAGAAAAATAAAATAACAAAAATCATATTATTAATAATCTTACTAAAATAAAAAAAAAATTAATTACTTTAAATCAGTCATTGTTACGTCTGTCAGCATGAATCATTATCGCTATCGCACTTTTACACTATCTCGATCAAAAGAAAGAGGAATATTAACATCTTCGAATAAAAATATCTTAAAATAAACTTAACCCTTGTGAGCCTAAGGTATTTCGGTAACACAAAGGACTAAGGGGGGGTATTTTTGTACCCCAAGGATATTTTCATGCAGCACAGTCAGTATCAATAATTTTGAAACTTTAATGGATGGATTATGTACTTAGTACCCTAAGAGAGTAAATGTGAAATTTGAGTAAATTTTTGCTATGTTGCCAAATTTACACCTACTTTTAAAAAAATGTCAAAATAAAAAAAATGGAAAAAATGAAAAGAGGTACCATATTATTTTTCCATTTTTGATAAATTTCCAATTTTTTTTCAATGATCTGACTTAATATTCTTAATCTACATAAAATTTCCGTAAAATTCACTGTAATAGATGGTTCCAAACTTAAAACTGGCGGGACGAAGGGGGGTATATTTGTACCCCAACACTTTAAATTTCTATAATATCGACAAAAATTCATAAAAATTAATGAAATTTGGTAGACGTGTTCTAAGTATCCTAACTTAAAATGTCATGAAGTCCCAAAAAATTTTGAGCAGTTTTGACAAAATGGCGTCAAAAAAACTGGCCTGGGGTACAAATGTACCCCCCCCCCTTAGGCTCACAAGGGTTAAGTAAGATCCGATGAAATGCGAGTCGATAACTACTACTACACGACAGTATCGGTTTTGCCTATGTCTCAAATTGAAGGCGCTCAATTTGCCTTAATCTCTCTTTGCCGCGTCACACCTGTCGACGAGACAAATGCATGTGTTTGAAGTTAATTTACGATTCATGCAACATCACATCAGGAAGAGCTTAGCATGATTATTGTTCGTAGAGAGTGCAGAAATGATAGAATGACACGTAAAACGTACCGTTCATAGAATATCGGAGTGCTCTAAGAGTATTAACGACGCAATTGCGTGGAGAGATTCCATTTTCTCAATGGTTCTCTTATTCGTTGCACTGACGACGCAAAAATATCCGTCGTGTTCAACTATTGTTTCATAATCAGTGTTGCCCGATGCGTACGGTCTAACCGTACGTTTTACATTGATTTAAATGGGGACGCTCCGGCTTTTTACCCTCGATCTGGCAACACTGGTCTTGAAGTAAGTTCCTTAAACGTCTGTTTCTTGATTAGTGTTTCAAACGATTACGATGGGACTCCTGACCTTATTATAATATTCTCGGCATTTTCAATGAGCATTATACAGAATTTTACGGCATTTTAAATAACGGAAGATAAATTTGGTAGCTATCCCGCAGAAAAAATGGAATTAATGGGGCAGTTGCAAGGGTCTGAAAGAATGTGTTTTTTATAACGAAATTGATAGTACTTGATGAGCGGAGAACTATGGTGCCTTTGGTTTTTTCATAAGTGTCCCGGTTTTTGAGATACACACGTGTAAACTTGTAAAATATCGTGTGCATAGTGGTACTTACGTCATTACGCGGAATTCCCATTTAAAACAATGTATTTTGGGCCAAAATCTCATCTCCGGAACAATGGGACTTAATTAGAAACCAAAGGCAACTCTGTTCTCAGCTCATCAAGTACTTTCATTTTCTTTATTAACAACGCAACATTTCAGACCCGTTCAACTGCCCCATTTGACATTTATATGGCTTTTATGAAAACATCAGCTTCCATCCTCAGACAGGACAGCCTGATTGGCTAAGGAGCAGTAAGAAGCTTGTGTTTTCATTCATACCTACAGGTGTCAAGTCCAATCATTTTTAGGACAGTCTTTCATAGTATAACCTTGTTAGTACGGGCATAAGGTAAAAATTTGTTTTAGGTTTCTATGGAACCAATCCTATACATCATAGGGTTCTGACGTCACAACGAATTCTATTTCGTTTCTTTTCAATAAAATGTCATCCGGCTCCAATTGAAAAATTGTCGCCGGCTGTTCGCGAAATATTCAAAAAGCTCGTAGAGAAGTAAGCCCAACGCGAAACAAACTTTCGTTTTGAATCAGCAAGACCGTTCATCCTAACTTTCTTTGGCAACAACAATTTGAATTAAAGTAGGTCATTTGAGTGTGTTAGCGTACAATGGGGTAAAAAATATGCTATTCAGGACAAAAAGTGTAGGTCAGGTTGACGTAATGTCAAGTTTTATTTTGAAACATCGACGAAAAGCAATACAGATTTTTGTATAACGTATAATATCGGGCTTCCATTAGATTTAGCAGGGATTTTTCCACTGGTTTTATCGTCACTCACTTATTTGACCGCCATCTTGAAATTTTGTTAAGGGGAGGTGGAAGAGTTTTGGTCAAAAATTTCATATTTTTTTTTGCTAATTTGATAGCTAGGATATTTTGCTGAATAAAACGATATATTACAGTATATATACTTTTTTCTCCAATTATATTTCTTCAAAAGTTTTGATTCATGATGGAATTAGTCACATTTTTGAGAGAAAATGCTGTTTCTTCGGCTGTTTTCCGAAAAATTGGTTTTTTATCTATCAGACCTATTATCTCAGGAGCTAAAATAGCAAAAAAAAAAAAAAAAAAAAAAAAAAAACAAGCAGGGAAAATTCCAACACGCAGGTGTTGGAAAAGCGTGCCACTAAAGTCTGAACAGCTTTAATGCTTTTGCTAGCAATGATAATTCATCAAAGAGGAACCACGTGACATGGAGCTGATCTCGAGAAAATTGAGTCCAAAGTTGAAGAGCTAGCATTTAAACAAAAAACTCGGAATTACTTACGTTTTGATTTCATTCAACTACCGTGTTATGTTTTTGCATTTCAACACCGGAAAAGTGGAATTTCCTATGCAGGAAAGGTACCTACTTAATTTTTAGCGTTTAAAGTGACTTGGTTCCTTTCTTCTTTTTGTTTGGCATAATCACGAAAAACGAATCTCTAATAGAAACCAAACGGCAGAGTTGGTTTACACTGTTGATATTTTAAAATCCGTTAATCTGGACTTAGGTCCGTTCCCAATTCTATAAAAGAAACCAAGTCGGAGTTGGCTCCTTACGTGACTCGGATTAAGGTTGAAGAAAAAGGAATCGAGTTCTCATTTTATTTCATCATATGGACAATGACTTCAATGAGGCTCACCAGCTCACTTTTACCTGGAATTTTGACGGGAAATAGTTGTTCTTAGAAGAAGCACTTGTTGCTTCGAGATTCAGTATTGCTAGCTCTATCAATCAATAACTCAATTTTATCAAAAATGTCACTCGGTTCTTTTGTGACAAGTGCTGTCCAATTGAGCTTGTTTGGTGAGAAATGATGAAAAAAATAAATTAAGATCAGATGTATCTATAAGGAGATGAGTCAAATGCGTTGTTTTTTTGTTTTCAAAACTTTGGAGGGCTCTAGCTCAGAAGAGAAACATTTGCAGCACATATTCATGTAGGAAAATAAAGTATTATATATATGTTGACCCCAAAAATACACTCCATAAGTTTGGCACTTAAATTTGAAACACCCTGTTCTTGATATTTTGCCCCCCCCTTGGCCCCTTCACAGAAGACAACATCTTGACCATGCAAATTTTTAAAATCACAGTTGGACTGTAGAGATATTTTCTTTTCCCCCCCTTTTAACGAAAAAGAGGAAAATGGGTCGCCTATCTTTGATGTTCGTCGTATGCGCGTGCACATATTGTTCGGCTTTACGACTGTCATTTTGGCTTTCTTTATAATGCGTTTTGTGAGTTTATTAATGGATATTATGACTATTTGATGCCACTAATGTATTTTCAGGCGATTTTACATCAGAATCAAAACTCTATAGCGCTGTAGCAAAAGTTTGCAACAAACCCATTGAAAGCTGAAAAGAGAAAATTATTTGATAAGGCTAGCTCGATCTTTTTTACCCACATAAAGTATAGACAATATATATTTTCTCCACCTTTTAAATGGCTTGCACAGTGATCACAAATGAGGTTGCGCTCATTTGAAGTCAAAAAGTGTCATATTTGGAAAAGCCGTGATTCTAAATAATAAACAGTTTTTTTTTCTTCTTTTTTCCGTTTTAGGTGCTGTCAGCACTTATTGCGATTGTCACGATGTAGGTATGTAATATGCATAAATGGAACACTTGCAAATTCATGAAAAAATAATACTTTAATATACAGCACTAACCATTTCAGGTGCCCTTTACACGTCAAGCATTCTAGGGGTATAGATTAGTAGACGTGGAGGTTTAAGACGTTTGTGGATTTTAAATTTCCCCCCTCCCCCATTTTTTTTGTTGAAAAGTATCGAAAGTTTACAGTCAAAACTAAGCCATTATTCATTATAACGCATTGTAATATTATTTCTTTTTCTGTTGCCGTCGGTCGATATCATTTTGCGTGTTGGAAAAGCAAAGTTCCATATGGACCTATAATTTCCAAAATTTGAAGAAGCTTCCAGTAAAAAATACTGTGCACGCGAGAAACGTTTTAGGATAGGTAAATAAGTTATTCCAAAGTCAATTCCATAGCCGCAGCGAGGAGGCTGTCCAGGGGTGGAAGACACCTGACAGCCCCTCTCACTTTTTAGAGCTATTAATGCGAATTTTACCCCCCTCTCTTTGTTCTGGATTTTAAAAACCTTTTTTTTTCAACAAAACGCCCAAAATTTCCTCAAAAATCCCTTGATTGCATAGACGCTCATTAAGGGGTTTTCAATTTGCAGATCCCCTGTATGTCCCCTTGGTCTTGTCCAATGACCAAGACCTGTTTAATGTGACGTCATGAAAAAAATTGGTTCCAAAAAAAGGCTCCGTCTCACTCGCTCTCGTGGGTTTTCCCATATGAAACACGATCCAAATTTTCAAATACAAGTGCTAGTAAACAACATGTACTTTGCACCAGTTGTGTTTATCACACCATTCGGTTCCACGGTTCTTATAAAAATTTCCGATTGTTTCGATGAATTTTCCGATAGGATATATATTCCCGCGCTTTATTTCCCATAGAAATAATCGAAATTCCATAGACACAATCGGAATTCGTGTAAATTCAAGCGCGCTGACTATAGCAACGATAGGTCTCATGATTGAAATAAGGCGAAACAAATCTATTGTTCTATTCTTACAGTTTTAACAGCCACTTTTTTCTCAGTGATAAAATATGAGCCTGCTCCCACAAACTTTTTGAAACATCGCGCATCAATGCACAATCACAGTATTATCGAAGAAAGTCTTATGTTTTGTCCTTGTCAGACTCACAGTTTCTAATGAGCACAAAATTCTAGGATATAGGCTCATCAGCACCATCACGACATGTGCTATACCTCGAACAATAGCTTCGATACGAAGAGAAGTTAGAATGATTGAGTGTCATGACGGTGATAACCCCATAAGAGAGTCTTCTGGGTAAGACAAGGACAAAACGTAGAACATCTTTCGGTATAACTGTGATTGTAAATTCGCTTGTGATCTTTTAGGAATTATGTTAGAGTGAATAGATACTTTAAGGTACGTGGAGTCTAATGGTGCAATAAAATTTGATAAAACTGTTCTTTAACTAGCATGAATTTGCGTTCGAAAATTTGTATCTGATTTCTTACAGGTAAATCAACGAGATTGACTGAGATAGAGCATTTGTTTGGAACCAATTTTGATTGTGACAACATCACTACACAGGTCTATTTAAGGATATGAATGAGCCCCTCTCTTTTCTATACCTCTCCCGCTCTTCATCCATACCTCGCCGTCACTTCTTTTCGAAACCCTCGTCAAATAGATTTTGACACTTTTATATGAGTCCTCAGACCGTGCGAGTCCTGAGAAACAAAACCTCTCTAACACCCTCTCTCTCCCACACATTCACAAATCTCTCCGCTTAATGAACCGTAAAGAAATCTCGTGACCGGTGGAGCCCAAAGCCGAGGGGCAAAGAGGGTTTCTGTGAAGGATGTTTCCACCCCCCTCCTGCCTTGGAATTTTGACTCATAGGTTGGCACAAATGACTTAGGTTGCTGGACCTGTATGGAATTCTCGTTCAAAGGAATTCGACTTTGACGCTTAATAACTTATTGAAATTAACAGGAATACCAAAACTTTTACAATTTTAAGAAAATAGACGCCGAGACCTCCTGGATTGCAGCAATAAATTAACGATGAATGGAACCAGTTTTAAGAAAACACGTTTTTAATTTTCCAAACCTTTCCCGCCAAGGTTTTGCCATAAGGAAAGCATGCAACCTATATATTAGATATGAAAATGAAAACAAAAAGCGTACCGTAGAAATACGGCACGCTTAAAAATAGCTTCCTGATTTTAAGTAGATTCCAAGAATCTACTTATTGCAGAGGGTGCGATGTTGGATTTTTCGGGAAATTTTATCAAATGAGCACGTTTCATGGTCCCCTGAGTGAGAAAATACCACTCGTTGAAAATTTTATATATATATATATATATATATATATATATATATATATATATATATATATATATATATATATATATATATATATATATATATATATATATATATATATATATATATATAAACAAAGAAAGAACTTAAATCGGCCCAACACATGAATAATAATAAAAACTTAAATGGGAATAAGGCCGCGAAACAATAAAATTAAAAAAGCAAGACGTTTCGGAGGGCTAACACCTCCTTTATCAATCGAAAATTAAAAAAACAAAAAATATAAAATAAGAGTCATGCCATCACGATAACAACGGCCATGACTAAAGCTCAAACCACAAACAAGTTCTCATTTGAAGGAAAAGACTACACAGGCAAAGAATAGTATCAATCACCAGCTCTATCTGGACGAAAAAACTGGTGATAAGCAGAGCTTAATCTGGACACGTCTGCGCGGCAATTACAAACGCTGCTCTCGTGTTTCAAGATTTCTATCATTTCAAGGAGATTTCTCGCGAAATCATTCCTCTCGAAACCTAAAATTTTCGCGCCATGGAAATCAAAAGTATGACCAAGAGAATTTTGATGATGGTGAAGAGCAGTTTTTTCATTTTGGTCATACTTGTGTCCATTAAATCTTTTACTCAGTATCTGTTTAGTTTGCCCGATGTAGCTCAATTCACAATCGTTGCACTTAATTGAATAAATTACAGAGGACATTTGGCTGCTATCAGTCTTAGATTTTAAAGGTGACAGTAAGAAACCGAGGTCATTATATCGCTTATGGACCACCCGATAACCAAACAACTTAAGAATAACTGACAAATTTTCAGAAAGATACGGCACATAAGGTAACGATATTATATGAGAAGTATCAAAAGCATTGTGTGAGTGTGTCAAAACATTGGTGTTAAAGTTATCAATTTTTTTATGGACGAAACTGAAAATCTTGTCAATGAGGAAGGGGGGGTAACAATTCTCAATTAGGAGCTTTTTGCCCAATTTTATCACTTCAGGCCTGTATTGATGATCCGTAAGCCTGATGATACGCTGCGCGAGATTGTAAACAACGTTCCGTTTATAGATCGATGGTTGAACGGACAAATAATTTAAATAGCGGCCCGAAGCTGTGGGTTTTTGGTACCAACGGCATTTTAAGTAATTACCTACCCTCATGACAGTCATGTCCAAAAAATTAATGCACTGATCCATTTCCTGCTCAACTTTGAACTGGATGGAGGAACTTTTTGAATTAAAAAACTCAAAAATAGGGATAATATCCGAATGCTTAACCACCAAAAACAAATCATCAACGTAGCGCTTATACAAGTAAATTAAGTGCTGTGTTGAAGAAAGCACTTCTATCTCAAAATCCTCCATCACAATATCTGCCAAAACCGCAGATACGCTACCACCCATAGCAAGCCCACATTTCTGCTGATAAAATTTGTCTTCAAATTGAAAAAATTGTTGTTTTTATTATATATAATATATATATATATATATATATATATATATATATATATATATATATATATAATATATATATATTATATATATATATATATATAATATATATATATATATATATATATATATATATATATATATATGTTTATATGTATGTTTCAGCCAGTTTTACCGTTTTTATGTCCCACGATCCTGTTCGTAATTTTTGGTTTTTATTTTTGAAATTTGTCTCAACTATTCGTTGGGTTTAATTCTTGGATGAGTTCGAAGATGGTGTAAATCCGATTGTTAGTTTTCGCGTTATGGGCCGTGTTTGAGTCGTAAAATGTGTTTTTGAGGTTTATTTTTAGGAGTGTTTGTTTTGAGTATTTTTTTTGGGAAAATTTATGTTAGCCGTTTTGTTACGCAGCTTTTTTACTCGAGTCATTTTTTCGTTTTTTGCGTTGTAAGCGAGTTATAGCGATGTGTTTTTCGGGTTTTTTTGGCAGTGTTTTTATATGAAGAAATTGTTTTTTGTTTCAAAAATTTTAGTATATATCGTGGAGGATGTTTTTAGTTCATATGCTCTTTGCCTTGAATTTTCCTTGTGTTTTACGTGTTTTACGAGCTATTTAGTTTCTTATGGGATTTTACAAGTGAAAGACAAGGATGGCGTATTGGTATAATTGCTCTTTCTTTGTTTTACACGTACACTGTTGCTTAGGTACGTTATTTATTTATTTTCTTGTTTTATCAGCTGCTCTTATTCAGATTTATTCCTCATTACCGTTACAAAGATTACACATTTTTCAATCTTTGTACTATAATCTTTTTCTCATGGTCATTTTTATTTAAATGTTGAACAGCTGATAAAAAAAAAGAAAATTGAATAATTCAAAGAAAATCATAACATAACCTATTTATTGAAATTTGTGAAAATTTTATATAACCTAGCTTTTATTTCTCACTTGCATTGTAAAGATTACACATTTCTCTGTTGGTAATATAATCTTTTTCACAATTATATTTGGATTTTGAGCAGCTGATAAAATAAAAAAGAAAAATTCAGAGAAAAATTCAACGAAAATTATAACTTATATTTAAATTTGTGAAAAAATGGTTTAACCAAGCATGGAATCTACTTCGTCTTACCGGCCTGCCGGGAGGCATTTTTTTTATTAAAATGCTGAGCATTTTAAGGACTACAAGTGAAACTAAAAACTTCCATGTACATTTCAAACTGTTTTTTTTAATGTAATTGTCCATTGAGGAAAATTAATATTTTTTTTAATCCAAAGTTCAGCTTTCTGAAAACTTTATTTCAAATGCATGGATCTACATCATATGCTCGTTCCAAAGCTTCAAGACATACATAAAAGTATGCATACAAAATTTTAGGAAAATATATTCAACCATTGCTGACCAAAAGGGACCTGAAGTAGGTTATGTTTATTGTACTTTTAGCTCTTCCATCAAACGCATTTATTGAATTCGTGAGTCAATTTTGAAACTTCCTTATGTTTTCATTGACATTTTCAAATGATATTACATCGGAAAGGACTTTCCATAAAGCTGAAGCTAGAGTTTGCAACAGACCCATTTTCCAACATTGTAAAGAAGTTTCTCTTTCCATCTTGATATCCAACAAAAGTCTATTTCTCGATCTACTGAGCATTATATCTAGCGTCGCGTTGGCGGCAAAGTTGGCCTCGACCGAAGTCAGAGGCTCCCAGCCAAAGCTGAAATGTCCCGAAAGTGGCGCCAGTGATGCTAAAATTATATTTGGACTCACGGTTGTTTTCGCTAGAACTACCAACAAGCTCGTCCTTCCTGTGTCCTCATCTCTGTGAGATAACCTCATTCAGACATTTTTTTCCGCTCTATTTTTCCCTCGTATGTTAATTTACCGCGGCCAAAGATCGAGCGCTTTCGTCGCTTTCATCGCTTTCATAGCCTCAGTTCTTTTGAATTTACGGTGGTAAAGAGAAACAATAAATAATTTCCTTAAAATTAATATTAATATTTAACATTATTCACATTATTTAACACGTTATTAATATTTAATATTAATATATATTAATTTATAATTATTAAAATATTTTGTAGTTTCTCCATTTGAGGGCCAATTCTTAAAATTCCCAACTTTTGGATAGACCGGATCATGGGCGCTCACAGAAAAATTTCCAAGGGGGGGGGGCAACATTTTTGAGCCCCGATGAAAGCTCTAGGGTACCCCTACCCCCTGATGAGTAAAAAGTGAGTAATGTCATCCAAATAGTATACACTTATTAAATAATTGTGTAAAAGTATTGTAATAGTAATATTAACAGGTGTGTCAAATAATAAGAATAATTTTGACGGGTTTGATATTACGCATGAAGGGACAACATATAATAATGATAGCAAGAAAAATGTATAATTCTACTATTCCTTGAAAAAAAAATGAGTTAAATTTACTTAATAAACTAATAATAAAGTTTGTAAAATATTACTCCTTGGACGAACATTTTATTTTCTTTTGTTCCTTTCATTTGTATCGTGAAATTTTGTCTGTTTTGAACCCCCACCCCCCCCCCCCCCTTTTGAGTGCTCATGGACATGATAAGAATAGAAATCGATGATTGGAGGAGACGAGTCACGTGGTTGCCAAGTTTAATTAAAATACGGACTTTATCTAATTAATCATCAGTAGAGTACACTGTAAGACCCGAGTATTCCCAATCAATGCTACTTATGCATGAGAGAGCCGAGGCCAACCAAAAATGGTGGCGATCAGCATTTTAGGAATGTAAACATTGAGTGAGCAATCACGTTACTCAGTCGTGTCGTATTTATTAGTAATTTTCTCGGTGCAAAATTAATCGTGCTTATATATGTTAAACAGCAAAATGAGCTAATCAACATATTTTATCAGCAAGGGAAGCGTGTCTCATCTTATTTGAATGACGCGCCAAAACTGTCTTCTATAACCGCCACGCGGTCGATTTCGCTAAGTGAACAAGGCGTCGCGTCGTCGAGAATACTCGGGTCTTATAGTATACTCTAGCCAACAGATTTCGACGAGTGCCTTCAATTTACGATGTATGCAAAACCAGCACAGTCAAGTACGAATGGTTGAATACCCCGACGTTTTGAGTCATTCTTCAACTAGAATAAATTAGCTATGTTCAAGTCCTTTGATGAAAATTCTTTTTAAGTACCGCGGACACGACGTGACGCTTTATGCTTTTGAAATGAGTTGACCGCGTGAACGAATTCGGAGGTTAAGTTCGATGGTAGATGCTCTTCGGACGCGCGGATTTGTTGACATTCCTGTCCGTTCCCATATGTTCCTCCTCTCCTCGACCTCTCTCATCGACTTTTTCATGTAGAATCGTCAATATCTTGGGTTTTTTTTTTGCACCTTGAAAGCCTAAGTGTAACGATTAATAGACTGTTTTAGTTTAGCAATATATCGTATCGATTGCCTTCCGAGAGCCTCTGATTCAATATATTTTCCCCATAAGCGCAATTTTGAACGGAAATGTAGGCTATTAAAGCAAATAATTTATGCTACCTTTTTGCGACTATGCATTCTACGTCCTCGAAAATGCTTAATTATGCCTGGTTCCTTGACTAAAACTGCCGAAATCAACAAGGTATTACAGTTTAAGCGATACATTTGGAGGTTGGAATCACCCACATGTTATTGTTGTTATGGAATTGGCGGGATTTCGGGTGATTCTAACCTACAAATGCAACATTTAATCTGTAATATCTTATTGATTTCGGTAGTATTATTCAAGGGAACAGGAATAATATAGCAGTTTTGTAGAATGCATATTCGCAAAAAGTTTACAATAATTGTTTGATTTAATAGCCTAAATTTCCGTGTTCAAAAGTTCGTTTATGGGGAAATTACATTGAGCCAGAGTTTGTTTGGAACCGCAGAGGGCCTCGAACGGCAATCGATACGATATATCGCTCTACTAAAACAGTCTATTGCAGAACTCTTGAGCTTGTGTTAGTTGTCCCTTCAAAGATCTCATATCAGCAGACTCTGCAGTAAAGGTCCTCGAATTCGACATACTTCGTGGGTTTCATGGATTGCAATTTTCCTGGGGCTTACACAGAAAGCGGCAGTTGCGAGAATATGGTAAATTAATAAAACTTGGTTTAAACTTTCACACAGTTTTTGAGGCGGTGGGTTAAAAAGTGGGTCTTTGAAACAACGTGTGTGCTCTCCAAAAAGAATTCAAAATAACCAATAATACTGGCATTACAGTGAATGAGCACACTGATGATTGAATATTTTTTAAAAAAATATAATTTCTTTGGTTGCTTTGTTCGCTGGCTGGACTTGTGACTAGCATTTGTTTGTATTGAGAGTACAGAAATGTTGAATCGATGGATTTTAAAATTTCATTTAAGACTTGGTCAGTCAAGTTTCAAGTCTCCTAGAGTGTTTATAGGTCTTTTGGAGTTCAAATGTATGAAAATCCGCAGTCACCATATTACTATGACAAAAGGGTGCAAAAGACCCATTGGCCATTCACTGTGAATACGTTTTGGTATACATTTTTCTGATCAAGATACATTACGGATTTGATATCCCGAAAGAGAGATATTCACAATACGTTAAAAAATAAATAAATAAATGAAAAAAAAAAGAAAAAAAAGGTTATGAAAAATATAAAATGTGATTGTTGAGGGATGGCTCTCATAGCTGGGATCCCGTGGCTGAAAGGGAGGTCAATTTTTTATACCCACAGTTTCACGCTTGGTTGATGATGTTATTTTCAGTTCTGCTCGCTTGGCCGCAAGCGTTGCCAGATCTCACGGTAACGATAAGCACGTGATTACTGCTGACATTGTAATTTTTGATTTTTTTTTTAAATCTATAATAAAAAACCCCCATCCACAAAAAAGGCATTCATGAGGCTACTTTCCTTTGAAGTAACACACACCTGATTTTTTTATTCTTTCGGTGTAGTTGCGCTGGCAGGATCCCTTCTACCTCTCTCCTTTCCATGGGCGGATTTCCTCTTTCTCTCTCTCCGGCCGTTTATACGCATGCGTTAGAGAAAGATAGCAGAGGGGGCCATCACGTGGCTTTAAGCCTTATCTCCGTCCTTTTCTAATGCACGTATTCAAATGGAAGTAGAGAGAGACCAACAAACTCCTGTTTCTCCGCATGAGCATTCCTCCATTGAAAATGCATTGTGCAAGTCAGAGATAAGCACATTCTTTTGTTCCGATATGTTAGGAAAGTGAGGTCAGTAAAATGGATTCATTTTCGTTCGGCGGCTCAGCGAAACAACAGCCAACAGGCTCCTACTGTTGCGTGGTGAACAAAGCTCCAATAAAAAATCGACATGACAATTTTTTTTTGAAGTCACAATTCCAATTAATTGAGGCGTACCTACTTATTTGAAATATTCAACAGGGAACCATTAGTCTATCAAAAACGCAAATTTAAACCAAGTGGTGGAACCTAACCTATACCAATCACTAAATAGTATGTGACTGTTGGCTGATGTATCGATGAGTTACGACCTTTGATCAAGGAAATTGGACTCCTATTCCCGGCAAAAAATTAAACTGTCCGAAAAATGTCCCTATTATGTTTAAGATTATTTCCCGGAGCCGAAAAACGTCCGGGAAAAAACCTTAATTCTAACGCATGCATATGGGCTAAGGTCTGCATTGTTTCCGAAAAATACACGAAAAACGGACATCCGCCTTACTCAAACTATACTGCAGGCTGACACTAGGACGTTCGCTTCGAAACCAAACCGACACTCGGATAATATTAGGCGGTTTTTAGGACGTTTTAGGACCAAACCGGGCGATTCATTTTTTGCCGGGAAGCGTTGAAGTATATAATGAGGTATGCGTCATCAGTTTTTGCAAAGTTTTCATCACATTTTGCATCCTCTCCTTGATTATGTGTAATACCGAGCTTATTTACCAAAGGAAAAATCATTCATTAAAGGAGAAATTTAATTTAAAAATTTCGTTTCACTGGACGTCATAGGTAATCTGTTTGACGAAAAAACAACTGCTTAATTTTTGCAACGTCTAAAGTCGCTTACCTCGCTATATATTTCAAAGCTTCATTTGTCTCTGGTTGCAAGTTGAAAAGAGATAAATTAAGGGGATTTTATTTCTATTTCCTTATCAGAGGCGTAGCGTTCAATTTGGTAACTTTGTAGTTCTTCCATTTAAACCCATGAAAAAGATCGAAGTATTGGATGTTCGGTGGACACCTTCGTATTCCACCTTTTTTATTGGTTTAAATAGTCAAAATACAACGTTTCCAAACTGCACGCTACGCCACTGTTTCTTATCATCTATCCTTGTCTAACATGTTTGTTCTTAAGTAAAAAGGAGAGTGATAGAGAATTTCTCGTCGCACTATTGTCCAATAACCACTTGAACTGTGCCCACTGCTGTAACAGGAACATGTACGATATCGTGATACGTATAGTATCATACAAACGGATTTTTTCTATCAGCTGAAATCTGGCAACGTCCATTTTGACTTGAGCGCGCCGCGTCGTCGGAACGAACGCAAACCGCGCGACAAAAACTATCAACGGTTAAATTTTTCATGGGTACCAGACGCAAAACACAATACACTCTGCACCTTCATCGTCATTCGGCACACACTGGTCTGAGATTGTCACAATGTGGCCAAAAATCATAGAGTAATTTTTCATTGATTTGCTATTCATAAACTTTCGAAACCAATTTAAATCACGCAGAGAACACTTTCAACAATAAGTACGTACTTTATAGTGATTATTCAGCGTTCAGAGCCGATTTCTGTCAACAGAGCGCTACCTGTTCGATTAAAGTCAAATTATAGGCCGAAAGTAATTTATTTTTAAGAAAACGGAGTGTCAGTTACTAGATAATCATCTGAAGAGTGTCTCTGCAAAAACTCTCGTCAATAACTTCAAAAATAAGGCTGAAAGTACCAAAAAATTAAATATCACATTTCGATACACGAATCAATTTGCGATATTTCATTTTTTGGTACTTTTAGCCTTATTTTTGAAGTTTTTGACGAGAGTTTTTGCAGAGACACTCATCAGATGATTATCTAGTAAGTGACACTCCGTTTTCTTAAGGTGATTCCAGGCGAAACTTTTCCAGATTTCAATCCGATGGATAGCGCCACTAGTCGCTTTTTGGAAAAGTCGTGTTTTTGGCGTTTTAAACTGAAACCATAGATAAAACGCAAAATCCAATAACGTCAGCACCTGCAAAATTTTTTTATGGATTTTTTGAGCCCAAAATGAGCAAAATTGGTTTAAAATTAGAGCCGTAAATTATGAAATTCGTTTCGCCATAAGCTTAGTGAGTGAGAGTGAGCGCGAGTGATGGTACGTCTATCTGCCTCACTCGCACTCATTGCGGCTTACGGAAAGTTTCGTTTTTCATAATTTCCGGCTTTATTTTTGAAAGTTTTAGTTTAAAACTTTCAGGGTATCTTCCTGAAGTATGCTTGCAGGTGCTGACGTTTCTCAAATTTGTGTTTTTAGCGTGAATTCGTCAAATTTAACAAAAAACTGTTGACTTTTTGAGCAGCGCGACGTGGTGTCCACGGTTGGAACTAATCGACCCTGGAATCATCTTAAAAATAAATTACTTTTGGCTTGTAATTTGACTTTAATCGAACGGTAGCGCTCTGGTGGCAGAAATTGGCACTAACCGCTGAAGATTCACCTTAAACCTAGTAATGTCACAACTGGAAGTATAATAAATTTGAGAAGTAGGAAATTATGATTTTTGATTAAATTTTTTTCGCTGATCTTTGGCCACTTTTTTTTTTTTTCATTTCAGATCATAGTGCGTTGTTAGACTTGACGCTTGCAAACACCAATGCTCATGCATCTATCCACGCTATATTCATTTCAAAAAGTTATCATGCGAGAATATAAATAATACAAAAACAAAAACAAAAAAACAAAACAAAAAAAACAAAAAAAAGAGAAAGAAAGTCATGACTAATCTGGGCTGTCGAAAGCTGCCGTTTGTTTGTCTTTGTCAGATCTTTTGTTTCGGCGAATTACTCAAGAATCGTTGCCGAATTGGTCCAACAATACATGCAGTCTGGCAGTCTTGCATTTTGTTCAATGAAACCAAAAGAGCTCTTACAAGGTTTGGCTACACGC
The DNA here is from genome assembly GCA_011764245.1 of Trialeurodes vaporariorum. Taxonomy (NCBI): domain Eukaryota; kingdom Metazoa; phylum Arthropoda; class Insecta; order Hemiptera; family Aleyrodidae; genus Trialeurodes; species Trialeurodes vaporariorum. The sequence continues at coordinate 1,984,898 of VMOF01000379.1, forward strand.
AAAATGTGCTTCTGCAAGCTGATTCTCCCTATTTGGACGAGACGAGACGAGATAGGAAGAAACGATGAATCCTATTGGTTTAAATGGCGTCACGTGACAGATTTGAAGTCATTGAGGCGCGGAAAGAGTGAGATCAGAGTCATTCATTTCAAAATCATGACTCTGATCTCACTCTTTCCGCGCCTAAATGACTTCAAATCTGTCACGTGACGCCATTTAAACCAATAGGATTCATCGTTTCTTCCTATCTCGTCTCGTCTCGTCCAAATAGGGAGAATCAGCCGGCTGGTATGTTTTCCATTTGAAAAAGAAACATACAATTTGCTTTGAAAGAAAAAAAAAAACACGTAAAATTTACGTGGATTTTTACTCATTTTTCGGGAGGGATTCGCAGGTAATTTATCATGTATTTCTCGGAAAAAATCTGTTAAATTTACGAGAAAAGACCAAGGTATGCGTAAAACTCACGTAAATTTTACGTATTTTCATCGGTAAAAGGAATATCCTTTACTTTCCACTCAAATTTTTCTCGTATAATTTACGATAATTTCCCTTTTTTTCCTTATTCTTTGAAAATTTCTCGTTAATTTTACATAAAATAATTCATGTTCTGTGCGAGCAACGAGTTTTTTACGAGTTTTTTTTTCTTTTTCAGTAATTTTTACGGGTTTTTACGGGTTATTTTACGTGTTTTTCTAAAGAAAAAAGCGTGTTTTTCCCAAGTCGATGCTACTATATAGGGACAGTTCCTCAACCGAGTGAAGTTTTAAAACGCGTGCGTTACAATACCCATGTCACTTCTTGTACGGATGACTATATTCAATAATAAATACTTAAATTTCATATCTTCATATCCTGTCCCAAAACATGATAAACGCCGTTTAGAAATTTCTATCAATTTCTGCTTTTCCCCCTCCACGCATCAAGCGAACGAAAGTTGAGTTATTTTCATCCCTCGCACCCAACTCCTTCCAAAAAAAAAAAAAAAAAAAAAAAAAATTATATGAGCTTTATGGGCTTTATATGGGCGGAAAAATGGGCACCCGTACTCAGACGTGAAGCTCTCCGAGAGCACATCTTAAAGCTGGATAGATCGCCAGGGGGGCGGGTGGAGGGAGGGGGGAGGAGGGGGGGAGGAGGGGGTTGAGAATCGCTCGCGGGCGGTGACCGCTAACCCCGCGGCTTACTGCCATTATATCAGATTCAAAAGCGTCGCCAGTCAACAATGCCGTTTCGGGTTGAGCTATATATACACATGTGTATAGGGGCAAGAGAAAGTAGTGCAGAGGGGGGGGAGGCGGGGGGGTAGAAAGGAAGAAGGTCCTACGGCGTAATCGACGTGGGAATGGCGTCAAAAACCAATAAAAAGAGACGGCAATGGCATTTGCCACCGCGCACTATATGTTTCAGCGGAGGCGACCCACTCACACACACACTCACTCACACACACAAACACACACGCGCATTCTAACCAGTGCACACTCTCGCATACGAAAAAAAAATACCCGAGAATGAACGTGCACAATGAAAAAGTGTTGACGTCAAAGCGCACAGTAGTGCGGATGTTAAAACTCTGAACGGTGCACGGGAAAAAAAAGATCAGTGAAAATAACCATACGGATACCTGATTTTGGCACCTGCTAGATGTTATGGTAAACTTTACCAGAAGTACGGTACATTTACCGATACTTTGAGTAAATTCAACATGCAATCAGGTAACATCACCTAGTACCTAGTCAAAACATAGTATAATTCTGGCCAAGTTTACCATAATATCTAGCAGGTGCCAAAATCAGGTATCCGTATGGTTATTTTCACTGATCTTTTTTTTTCCGTGTGTGAAACATAATGTCTATTTGTGTTGCAAAAATTTTCCCCGCGCACAAAAACGAATGCGGTGACGTGGTTATCAAAGAAAACTGAGTCGTTTCATGCTTGAAGACTGTTTCGGCGTTTTCTCATAGACATTTAATTTTATGGATAATCTAAATGAATAGAGTAACTAAGAGTTAGATATAATATTTTACCTGTATCGGGACACATTTCGGAATAAGATGAAATGATAGAACAAATAAATGATGATAAGAGGAATCCAATCGATTCCTTTGACAAAGTGATTCTCCAATAGTGAATGGAGAGAGGAACACAGAAGATAGATTTCTCTAACGCAAAAAGAAACTGAAGATAAGAACAAAACATTGATTCCTTTAAGACAGATAGAAACAGAAGGAAGGAGCAAAACATAGATTTCTTTAACACAGATATGTTTGAATAATCAAGAAATTGAAAATTGATTCTCTTTAGTTTAAATGAACCCTTGAGGATATGATATTAAAGGCAGCGCAGCGTTCCACGTCACTCGAGCGACTTCGATTTTTTACAAAGATTGAGAGAAGAAGACTATCTAGCTGGCCCTCCAAAACGTCTCATTAGGCCGAGTTGAAGAAGTGACTTCGTCCGTCGCTATGGTTTCTGTTTTTGTCGTAACAAGCACATGTGCTAGAAAAGAATAGAGGGAAGGTATATGGAGTGATTTCAGCCCCTATATCCGTCATATTCTAACACATGTGATCAAATTGGCGAATGAGAGAGACAAACGAATTTCTTTCTGCTTATAAATAGCTTTTTTATGACAAGTTCCATATAAAACATAAGAAAGTATTAATACTGTATCGCTCTTGTTAAAATGGCTCTAGGCTCTTTTAGAACGAACCGATTATATCAGATAGCAGATGCTAAAAGGACCTAAGTCGACAATTTTTATATCTGCCGTATAACTTATTACGAAAAGGTGTAGAGCTCGTGTTAAAAATGGACCTATACCCTTTTAGTAATTAGAGAGCAATTTCTGAAAGGACCCAAGTCTACAATTTCAACATGAGTCATATATTTTATTAGAAAACGTTTCTTGTAGAGCTCATATTAAAAATGGACGTATATCCTTTTAGCAAGTAACAATTTATTTGATTAGAGACCAAGTGCTGGAAAGGCCTGAATTCATTTCAACAGATCCACACAATGAGTTAAAAAGAATTCATAGTAGAGAGCTCATGTTCAAACGGGCGTTTAGTCCTTGATTGGGTGAAGATTCAAGTACTTTAATAAATGTATGAATGATAGGAACATTGAGAAATTACGAAATAGACATGCAAGTGATTGGAAGTTTATGAATCCACTGCTAGTTTCAATTGAACCCTCTGATAGTTAATACATTTTTTTTTTTTTTATTTTACTTATATTAATTTATTTATTTATTTACTCATTAATCTTTTGCCTGGTTTGTCACACTTCTCTATCTCTTTCTATCCTCAACCAGTTTTTTTTATTCGTATGTATCTCTCACAGCCTACACGTCCTGAACTATTTGACCTATATTTTGTAATCTCTGACGCTCCCTAAAGTTTTTCCCTTTCACGCGCCTCTCTCTCTATATTGCTAAGCTAACTATTCCTGGGAGTCTTAGGCCGCGTCCTATAAGTCTAGTTCTTCTCCTCACTAAAAGTTGCTATATGTTTCTTTCCTCCCCTATACTCTCTCTATAGTACTGTTTAATTCGCGATAACTTTACTTAAATATATAAGCAAATTGTGCGCGATCGAATGTTATTAACAATATCATCCTGACCTGCATATTCGAAGAAATTCAATTGTTTTTAGGTGTTTTTGGGGCATCGATGGCATTGATTGCATCAATTTGATTTTTAATTCATCTCCGGACTGGAATTCAAAATCGAATTGATGCCACGCGGCAAAACATAAATCGCCCAGTTTGGTCCTAAAAACGTCCTTATTTGGGCTTGCTAGGCTAACTATTCCCGGGTGTCTTAGGACGTGGCCTATAAGTCTAATTCTTCTCCTCACTAACGTTTCTGTATGTTTCTTTCCTCCCCTACTCTCTCTAGTATACTGCTTCATTCGCGATAATTTTACTTAAATATATAAGCGAATTTTCTCATTCGAATATGATTAACAATATCAACCTAACCTACATGTTAAAGGATCTCAATTTTGTTTTTAGGTGTTTTTGGGGCATCAATGGCATCAATTTGATTTTTAATTCATCTCCGGACTTGAATTCAAAATCGAATTGATGTCACGCGGCAAAAAATCGGGGCAAATTTTTTGCCGGGCATCGATGCCTAAAAACAACGAAAAATTTCGAAAAACACGATCCGGTTTCATTCGTATGTTGGCAATAATTTTGTATAATTCTGTTGGATTCATTCGTCGAGGAAATTCGCTTTTTAAATGAGAGGTATAACGTTCATAGAACCCAGCGGCGGCTCGTGCTATTTGGCAACACTGTATTTGCTTCATTTGAATCTATGTTTAACAATCGATTGTTGGTGAAGCGCTGCTTCTTTTTCGAATCGATTGTTTTACATCTAATCAAATGGAGCGAAGCCAGTGTTGCCAAATTGCACTAAGCCGCCTTCCCACGATCGGAGATCATCAATCAACCCCCGAGCGATGAAAATAATAATTCGAAAATACTGAGATCATTCTTCGGGTCTCGACCACTGTGCGGAGTTTTAAAGCTGTCTATTGAGGTTTTTCTCATCGATAAACAAACACATTATGCGCTCTGAGTCCCTCTATTTGTCATAATACTGTCACGTTGAAAAAGTCGAAAATTCTTTCTCTCGTTTTACCCCTTCGTGGGTCGAGACTGTCGGCGGAGGCGGATGAAAAGGAAAGAGGTCCATGAAAAATTGATACTGTTTGATTTCTTTGTGGCCAGTACCCTTCATCATAATCGAGGTGGGGGGAGGGGGGCTGAGAAATTCCTACCTCACTACCATTCAAGGTAGCTGTTTTATTAAAAAAAAAAAGAAAAAAACAGAGAAACGAAGTACTTCTCCAAATCATGAAGGGCTGCAGGTTCTCGAATATCAATTTATAAGTGTTTCATCGTTAAATTTTTCAAATGAGATGAAAAATCTTTTTAAAAGTTTTTCGCATTTTGCACCAAAAATTTTCAGACTAGATAAATTATATAATAAAACCAAAGGTGCTTACACATGAATATTATATCAGATGATCATTTCGGGTATTCACCCATCTTCAGTGATGAATGAGGAATGAATATAGAAACATATCAACGCATTATTTCGCGCACTCGTCAAAGTTTACGACTTTGAAAACAAAAGTAAGTCATAACGAACCGAAAACAATAAATAAATAAAATATATAAACATATTTAAACTAGTTAACAAACGGATATTAAAACAACAAAGCAGAGATCGGAATGAGGAATTACGGCGTTATGCGTTGATATGTTTCTATATTAATTCCTCAATTATCACTGAAGATGGGTGAATACCCAAAATGATCATCTGATATAATATTCATTATTCATGTGTTAAGCACCTTTGGTTTTATTATATAATTAATCTAGTCTGAATAATCTTTGCTTTAATCAGTTAAGATTTACCGTATGATGGATGTAGAATGCCATAATATCAGCAATAGTACACGGAAAAAAAAAAAAAAAAAAAAAAAACTACGGTAAAAATAACCACACGGATATCTGATTTTGGCACCTGCTAGGTGTTATGGTAATGTTAACCAGAAGTATACTATGTTTTAACTAGGTACTAGGAGATGATATGTGATTGCATGTCAAATTTGCTCAAAGTATCGGTAAATGTACCATACTTCTGGTCAAGTTTACCATAACATCTAGCAGGTGCCAAAATCAGGTATCTGTATGGTTATTTTCACTAATCTTTTTTTTCCGAGTACTGCGATAAGGTTCTATTGAACTTGCATCATGAGGTTCTAGAACTTGTTTCAGAATTTTAGGAGGTCCTGGACCCCAGCAGACAATGATCTTTGGTAATCAATAAATTTTCATTCCTTCAAATTAAAAAAAAAAAAAAAAAAAAAAAAAATAAAAAAAAAAAAAAATTAACAACAAACTTACATAATACTTTCAGTTTGATTTGAATTAGATTTTTCATGAAAATCCAAAGCTCTCATTCACTTTTATTCATTTTCATCAGTCATCATGTCATATGAGAAACAACGATCGAAAAATTGTAAAGATCTTCAGTCGGGGTCCAGTGGTCCGCCTACAATTTTGAACGAGGTCGATCGGGTAACTGCTAAGTGCTAAGGCACTTTATGTGCCCAATTTATTTTGCTCTAAACGATGATTCTGGTCAAATGAAATTACTCGGAGTGCAGCCAGTAGAGGCTCGAGCAATTCGTCAACCATGCGTATTGTCCCTCTGAAGCTATGAAAAAGTATCGATATCTTGGGAGTGCCATTGCACCATCTGATGATCCGTTGTTTTAGGTGGGTTTATTGCAGAAAAGACGTTGTTGCCACATTGCACGAGCCACTGCTGGGTGCAGCTAAATGCAGTTGAGTCGAAATGTAACAATAACTGTGTCGCCTAAAGTACCGTGTATGTGCACACACTAGACGTTTATATTCACAACTTTTTAGGTAAACATCTCGTAAATGATTCATTTTGTTTCTCTGTTTTCAGATGGAGTAATGGGATTGAATGTATTACCGAAGCTCATCTTCTTTATCATCTAAGGTTAGCATCAGTCTTTGTGTAAATATTTCTGAGACTTATTGCATGCTTGTTTTACATATAAACAATAAGTATAGTATTTATGCAACATCACTTTCATGCATCAGTAATCATGATTTCGTGGGATACGTCATCGCTCCGAGTAAACAAGTTAATCGAATAAAACTTGGCCCCACTAAAATTGAGGAAGGTGACTGGGGATGTGGAGGGTCACCCGGACCCTCTTGTTCTTCCAAGGCACCGCCAATGTTATTTTAAATGGGAAAACAGACTTACGAGCAGACCTGTCATTTTCGAGAACTTTAAATCGCTGACAAGCTGCAGGGCTCTCAAAACGTCCCCTCTGCTCTTCCGGAGCACCGCCAATGTTATTTTAAATGGGAAAACAGACTTACGAGCAGACCTGTCATTTTCGAGAACTTTAAATCGCTGACAAGCTGCAGGGCTCTCAAAACGTCCCCTTTGCTCTTCCGGAACACCGCCAATGTTGTTCTAAATGGGAAAACAGACTGACGAGCAGACCTGTCATTTTCGTGAGCTTTAAAACGCTGACAAGAGACTGACGAGCAGACCTGTCATTTTCGTGAGCTTTAAAACGCTGACAAGCTGCAGGGCTCTCAAAACGTCCCCTTTGCTCTTCCGGAGCACCGCCAATGTTATTTTAAATGGAAAAACAGACTTACGAGCAGACCTGTCTTTTTGGTGGGCTTTTAATAGCTAACAAGCTGCAGGGCTCTCAAAACGTCCCCTCTGCTCTTCCGGAGCACCGCCAATGTAATTTTAAATGAGACAGTAGACTTATGAGCAGACCTGTCATTCTCGTGAGCTTTAAATCGCTGACAAGCTGCAGGGCTCTCAAAACGTCCCCTCTGCTCTTCCGGAACACCGCCAATGTTATTCTAAATGGGAAAACAGACTGACGAGCAGACCTGTCATTTTCGTGAGCTTTAAATCGCTGACAAGCTGCAGGGCTCTCAAAACGTCCCCTCTGCTCTTCCGGAGCACCGCCAATGTTATTTTAAATGGGAAAACAGACTTACGAGCAGACCTGTCATTTTCGTGAGCTTTAAATCGCTGACAAGCTGCAGGGCTCTCAAAACGTCCCCTTTGCTCTTCCGGAACACCGCCAATGTTGTTCTAAATGGGAAAACAGACTGACGAGCAGACCTGTCATTTTTGTGAGCTTTAAAACGCTGACAAGCTGCAGGGCTCTCAAAACGTCCCCTCTGCTCTTCCGGAGCACCGCCAATGTTATTTTAAATGGGAAAACAGACTTACGAGCAGACCTGTCATTTTCGAGAACTTTAAATCACTGACAAGCTGCAGGGCTCTCAAAACGTCCCCTCTGCTCTTCCGGAGCACCGCCAATGTTATTTTAAATGGGAAAACAGACTTACGAGCAGACCTGTCTTTTTGGTGGGCTTTTAATAGCTGACAAGCTGCAGGGCTTTCAAAACGTCCCCTCTGCTCTTCCGGAGCCCCACCAATGTAATTTTAAATGGGACAATAGACTTACGAGCAGGCCTGTCTTTTTGGTGGGGTTTTAATCGCCAACAAGGCGCAAAGCTTTCTAAACGTCCTCTTTGTCCTACCGGCCACTCTCAGGTACTCCCTGCCTCCAAACCCTTCCTTAGAAAATGTTTTGTCGGATGCCCACGAAACTTTTTTTTTTATTTCATAGGATCACGAGATTCGCAGAACCCACCGCACCTCTGCCCTCGGCAAACCGATTTGTACGTCCGACACGGGATATTTCTTCTTTCCTACGGCTAGAAAATACCGATCGAGTACCGAAAATGAGAACCGTTAAGAGAAAGAAACCGTATTCGGAGCGAGAATGCAAATTCGAACCTTGTACTCTCCGTTCAAACCAATTATAGTGATTGTTTCAACGACGAACGCAGGCACTCTCCCATATAGAGTCTCCCCTCCAACTCTCTCTCTCTCTCTTCTCTCTCTCTCTCTCTCTCTCTCTCTGTCTCTCTCTCTCCCTCTTTCTCTCTGTCTCTCTCCCACCCTCTCACTCTTTCTCCCACTTGTTCACCCCTCTCTCTTTCTCTTTTTTATTTTTGTCAGATCTTTTTTCGTGTGCAGAGTACACCGTATACCTCCAACGAATTGGTTTCTTTGCGCTTTTCATATAAATATTTTAAAAGCCCTTCGAGCAAATGCTAAAGTAGGCGCACTTAAGAGGGTCGATAGAGGGCTTAAAGAGCTGCAAGAAGCAGATGAACAAGCGTCACCGACAGAGGTTCCTATTCGAGTTGAACGGGATCGTGAGTGTTTGACGCGTTTTAATCATTATTCACTCTAAAGTGCCGCGTGCATAGGTTTCAAGATAGCATGCCAAAGTTTTGCTATAGAATAGAAAATCTTAATAAAAGTAATAGTCGAACTTTACATTGGAGCCTCGTATGGCGAGACTCTTTCATATACAGGGTGTAACAAAACTATAAACAGTAATTTTCAGGGCGGAAATGGTTTGCGAAATGGAAAAACTTGTAAAAACCAAAAATGCACATTTTTTTACGAACTTTTGAATGATGCTGATCGTTTTTGGTTTTCATGAATTTGAAAGCATGTTTTAACATAATTTGGCCAAAAAAAGTGAGAAAAATCAGGAAAAACCCCCAAAAACCCCCTCAAATTTTTGCATACAGCATTTTTACGGCCAAAATCGGCAAGAACGCCTAAAATTACATCAGAGTACGTATTTACGAGTATTCAGAAAAATTCACGAGGGAGTTATGACAATTTTTCAATTTGTTTTTTGGAAACTTTGCATCACTGTAACTCGAAAAGACGACAGTTTCGGACCCATGTTTATAGGAAAAATTAGTCTTATTTTTACCTCTTTAAACGCGCCCTGAAAATTACTGTCTATAGTTTTGTTACACCCTGTATAGGGACTCTAATCTAGCATATAATGAAAAATAAAAGAAAGTCTGACGAAAATGCGGAAGTAATTTCGCTACAGGAAAAAATTAGAGCGGACGTGACTCTTTTCAAATGCAGAAAGTGTCGTGCCCAGTCAATACTACCTACACATAATTTCCATTAAGTTACTGTAATGAAGATAATTGGACACATTTACACTAATCAGTAATCAGACCTACTAGTATTCCGACGTTTCAACTTAATCCCTATACATATACGTATTGCGTAGTCATCAAACATCTAACACATTGAAAGAGTTCTGTAATCACAGTCATCGACTTAATTTTGAATAAAATATCAATTTTCACCAAACTTATTTCAACCCTTTCAAACCTGAAAATACTTCTAGTTCAGGAACGGATGTTGGCCCATCATAGCTGATCAGGGCACACTATTTTCATATAAAACGATATGCATGTCATATTTTCATTTTTTCCATAAATTCCATGTTATTAACATGCACTTTGAGATGTACACCAGGTGCAAAAGGGTTTAAAGACTCGGTTGTTTATTTTGTACGGTGTTTAAAAGGTGGCCCGTGATCCACCGACTGAATTTTAGATGAGCCTCCAAAAACTCTTGATCCGGCACTTGAAGAATATACGCACTCTCTACTTTAGTGTATATTCGACGCGATACTTAATCAAAAATAATGAATCAAAGCTTAAATGAAAAATTATGACATGTGATGTTAAAGTTACGAAAAGTCGTAATCTTGAGTGAAGCTATATCAATGTTTTGAAACTCATTGAATAAAAATTTCTCTGATTGAACCAGCTGGAAAGCCGTAGAAGCCAATCCCTGCAAACTCAACCGTTACAAATGTTCCTTATTTTTCTCAGCAACCATGAAAGATAATTAAATAAAAATTATTTTGCTTGGTTTATCTCTATTTTGTGTATTCTTCGAGAAGAGGTCTTTTAAAATTTTCAAAACTTGCAATTTTTTCAGGATAGGATGATAAAATTTCCTTTTAAAAATTGAGTTTATACAAAGGAACTTATATTCGACCAGCACAGCAAAACTTTGAATAAAAAAATGTATAAAATAATATGTATACGTTAGTGTGAGGATTCAAACAGAAAAAACGTTTTAAAAAGTATCTTAAATGGTTCTTGAAATAAAGTTGCATTTGTAAAAAAAAAAAAAAAAATAAAAATAAAAATCGAGATAAAACGGCGATGCTGCATTGCATGATCCGTTAATGTTGCGGATTTGTCTAGCAATATTCGATGAAAAACCAATATTTTGATAATTATTTTTTTTTCCAAGATAAACTCCAGTTTCCCCTTAAAAAGCGGACTGATTACCATTGATAACGTCAACCCTTTGTTCTACTTGGCGGCGCGTTGCGTCGCGTCGGCTCGAAGCTTAAATTAACTGGAATTTGTGCTCGTCGCCACTTGGTGCACATTTGGAATGGAGTGAGAGGGTCAAGGAGGAGTTAAAAAAGTTTTATGATAATGAATAAACTTTCCGCTGGACTGCATCCGAATTTCATTTTGTTCGCTCGGCGCCTATTCTGCATCCTTCTCTGTGTTGTCATATCTACGGCTTAAATACGTTTATTTCTCGTTTGGTTTTACATGAAAAAAAAACTTATTTAAATAGCGAAATATGGCAACATTGGTTCCTCCGTCCGCTCTTTTGCTTCCTAACGCTGCCGGAAACTGGAATGCAGCCCAAAAAGCAAATATTTATGCAAGCGGGCACCGCACTATAGGACCACTTGGTCCGGGTCACCGGACTTTTCAACTCTCCCCCCCCCCCCCCGCTTTTCTGTATATCTGTTCCAGTATATAAAACAGATTAGTTGTTTCTATTTAAATGCAATTATTTGCTAGGTCAACTGTTTTAACTGAGATAAGTTGTTTGTACCTGTGTTTGGTGGATGACAACCGTCCGCAAAAAAAAAAAAAAAAAAAAAAAAAAAAAAAAAAAAAACTGGAAGAGACCGGTGATTTTGAGCAACCGCAGAAAAATCAGGGAATTCAGCGATTTTTTTTTACTTTTTTTTATTTTTATTTTTTTTGTTTTTTATAATTTTTCACGATCCAATTTATTGTAATTCTCATTATTCAAACCATGGACTTATTTTGCGCTGTCAGTTTTGTTTTTTCTTTTTTCCCTCTTTTTTTTATAGAGGTTACGATTTTGAAAACCTGGAATAGACCGGAGGTTTTGAGCAACCGCAGAAAAATCAGGGAACTCAGCGATTTTTTTCACTTTGTTTTATTTTTATTATTTTTTGTTATTTTCAGTTTGTTTTTATTTTGTTATTTTCAAACGAACCAAGCAGTGTATTTCTCATTATTCAAACCATGGACGTATTTTGCGCTGCTAGTTATGTTTTTATTTTTTCCCTCTTTTTCATAGAAGTTATGATTTTAAGCGAGAGAGACTTCGCACTTTACACTTCGTTCATCTTCATTTGCCTCCGCAGCTGCGTTCACAGATCTTTATCGTCAATGACTTTGCGGATAATGCGACGTTGCGAGAGTTGCTTTGATTAAACGAGCAGACAACGGTTTTGTTAGTTGTGAATTGCTCTAAAAAAATCAAGCCCACTCAAGTCAGCTGAAAGCTAGGAAGTTTTGGAATTGAATTCGACCCGTCACCCTAATGTAAAAAAATCTTTATGCAGGAATGAAAAAGAGAAAAACAATTGTTCATGACCGATTTCAGGAAACGAGGATTTTTTTTTTCATGGGGAAACTGTTTTATACATTTTTCCCCCAAAATTGGACTATATATATATATATCGCGACCTTTGAAGAATCCTGTCCATTTGCCTTCAATAATCTTTATAAGCAACAATGGGGCTCCTGCGAACTTTTGGTGCACGGGATTGAAGTGTTGATTCTTGCATAAAAACAGGTAAAAATGACGATAAGTACACTAAAAAATCACGAAATTCACTCTCAGAATCGGGCTTAGTGGCGGTTCAACGCAGGTATCATAGGAGATTCCTATATAATTTGAGACGTATCTCCGTGTTTCCGTTGAGGAAAATACAAATTAGACAGGTGAATCTCCCATGATACCTGCGTTGAACCGCCATTACAAACTTGCCGTTAAAGAAGTTATGCGAGTTTATTACTGAATTTCAGACTTTCTTGTTGTGCTTTCCGTGATTTTCGCTGGTTTTTACATTAGATTGAACTATTCATCTGCTCACAGCAAACGTTTGCAAAAGCTCCATTGTTGACTTATGTTTTACTGATATCGAATAACAATTAGATAGTGTTACGTAAAAGTAAGTCAACCCAGGAAGTTTTGAGAAATAAAACCATTTGGTCACTATATCAGAGAAGGATAGATGAACGGGTTGTTGGGCCATCAGATGACTCAGGTCCTTTATTTTTCTGTCATTTTCCAAGACACACGTCACATTTTTAAATGGAGAGTGAATTGAGGGAGAAAGGCTCTTTACAAAATTCACTCTTATAGAAATGAAGGAATGACTTTCGGGAATCCCCCCTTCTCCGTCAAATTGTCATGAACATTGAATGAAGTGCTATTTTTTTCGATTACATCTCAATTTAGAACTTTTCTGTTTGTAGTATCGTGCGTGTACACAGCGTGAAAAAACCTTTAAAAGTCAATAATAAAAGTCAGTCGTTAAAGACCCATGTAACTGATTTATTTCTCCGAATTGGAGGTTATATCAATGTATGTTCTTTTGTTGCGGTTGTAAAACGTGCGGCAAATATGCCTTTATGGGTGCTTTGTCTAAACTTTCAGAAAAGTTTTCAATACAAGAAGTAAATTATATAAAGACTAGTTTAGTGGTCTCATCGTTATTTTTACAGAATTTAACGATAGCTTCGATAATCTATTTACCTATACATCTATTGAGAAAAATGTTGCAAGACCTGTAATAAAGTGTCTCCCCTGCAGCTCTCTGAAGAAAAATCGTGACTCACCAAAAGGATCAAATGTTTGGAATTGCTATTAGAATTTTCATCACGTATCCTTCAAATGCGTTCAAAACTCTGTGCCCGCAAGTACCTACCTTTCGAAAAGTAGCGGTTACGGTAAACACCGGCGTTTCCGCAAGCACTCGGAACTTCGACTTAGCTTCGCTTCGGGGAAAATAACCTGGAAGTTAGAAAGTATTTCCGATAAGTTTAGAAATTGCGTCAAGTTTGAATGTTTGCATCCCCCAAACTTTGAATAATGTTAGAAAAATATACCTCGACGGTTTGCCATTTGGAGACCTGCTCTCTCGGTTCTGCGAATCCGCGTTGAATTGAAACACTGAAACCCTGTGCTCGCAAGTTCATTTTCTTAAGTAGATCTGTAACAAACTTTTGCCTCTAATTATTTTACCACTTTCTTCTGTAATTGCTTTCATCTGAAGTAACGCTTAATTGAAGATACTTGCACTTAAAATTTCAAAAATCTACCTTGGAAAATGGGCAATTCTATTGTGGAACACAATTTGGTATGAATTCCTCAAAAATTGGGAGATTTTCTCAACACTTTCTGTCAGTGGGGTAGCAACCCAATCACCCAACCTCCATGTAATAAAGGAAAAACAGATTAAAAGAAAGGCTAAAGCTATATAGACAAATAAAGACCAAACGCAAAGCTTGCGACAGGTTGTACAACTGAAATTAAGTTCGGAGGCTTGACAAAATATCAGTCAACAATCGCCGAAACTGTTTAGTGATTGACGCAGGTTAGGTTTTCTTCATGGTTTGAATCAGAGACAAATAGAGACGAAGCACTGACTGGCTGCAGCAGAGGCACTCTGAATTCTCGCGGATTCAACAAAACAACAGTCAACGTCGCATTGTGTTGAATGGTGAGCACCCTCCTCTCCACTTCCCGCCCATCCCCCCCGTGTTTTCCGAATGTCACCGTTCAACACCATGCGACACCAAAAGGTGTTGACTGTTGTTTTACTTGTTATTTCGTTGAATCCCCGAAAATTCAGTGTGCCTCAAATCTTCCGTATGTATTTTAGCGTAGTGATCCGTCTCTATTTGTCTCTGGTTTGAATAGGCGTTGTTTGACAGGATGGGGCTCTTGCAAATGTTTGCTGTGGGGGAAAGAAGAGTTGATTCTTGCATAAAAACGTGAGGACAAGAAAGAGAAATACTGAGTACGTATACTAAAAAATCTTGAAACTCACTCTCAGAATCGGTCTTAATGGTGGAGAGACGCAGATATCATGAGAGTTTAGAGTTTCCTATCTAAATTGAATATCTCTGTATTTTCGAAGATAAGTGACAAATTGTATAGGAATCTCCCATGATACCTGCGTCGAACCGCCATTTCTATTACCATTTTGCCGTTTTCGCAGTTTTCTGAGTTTAACACTGAATTTTTGACATTTTCGTGATTTTCACTGGTTTTTACATCAGATTGGACTGTTTATTTACTTATGCAAAAGTTTGCAAGAGCCTCATATTGCAGTTTTTGAACAATTATTTTAAAATCATAAACTTTAACTTCTAAACGCAATTTTAACTTCAAAGCCGAATTTCAGTTACGTTTCTATGAAAGCAATGCTCACCACTTAACAGCAGATGATTGTTATCCGTTATTTTGCCGAGCTCCTGAACTAAAATAAACTCTTTTCTCTTTTACCTCCCTAGGCGCGTCAATGGTGGGGGGGGGGGGGGGGGTGGGGGCAGGGTGGGCAATTGCCCCCCCCCCCCCACCCCAAGGATTTGAAGTCAGGCTCAAAAACGGATTTTTGCCCCCTCCAAGCCGGCTCTATGGCTCTAAAATTTTATTGACGAGCAAAAAAAAAAAAAAAAAAGGTCATCACATTTTTTGCCCCCCCAAACCGAACTTGAAATGACGCCCCTGTACCTTCCTCCTTTTCGCAACAAGGAAAGCATGACATGTGCTGGAAGCTGGGTCCAGAGCTTCCGTTTTCCGTATAATTAATCGCATTTCTCAATTCATCGATAATTCCACCTTTTGAGAAAATATTACACAGTTCAGTTCTGTGTATGACTGTAATTGCACGAAAATGCTCGTATCTGTAATATTTTCTCAATCGGTGGAGTCGTCAATGACATTAAAAAACTTGCGGATATTTTAATTAATTAACGGAGTTTCCACTGATTGAGAAAAGATTACCGATCCGAATATTTTCCTGCATTTCAGTCATACATTGAAATGAGCTGTGTAATCTTTTCTCGACCGGTGGAGTCGTCAATGACATAAAACTTGCGGATATTTTAATTAATTATAACGGAGTTTCCACTGATTGAGAAAAGATTACCGATCCGGATATTTTCCTGAATTTCAGTCATAAATTGAAATGAGCTGTGTAATCTTTTCTCGACCGGTGGAGTCGTCAATGACATTAAAAAACTTGCGGATATTTTAACTAATTAATGGAGTTTCCTCTGATTGAGAAAAGATCACCGATCCGAATATTTTCCTGCATTTCAGTCATTAATTGAAATGAGCTGTGTAATCTTTTCTCGACCGGTGGAGTCGTCAATGACATAAAACTTGCGGATATTTTAATTAATTATAACGGAGTTTCCACTGATTGAGAAAAGATTACCGATCCGGATATTTTCCTGAATTTCAGTCATACATTGAAATGAGCTGTGTAATATTTTCTCGACCGGTGGAGTCGTCAATGACATTAAAAAACTTGCGGATATTTTAACTAATTAATGGAGTTTCCTCTGATTGAGAAAAGATTACCGATCCGAATATTTTCCTGAATATCAGTCATACATTGAATTGAGCTGCGTAATATTTTCTCAACCGGTGGAATCATCGGTGAAATCGAAACATGTTTATAATCATACGCAAAACGGCAGCTCTGGCTAGGTCTCTATTTGTCTCTGACTGAAGCTCTTCTTAAGTATTTATTTTATCAATGAACGTTGAACTTTCCTTGTTTTCTACTGCGATCCTTTGGAAGAACTACGCTTGAGTAAAGGCGTTTGGAATAATCGTCCCTCCCTTAAAAATTATCGGCTTTCACTTTCACCCGTTTCCGTCCTGGCGTCCTTTAGTCCTGGCCTCGCACTCTCTCCCAGTTGCAGCGGAAAAGACGCGAGTGGTGGGAGAGGAAGGAGGATGCCACGTGCATCTTTCCCCTGTTTTGTTTCTAAACACGTACACACTTGCCCTAAATTGCTTCGTGTTTTCCATTTTATTGGAAAACAAGGGACGTGCATCCGAACCTTGCCAATCCGGTGGGAGGGGCGCGGAGGAGTGCAAGTGCAGCGTTGCCGACAGCAGCGCTCTCGATCGAGCAGAAAAAGAATCATTTTTACTTTCTCATTCTAACGAAGTAGGAAATGGGTCTGTTGCAAACTTTTGTTACAGCGCTATTGAGTGTTTAATCTCATGTAAAATCGCTCGGGAAGACCATTGGTGGCATCAGAAAGTCATAATATCCAATATAAAACTCACGAGAGACGTTTAATGAAAGCCAAGATGGCGGTAAAATATTGAGGAACATGTATGCATGCACCACGAACATCCAAGAATAGCCAACCTCATAATATCGATTACACCCAATCACAACGTAAATAAAACACACAACCTCTGAAGCTGTGAGGTTGTCAACGTTGGCAATCCTTGGATGTTTAAGGTGCATGCCAAAGATTACTTATACATACAGATATGGCATTAGCCATCTAGCCCGTGTTAAGTGAAAAAAATGGATAAAACGCAGGCCTTGATACAACCGGGATTATAGAGGGGATCATAAAGATTACAGAACTCTGGTTCGAAAAGATTACGTTTCGCACTTTTCCTGTGTTTGTTTACGGAACTAGAACAAACACGGAACGTGAACAGTGGAACGTGGAACATGGAACAGTTTTGTAACAGACAAACATGGAAAATGTAATATTTTCTCTGTAATCTTTATGATCCCCTCTGTATGCCCAGTTGTATCACGGCCGGAGTCAACTTAACAAAATTCGGGCTTACGTCATATCTGTATGTACAAGTAATCTTTGGTGCATGCATACAGATTGCTCGATATTTTACCGCCATCTTGGATTTCATTAAACGTCTCTTGTGAATTTATTATCGCATTTCATGGCTTTCTGCGATGCCACCAATAAACTTTTCGGGCGATTTTACATACGATGAAACACTCTGTATCGTTGTAGCAAAAGTTTGCAACCGACCCATTGAGAAAGTATTGCGATGGCCATAGCCGTAGCCAGCATATTGTCTGTCTCTCTCTTTGCCCATTTGAACGCATGTGTTAGAAAAGGATGGAGATAGGGGCTGTCACGTGACTTCAGCCCCTATTTCTGTCCTTTTCTAACACATGCATTTAAATGGGCTTAGAGAGAGAAAGACAATATCCTAGCTACGGCTATGGCGATGGCGCAGATATATGTCAGCCTGTATCCCATCATAACTTTTGAACTAACTGTCCTCATGTATCAAAATTTTGCAGAGAGGTTGCATCTAACATTCCTCGGAAGAACTTTGTTTTGTTTTATCGAAATTTTAAATTGCAAGCAAGATATAGAGGATAAAATTATTCCATTAAAAGCAATATGGGACACAGAGTAAACATATAGGGACAAATTGGAATATTTCAAATATAGCTGATCGCATTTTGATTGAAATTCGCAAAAAAACATGATGCAATCAGCCTACCTACTGTAATTTAAACCCCTTAAGTGGGGATCGAGGGTCTCCGTGAATATTATAGGGGCGTCTGTGGCAGAGTTGGGCAAATGGGTGTGATAATCGATTACACTATTACCAAGTAATCGTAATCGTCGTTTTTTCTAATAGACAAAATAACCGGTTTTATAGTGCACCGAAACGTATCGGAAGTTCTTATCTATTGTTGGCCTGGTTCCCATTTTAATCCGTATTTTGTCTATGATGTTTTTTTGGCCATTTTTAGTTTGTAATTTTTTTATTATTGTTTTTTCTAATGGTGATTGTACACGGTAATCAGGGCTGATTTTTTACAAGCCACCTGTCATATTAGTTGCAGAAGAATCAAATCTAATTTAGAGTTTACTATTTATCAGTGAAAAATACATTTAATTACTATCCAAAGGTTTGATGATTACCAATTACCCAGTAATCGTGTAATCGATTACACTCCTATTTGCCCAAATCTTGTCTGTGGGTCTTCCCCTGAATAATAAAGGGTGTCTGAGGGTTTCACTTCTAAAATATAAGGGGGTCCCGGACCCCCCAGATTAAGTTTGATGCAAAAAGTTTTCGTTGGGTATTCCCAAAAGTTTATTTGTAATAGCCATCCAATAACGAGCTATATCGATAGAGAGACTGATACATGTTCTACGTCATACCTCAATGTGAGGCATCATGGGCGATCTGATTCTGGGGGGTGATTCCGGAGGATCGTTATCGTTATCGTTATCGTTATATCGTTGTCGTTATCGTTATCGTTATCGTAATCGTTATCGCTATCGAGTAGAACAGTGTTGAAGAAGAAGAAATAAGACGATAGCCTACTACAGCGCGAGTAACTGCTGCACTCGAAAATGATAACGATAACGATAACGATAACGATAACGATAACAACAACGATAACGATCCTCCGTAATCACCCCCTGGGTTTGTTTGCCTCGTATTTGTCAACCTTAAATAGAAAATTGTAATGCCTACGTTTAAAACAAATCGACCCTGGAATCAACTTAAACGTTTTAATGATGCAATTCGTATGACAAATTGACACTAGCTGCATTCGTGGAAAGTCCTGCGTGAATCCATCAATTATAGCCAAAGGCTGCTGTCTTTCAGACAGAGGAAAGTGGTTTTAAACAAAAGTGCAAAGTGTTCAACAGCAGCTATATCTGGTCATAGAATTCTAATCAAACTATCGAGGTGAGAAAATGTTGCATATTTATGTTGTGTCAGTTTCTTTACCATGCAAATCCTTCCAGAAGAAATAGCCACATCGATTTTTGTGTCCTTATAGCTACTCGAAAACACTTGCACTTTCAATTATAATCAATTTCAAATTCTGTTTTTTTTTAAGTACAGTGGGCATTTTGTAGTGTGTATTTTTCTTTTTTTTTTTGAGCTACATATACTCCTTGTCTTTTTTCTTCTGTCTTGCGTAGAGATCTCTGGGATTAAACACTTTTCTTGATTACAAACTTGAGTAAGTGGAGCCTCTGTGCATAATAGCCTGTCACTTGATGTCACTTGATGTCAACTTTATGTCGGTAAATATTGGTACCTGAGCTCGCAACAGATCATACCTTTTTAATCTCTTCAGTCTTGGGTTTCCTTTCAATTGACTGCATGCAAGTAAAATTTAATTACGAATTCCCGCCACTCTATCGGTCACTTTAAAGTTTCAACGTAAGTGGTATACGTTCGTCGTTAGAGGTCGACCAAGGGAACTAAATTCACTAGAGTTTGAGCAAATACTTCGTTGCAGTTTTGTTATTGCTTATTAAAGGAAGGGGGAGTTTTGTTCGGTGGTTGCTCGCGCTGCATCTGACGGATTTATCACAGAAAAGTACAATTTACTCTATAGTAACCAAAAGTAGTTGGTTTGTTTCTGCACGAAACCGTTTAGTTTGCTTTTGAATTTCGATTCATCGATAGGTAAATGCAGCGGTTGTTATAACCTAGTTTCATTATTCTGCACGGAAAAAACTATGGTGAAAATAACCATACGGATACCTGATTTTGGCACCTGCTAGATGTTATGGTAATGTTAACCAGAAGTATATTATGTTTTGACTAGGTACTAGTTGATGTTACCTGATCGCAAGTCGAATTTACTTAAAGTATCGGTAAATGTACCGTGCTTCTGGTCAAGTTTACCATAACATCTAGCAGGTGCCAAAATCAGGTATCCGTATGATTATTTTCACTATTTTTTTTTTCCCGTGTGCTTCATTTATTGATTCTCAAATTACGAGGGGCGTTCAACTTATAAGTTTCCCTATTTTTTATCTCTGGCCTTGTTGGTGCTAGAAAAATTTCATTTATAGGGGAGGACTGGGGCAATTGTAACACGGGGCAAATGTAACAGTGCTAGTTGAGGCACTTCCAAGCGGAAAAAATTGGAACTGCGGTCATTAATGTATTGTTTACTTTACTCCAACGTACCATACTAAGTTCCACGACAATCGGTGCATAATTATGGTTTTTACAGGGAGTTCATGGTTTTCGCCCATTTTCGTTCATGGTTTTGGACTGCTTCACTTTCGACTAAAACCGGTTTAATAAAGTTGCTCGGTTAAACTTTTTGCATGATTTCATTCCTTATACTCTAAGGAACATTTTCGTGCAAATTTCAAATTTTTACGTTATGTTGTTATCCAGTGAGACCTGTTTAATTAAAAAGTGCGGTTGCGGGGCAGTTGTAACACGACTGCAGGGGCAGTTGTAACACGTCGTATTGAAGGTTAGTTTGTTGTATTTGTTGATAATTGTGAATGCATTGACATGGAATGATCGACCAGCGGCGGACTAGCCAGTGGCGGATCGGCCAGAGGCGGACTAGCCAGTGGCGGATCGGCCAGCGGCAGACTAACCAGTGGCGGATCGGCCATCAGCGGATTACTCAGTGGCGGATCGGCCAGCGGTGGACTAGCCAGTGGCGGACTACTCGGTGGCGGACTAACCAGTGGCAGACTAACCAGTGGCGGATCGGCCGGCGGCGGACTAGCCAGTGACGGACTAATCAGTGGCGGACTAGCCAGTGGCGGACTAGCCAGTGGCGGAACGAACAGCGGCGAACTAGCCAGTGACGGATCGACCAGCGGCGGACTACTCAGGGGCGGATCATCAGTGGCGGATCGGCCAGCGGCGGACTACTCAGTGGTGGATCTTCAGTGGCGGACTAATCAGTGGCGGATCGGCCAGCAGCGGACTACTCAGAGGCGGATCGTCAGTGGTGCGGACTACTCCGTGGCGGATCGACCAGCGGTGGACCACTCAGTGGCAGGGGAGGGGAGGGGGGGAGGGGGTGATGAGTGGGGGGAGGGGGTGATGAGGGGGATCCTTTAAGATTGTCTTCCGCAGTTTCTATTCAATTTTTGTCAAATGTTTCTGCACAAGAGGCGGAAGGGGGATCCAGTATGAAGGGGGTGGGTGGGGGGTGGAGGGAGGGAGGGTGGAGGGAGGGAGGGGAGGGGGTGTTATCGTAGCGGGGGGAAGGTTACGGAGGATGCTGTGAAATAGGGCAGCATTTTTCATGTGCCCCTGCACTGGTTTCTACGCTTCTGCAGGGGTGGTGGGTTGAAGGGGTTGGGTGGGGGCGGGGGCGGTGAAGGAGGATGGGAAAGGGGTGGGTGAGTCGAAAATTGGATACACTACGCCTCTCCTACGTGAAATTAATCATAAGACTTTTTTGGAAGGGCGCAAGTCTCATAACTTGCATCTTATTCATTTGTTACAATTGCCCCACGCACTGTTACAATTGCCCCTACCGCGGGGCAATTGTAACATTCGTCCGGAAGCTCGAAAAGTTGTTATAAAAGCTGTAATTTTTGGAGTATGAGCTTTATGGCTAAGGATTCTTAAATTAGATAGTTTGGAGGTAATCCATGCAAAATGTCGATGTCCTAAGTGCAAAAATAAGGTCTGGAGAGCTGAAAATGTCGAAAGTGTTACAATTGCCCCAGTCCTCCCCTACGGTTAAATTCGCCAAATCCTCAGCCTATCAACGGTATTTTTGTTTTTGAAATTCGATCAATTTTTGTAGGAGAAAAAGCTATATTTCTACACCCGTGTCGAAAAAGTCCCCCGCCAACTTTTTCAGCAAAAAGTATTCGCCTGTTTTGAACAACAGCATTCGTCTGATTAGCGACGAAAATGAGCCGTTATCGCTCCATACCTGTTGCTGCGCTCAATTTTTGTCGTGAAATCTTATCTAAGATGATCATGAGATCCATTATAATCACATACTATCGGCAAAAGTATCGCACGTAAAGTTCCAGTCAGATGACCACCTGAAGGATACCGTGATGAATTTTTTCAAGTCCTTAGACCGAGAGTTTTTCGCCCAAGGTATTGAAAAGCTGGTTCATCGCTGCGAAAAATGTATCAATCTGGAAGGAAACTATGTAGAAAAGTCGTAAAAATGGAACACTTCAAAAATAAAATGTATCATTTATTTTAAAGTTTAGCGTTATTCATTCCAAGTGTCAAAGTTAGTTTTTACTCCCCAACTCAGAAGTTGGCGGGGACTTTTTCGACACGGGTGTAGAAATATAGCTTTTTCTCCTACAAAAATTGCTCGAATTTCAAAAACAAAAATACCGTTGAAAAGCTGAGAATTTGACGGATTTAACTATATAAATTAAATTTTTCTAGCATTAACAGGGCGGCCAGAGATAAAAAATAGGGAAACTTATAAGTTGAACGCCCCTCGTAAATTGGTTTGAATTGGTTTTTCTCACTATGATCAACTGTCCAATGCCTTCACTAACATCACAATCAAACATGTGTTTTAAATATGTTTTCACGCGGGTTCTAAGCCTGTCGTCGAATGTGAACCCCTTACGTACGCCGTACGGGCCTAACCCGAGTATACTTGTTTTTCTTCTAAAGTCTAACTACTCATTGTTTCAATATTTATTCCGAATAAACGCGGTTAACGACGCTAACACTGACGAGATAAGGTTTCGTTGGGTGTCTTCACTTCGTCGAACAGGCAATTCCAACTCTCCCGAGTACGAACAGTTAACTACCTTCTTTTTATAGACAGATGAGTGCTGTGTTCTTTTGAGCTAACTTCGCCTTAAATTTGTCGTATAGGCAATTTCAACTCCCCCGAGTACGAACAATTAACTACCTTCCTTCTATAAACAGAGGAGTGCGGTGTTCTTTTGAACTCACCTGCAGGCTGATTATGAACAATCGTATAGTAATTTTGGCAGTGGCGGTTCGTGCAATCTGGCAACCATGCTTACTTTTCATTTAAACCTCAGCAAAAGTATCGATATCTGGGGGTGCAATTGCACCACCTAATGATCGATGGTTTTACATAGTTTTAAATGGAGATAATACGATGTTGCCACATTGCACGAGCCGCCACTGAATTTTCGTAATGCTATCAAGTCGATAATCGAGTACGTGTTATTCTTATATGTGGCGTCTTTCCGATAGGTTCCATTACGATAGAAACGTTACGATCTCTGCGGAAATTCTCCGATAGCTTAGGAGTCATCGGCGAATTCCCGCAAAGATTGGAGGGTTTCTATCGGAAGGAAACCTATCGTAATGGCATCAACCATAAGATAACACGTACTTGAACATCAACTCGGAAGCATTACGATATTATCGTCGATAACCAGCCGCTGGTCCTTACAGGTTAAACCAATAAGACGATTTTATAACCATTGCGATTAAAAAGTTCTATTTTTATGAACAAAGGTCAATCTAATCAATCAGGAGCAAATAATCACTTCTTTTGGGTCCTTACATGTCACAGCGCTTTAGCTATATAGCTATCGAGGAGAAGAGAAGCTGAAAAGATCATTAACAAGAGAGAGGACAGTTTTAAAAACCCTTATTGAAGGGAGGGTATGACTGTCGACTGGTGAGAACGACGGGTAGAAAGAGATCGAGGAAAGGAAAGGGATGGAGGGTGAGTGAAGGGGAAGATCACTTATCACAATTTATAGGAGTGGACATGCAAACTAGTCCCTTTCGAAGTTGATTCAGATTTATTTACGCGCGGGCCCTCGTCCCTGCCGCTGTGAGTGTCCGTCCAGCGACGAGAGATTCGGCCATCAGCTGCGAGGGACTCGAAAGGTATAAGTAGAGCACGGGAACCGAGTCCCTATAACGATAGCGAGGGAGGGTACGGAGGGTGCGGTGGGGGAGGGGGGGGAGGGTTAGATGGTAAACGGTCGCTGAGGGGAAGGGGGGGGAGAGAGAATTCTTCGGTAAATGTGCGAGAGATAAAACAAATGAGCACGCAATTACATGCTCGACCACCGCACCTCGTACCCCCCTCCCCCCACTCTCCCACTCCCCCACCGCTTACACTTCCCTATACTATCACTCTCTCTCCCTTCTTTTCCCGCTCTCCCCTTTTCACAAACCCTCACCTTACACCCCTTTCCACAGTCCCAAAAGGCACTCAGGGACGAAGAATTAAGAACCCTACATTTTTCCAGTCCTCACTCCTCCGCCCCCCCCCACCACCAGCTCACTGACTCACAACGAAACGCTTTGTTCTTGAATACTGTTGCCGAGATTGCAACGGGCATCGTTAACGCACACCGTGTGTGTGAGTGTGTGTGTGAGTGTGTGTGATTAGCGCGGAGCTGCCGTTTAGTGTGTTTCAAATGGCATTTTTTTAATTCACCGATGTTTCCATCGGTTGATCAAAAGATTACAACGCCGTTTAGTTCAGTGCATATTGACTGTGATTGATCGAAAATATCAGAGCTACCGTTTTGCGTATAATTAACGTTATTTTTTCAATGGGGCTCTAGCAAACTTTTGCGACAGGGGATTGAAGTGTTGATTCTTGCATAAAAACCTGTGAAAATGACGATGAGTACACTAAATATTCACGAAAATTCACTCTCAGAATCGGGCTTGAAGAGACGCAGGTATCATGGGAGATTTCTATCTAAATTGAGACATATCCCTGTGTTTTTGTAGAGAAAGTGAAAATTAGATAGGAATCTCCCATGACACCACAGAATAATACAACCAGAACCGAAACTCTGTCGGATTTTGAAGCAAATTCATTTCGCGTCCGCCATGTTGGGATATAGGATGTTTACATCTGGATTCGCGAGCGAAAAAAAAATATAGGACATGATCCGCGAAATTTTCATTCTGAAATGCCGATAGTATAAAAAATGGCCGGAAACTTAAGATTTCTTTCCAGAATTCACAGAAATAAATGAGTTTCAGCACAAATCACGCACGTCCGCGGCCATGTTGGGATAAAGGACCACAGCGTTGCTTATTGGTGCCGTTAAATTCCAAACTTGCTTCCATCGGCTCTCATGGGAGTTTCCGTTCTGATCGTATTATTCTGTGATGATACCTGCGTTGAACCGTCATTACGAACTTGACGTTTTAGCAGTTATGTGAGTTTATTAATAAATTTTAGACTTTCTTAGTGCAATTTTCGTGATTTCCGCTGGTTTATACATCAGATTGTCTTATTCATTTTACAAAAGTTTGCAAGAGCCGTATTATTAAAATATCCGCAATTTTATTTTTTAAACTCAGTGACGGAGCAGACTTCACCAGTTTGAGGAAAGATTATATTATGAAACATATTATTTCCACAAATTACAGTCATGCCAGTGATCTGAGCCGTGTAAGCTTTTAATCAACCGGTGGAACCATCGGTGAATTGAAAAATGTCATTAAGTATTTACACCAAGCGGCAGCTGTGGATTAGTGCACGCGAGTAAGAGTGGACCTTGCTGCGCCGGGCGGACCGACACGACGCAACCCGCGCCGCGCGCATTAATTGAAAGCGGGGAAAGAAAAACGTTAACGGGAGTTAGATTAGCATTAGACGAGTCCCAGTTGTGAATTAAGTCAATTTCGCTTCTTTAATGTTCCCACGACGTGTATAAGCCAAGAAAGCGAACCTGCGCCGAGGCTTTTAAACTTATGTCAAGTTTGTTTGCATTCGCTGAGGGCGCAATTTATAGGAACGTTTCTTGTGCTCGAGATTTCCCATGCGTCAGAGCTCATCAACCGGAAATTTGCCCCCATTTGAAACCTCGTTGTTTCAATGGAACTGATGAGCCGCCTGTATTTTGAGAAATCTTGAAGTTATAAGAGACGTTACTGAATTGCACCCCAAAATGAATAATTGGGTCTATTCTCAGGGTAATTGGTGTTTTTTTGTGAAAATGGGTTCATGTAATCAGTAAGTAGGGTGAAGGAGGAGAGTAGAAGGTTTACTCTGTAACTAATTGCAAGTTGCATAAAATGTCAATTTTATGACTCCTTCTGCTTTCCGTACCCCGAAATATAAGTCTAATTGGGTCGATTCTTACGGTAGTTGGTCTTTATAGTGAAAATGGGTTGATATAACCAGTAAGTAGGTTGGAAGAGGTGGAGAGAAGGTTTACACTGATACTAGTTACAAGTTGCATAAAATTTCAATTTTATGGCTTCTTCCGCTTTTCTTACCCCGAATAAAATGTTTTTGTAATTCCAGTACGATACTCTATAATCTAGGTCAAAGACAGCAGTAAGATTGAATGGCAGGCTAGACATTTTTGTTGTTGTCTCTCAACTGCAAATAAGAACTTTTTTCTGTTTTAGCTTTTGTTTTCTTCCCCCCTGAAAATTTACAAATATTTTGCGAATATTAAGCGTATATTTCAACCTTTAAAATGTCATCTCCTCGCGTCTACGTGACTAGATCGTGGGGTTTCTTGCCTTCGTATTTTGTTTGGAATTTCTCTCACAATCAGTGTAACAACTCTTATATTTTGATTGATCAACGATTTTTTTCATGCCGGAGTAACTTTTAAATTAGGAATCTATTTGCATTTCTCTAGTATATTGTAAATTGGTTTCTGACATGTAAGGACCATAGGTGTTTTTTTTTTTTTTTTTTTTTATTTAACTGTCCTCGAAAGTATGAGAGTTGATAATGCTTTTTCAGGAGATGATCGTTGTTGACCTGTATCTCCGTAACATCTGTAGAATCCTTTTCAATATCTGAATATATTTCCACGCGAGAAATTAATTAAATAATGCAAAACACCACACAACCACAGTTGCGGTTCTAAAGGAAGAAAAAACTTAAATTAATTATTTTTATTTTGTCTTTTTTTCCGTGTCATTTTTCTTCCACTTATTTATTATTTCGTTTTTCTCTCCCGAAGAGGAGAGAATAAAACTATAAAACAAAAAAAAAAGAATCAAGTATGAAAGAGCACGGAAAGAAAGGAAAAAGAAAGAGAGCAAAACAAACAAGGGGCTGCGAAAGAGGAACGCAAAAAAAAAAATATGCGAGCAAAAAAAAAAAATAAATAAATAGGAGCTGGAAAAATTGATTAATAGCAGCTCACAAAGACTCTTTTTTGCGTCGGTTAATAATGTCAACGACCCTTTCACTCTTGAGTACAATACGACTTTAATTTAGGGCGACCGCGATTTCAAACCTTCCCGCCCTCCCCACCCGACTTGTCACCGCTCTCAACGCCATCTATAAGGTGTAAGTATAAGTATAATAATCTAAAACTAATTAAAAACGTATCAATTACACGATACAAATTAATCAAAAACCTCTCTCTTTCCTTCACCGCACCCGCGCCGTAAAACAAAGTGAGAAACAGTTGAATTCTAGAGCCGCAACAATGAACAAATGCAAACTACGGTGAAACTGCTTTTCAATTGGGATGGAAAAAGTTGAGGGTGAATAATAGACAAGGAACAAAAGCCCTCTGTCTCGGCTTTTTAGGATTGGATGGGGTTACGAGGGGGGGTGGCGAGTCCCCTCCAAAACCCCACCTCCTCACAACCCCTTCTTTTTAGCGTCCTATGTCGCAAGGAGCAGGATCTTTTAGCCTGGTTTTAAGTATGTTGAATTGAAAACACTGCAAGAGGAGGGCAGCCGAGTGAAAAGGTTATTCTTGCGTTAGTTGTGGAAACAATTGAAAAGTTGGGAGACAAATTTCGTCACACTTTCCACCCGTCCTCCCCCCCCCACTTTAAACATTTCCGCATTGTAGGGAAACAAGTTATTGGGGTGGGTGGTGGAGCGTAGTGGAGGGGATCCGCAAACTAAAGGAATCGGTTTTTCAAAGGACCCGTGGAAATTAATCGCAACAAGTGAAATTTCTCTAGAAACAACCGCTGATTAATGATTAAAACAAGGTAACCAATGCAAATAGTTTGCGATGATGGTCTTCGCCTCATAGCCTCTGAATCTTTTTAACGAAACAAAATAGCGCTGAGATCGTATTGCTTAAACAATGAAATGGGTGTTCATAAAACTGTTGGAAGTCAGACTAATGGTCAACTAAAACTTGATCAACTTGGTCTAATAAATTACGGCTAGTATCAGAAGGTCCACAGATTATAAAAGAGTATAATGAATTATCTTTTTTCAAACTTCCCTTAAAACAGAGACTTATTTTTTTTTTTATTATTTTTTTTTTCATAAAGTTATAAATTTAGTACAAATCATTTATACAATATGTTTATCCTGTGTACTGCAATTTCATAATTTCTCAAAAAGCATCCAATTTCCACCTATTAGATTTAAAAGAAATACACGACACAAACAAATTAAAACAATGCGACATTATAAATGTTAACGTATTTCTTCTTCACTGAGAAGACTCAAAGTACTTGCATTCTGGAAACTGCTCATTTAAATAGTTTTCAGTGTTCCTCAGATTGGAATTATCTAGACTCGTCGAATGAGCTTCGAGACTTCTAATTCGGAATGAACACCACAACAAGAAGACTGCATCAGCTTTGGTATAAAAGCAAAAATAAACTAGGGTAGAGCAGTAGCGTAACTAGAACTCATGCTATCTCTCGTTTTACTCATCCGAATGTACAAGTAGAAAAAGGATAGGAAGAGGGGATTGATCCCCCTTTCATATCCTTTTCTAACTTAAACATTTTAATGGACAAAGTGAGAGAAAGGTAATTTTCTAGTTACGCCCCTGGGGTAGAGAATGCGACACGCAACGCATCACATTAATGTATGTTCAAATGGTGTCTTGTGTGTGTGTGTGTGTGTGTGTGTGTGTGTGTGTGTTGCGTATTGCATACTGAGCGCCCCCTCCTCCTCTACCACACGTGCACATCTTGTTTCACAATGTCAGTACACTATCATTCAACTCGCTCTATTCCGGAGACATAGAAATCGAGACAACAGTTTTGCGGGTATGCAGAATGCGAGACACACATGTTGCAATTGAACAGAACACAGGAGTTGTTACGTGCGTATTGTCTTGTATCTGAAAACTTCCCTTCTCAGTAAGTTTGTATCCGCGGTCGCTCGCACGAACAAAAACTTAATTAAGTGGGATTTGATGGAGTCAGTATGTCAACATCAGCGGCATGTTTCTTTCCACGAATCCCTCGATGGAAAGTTCTATTGAGAGCTCAAGGATTTCTGATTGGTATTTGGTTTAGGGCTTTCGCGGAGGCCAGAAGGATCGAGTTGAAGACATTGACGGCTCAATCTGATAGAGTCAGCGACAGAAAGGAGAAGTAAAGAAGCTTACGGGGTGTTGAACGTAACCTTCGAATTCGTTCATGCGACCGACTCTTTTCCTTGTCAAATGTAAAGAAAGCATCGTGTCCGTATACTATACATCTTTATAAAGAATTTCCATGAAGGGATTTGAACAAAGCTAATTCTAGTTGAGAGTTGGGCAAAAAATAATTTTCAAATAATTCGTCCAAAAACGATCAATTCGGTTAGTTTGAGAAAGCAGATTAACGAATTATTTGCTTCGCATTAGTTGGTTGAAATAATCGGAACCGAATAATTCGTTAGTTGGTCTCTACAGCTTGACCGAATAATTCGTTAGTTCGTTTGCTACAAAAATAATATGCAACGAATAATCCGTCATTTGGTCTCAACCGATTGACCGAATAATTCGTTAGTCTGTTTGTTGCACAAGTAATATGCAACGAATAATCCGTTTTCTTCCCAATTAGTTGGTCAATCGAAACGTCAATCGAATTATTTTCGTCAATTGGTTGCCAAACTCTGTTCTAGTTACAGAATGACGCAAACGTCTGTGTAGTTAACTGTTCGTACTCGACTGTGCTGGTTTTGCATACACTGTAAATTGAAGGCACTCGTCACATTTAGACTGGACGGCCGTCCAATCCGCGTGTCTACACATATTGTCCAACGTCGAATTCAGCCTTCGAATTCATTCAAGCGATCGACTTTTTTTCCAATGCATGCCTCGTCGTGTCTGTATATTCCCTATACATAGAACTAATTCTTTCAAGGGACTCTGCTTCTCCATTGCGCCAAACGTTGTCACGTTGCTTCCGCGGGGTTTAATGCACAAAACACCTATAGTTTCTTCTTGTTTGGAAGCCCAAAAGACCCATTCGTATAAAAAGTGTTTTGTTTTTGTGACATTTATTTTAAATAATTATTTCTCTGT
This sequence comes from Trialeurodes vaporariorum, assembly GCA_011764245.1. Classification (NCBI taxonomy): domain Eukaryota; kingdom Metazoa; phylum Arthropoda; class Insecta; order Hemiptera; family Aleyrodidae; genus Trialeurodes; species Trialeurodes vaporariorum. The sequence continues at coordinate 2,015,432 of VMOF01000379.1, forward strand.
AATCCTTATTTGTAACCTTCATAATTGGTGCAACTATTTCATCAAAACTGCGTCAAATGATTCAATTATAATCATCAATGGAGTAGTGTGCAATTTGGCAACGTTGTACTGTATCCATTTAAATCAATATGAAAGGTCGAATGTAAAGGTGTTCACCAAACACCCAACAGTTTGATCTTTTTCATGATGGCTTTAAATGAAGGAACTGCAACGTTGCCAAATTGAACGCTACGCCACTGATAATTATCCACTAGTGTTTCATTGATTGATGCGAGTGCTTCCGGACAAGTGCTCCAGAAATGCTTGTCAAGTCTTTTTTCGCTCTCCAGAAGGTCATCATCGCAAAGAGGCTACTTTATCATTTCCGTTTTTATGTCATAATTTTTACCAGAAAATGTTCTATTGAACCGAGATTTGTTTGGAGCCAAAGCTGCAATTTTCCTGATCTATTGTTTGCCTAAAACGATCAAGCCTATTTTTGGCTGGCCTCGCCTTCCTACGTGAACATCTTGTTTTCCATACTTGAAGAGGGCTTTCCGGCTTTCCTCTGTTACAGAATCAGTCAATCTGAGGAATTAAAGTAAAAAGCTGTGAAGGAAAATAAACTGAAGCTGATCAAAACCTGACTGTAGTGATTGTGGTGTTGTCAGCAATCTGGGAACTGTGTATTATACCCATTTGAATGCATGAGAAACAATCGATTAGTATAGAAGGTCCACGGCCTTTACAAGAATCGATTGTTTCTTATACATTCAAATTGGATAAATTCGTGGTTGCCTAATTGCTGGATCCGCTCCTCTCTCTCTCTCTCTCTCTCTCTCTCTCTCTCTCTCTCTCTCTCTCTCTCTCTCTCTCTCTCTCTCTCTCTCTCTCTCTCTCTCTCTTCTCTCTCTCTCTCTCTCTCTCTCTCTCTCTCTCTCTATCTCTATCTCTCTCCCTCTCTCTTTCATTTGTTCACCTCCCTCTCTCTCTCTCTCTCTCTCTCTCTCTATCTTTCTCTCCATAATACACCTTGCTCCGCGAAGTCTCATCAGCACGCAACGTTACCGAGTCGGTATCGGTGTGTTCGGTGCAATGTCCTGCTAAAGAGCCTTTGGAAAAGAAAATGTGTGATCTTTGCTCTTCAGAGCATTTCAGAAAAACCTTTTCCTCAAGAGGATGTTAAGATGTGGCAAATCGTCTCTCATTTTTCTTTTTGAAGCTTTTTCACATATTAAATTTAGTTCAGTACGGTTTCTCTCTATTATTTGGCACCAAACAAACGTCACACACAGCTGAATTGTGAACACAATTTGTTGAGTGGTTTCCATCGATTCATAACCAACTAAACATCGTTGCCGCCTTGTCTCGAAACTTATGTAGACTCTCTTGACAAAGATTATACAAATGAAGCTGACATACGTATACTTGAAAAGGGTCGACCACACTGAAAAAAAAAATCAGCTAAATTTAACTAATTTCAACTTAAAAGTATGGACACCACTTAAAACTGTTAGTTTGAATATTTGAATTAGTAAAATTAACTCCGTGCCATGTTAATTAACACGGCACGGAGTTAATTTTACTAATTTGAATAGTCAAACTAACAGTTTTAAGTGGTGTCCATACTTTTAAGTTGAAATTAGTTAAATTTAGCTGTTTTTTTTCAGTGCATGTTTCCAAACTATTGAGATATCAGGGGTGGATACCAACAAACTCTTTAAGTCAACCAGAGCACTATAGTTAGTTCCACCGGACCTTTTGGTTCGATTAACAAGAATTGAGTAAATGAAATGGAACAAGCATGCCGGTTAATTTGGCAATCCTTTTTTCAGTAAGAGCTATTCATGTTTCGTTATTTTAGGGGTAGGTGGAAACTCAACACCATTGTCCATTATTAGTGCAACGTTGGAATTTACTTACTATTAGACCTCCTCCCATACATAAAACTGGGACGAAAATGAGTAAGACTTCCGTATTTGAACAGCTGCTTTCTTCCATTGAGATTATTCATGAGGGATTGGAGTAAGTAATTTGAATCTTGAGTTTTTCGGAAAATAGTTATTGTTTTTTTTTGTGTCTGCCTGACGGTACACAGCACATTGGGAGACAGCTCAATGCCACATTGTGTCACCATACAAATGGATGCAGATCTGCCGTTTTGCGGATAATTAATGACACTTTTCAATTCACTAATGATTCCACACTTCCACAGGTTAAGAAAGATTTTATAGATTCATAATCTTATAAAGATTATTAAGATTATAGTAGCTCAGTGTATGACTGTAATGCACAAAAATACTCTGATCAACAATCTTTTCTCAATCGGTGGAATAAAGCCGTTAATTGATTAAAATATCCGCAAGTTCTTTAAAGTCCTTGACGGCTCCATCGGTTGAGGAAAGATTACAGATGCCAGTATTTTCGCAGTCAGACGCTTAACTGAATTGTGTAATCTTTTCTCAACCGGTGGAATCCTCGGTGAATTGAAAAATGTCATTAATTATACACAAAAAGGGCAACTCTGAAGTGAATGACACTCGACAGTTTTTGTTTTTTCTCTTATTTTAGTTGGTATCGTCTTTTTTCTACGCTTTTGAACAGCCTTGGACTCGATTTAATTCCGAGAATTATTCCGAACTTTCCCGTTCTATCCCACCCCGAACCCCTCCCCCCCGAAATCTCATTCAAACCAGACTCATCTCTCTCTGGAATGAACAATAAAGTAATTCGAGTAGAAGTCTCATTGACTACTGTTCATACTTTTGAGATCTAACTCATTCAGCTCGTTGACCGAATTACAGAATGTCGCTATAGCTAATACAGGGTGTCTCAAAATTCATAGTAAATATTTTTACTACGCATTTTTGGGGGCAAAATAAGACTTTTTTTTCTATAAACATGGGTCCGAAATTGTAGTCTTTTCGAGTTACAGTATTGCAAAGTTTCCGATAAACAAATTGACAAATTGTCATAACTCCCTCGTGAATTGTTCTGAATGCTCGAAAATAAGTGCTCTGATGTAATTTTAGGCGCTCTTACCGATTTTGGCCGTGAAAATGCATTATGCAAAAATTGAAGGGGGATTTCGGGGGTTTTTCTTGATTTTTCTCACTTTTTTTGGCCAAATTATGTGAAAACATGCTTTCGGTTTCAATAAACCCAAAAACAATTAGCATTATTCAAAAGTTCGTAAAAAAATATGCATTTTTGGTCCTTATGAGTTTTTCCATTTCGCAAACCATTTCCGAGAAAATCGACTCTGAAGTTGGAGAAGTCGGCCAAGAATTGACAAAATCAAAGAAAAGGCGTTTATCGGCCGACTTCTCCAACTTCAGGTCGATTTTCTCGGAAATGGTTTGCGAAATGGAAAAACTCATAAGGACCAAAAATGCATATTTTTTTACGAACTTTTGAATAATGCCAATCGTTTTTGGGTTCAATGAAACCGAAAGCATGTTTTCACATAATTTGGCCAAAAAAAGTGAGAAAAATCAAGAAAAAACCCCGAAACCCTCCTTAAATGTTTGCATAATGCATTTTCACGGCCAAAATCGGCAAGAGCGCCTAAAATTACATCAGAGCACTTATTTACGAGCATTCAGAACAATTCACGAGGGAGTTATGACAATTTGTCAATTTGTTTTTCGGAAACTTTGCAACACTGTAACTCGAAAAGACTACAATTTCGGACCCATGTTCATAGGGAAAAAAAGTCTTATTTTGCCCCCAAAAATAAGTGGTAAAAATATTTACTATGAATTTAGGGACACCCTGTATAATTAACAGAGATCTGAAATGGGTCTGTCGCATACTTTTGCTACAGCAATATAGAACATTGATTCTTATGTAAAATTCGGCGAAAATAACGATGCTCACATTAAAAACGTTCAAAATCCACTCATTAACTTGGAAAATTACTTCAATTTTAAACAGCCCACACTAGACACTATTTGCACCGGCATACTACTACCTAGACGAAACCACCGTGCATAAGTAAACAACATCGTAACTACAAAATGATGGAATTCCCTTCTAGATACATGAACTATTGGCTGTATTTGCTGTCTGGTCTTTTCGGTTTATCAAAGATTACAAAATAATATAAGAAATGTACGCATCTAAACGAAACATTCCAATGTTTGTAAGTTCTGTTCATGTTTACATAAACGACATGGTTCCATCTATGTAGTTATAAGCCGGTGATAAAGTGTCTAGTGTAGCGTCAGGTTTTTTGAAATGGAAGATAATTTCTGAGTTAATGAGTGGATTTTGAAAGTTTTTGATGTGCGCATCGCTATTTTTGCGGAATTTTACATAGGAATCATGGTTCTATATCGTTGTAGCAAAAGTATGCAACAGACCCATTAGGCTCGGTATAGGCTCAACAGACACATTAACGTCTCGTAAACTGTACAATGTATATGGATATACTTTCCAGGAAAAGAATATATGGGGGGGGGCAGTGGTGGCTCGTGCGATTTGGCAACAGTGTTTTTATCCCATTTAAATACATATAAAACAATCGAAACTCGAGGAGGCTGGCAGCCTCCGCTTGAATCGATTTTTTTACCTAAGTTTAAGTGGGAAAAATGCATGGTTGCCAAATCTCACGGGCCGCTACTGGGGGGGGGGGGGGGGGGGCACATTACGTCTATCTACACACTAGCGAAACTCAATGTTAGACAATCGGTGAATTGCCCCTGAATGTTGATTCTGCTTCTTTCACGAGGCGAGACGAGATGACTCTGAGTCACCTCGCCCTAACTCTTTGCATGAGAAAGAGTCGTTTATCTCGTCTATCTCGCGCCGTCTCTTACGAGACAGACAGGAAAAATCAGCCTACTAGTGGTTGGGAAGTTGAACTAACGTCTCCCGTTTGATTTGAATTGGATGCAGCGGTGGTGCACCCAAGGCCTTAGCTACAACTCTGAGAGCCCCAAGGCAAGATGCATTTCGGGGCCCCCGTATAATTCGGGAAGGTGACTGGGGACGTTGAGGGTCATTCGGAACCTCTTGCTTTCCCGGGGCACCACCAATGTAATTTGAAATGAGAAAACAGACTTACGAGCAGACCTGTCTTTCTGGTGAGCTTTTAATCGCTGACAAGTTGAAGGGCTCTCAAAACGTCCCATCTGCTCTTTCGGGGCACCGCTAATGTAATTTGAAATGGGAAAACGGGCTTCCGAGCAGACCTGTCTTTCTGGTGGGATTTTAACCGCTGATAAGGCGCAGGGCTCTAAAAACATCACCTCTGCTCTTCCGGGGCACCGGCAATGTTATTTTAAATGGGAAAACAGACTTACGAGCATACCTGTCTTTTTGGTGGGCTTTTAATCGCTGACATGGCGCAGGGCTCTCAAAACGTCCCCTCTGCTCTTCCGGGGCACCGGCAATGTTATTTTAAATGGGAAAACAGACTTACGAGCATACCTGTCTTTTTGGTGGGCTTTTAACCGCTGACAAGGTGCAGGGCTCTCAAAACGTCCCCTCTGCTCTTCCGGGGCACCGGCAATGTTATTTTAAATGGAAAAACTGACTTACGAGCATACCTGTCTTTTTGGTGGGCTTTTAATCGCTGACATGGCGCAGGGCTCTCAAAACGTCCCCTCTGCTCTTCCGGGGCACCGGCAATGTTATTTTAAATGGGAAAACAGACTTACGAGCATACCTGTCTTTTTGGTGGGCTTTTAACCGCTGACAAGGTGCAGGGCTCTCAAAACGTCCCCTCTGCTCTTCCGGGGCACCGGCAATGTTATTTTAAATGGAAAAACTGACTTACGAGCATACCTGTCTTTTTGGTGGGCTTTTAATCGCTGACATGGCGCAGGGCTCTCAAAACGTCCCCTCTGCTCTTCCGGGGGAATTCTAATGTAATTTGAAATGGGAAAACGGACTTACGAGCATACCTGTCTTTCTGGTGGGATTTTAACCGCTGAGAAGGCACATGGCTCTCAAAACATCCCCTCTGCTCTTCCGGGGCACCGGCAATGTTATTTTAAATGGGAAAACAGACTTACAAGCATACCTGTAATTTTGGTGGGCTTTTAATCACTGATAAAGTGCAGGGCTCTCAAAACGTCCCATCTGCTCTTCCGAGGCACTGGCAATATTATTTTAAATGGGAAAACAGACTTACGAGCATACCGGTCTTTTTGGTGGGCTTTAAATAGCAGACAAGGCGCAGGGCTCTCAATACGTCCCGTCTGCTCTTCCGGGGGAATGCTAATGTAATTTGAAATGGGAAAACAGACTTACGAGCATCCTTGTCTTTTTGGTGGGATTTTAACCGCTGACAAGGCGCAGGGCTCTTAAAACGTCCCCTCTGCTCTTCCGGGGCACCGGCAATGTTATTTTAAATGGGAAAACAGACTTACGAGCAGATCCGTCGTTTTGGTGGGCTTTTAATCGCTGACAAGGCGCAGGGCTCTCAAAACATCCCCTCCGCTCTTCCGGGGGAATGCTAATGTAATTTGAAATGGGAAAACGGACTTACGAGCATACCTGTCTTTCTGGTGGGATTTTAACCGCTGAGAAGGCACATGGCTCTCAAAACATCCCCTCTGCTCTTCTGGGGCACCGGCATTGTTATTTTAAATGGGAAAACAGACTTACGAGCATACCTGTAATTTTGGTGGGCTTTTAATCACTGATAAAGTGCAGGGCTCTCAAAACGTCCCATCTGCTCTTCCGAGGCACTGGCAATATTATTTTAAATGGGAAAACAGACTTACGAGCATACCGGTCTTTTTGGTGGGCTTTAAATAGCAGACAAGGCGCAGGGCTCTCAATACGTCCCGTCTGCTCTTCCGGGGGAATGCTAATGTAATTTGAAATGGGAAAACAGACTTACGAGCATCCTTGTCTTTTTGGTGGGATTTTAATCGCTGACAAGGCGCAGGGCTCTTAAAACGTCCCCTCTGCTCTTCCGGGGCACCGGCAATGTTATTTTAAATGGGAAAACAGACTTACGAGGAGATCCGTCGTTGTTGTGGGCCTTCAATCGCTGATAAGGCGCAGGGCTCTCAAAACATCCCCTCTGCTCTTTCGGGCCGCGCACCGTAGTAGTCAGAAAATTACAACTCAATTTTCCCATTTGATTACGTTGAAAAATGACATTCGCCACCTTTTGCTTGTAGAGTTTTGCTACTTAATAATCATATATCTTTGATTATACCGTGGAGAAGGGGTTTTTTTCGTCATCTTTGACACTTTTTGCGCATGCCGTGACAGGAAAACTCTTCAAAAAATGGCCGGAATTTCCAAATAGTTTCAACCCAATATCTGGTAAAGTTTACCATCTTTTTGGCAGGTGCAGAAATCAGTCATCTTGATGGTTAATCTTACCAACTTTTTTTTTTTTTTTTTTTTTTTTTTTTTTTTTTTTTTTTTTTTTTTTTTTTTTTTTTTTTTTTTTTTTTATTTGTGCACTATGACACAGAAGGATAAACAAGATATTTTCTTGTAGTTGCTTTTAAATTCGGCATCAATGCCGAATGGGCGGTTTTGAGCCCCGAGGCGCGCTCACAGAAAGCTGATGAAATAAAAAGAGAGCTCTCGTAGAGAATTTGAGCCCAAGCGCTCGACGCGACGGCATCGAACTTTGCCACCAAGTGACTACGCGACGCGACGCCAACACAACGTAAGGGTTGAACGCGCGGGCATATTTCTGTATCATTTGCGGCTCCGCTGGTTTGGAAAACAGACGGGCGGGCGGCTAGCTGGGCCACGCGACGCGACGCGACGAAATGCCACGCCACGCTCGCGGACGGACGCGCGTTGCGTTGGCGAGAACAGGGCACTCTGGAACGCTCAGCGTGTAACCTTTCATTTACGGAACTCATTCGGTCATTATGTAAATCCGACGCCCAAAGGATGAAGTTAACAGAGTGTTCCTTTCCTTGTAAATACGCAACTTGAAAACTCAATTTATTCTGCATTTTGATGCTCGGCGCGCTCCAAAGTCATTCTCATTTTGCAAACGTATGAGTGAAAACTGAAAGTGTGTATACATATATACACATAGTTGCTCGCTCTATTGCCGAGTTGGATATATATATAGTGAGTCCCTCGCAAAGTATTTTTGCTCACTGAGAGAAAGAGTCCAGCAGGGGCGAAATTTCAACTTTTGCCGGAGAAGGTGGGGTGAGGATACTGATGACCTTTTTTTATTATTATTTCTAAGCTTTGCAAGCGTTTGACCCCTGAAAACTCTGATCTGTGAGGTCCTTTGATGACCATAGACCTTACTACCCTTTTTCATTTTCTATTTAGGAAAATGTTGGGCAAAAATACATTTTGTACACATTTGTTTTCTGGAATTAAAAGCTTTTTTTTAACCTATACCCTCTAAGTTAGGCAACATTTTCTTTTTCTTCTCGAATTTATCTAAAATTTCGAAATGCGTCAAATCCTTGGGGAGGGTGGGAAGTTGCCCTCTGCCCCCCTTAAATGACACCTCTGGAGTCTGGAGTCCTGCATGGTGGAACTGTAGAGTGAATAAAAAGTCTTCGCAAAGAAACTATGATATTTCTGAACGGAAATTATGGTCGAAGATGCCTTATTATTTTTCCTTGACAGAAATGCTACGTTGAAATTACAGGACATTTTTAAAATTGGGAAAAACTCTCGGGAATGGCTTTGCAAAGTGCGAATAAAATTTACTCGAATCACTTGTAGTTTCCAAAATAAAGGAGGCAACCACTACTTACGATTTTGGGTGAAAACCTCCGAAAAAACCATGCTTTTTATAAACATGTTTGAAATCCACTTGTTAAAATTAATACTTCAACCCGTCAAGTATCAAAAGAGGAAGGAAAAACGAGAGGGGCGGGGGTGCTTCGTTAAACCTAGACATAGTCGCAAAAAGAAAGTGCGGAAAAGGTGGTGACATTTGCCCCCCCCCCTTCCCCGGCCAACTTCGTTTTGAATTTTTGACTGTGGAAATAAAAAGGTATTTACGCGTAAAATTACGAAAAATATAGAGCTGGAACATGCAAAAACTAAGTAAACTTCAGATTCTTTCCTCCCACCGTTCTTTCATTTTAATTAAGTCGAGTAAAGAAATACCCAAATCTCCTTGCCTAGCTATAAAGTCTCCAAGAATCATCTTAAATATTCAGATGTACAAATGTTTAATGCGCTGTCTCTAAATTTAAATATGCTTCGACACTCCGACTGCAGCTCCTTCTACTCTTTTTTAGAGATTTTCCTGTACAAAAGTGCCTTTGAAAAATTAGATGAATTCATTCCTAATAGCCTGTAACTGATCTTAATTTGTTGTCGGTTCTTATTGTCCGTATGGAGATGTATTCATTGAATAGTATGTAGTTTCTAGGACTTGTATTATAGCTATCATTACAGCAGTGGCGAGTCGTGCGATTTGGCAACGTTCCTATTTCCCATTTAAACACATTAGAAAGGTCGAAATGGCTGGTCATCGCCGATGACTGAATCGTTCGACTTTTTTGGTGAAGTTAAATGGAGAAAGTGCATAGTTGCCACATTTCACGCCTCGCTCTACTGCATTACAGGTGGCTCTGAATACCAATTGAGAACTTAGTTGCGAGAAGAGCACTTCTTCATTGCATACTGTTTCATTATCTCATTTCCATCTTAATTATTTCAAAAGAATTCGAAGAATTCATTTTTCTTGGAAATTGCACCGCTAAAAACACCCATAAATTGTGAACAATTCTCAGTAAAATTGTTAGCAAGATACGAGAATTTGCTTTCCTTTGAAAGAAAAAATATACTGAGAAAATAATGAAACACTGTAATGCACCAGTGACCTTCTCGCACTCAGGTCCTCAATGGGGCTGTTGCACACTTTTGCTATGAGCGATTTAATAGTTAATTCTGGTGTAAAAAACCTCGAAAAATAACAATGGCAGCACTTCAAACTTCCGAAATCCACTCTTAAACTCAAGAAACGCTTTTATTTACGAGGTCGTGATGGTGGCCGAGGGCAGTAACAATGGGAAATTCCTATCTTAATTTTGTCACTCTTTCTATGCTGATAAGGATGATTCACAGAGTAATTAGTCATCAGAGTGATGATCCACACCCGATGAATGGTACTGCAACACCCAGTGACACCGGTGTCAAATCAAAGTCGTCTCTTATTGGTCACTTTTTGATGGAGTTACAGTATTGTTAGATGGGAATCTCCCATTGTTACTACCCTCAGCCACCATTACGCCCGCGCAAATCGAAGCGTTTATCGAGTTTAGGAGTGGATTTCGGAAGTTTTTAGTGGTGCCATCGTTATTTTTGAACTATTAAATCGCTCATTGCAAAAGTGTGCAACAGCCCTATTGTTAAATAAAGAATAAATAAATCTCAAGAATTGGTTTCGTTGGCTATCAGGATACCATACGTACTAGAAGTTAATTGATTGCTCTATCTAACTTCGTCTAGGTCTTTTGAATTGAATGCGTCAATCTCCACGTTTATACCTCAAACGAGTTGTGAAATATGAAACTACTTTCCCGCTAAAATGTGGCAACATTGTAGAATGCGGGGTCTGTTCCGATTCCGCATGGTAATGGGACACAAACGCTGACGGTCGTGTTCAAGTGCAAAGAGTGCATATGAGGCGCAGTGTTGTCAAATTTACGGATTCGTTTTGCGTATAATCTCATGCATTCTCCTTTTCTAAATCATTTGTAAAATGAATGGATTTTCAATCCAATGTTGCCAAAATGGGCGACACTGTAAAAAAATAAACTGTAGGGTTTAGCCTACGAACACTCTTTTACACTATTTTTTCTGGGGAAGACTCTTAGACCGGCCCCTTTAAAATGCTGGTAGAGACCCCCAGACCCCCATTTTGAATTCTGGGGGATACCCTCGGACGCCCCCTCAAATTTCAAAACATTTCACTTCTATCGGCCTAATGCAACCTTCAGTTCGATGTGTTCGAAATTTTGGAGAGAAGCAGTAAGAATAGTTCGCTATACTTTATTCTTTGAAAGCCACTTTGAGATCCCTAATTTCAATTCTGATGTTCTTTCAACAAGTTTTAGCGTGATTCCAGATTAAACCATGTTTTTATTCTTTGAGTTGCATTCATTCTATTTGTTCTTTGTTCTTCATGTTGGCAATTTTAGTTTCCCAATATTTTTAATCTGAATCTAAAACCTGAAATTTAGAAAAATGCATATAATTATACGTAACACGGCTGATCTGCTTTATTCATAAGCCTTGCAACGCTGATGAGATTTATTAGACTGTATGTGTGCACTGTGCATCCATAGCCTAAATTAGTGGGAATTTCAAAAAAATAACATTGATATAAATAGTAAAAATGCATGTATAATTATATAATTATACGCTAAACGGCTGCCCTGATTTATCCATAAATCTGGCAACGCTCATGAGATTTATTAGACTGTATATGTGTGCATTGTGCATTCGTAGCCAAAATTAGTGGGAATTTCAAAAAATAACATTGATATAAATAGTAAAAATGCATGTATAATTATATAATTATACGCTAAACGGCTGCCCTGATTTATTCATAAATCTGGCAACGCTCATGAGATTTATTAGACTGTATATGTGTGCACTGTGCATTCGTAGCCAAAATTAGGGGGAATTTCAAAAAAATAACATTGATATAAATAGTAAAAATGCATGTATAATTATATAATTATACGCTAAACGGCTGCCCTGATTTATTCATAAATCTGGCAACGCTCATGAGATGTGTTAGACTGTAGGTGTGCACTGTGCATCCGTACACTTGCTCCGTGGTGCAGGGGCCACTGCGCTGCCGTTCCCATGGCAATGATGATGAATTTACTTTTAATTAAAATTAATGCACGGAACCATATATACTCGAAATAGTGCTTTGCACAAGTTCACAATTGTAATAAATCGATGTCGATGCACAACTGCAAACTGCGTATCGCTCTCTGCATGTCTGGTCTCTAATATTATCATTTCGGGTCTCACCAAAAAACGGCCTCCACGATCTAAAGGGCGGGATTTATTAGTTTTGATTCACTCGAGACTCGGTCAACGAATTACGCCCTGGATCACAATGTTGCCGAAGATATGTAGTGTGAAAGAACCAGGGCTGCCGTTTTGAGTAGAATCAATGCTATTTTTCTAGTCACCGATGATTCCACCGGTTGAGAAAATATTACACAGTTCAGTTCAGTGTATGACTGTAATGCACGAAAATACTCTGTTCTGTAATCTTTCCGGTGGAAACTCCGTTGATTAATTAAAATATCCGCAAGTTTTTTAACCCTTGTGAGCCTAAGGTATTTCGGTAACACAAAGGACTAAGGGGGGGGGGTGTTTTTGTACCCCAAGGATATTTTCATGCAGCACAGTCAGTATCAATAATTTTGAAACTTTAATGGATGGATTATGTACTTAGTACCCTAAGAGAGTAATTTATGTGAAATTTGAGTAAATTTTTGCTATGTTGCCAAATTTACACCTACTTTTAAAAAAAATGTCAAAATAAAAAAAATGGAAAAAATGAAATGAGGTACCATCTTATTTTGCCTTTTTTGATAAATTTCCAATTTTTTTTCAATGATCTGACTTAATATTCTTAATCTACATAAAATTTCCGTAAAATTCACTGTAATAGATGGTTCCAAACTCAAAACTGGCAGGACGAAGGGGGGTTATATTTGTACCCCAACACTTTAAATTTCTATAATATCGACAAAAATTCATAAAAATTAATGAAATTTGGTGGACGTGTTCTAAGTATCCTAACTTAAAATGTCACGAAGTCCCAAAAAATTTTGAGCAGTTTTGACAAAATGGCGTCAAAAAAACTGGCCTGGGGTACAAATCTACCCCCCTTAGGCTCACAAGGGTTAAAGTCATCGACGACTCCACCGGCTGAGAAAAGATTACAGATGCGAGTATTTCAGTTTATCATAGTCATGCTCTGAACTGAACTGTGTAATCTTTTCTCAACCGGTGGAATCATCGGTGACTAGACAAATAGCATTGGTTCTACGCAAAACGGCAGCCCTGGAAAGAACGCTGAAAGAATTAAATCACTTCTTTTTGAAAACAAGGAATCACGTTTACTTGTGACAGTTTTCCTTGCGTGAAGTAAAGTTATGATTGCATGAAGGAGAATCACTGTCACAACAAGGAATCTTTTACTTGTAGCAGCAGACATTTTCCTTGGGTTAAAGGAATCCCGCCTTAGTCAATGTTTTACCGTGCAGTTTCAACACAAACGAAATACACCTTGGATTTTAAAGAAAGAATTCTCTCAAAGGCGAAGAGTACTTACACATTTTTAGAGGTCATTTAATAAACATATGCGTATCTTTCCCATGATTTTTCTACAGATGAAGCAACTCATTTCAATACAAAAGCAATAGGATTTAACGAGCTTTAGCTTTAGAGGGGTTTGCCGTTGGGCTTTGTTTTCAGTCCTGTACCAAAAAGTGGTAGGTCAGTTGCGAGGTCCGAGTAGCAAAACCTTAAATCTGAAACCTCATCGCGCGCTGGTGCATCAAATCTGTCGTTTAGATCTTTCTAAAGATTTTGCCTCCAAACCTGAATTTGTAATATATGCTTTTCTTCACTGAAAAAAAAAAAATTATATATATATATATATATATATATATATATATATATATATATATATATATATATATATATATATATATATATATATATATATATATATACACAGAAAATTTTAAATAGCCCGATACTAGATATAAACGAGAAGAAAAATGGGACACAAGGCTACGAAAACTTAAAAATTTAAGGTGAGACGTTTCGGACTAGAACAAGTCCATTTTCAATCAATAAAAACAATAAAAGCGAAAACGCAGTGAGTGCCTACAAGGTGATAGAGCAACTGACAAAAGCAATGATCAAGGAGGAAAAGACAAACACAGACCAAAAAAAAAACATAGAGTGGACTCACTCCAGTGGCCGTGGTTGGAAAAAATGATGGTATGCAACCCCCAACTTAAATTTTTAAGTTTTCGTAGCCTTGTGTCCCATTTTTCTTCTCGTTTATATATATATATATATATATATATATATATATATATATATATATATATATATATATATATATATATATATTTGCTGATTTAACATTTAAGTGTGCGACAAGTTTCTGAATGCTGGTTTTACGGAATGAAAATGCTTACTCAGCCATTACAGTTGAATACAGTTGAATGAGCATTTAGAGATGTTGAATCAGCATTTTTAAAATGAGTATTAATCAACATTAAGAAATTGTCGCATATTTTTTTAACATTTTTATTGCTGAATCAGCACTTTTTTCCGTGTAGAATTCAGAAGGTGCAGTCACATCAAAAGTCTTCAAACTAAATTAGCTTTGAAATATTTTATACACTCAGAAATATAAGTCTAATTCCCGTTTGCATGGAACTTTGATCTTCCGAATAGAGAAATTACTGTGTCTCATTTTTTAAGATAGAGGAATTACTATGTCTCATCTTTTAAGATAGAGGAATTACTATGCATGTCACAGTTTGTGAGATAGAGAAACTACTATGTCACAGTTTGTGGGAATATTTTTCTTTTAAACGTACGTTGTTTTCGTTTGTTACAGGTGAGTGGTCTTGAATAGCAAATCATCAAAGAAAGCATTGATCACGCAGGTACTGCCCTTTTTTATTTTTGGTCAGTTGAACGGTTATTTGATGAGGTATCCGACCCGACAATGATATCGTGTAAAATTCACCGTTGCTGTTCATCTTTTCTGTTTTTGGAAGCTCTTTAGAGCAAATAATAAAAATTACGTCGTAATAGAAAAGACATTGCCATGAAGCTGTTCGTGTGCTTCTTAAAGTGATCGCATGCTCGAATAAACTGATCGGCGAAGATTCAAAATATGTTGATTGGATACTGGTGTGTTAGTGAAGGGGATGTTGTTGTTGTTGAATAAAAAAGGTCACAGAATTTTAGAGATGTTTCCAAACAAAACATTTTTTAGACCATATTCAAGGTCAAACGAATGGTGACACAAAAAACGGCGATGCATGGTGACGCCTTTATTACGAAGTAAACTTTATTCTATGTTCAAAGCAGAGAAGTTCTGTCAGAGTTCGTTCCAGAAGTGTAAGAGCACCTAGAACTATAACCTTTGGCAATTTTGAATTTTTATACCTTCAAACAAAATAAAACTTGCCTGAGAGACTTTGTTCTTTTGATTTTAAAGTGCTCCTAAATGAAAAGCTGCATCACTCAAAATTCATTCTCGTTCATTTTGACCGTGTAATATGAGAAATAACGTTACGAAATTCCAAAGACAATAGGTTTAGACACTTCTGAAACGACATCTCCCGTCGAATCACGAGTCTTTTGAATCGATGGTTATAGAAATTTGAAGTTTGCAAATTTCTATCAGACCCACCTCTTTTCGCGGCTCTGGCTGGTGAGCTTCGAAAATAATTTTCAAAATACATCGATGAACAACAGAACCATATCGTCATCGTAGTTTTTCAAACAAGTCATGTTTGCTCGGTTGAAATTTCTCTCGCCCCACTCCACCACCAACAGATTGTCTGTATCCATTTTTTTTTTTTTTTTTTTTTTTTTATTTTTTTTTTTTTTTTTTTATTTCATTAAAAAAAGCATTCGAGTGTGTCATGATTCGAAATAAATTAGATAGACAACTGTTCGTTCAAACCCCTCGTAAAATCTACATCTCTGTATGGCGGAGGGCGAGAGAAAGGGAAAGAGACAAAGAAGAATGGTAGAATGAGAGGGGGGGAGAGAGAGAGAGAGAGAGAAAAAAAAAAATTGTCCCATTGTTTATACACAAATGCAAAACTGTCGGATCTTTCACGCGTGTCGGCGTGTTCAAGCGTGTTCGATAGGATAAAATAATGACAGCTATACCTATGGTTCGATGGGTCACAGTCCCACTGTTGCCACGCGTGATCCGAGATTTCAAAAATAAATTTTAAATCAACAAACATAAACCGCGAGACCGCCGAATTTGCTGAATAAACTGCACGCGCGCTGTTTGACAATTCGAAATTCGCCCGCTCAGATTCGAAACGAGTATTTACGATTTCATGAGAAAATTCGAAAAGTTCTCAGAATACGCTTGTTCATCTGTGTTTTTCCGTTTATATTATGGAAGTACATGCTGCATATTGCTGTAACGAAATCGAACCAAAAACCTATCAGCAGAGTTATGATCGAAATTCTAGGAATGTCTATTTGGTAGCTCGGTGATTTTATATTGTTTCCAATTTTCTGAGAATAGTTTAAATAAATTGCTAGCAGCTCTGCTATTCGGAAACTGTTACGGATACTTAAAGCTGAATATTACATTTCCGATTGAAGACGAAAGTTCGAATGAATCATAACTGTAAACCAGTATAGAATCAGTAGCATACACATGCGATGTTTTTTCTCTCTCTTTTTTCCCATTTGCACGAGTGGGTTGGAAAAGGACAGATAAAGTGAATAGAACGTGACTCCCCCTCTCTCTTTTCTTTTCAAGCACATTCACTTAAATAGGAAAAGAGAGAGAGAAAGAAGGAGCGATACTATTTTCTGCTTACGCCATGGGGCAGAATGATGTGTGGATCGATCCGTACTCTTTGTGCTTACTTATGAAACGTAAAAGCTTCTAATTTGGCAAAGATGATTTGAGACTCGCTCGATGGCGAATTTTTGGGGAGTGGTTTTCAAAGCCCGTTTTGTCGTATTTGGATGCAACAAAGGGATAAAATTTATAAAAGTTGGCAAAAAATTATGTCAATGTATTGCTTCCGTCTCTGAAATATGTCATACTTCTCTCGAAAGCTAGGTATTTTTTAGACAAACTCATATGCATTACAAGTTGCCTATCTTGTATCAATTCTATTTTCATGGCACTTACCATACTTTGCGCCGTTGAATCAAGAGCTGAATTTGCGTCCTGCAAGTACGTTCATATAAAAAAAAAAAAAAAAAAAAAAAAAAAAAAAAATGGATCCAAACAAATGCTCCATCTCACTCGCTGTCGTGGGTTTTCCTAGAAGAAACAGGATCAAAATTTGCAAATGCAAAGTACTAGTAAACAACAAGTTCTCTCAGATTTTATCAAACCATTGGATTCCATTGGCGTAATCACACCACGTATTAATTTACAATCACTGTTATACATCCAAGAAAGTCCTTTGTTTTGACTTTGTCTCACACACGGTTTCTAATGGACACGAAATTCTATGTTATGGGCTCATTTGCACCATCACACCATGTGCTATAAACTTCGAAGATGCTTTGATACGAAGAGAAGATACGATGATTGAGTGTCATGGTGGTGAGACTGTGAGTAAGACAAGGACAGGACATAGGAAATGGTTCGATATAATTGTGATTGAAAATTCAAATGTGATTTTTCATTATATGTCGGATTGAAAATATACTTTAACCCTTTCCTGCGCGCATTGTAGGAATTTAGTTTTTTGAGATTTCATTAAACCGTTCAAAAGAAGACGATTTTTTAAGAACTTTGATGGGTCACTCAACATTTTGAAAATGTCCATTTAAATTCCATTGACTCCTATGTTAAAGTTAAAAGGGACACATGTGTCCCGCAAGCCCTGAAAAGGTTAAGGTACGTGGGGAATCTAATGGTGCAAATGAAATTTGAGAAAATTGGTTGTTTACGAGAATGAATTCGCATTCGAAAATTTGGATCTGATTTCTTATATGGGTACACATCCACGAGAGTGAGTGAAATAGAGAATTTGCATGGAACCAATTTTGATTGTGACGTTATAACTAAACAAACAGGTCTATGCGGTTTGAACAATGCTGAGTAGTGAGTAACGAAGGTTGCGGAATGAAACCTGGCAACCTCCACTTGGATTATCGCGCCTTTGACACGGTGTATCCAGTGTGTGCATCATCTGTATTACCGAAGCAACATCTCTCTTTTGTCAGCTGCCTCCAACCCCCGAGTCTCTGATCATTCTTTTTTGCGATCGCTCACATTATTTTGTAAAAAATATAGAGCACTTATTATTCGGAACTTGCGCACAGTGTTGCCAGATCGAGGGTAAAAATTCGTACCGTCCCTATTTAAATCAATGTAAAACGCACGGCTTTTTTAACCAAATCTGGCAACCCTGCTTGCGCATATCTTTCGTTATACTGAACGCATGCTCTCAGTGATGGAGAGAGAAATTGGGTATGGGTTTGTTTACAGCTGGTAATATAAAGGTGTGATTAGTCGAGCTTGTCGTTTCGTCAAGTGTTTTTTGTTTGTTTGTTTGAACATTTATTTATTTGTTTTTGGTAAAAATAACCCTCTTTCGTTACGCTGAAGTCCTGCTCTCTCAGTGATGGAGAGAGAATTGGGTGTGTTCTTCTTCTTTCGTTTCCGGAAGTCAACATAAAATAAAACTAGTATTACCTAATAACATTAATAATTAAATGCATAACAGCATCTCACAATCAGTATGAAACTCCAAAATTAGCTATACAGATGGTAAATTCTACCAGTTTTTTTCCGTGTAATGACTACTTTTCACACCTGCCAAAAAATAGTGATTTTTACCAAATGGCCAACCATTGGGTCGAGTAAATCAGGCGCTTAGTTAAACATGCCCGAATTTATTGCTCAATTTACATAATGTATATTTTAATCAACCCAACCAAGGCATCAGGTAAAGAGTACCATAGGTTTAGCAGGTGCCACATCCAGTCACCATGAATAAGGTATTAGATTTTTTTTTTTCCGTGCAAATTAGAAAGGTGTCAAAAGTTATCGTTCGACCATAAGCTGCTCCAGCAAAGTTCCCAACCCTATTTGCAAGTTGTTGGGAGTAAAAGCCCCTCGTGGTTGCGTTTAGTGTTACGGTGGGATGGAGATCTTCATTTGCACAAGGATTCAAGGAAGCCACCTCTTCACTTAAACCGTGAGCTCTGACAAAACGGCTGGCGGCAACGGACATTCACTTAAACGGGCGTGTAAGCATCTTAATCAACTTCCCCTCCTTAGCTCATCAGAGCATCACTCACTCCCTCTCTATCTCCCTCTCTCTCTCTCTCCATCTCTCTTTCTCTTTCTCTCTCTCCCTCCATATATTTCTCTCCATCTCTCTCTCTTTATCTCTTTCTCTCTCTCCTTTTCTCTCTCTCTCTCTCCCTTTCTCTCTCTCTCTCTCTCTCACTCTCTCTCTCTCTCTCTCTCTCTCTCTCTCCCTCTCTCTCTCTCTCTCTCTCTCTCTCTCTCTCTCTCTCTCTCTCTCTCTCTCTCTCTCTCTCTCTCTTTCTCTCCTTATTAGCTCATTGCAGCATCTCACTCCTTCTCCTCAGTGGATCACAGCAACTCACTCTCTTACTCAGAGAGCAAGATGAAGCGGATGAATGTCGTGTTTAAGGTTTGAAAGAGATGAGTGAGTGTATACCCAAAATAAAACAACGAAAAAACAAACAAAAAACCTGAATTTTGTTGTTAAACTTGCTGGTTTTATTTTTGTTTTTGACAAAATGGATCCAATCAAAAAACTGAAAGATTGGCTTTCTTAACATTGGGAGAAAATAATGAAATAAAATAAAATAAAAATACTGACGAACTCAGAATCCCAGACTGCAGCAATCGGCAATCGGTAGTTCAAAGAACTCGCGGCTCTGTAAAATAGATTTTAGAAATCAAAATAATTAAGAAAAGTATCAGTGGCGTACCGTGCAGTTTAGCAACGTTGTAGTATGTCCATTTAAACCCATATTAAAAAGATCGAACTATTGGGTGTTCGTTGAACACCCTCGCATTTGACCTTCAACATGGGCTTAAATGGCTACTTTACAACGCTGCCATTTTGAAAGCTACGCAACTGAAAAGAATGATATATGTCGCTGCCACACTCCAAAGGCGGATCCAGCAATCTGGCAACTGTGTATTATTCCCATTTGAATGCATGAGAAACAATCGATTAGTAACAGGGTTATGGCCCTCTCAAGAATCTATTATTTCTCATATGTTCAAATGGGATGAATTCATGGTTGTCAAATTGCATGGATCTGGCCAATGGCCATGCACATTGAACAGCTCTGTATTTAAACTTCTTTCAGTGACCTTGTGACCTTGGTCAAATTAATTGATTCGCGATTATTCAAAACAAGCTGAGTACTGAGTGAAGACTGCGACGGGACACGAAGAGGGGTGATATATATTGTTGTTGAATGAAATGGTTATAGAATCTGAGACATCCTTCTCAGGATAATCTTTTCTAAACCATTCAAGGTCAACGAATGCCGATAGAAGAATTTGTGACAGTGACTCTGACTCTTACTCGCTTACTCTTACAAAGTAATCTTTATCGTATATCTGTAAATAATACATGTAATGTTCATATTTTGTTCCTCAATATGGGTCTATTGCGTACTTTTGCTACATCAATATGACACATTGTTTCTAACGTAAAATTCGGCAAAAATAACAATGCGCACATTAAAAACTTTCAAAATCCACTCATTAACTCACAATCAGAAAATACCTTCCATTTCAAACAACCCGCGCTGCACTAGACACTATATCACCGACTTATAAATAAATAGATGGAACCATATCGTTTATGTAAACATGAACAGAACTTACAAACATTGGAATGTTTCGTCCAGAAGCGTACATTCCTTATATTATTTTGTAATCTTTGATAAACCGGAAAGACCAGACAGCGCAAATGCAGCCAATAGTACGTGTAAGTATTTAGAACGGAATTCCATAATTTCGTAGTTACGATGCTGTTTACTTATGCACGGTGGTTCCGTCCAGAGTTGGGCAACCGAATAATCAGAAATAATGAAATGGTTTTGGCAACACTGAAAACTGGGTTTGCTACCTGAGTTGAGGAAAGGGAAACACACGGAAGGTATAGGTCAATCGTAGAATTATTCGTCGAATAATTCGATTGACTCGGCGTTGCCGGACACACCGAATAATCTCCGAATAATTTTTTGCCCAACTCTGGTTCCGTCTATGTAGTAGTATATCGGTGCAAATAGTGTCTAGTATAGCGCGGGCTGTTTGAAATTGAAGTGATTTCCTGAGTTAATGAGTGGATTTTGAACGTTTTTAATGTGCGTATCGTTATTTTCGCCAAATTTTACAGAAGCACCAAGGTTCTATTTTGTTGTAGCAACAGTATGCAACAGACCCATTCTTAAAGAACCCTCAACGATTTTGAATACAAATAAACTCAAAAATGCCGTGTCAAAATTTAGTAACCCGCAAAAGCAGCCCTCGGGAGTAATCGCGTTTTCTCTACTAAACCATCACTATCTTAATCATCTATTTTCACTCGCAGCTCATCTCGTTCTATCATAGCGCCGCCGTTTAGCGAGGCGAAATGGAGCGAGTGAATAGTCGCTTTTAAACGGGGGTGGGAGGGGGGCCGATGGGGGTTCAAAACTCTCCAAAAGAGAAGGGAGGGGGGCGGAGGGGCGGAGGGAGAGGGAGAGAGAGAGCGAGGGAGGGCGCTGACTCTATCCTCCGTTAAATTATGCGAGTCGAAGATGAAAGGGAGCAATTTATTATCGAAAGCCACTCTTGGGCCATGGGAATTATTCCACCGAGAGGGAGTCTCATATATCCTGCGCCTGGCGAGCTGAGGGCGAGCCGCCGCTGTGAAAATCTTGGTCTGACGGATTGACAACAGAAGCCCCCTTAATAGCTGCCAGCTGCCTCGCTCTTAATGCAAAGCAAATAGCCTATCTACACGGCGGCGCGGCGGTGGCGGCGTCGTTCACTGTCTATTCAACTCTATATCTCTTACTTTTGTACACTGAAGCTCCTCACCTTATGTTTAACTGGCTCCCAAGCATTCATAAGTGAGTTAGTGAGTGCTCCTTGCTGCCTTTTGCGCCGAGTTGCTGAAATGTTGGATGTTGCCCTGCGCGCCCTCTCGAGGGGCAGCTTAAATATTTGATCGAGGTTCGTTTTAAACAATAAGTATTTTTCACTCTTGGGCTGCTGATAGTTAGTCAGATTCATTCCATAACTGATGGATCAAGCAACTTCTACGACAGAATGGAGCTGTAGCAAACTTTTGCTACAGGCTTATTAATAGTTTACTAGCCGTTCCAAGCACCCTACGCCCCCTAAGGGCACCCTCCACGGCCAGCATTCTAGGGTTACGGGCTAGTTGGTAGTTGGTAAAAAATGAAAAAAATGAAACGGAGGATTGGTGCTGAGAATTAAAGAGATTAAAATGTAAAAATATGAGCGCAAAGCGCTTGCACTTTCTTGTATTAAATACAAAGGGCAATGCGTAAAAAGAACCAATAAGACGCGGAGGATACCAAAATAAAAGCGTTGAAAATCGAAGAGGAATTCAAAGAGAAGCGAGTGCAGGAAAGGTTACATATAACGGTGACAATCCACGGTAAAAATAAATGCACAATGCGCTAAGAATGTTTTCTTAAAAAAAAAAAAATAAAAAATAATAAAATAAAAAAAAAATTAAATCAAGAGCATAATGAAAAATATTAGGGACGTTATTCAACGATCCCGAGTGATGTAAGTCGAAATGATAAAAATTTAAATAATAAAATGAAAAGAGAGGAAAGAAGAAGAAAGGCAAAAGAATGGTTAATACGAAGAATGGGAGTGCGTTATAGTCGAGAAGGATGAGCGTCCGTAAGGAGTGAGAGAGAAGGTTGCGGGTACGGGCGAGCGACAGAAAAATTTTAGAGAAAGAACGAAGTAATCCAAGGTATATGGAAGAACAGGTATGGACAGGAGGCGTGGTAAAGGGGCTTTCGAGTTTTCCCGCCAAATGATGACGACACGCTTGCTGTGGCGATGACGTAGCCGTCACCTACTGCAGTAGCGAGAGATGGGGATCACGGGAGAGAGAGTGAGATAGTTTGGAACGGTGGGCGAATTTTATCGCGACCGTCTAGAACATCTGTGACGTAGCCGTCACGTCACCTACTGAGATAGGCTCCGCCTCCTGTCCATACCTGTTCATCCATATACCTTGGAAGTAATCAGTGCGCAAGAGATGAGCGAAGAACGAACCTCCCCCCTCCACCACTCTTGCTGCACTGACTGATCAACTGATAAGGTGAGACTCTGCCGAGAGCAGAGTGGAGGGGAGGGGCAGATCAGAGAATCCAGCTCAGGCGATGCGATGGCGAGGAGCATCTCGTCACCTCGCTGTCCGTGCGTCGTGCGAAAATGAGTTTTCCCCTCTCATTTTAAAATTCAATTTGCGGCGCTCACAGGCAACTTTTTAGAAAACTAATTCGACAGATTTTTTTCTAAATACCCTAAGGAATCATCGTGTCAAATTTGAGGGAAATCGCTTCGGCCAATTTTCGGGAAATGGAAAAAACATTTAGGAGGGACGTCAGCTTTATATTTATAGTAATGGGGCAAAACTCTGTAAAAATAACGACCAGCGCACTAAAAAATCACGAAATTCACTCCTAAACTCACAAAATGTTTTTAAAAGTGAGACCGCAATGGCGGCCAGGGCCGCGCTTTGCATTGGGTTTCCCTATATCTTCAATCAGCGCCATCTACACGAGGTGTTCTCGCAACACCACACAAGAAGAAGAAGAAGAAGCAAACAAATGCCATTAGATTTGGGAGGCCTTTAGCGGAAATCATAGAACGTCACCATGCATCATTCCATATGTTCCAATGTTTGATTGTGATTTTTTGCTTTAATTTTTGCTGGAACAAAGTTAGCCAATGCACTAACATATTGACGCTGATTTTGAAAAATCAATTTTTTGTTGTTATTGCTTTTTATGCATTTTTCCTGCCATGCATCGGATTTCTTTGTCCATTTATATCGATGTAGCAAAGAGGTATGGAAAAAAAAAACCTTCAATTAAACTTAAAAGCTGTGAATTGGAAAATCTCGAGTTCAAAAAGGGTCTCTGAATTGATCCAAGCATCTGAACGATACTCTAAAAGTGCTTCACTTCTACCAGCTAAAGGTCGTTTTTTAGACAGTTTCTTGAATAATTAGTAAGTGGATATTACTCTATACCTGGCACATAGTTAAAAAATAACAGAGCCAAACTACTCTCGATAGTAACCAAAAGTTTGCGTCTAAAAAAATCAGAAACCGTTTTTAACAATGGGGCTAACATTTGCTATAGGGGATTGAAGAGCTGATTCTTGCATAAAAACCTGTAAAAATGACGATGATTTCACTAAAAAATCACGAAATTCACTCTCAGAATCGAGCTTAATGGCGGTTCGACGCAGGTATTATGGGAGATTCCTATCTAAATTGAGACATACCTCTGTGTTTCCAAAGAGAAAGTGGCATATTAGATAGGAATCTCCCATGAAAACCCTGAGGTCCCGGTACCAAACTCCGACAAGGATGACAGGATTTGACGGTCTTGGATCAATTTATCTAGGAAAAACATGGATGTAACTCTACTTTCTCATTGGTACTTTTTATCCTCTCACTTTTGTCTGTTGGGCTCTAGTTGACGAGAGAGGTCACTTAAATATCCTGAAAAAAGTTCTACCAGTGGCGTCGCGTGGATTTCTAACAGGTAGTGCACATATTTCCGGGGGGTTTGGGGGGTATGGAATACCCCCCAAGGAAGAAAGGGGGGTCCGGGGGTCCTCCCCCGGAAAATTTTTGGAATTTGAGGTATACCCAAAGGCAATTTTGAGTAGTTTCAGACAGTATTTTGACCTGCAATACATCCTATATTTTCTTAGAAAAATAAAAAAAAATCCCTCTGTGTCTTTGCAGGGTTGAGACTGCCAACAAAAATCAAAGATTTTTGCTGCCCACATTACTTTTTTTTTGTTTTTTGTTTTTTGTTTGTTTTTTGTTTTTTGTTTTTTTTGGTTTTATTATTTTTTTTTTTTTTTTTTTTGGGTTAAATTGTAATTATAAATGTCGAAAGCAGGAAATTGCAAGATACCTTTCAAATTTTATGACAACTGCGGTTCGCTTTATGATTCGTCACTGCGTAAATTACACCACAATAGGTACAATAATGCGTCTATGAGTACTTTTTGTATAGAAAGTTTTGTCTCCGATCCTTTTTGGCTGCAAATAAGTCGATTACTTTCTCATTAAAATTAGGGATTGAATTGATCATTTTCTTCTCTATTGAGAGCATAGCTAACGCGCTAAGTCTCTGCTCTTTCATGGTGCTACGTAAAAATGTTTTGATACGTTTTAGTGTAGAAAAACATCTCTCGGCCTCTGCAGTTGTCATAGGAATTGTTATGATGATTTGCAATAACTGGACACTTTCTGAAAAGATCTCTTTCAAGTTATTATCCAAAAAAAATTGTAGGAGATTGGTGGCTCCACTCATACTCCTGAAATCTTGCCTTTTGTAAATTAATGACAATTCGGTTTTCAAGCGCGTTTTATCGAGGAAAGGGTACGTGCGACATATTTCATCGTGGATTTCCGAGGGGAAAGATTCGTGATATTTCGCGAACTGATCATTTTCAAAGAGAGCAACAGCAGAGAGATGAGCGGAGAATGAAAATCGATCATTCGCCTGATTCACAATCACATCGCAGACCTCCTTAGCTGCCACCGATCGATTGATATGTGTATTTTCAGAGACCCTGGAGCGTTTATTGTTTGATGCTGCATCACCCTGTTTTTCTGTGCTTGCGTTAATGTTATCCATTTGATCTCTTTCTTGTTGAATGGCACATTTAAATGCGTCAATGCTCTTTCGAATGATGGAAGCATTTGAGCTTCGTTTTTGGAGCTGATTGAAAAGAATGTCGACGTGTGGCATTAAGCTATGGAACACTGTGAGCCAAAAAATAAATTTTGAGTCATTAAGCATACGACGAATTGCAGTGGCCTGATTAATTGCTGTAGTTTGTTTACTTACTTGTTCTATTCTCTCCATGCATTCAATTAAAGCCTCTCTATTTTCGAATACAGTGTTGACCGTCCTGCTCTTAAAATTCCATCTAGTGGAGGAAGCGCGAGGAACCCTTTGTCCCACCACCTCATCAAGAATAGCGACTCTTTGAGGAGAGTTACTAAAAAAATTGGTGATATCACTCAAATTGCAAAAAAATAGGCGTACCTCTTGATTCTGACTAGCACTTTGGGCGACGATTAAGTTAAGCTGGTGAGCGTAGCAATGCACGAAGTGTGCATTTTCGTAAACTGCCCTCACGAGTGTCTGAACACCCCCGTGTTGACCGCTCATAACATTTGCCCCGTCATAGCTTTGCGAAATAAGTTTCGTCGGATCGTTAATTACTTTTCCCAAAGTGGCTTTAATACTCGTGGATAAGGACTCCGCATCATGCCCCTCCGGAATCGTGAATTCCCAAAATCTTTCAACCGGCTGTCCGTCCGGCAAAATGTACCTGAATACGATAACTAATTGGAAAATGGATGAAATGTCTGTAGTTTCATCTGCTATTACTGCAGTGAACTTTGATTCGGAAATTTCAGTCATTATGTGATCTTGGCACACAGTTAAAATGCAATCTAGCAGATCGTTCTGGATATCTGCAGAGGTCCCTTTAAAGACAGTCGCACTGTCGAGATGTTCTTTCATCGCACCATCTAATTCGGCTGTGAAATTTATGAGACCTTTGAAGATGCCCGGATTGTCCGAGTCTTTGGTCTCATCGTGACCCCGTAAAGCAAGCTCAAAAGCCCCACAGAAGCGAACACAATCAATTATTTTTGAGAGGACGTAACGATTTTTAGACACTTCTTCGTTGAATTTTCTAATATTCTGACGGTATGCAGAATCTAGTTGTTGGCGGATGTCAACCTTTCTTAGAATACTTAGCTCAAGTACGGAATTCATATGTGATTGTGAGCCAATGTGTTTTTTTATTTTTTCACTTAAATGATTCAAGTCACACACACCTTGATGAATCCATGCGGTCTCTCCACCAATCTTTGCAAATAGTAAGCACGGAAAACAATAAAACCTATTTGTGACCTCGCAGCCACAAATCCAATCGTGCTTATCATAGGTGTTTTTATTAAATTCGCGCTTAAAATCTCTGCTTTTAGATTTTGAGATTTGCGTGATTTTCATAAAAGGCAAAGGCCTACCCTGCTCTTTAATCTTGATTTTTTCCTCTAAGGATAGCTGTGAAAAATTGAGAACTTTTAGTTCGTCAACCTTCATCATGACACTTGTGAAAAAAAACAAAAAGCAAAACGTACAACACCAAATCAGCACCACAAATCTCAAGACAACACTGCAAAACAAAACTCTCAAACTCTCACAACAGACAAGACAACAAGACAAAAATCACCAATCCCTCCAATGTACCAAGACAAAAACCTAAGGAAAATAAGCTTACAACGAGTAAATTACCAAGCAAGAGCATAGAGCATCAACTTTACGTGCATTATTAGCGAGCTACGAGCGAAAACAAGCGTTCGCAGTGGTCTCACTTGCCTGCCGCAACGAGAATGAGTAAGAGAGTCGCACTACACGCAGACGCAGAGTCGTGGACTGAGCAGTGAGCAAGAGCAGCAGTGGAAGGGGAACCGGTTTTCTGGTGGTGGGAGTAGCTCGCTGGACATCTCTCCTCGGCTTCGTTCACGAAGCTGTGTGAACGAGGACGGGGTTTCACAGCGAATGTTTAGATCGAGTATATGCCCACTGGTGAGACTGCCACTACACACAGCGTGTATAGGCCGAATTCGTGCTGTGTACGGAACTCGCTCGGCTTGCTATACGCTTAGTATACGGGGCACTCGCTCGTTGCAGTGAAGGCGGCTGCTGGGGCGCGTTACTCTTCTCTCTCGTCGATTCTCATCTTCTACGCAATACGCATCTCTCGGCATTCGCGGAAGGCTCCTGCTCAGTCTTTTTCCACGCACTGATCGTTCATGGTTTGGTATTATTTCTCACTGCAAGCGTTAATTAAAGTTTTCGGCTCAGGGGGTGCATGTGCTCATGTGCACTCATGGACGCGACGCCACTGATAAAATAGCTACTGCTAGTTTTATTTAATAAACACTCCCCCCTCTCCCATACGATAGGCGATCTTATAAGTGGCCTTTGGACACCCGGACAGACCATCGGCGGATTCAGAAGTTTTTATCCCTCTTTTAATTCCACTTGAACGTGTGAGTTAAAAAAGGATGGACGTAGAGAATAGATCTTCTCATGACCCCCCCCTGCTATCCTCTTTTAACACATGGCGGTAGAGCGAGAAAGACATATTCCTATATCTACCCTTTTCCCTTTCAATGCCACGTACGTCGTACGTTCAAGTCACCTCGAATTTAAAGGGTAGACAACTATTCGTACTCCGTAGTGTTCATTTTGCCTATCCCGGTAATTGAAGGCGCTCGGTGTCACTGTTTTACAAATGTTAATAATTTGGAGTAGCTATTAATGTCTGATTGTCTATGAGAGACTGAGTTAAAAAAATGAATTCTTCGGGCGTGGTATTGAAAGTATAGACTGTTTTAGTAGAGCGATATATTGTATCGATTGCCGTTCGAGGGCCTCTGGTTCCAAACAAACTCTGGTTCAATGTAATTTCCCCATAAGCGAACTTTTGAACGGAAATTTAGGGTATTAAATCAAACAATAAATGCGACCTTTTTGCGATGATGAATTCTACGTCCTCGAAAATGCTTAATTATGCCTGGTTCCTTGACTAAAACTGCCGAAATCAATAAGATATTACAGATTAAATGTTGCATTTGTAGGTTAGAATCGCCAGAAATCCCGCCAATTCCACAACAACAACAATAACATTTGGGTGATTCCAACCTCCAAACGCATCGTTTAATCTGCAATATCTTGTTGATTTTGGCAGTTTTACGGGTGGAACCAGGCAAAATTAAGCATTTTCGAGGACGTAGAATTCATAATCGCAAAAAGGTCGCATGAATTGTTTGATTTAATACCCTAAATTTCAGTTCAAAAGTTTGCTTATGGGGAAATTACATTGAACCAGAGTTTGTTTGGAACCAGAGGCCCTCGGACGGCAATCGATACGATATATCGCTCTACTAAAACAGTCTATTTAAGGGAAAAAGAAAAATTCTGTTCAGGGGTGAGGGAGGCCCCCGGGAAAATTTTTAAAATCCAAGAAAAACTAAAAAATTGACCATAGGAATTTTCTTTATTTTAAAAAGAAAAAACCACAGCAGAGAGGATTCAGGGCAAGGAATTTTTCCCAAAGGAAACCCTTTAGGCCAGTGTCCGAAAGGTCCTTGTCTGTCAAAACCATATTTCGCCAATGGCAACCATAGGTTCTTCCCTCTCCCTTTTTCACCTTTAAAATACACAAGCCGAAAGTTCTTAATAGGGATTGCTTACGAGATTTTTGGTGGGTTCATAAACTTAAGAAAAATAACACTTTATTTTCTGATGTTTTTAGAGCCCCAAAAATTTGTATCCATGCCGTTTTTTGAGGGCCCCTTTTCCAAACAAATCTTTTCAATTTCATTTTTCCAAGAGAAGCAAATGTATTGAACCTTTGCTATTAAGCAAAAATGGAAAGCAACCTTTTCGAATGAACTACTCTCGAAAATGCTTAAAATTTTGCCTGATTCCACAGGCTGAAACTACCCAAAATCAAAAGCTATTTCCAAATGTTACAAAAATTAAACCCGGGGTTTGGAGGTTAAAAATCACCAAATTTTTTTGGGGTAATGGGCTTTGCAAATTGATGCTACAAATAAGGAATTTAATTGGCTAAAAGCCCGAAAAGTCCATTGGTGCCATCATCAAGCCGAAACAATACTTAAACGGACAAAGGCGTTTTTTGAAATTTTTAAATGGGGGCAAAATAGAGGGAATTAATTATACCCAGTGGCGCACCGAGAAATTTGCCTTTGGGGGGGGGGGGGGGGGTTGGTACGACTCAAACTCCGGGGGGTCTGGGGGGGTATGGAAGACCCCTCAGGACAAGGGGGGGGGTCCGGGGGCCCTCCCCCGGAAAATTTTTCAATTTTTTTGACCTCCAGATTGAATTTACGGTACTTTCATTACAGTAAAATTGAAATGTCAAATATATTTTCGATTCTTTCCCCCACGAAATCGTTGCTCTAGACTCATTTAAATTTGGGGGGAGAAGAGTCAAGTGGAATGTGGTTGAAGGAGCCAAGGAATATTCACCGAAGGTTTCACCGAAAGGGGGGGTCCGGGGGCCCTCCCCCGGAAATTTTTTTCAATTTTCCTTACCATCAAACTGAATTTTACGGTACTTTCATGTACAGTAAGATTGAAATGCTCAAATATTTTATCGATTTTGCTGCATGAAATTTTTGCTCTCGACTCATAATTGGAGGGAGGAGAGTCAAGTGGAATGTGGTTGAAAGAGCCGTGGAATATTCATCGAGGGGTTCACCGGGAGGGGGGGGTCTGGGGGCCCTCCCCCGGAAATTTTTTTTCAATTTTTCTGACCTTCAGATTGAATTTTACGGTACTTTCATTACAGGAAAATTGAAATGTACAAATATATTTTCGATTCTGCCACCACGAAATCGTTGCTCTAGACTCATGGTAATTGGAGTGAGAAGAGTCGAAATGAATGTGGATGAAGGAGCCATGGAATATTCACGGAGGGGGTTCACCGAGGGGTTAGATTTTATCCCCCCCCCCGCCATAGTGAATAACTCTTAAGCAAATGCGGATAATATGGAATTTATTCACCGTGAACCCCCTTTCCTAGCTGATCACGATTTTTTTCTTTCTCTTTCTTCTATTTGTGAAGGAACCACATCCTCTCTCTCTCTCTCTTTCTCTCTTTCTCTCTCCCTCTCTTTCTCTCTCTCTCTCTCTCCCTCCTTTTTTTTTTTTTTTTTTTTTTTTTTTTTTTTAAGGCTTGGGGGGGTTTTAACCCTAAACCCCCCCCCCCTTCGGTGCGCCAGTGCACCGTGATCATCCAAGGATTGCCAACGTTTACAACCTCATTGGAGTTAGAGGTTATGTGTTTGTTTACGTTGTGATTGGTTGTGATCGATGTTGTGAGGTTGGCTATCCTTGAATGTTCGTGGTGCATGCATACGGATTGCTCGATATTTTGCCGCCATCTTGGATTTCATTAAACGCTTCTTGTGAGTTTATTATCTCATTTCGTGACCTTCTGATGCCACCATTTGACTTTTCAGGCGATTTTACATTAGATTAAACACTCTCAATCGTTGTAGCAAAAGTTTGCAACAGACCCATTGGCGGGATTTCGGGTGATTCCAACCTACAAATGCAACATTTAATCTGTAATATCTTATTGATTTCGGCAGTTTTAGTCAAGGAACCAGGCATAACTAAGCATTTTCGACGACGTAGAATTAATAATAGTAAGAAGGTCGCATAAGTTGTTTTATTTAATACACTAAATTTTCGTTCAAAAGTTCGCTTATGGGGAAATTACATTGAGCCAGAGTTTGTTTGGAACCAGAGGCCCTCGAACGGCAATCGATACAATATATCGCTCCACTAAAACAGTCTATTATCATTAGATAAGTTCGTCTTTGCGATCCTGACCTTATTCGTGTCCAAGGATTGAAAAACAAAGATTATTTCTTCATGTTCTTAACTTCCTTTTCTCTTAATTCTTCTTTGATTTTTTTCCTCGTTGTAAAATACCGTCGTTTCGCTCAGAATGCGCTCCTCAAAATTTTACGCTCTAGACTCGGGCCCAGTCGGCCTTATGAGAAATCCGGCCTTGGGTGAATTTTGAATTCCCTGCTTCACAGTAACACAAACACAGTCTATTAATTCTCCAATAGTTAATTTTATTCACAAACGGACCGAACGCTGCAGACGGTTTGAAATCCATTTGTTTGACTGTCATTTTATTCGTATCAAAAACGTGAGCTGCAGTTACTGAGGGTAAATGCAATGCTATTAAGAGCAAGCCATGCACGGAAAAGTTAAACTACATAACAGAACCATTGGAAAACGAAGAACCGTGGATTAAAGAATTGAAGATAATCGTGGATCATAGAGCTAAGATCCGCCGCTCTTAAAACACTGATCGCGACTGGAGGGGTGGAGATGGGTGGGGGACCCGGACGGTGGAATATATATCGCATTGAAAAAATCTCGGTCATTAATTCCTGTAATCTTCGAGTAGATCGTCTGCCCTCTCTTTCACGTTAATCCTCGCGTGAGTGTTGCAAAGTCTATCTGGAAAAAGGGGAGTTTTAGGGTTTTTTTTTTCTTTTTTTTTTTCTTATTGTTGTATTATCTATAAAACATTGGCGGATCTAGCCCTCACGAACGGGGGGGGGGGGCGGCAAACCTTGGGATTTTCGCCCCCCGGAGACTCCTTGTCCCTTTTTTTCTCTCTTTCTTTCCCCCTTCACCCCCCCCCCCTATTCCCCCTTTTTTGGCCAAATGGGGGTATTGCCTCCTTCGCCCCCCCTCCCGTGTATCCGGCAATGCTATGAAATCCAGGCTTGCCGTTAACATGGAAAAAACAAAATTTAGGTACAACCGCTGCAGCTTTTTCAAATAGTTTCACAGAGCAAAAGTTCTAGCTTTACCAGAGCAAAGTTGCGGTTTTATCAAAGCACAACTTCGGTTGAGCAATGCGGCTCTTGCAAACTTACGCTGCGGGTGATATAAGAGTTGATTCTTGCAGAAAACCCTGTAAAAGTGAAGATGAGTACACTAAAAAATCACGAAATTCACTCTCAGAATCGGCTTAATGGCGGTTCAAAGCAGGTATCATTGGAGGTTCTTATCTAACTTGAGACTTATCTCTATATTTCCGCAGAGAAAATGACGGATTAGGCAGGAATCTTTCATGATACCTGCGTTGAACCACCATGGACGATCTTGCCGTTATAGCAGCAGTTTCGTGAGTTTATTATTATTAATTTTTAGTGTGATATTCTTGATTTTCGCTGGTCTTAACATCAGATTGGACTATTTATTTGCTTATAGCAAAAGTTTGCAAGAGCCCCATTGCAAGAAATAAGCGCTGTTGAATGTTGATCTATCAAATGAGTGCTTCGGTACAACCGCAACTTTCTTGGGTGGAGCTAGAACTTTCGCTATGCGAAGCTATTTAAAAAGGCTGCTTTGGTTATACCTAAACTTTGTTTTTTCAGAGAGGAATCTTTTCTAAACTGGTGTGAAATCGATGTTTTGAAAAATGCCATTAAATTTACGCAAAATGGTAGCTCTGGTTTTGGACATAGCACGCAACGTTTCCACATAACAAGATGTGCCACCGAAAAGTAAACGAGAGTCGCAATTGAATGTAAGGCCTGCGTGGTCAACGTAGATAAGGGATCGGAACGCGGGCTGGCCTCTGATTGGCTGCAACGCGTGGAGCAAAATTGTCTTAGGGTATAGGGAAATTAACACGGGGGTTTCGTTCCGGGACGTTTATCTCGAAACCTGTGCAAAATCGTCTCTACACAATTTATGCGAGTCGATTCAGCAGAATTTTCCGAAGAAATTGATTGGTCATAAGTGCCACTTATTTATTGCAAATTCGAAAAGACTGTTTCAGTTGAAAAGTACGCACAATAGTGTGTTTTACATGCTTGGCGTGTGTTCGAGCAGTGTTTGAGTAACTCACTATTGTGCGTACTTTTCAACTGAAACAGTCTTTTCGAATTTGCAATAAATAAGTGGCACTTATGACCTATCAATTTGTTCGGAAAATTCTGCTGAATCGACTCGCATAAATTGCGAATAGAGACGATTTTGCACAGGTTTCGAGATAAACGTCCCGGAACGAAAACCCCGTGTTAATTTCCCTATACCCTAAGACATTTTTGCTCCACCTGTTGCAGCCAATCAGACGCCAGCCCGCGTTCCGATCCCTTATCTACGTTGACCACGCAGGCCTTCCATTCAATTGCGACTCTTGTTTACTCTTTGTGTGCCACTGACTAGTGTGCCCTAGAGTCCCTATATGTAGAGAGTTAAGACAAGTAATACCACGGGCGCCGCCATTGGATGCGATTTTGCACATTTGTTTACATTCTGAGGGCCGTTGGTGTGTTTTCGTCCACTGCAAAGATTACAATGCCGCTGCGATTCTAACGATGTAATCTTTTACTGCTTTTGTGGATCGACATCTATTTACGCTTTGAAAGATTCTTTTGGATTTTTTTTTTTTTTTTTTTTTTTTTATTTTTTTTTTATTTTTTTTATTTATTATTATTTGCACATGTTTACACGGGCTACATATTGACACTAATGCTTACACACTATCTTACAATTTTTTTCCTATAGTAATTTGAACTATTGCATACTGCTTTCGGCAGTTAATTTCTATTTGACTAGGTCCTAAATATTTACATCATATAGTACATTTATTTGGTATGAGATTAAAGGTCTCATCCTTTAAGACCTTTTGGGATTTATAGACATTCTTAAGGTGTATCATGATTAAAATTAACTGATTCGTCGAACATTAACTCTTTATCTGCAAAATACCGTTGATAAACAACTGCAAATTTAAACAAAAGTGCAAAATCGCATGCAATGGCGGCATCCGTAGAGCCTAAAACTCATCGACCAATCAGAAGTTGACTACCCTCTTGTCTTAACTCTCTACATATAGGGACTCTAGTGTGCTCAATGCAAATAATGAACAGAACTTATTTTCTAATTATGTTTCTTCTAATACAGAGGTGGTAGACAGAGGGTTGATCTAGGAAGGTGAGAAAAGTTTGCGTTGCGCACGGAGAAAAAAAGGAAGGGGATGGAGAAGGTGGAACTGGAGGGAGGGAAGAAAGGTTGAGATGAAAAACAGGTTCTTTTCTTCTGTCCGTTCAACAAATCTCCGGGGTTTCAAGCAGAGCGTGGCCGGTAGGGACAAAAAATAATGTTATGACAAAACCACGCTCGTAAATTACTTTTCCCGAGTTCTCAGCGGCAGAGTACCCCAAAGGTATTAACGCGGTGAATAACCCCCTATCCTTTAGGCTTGGAAATTGTACAGTAGAACTATGGCAATCATAGGTGGATACAGGAATTTGTCGATCTCTCTCTCCTCTCTCTCTCTCTCTCTCTCTCTCTCTCTCTCTCTCTCTCTCTCTCCCCTCTCTCTCTCTCCTCTCTCTCTTCTCTCTCTCTTTCCTCCCGTTTGAATGAGTGCATTAGAAAGAGACGGCGAGATGGAAGCTAAAGTCACGTGATGGACCCCACTGCCATCCTTTTCTAACCCACATGCTCAAATGAGAGGAGAGAGAGACATTTGTAATTCTGTATACGCCCACGATGCCAATTCGCCAACGGGTCTGTTGCAAACTTTTGCTACAACGATTAAGAGTATTTAACCCAATGTAAAATCGCCTGAAAAGTCCAATTGGTGGCATCAGAAAGTCATAAAATGCAGTAATAAACTCACAAGAGGCTTTTAATGAGATTCCAAGATGGCGGATAAATATCGAGCAATTGTAAATCAGTATGCATGCACCACGAATATCCACCAACTTTGACAACCTCACTGGAGTTAGAGGTTATGTGTTTGTTTACGTTGTGATTGGTTGTGATCGATATTGTGAGGTTGGCCATCCTTGGATGTTCGTGGTGAATGCATACAAATTGCTGGATATTTATCCGCCATCTTGGATTTCATTAAACGCCTCTTGTGAGTTTATTATTGCATTTTATGACTTTCTTTGTTGTCACCAATGGACTTTTCAGGCGATCTTGCATCAGATGAAACTCTCTTAACCGTTGTAGCAAAAGTTTGCAACAGACCCATTCATCTCTCGAACCCTTGGCCTTGTGACGTTGTCGCGTGAGGCAGTTGCGGCTCGTGGAATGCGATGTATCGATGTCTACGCCATTTAAAAGTATAGCAAAGTATCAATCGTCAGGGGGTGCAATTGAACCTCCGAGGAATCGATACTTTTCTATAGTTTTAAATGGAGTGGACATCGATAAATCGCATTTCACGAGCCGCCACTGGCGTGAGGATAAACAGCCGAGGGAGTCCTCAATGGCGGATTGGTGGGTTTAGGAATGAATCGTCGCTCTCTCTCTCTCTTTCTCTCTCTCTCTCTCTCTCGAAGTTGGATGTACTTCAAGAATATAAGTATTTGGTCTTGCTTTTAACTTCGTTTGATTTTATTCAACAGGCAAAAATGTGAGAAAATGATCAAAGCAGAGCTTTTGACTAGGCTAAGTAGGTATGTGTCAAATGCACACAAAAATGTTTTTTTTTTTTTTTTTTTTTTTTTTTTTTTTTTTTTTTTTTATAATTGTTATTTTTTTGAATAAAAAAAAAAATCGGTTCAAGGAATAATTTAAAATTTTAAGGGAATGTGTTCCTCGAATATATCAAAACGACTTTCCTACGTGAGAAATGGGGCCCAAGGCTTTTGCATTTGGGTGCCCTTAAAACCCACCGTGATGAATCAATCTTAAATTACCACTTCAAAAAATTGAACAAACACAGCACGGAGGCTATTTAATTGTTTTAAAAGGTAAAACTGACATAGTTTTTGAGTTTAGTTCATACTTTTAAATATTCACATGGTTGAACGTAGCACCCTTTTTTTCAGTGTACATTGTACAAACCACACTTAACCAAGAGTAACCTATAGGGGAGAGGCGGGCAAAGTGGAAAGGGTTTCGTAGAATGCTTGTATCTCTCACAGAACTTTATAAATGTTGATGAAAATTTAAGAAAGTAAAAATTTGATTATTAAACTACCAAAAAACAACCCGAAAAATGACACAATATAGCTTAAAAAACCCTAAAAATCGATATAAAGAAAAAGTGTCATTTTCCACTTTGCCCACCCACGAATGGGCAAAGTGGAAACTGGGGGGTGGGCAAAGTGGAAAGGCGATGAAAATGTGGAAAAACAGCCGAAAATGCACTGATTGCACTTTCATGCACTTGTGCGTGGAAAGAACAAATGTATCAAGCAAAAAAAAAGTCAATTTTAAATAATGAGAGATAAAAAATATGCTTAAATAACAGGGTGTCTCAAAACACCTGGCAAGCTTTTATTGTGACCCAACTAAGGCAAATACGAAAACTCGGTGCAAGACCTACAGTGTATATCGACCACAAAAAATGCAATGGAAATATTTTCAGCCCCCCCCCCTCCCCCTCGGTAAGTATTTAGGGGGAATCCCCGGAAATCTCGTTTTTTTTCAAATAGAAGGAATATGTCTTGACTTCAAATTCTGAAAGAATAACATGAAAATTAAGGGGGCCGTCAGAGAAAAGATCCAAAATCGAGTGATACATAGCTGAAAGGATCTTAAATAGAAAAAAACAATGGCGGAAACCGCAAAGCAAACTGACTTTTCAATCCAAAGTGACGGCCGATTGAAATTTAGGGGTGCCCTCTGGGAAACACAACTATACCTCTAAATTTCAATAGGTCATAACTTTGGATTGAACAGTCGGTAAGACTTGCGGTCTTGAATACTTCTTTATTGACGTTCCAAAACAAAATTACACAGTTATATTCGAATTTGAGTAAACGGAAGTACTCAATAAACCATCACTTTGATCAAAAAACCGAAAAGGGTGTATCAGACATGAAAGGAGGGCAAAGTGGAAACCCATTTTCCACTTTGCCCGCAAGGGCTCATTGAACATTATCATTAATTTTCTTAATAATGATAAGTAACTTTGCAAATCTGTTGAGTCTCAACTAATCTTTGATAACTATAGATTAAGAAAACATCTTTGTTAAATGAGATTTTTGGTAATAATTAACTTTAAATTTTGTTTAATCAGCACCGCATTATACAATCCACGCCAGGTGAAAAGTTTGGTTATGTTTTAAATAATCATATTGTTGTTGTTTTCAAGTACCGATACGTCATTCGAGATTCACTATCATATTAGTTCACGATTCGCCCATAGAGTGCGCCACACATGACGCGCTTATAGTATTTTCAGCCGTTTTCCACTTTGCCCACCCTTTCCACTTTGCCCGCGTCTCCCCTAAGCCTGTGCGATGTCCAGATTTTTGCACCTAAGTTCGATGTCCAAAAAATATTGCAATTTTATCGTTGCATCGACACGAAATTTATCAAAGTAAAAGTGAGAATCGCTGAAAATCATGCTACTTTTTTATGGTTTCGAGATGATTTAAAATGAAAAAAAGACTCGAAGGTCTGTATGTAGTCAAAATATCGATAAACAACCAATTTTCCATGCATCGATCTTGA
This sequence comes from Trialeurodes vaporariorum, assembly GCA_011764245.1. NCBI lineage: Eukaryota > Metazoa > Arthropoda > Insecta > Hemiptera > Aleyrodidae > Trialeurodes > Trialeurodes vaporariorum. The sequence goes on from VMOF01000379.1 coordinate 2,053,469, forward strand.
CATCGCAAGAATAACATCAAATCCATTCGATAGAAGGAAAACATCGAAACTTCGATCGATGCATCGAACATCTCACAGGCCTAGCAACCCACTCCGTTACGTTCCACCGTGTTCCATGCGTAAAAAAATTATAGTAGACGAAAAGAAGCAGAAGAAAAAACGGGGACGAAAAGGTCTAAAAATAAAATATACAGACTCAAACCTAAAAATGTGCAACACTGTCAAACCAAACACGCTCTCGACATAGCTTCAAAAGCAACACCAACAACAACCTAAAACCTCCGTGTGGAGCTCGTTGCATCGGCATCCCTGTATTATTTTTTCAGACTTTAAAAGTCACGGTAGTTTCACGCCATCCTTCCGAATGACGGAGCTACGACTTTTTGAAGAGGGACCTCAACCATTCACCAACTCTAACTTCAATTGAATTATGCATTTAATGCCGTGCCACTCTTTTTGTGAACAAACGTGTTCTGATTGTGAAAAGAGCCGGTCTGAGTCTAAAAAAGGAGCTTCATTAAATCACAAAAGGAGTAGGTAACATATAATTTAAAATTCCTTTCCGAAGAAAGGGGAGATAGGAAAGTGAATTAAACCTTGTGTATACCTCCTTTAGAGCTCGCAAATTAGGGTCAATAACAGGCAAGCTTTTTATCTACAAGTGAAAACCCCGCGTGGACTCTAATTTAACATGATACGTTCCGAAAAGTGTTCGAGATGCGAGGCTTTTGAAAATTGTCAGTCGACTTTAATAGTGTAAGCCAAGAGACTATATATATTTAAAAAAAAAAAAAAAAAAAAAAAAAAAAAAAAAAAAAAAAAAAAAACTCGTGTTGGTCTTGCTCTCAAAACATTACTGTGTCACCGGTCTCTTTGCACAAATAATTTCAGAGTGCACGATCTCTCACCCAACACCCAATACTCCCCCTCTCCGGGTCTCTATGCCAGGTTTCCTCCCTAGGCCAGTTGAGTTTACTGAATCATAAGTCAAAACACAAGAGGTTGAAATAAGAGCTTAGAGATAACGTCGCACGGGTATAAGTTCACCTCTCAATGTAGGCAATTAGAACGACCGACCCGATGTTATTTGCAAAATTTTCACGTCCCGTTTTACACACACACACGTTCTCAAAGTTGCCAGATTGCTAAACCAAAAAATCACCAAGTTGTGTATTAACTGAAATGAGAATCATGATATTTTTTTTTTTTTTTAGCCAAAACCTGGGAATATTGAGCCATCCATAGGTGGAACTGAGCTTTGTTTCCAGTTTCTAATAATTTTGTTCCGAAAAAGAAAATATTTTAAAGTTCATGTCCGGGTGGCCATTTTTGAAGGTTCTCTTACATCCGACCTTCTATATTTTAAAGAGACCAATCTTTCAGAAACTTGAAATGTTCCATTTGCGGTCTCAACCAAAGATTACTTATACTCCAGCTATGGCACTATAGCTATCTTGCCGATGTTAAATTTTGTTGAGCGCCTTCATTTCTAAAATCGAGCTAAAACACATACACTGGCCCACGGTTTGTTTACGTTTCGGCAAGCGAGAGACGTGCGGGTGGGGTGGGGCTGGGGGTTGTGGGCCGGCCAACTGGCGCACATTTCCCGCTCGCCGAGACGTAAACAAACCGTGGGCCAGTGTATGTGTTTTAGCAATGAAGGCGCTCAACAAGATTTTAGCTAGTGCCATAACTGGAGTATAAGTCATCTTTGGTCTCAACTTAAGGTGGTTCCAGGCAAAGGCTGGGAATCTTTTAATTCGCTAAATGGCATCACCAATATTTTTCCGAAACTTTTTACTCTAGAGGAGTAGAAAGAATCTTTAAAAGCGTAAATAGATGTCGATCAACAAAAGCAGTAAAATATTACACCGTTAGACCACGGTACAGTACTCTTTGTATTGAACCAAAAACACCAACAACAGCCCTCAGAATGTAAACAAATGCGCAAAAACACATCCAATGGCGGCGCCCATATGGTTTCACTTGTCTTACCTCTCTACATAAAAGAACTCTATCGTTGGGTCTACAGTTTGGATCACAAGCGCGGAAACCAACGAGCTACAGCGATAGAGACAGTGGTGGCTCGTGCAATTTGGCAACTATGCTTTTTTGCCATTTAAACCTATGCAAAAGTATCGATAATTTGGGGGTGCATTGCACCTCCTGAAGATCGATTGTTTAACATAGGTTTAAATGGAGAGATTACGTTGTTGCCACAATGCACGAGCCGCCACTGGATAGAGAGGATTTGTGGGGCGTGATATGGAAACGTCACGAAGGTAGCCATAATAAAAATCTCTTACGGACGTTTTTCACACAGGCTCGGATTGTTTCTCTCATATGTTTCAACCTTTAAATTTTACAAAAAAAAAAAAAAAAAAAAAAAAAAAAAAAAAAAAAAAAAAAAAAAAAGGGACAAATATATTTGTAATTGGTTTGGTTATAAAAGAAAGTGCAAGTTTTTTAGAGTGACTATCTAGACACAGAAATCGATATAAATATTTCTTCTGGAAGGATTTGCAAGATAAAAAAAAAACTGACTCATAATGGAAACAAACTAAATTTTCTCACCTGAATAGTTGTATTAAAATTCTGTGTCCAGCACGGAAAAAAACTGCGGTGAAAATAACCATGCGGATACCTGATTTTTGCATCTGCTAGATGTTATGGTAATGTTTACCAGAAGTATACTATGTTTTGACTAGGTACTAGGTGATGTTACCTGATTGCATGTCGAATTTACTCAAAGTATCGGTAAATGTACCATACTTCTGGTCAAGTTTACCATAACATCTAGCAGGTGCCAAAATCAGGTATCCGTATGGTCATTTTCACTAATCTTTTTTTTTTTTTTTTTTTTTTTTTTCGTGAGATTGCCATTCTTATACGCTTGTTTTTTCATTTAAAACCGATTTCCACTGGATTAACCCTTTCCGACACGGTGCACACGTATGTGTACAGGATTTAACACGGAGTCTTATGAGATTTTGAAAAAATATAGGGATGCACGTCAATTTAGATGAGAAAAGTTCAACCAGTTCAATGATGTGGATCCTAGATTGATAAGACTCCTTTTTTATAATGCGTGTCTCAAAGGGATAATTACAATTCATGATTTAAGGTTAAAAAAAATGAGGCAAACGCAAACAAAACAGATTCAGATCGCCCATGCTGTCACACTTTGAGATGGGACGTATAACATGTACTTACGAGCATAGCCGTAGCCAGGATATTTTCTTTCTCTTTCTCTCTCTCTCTCTCTCTCTCTCTCTCTCTCTCTCTCTCTCTCTCTCTCTCTCTCTCTCTCTCTCTCTCTCTCTCTCTCTCTCTCTCTTCTTTCCTTTACCTCTTCCCTCTCTATTCCTCTATCACACTATCTCTTTCCCTCTGCCCTTCACCCTTTCCTTCTCTATTTCCGTAACTCTCTATTTTTATTTCTATTTATTTATTTATTTATTTATTTATTATTTATTTTTTTCATTAATCTTTACTTAATAATATTTACTTAATTACCTACCCACTATTCATTTATTTACTTCCTAATTTAGCATTTACTTTTTTTAAATTTTAAACTATTGTATCTTTTTTTAAATTTAAATTTGTTCAATTTGTGTATCTTAGTCACAGTTCCTGAGAGCCAAGAGGCAGAATGGAAGAGAAGACTGATCAGTCTTAATTCTGCCTCTTGGACGCAAATACTAATATAATTTGTATTTTTTAGATTTTTTTCTGTATTTAATCGTTCTTTTAAGTATTCTGTTTTGGTATTTGCGTCTTAAATAAACCGCATTCTCTCTCTCTCTCTCTCTCTCTCTCTCTCTCTCTCTCTCTCTCTCTCTCTCTCTCTCTCTCTCTCTCTCTCTCTCTCTCTCTTAGCCCATTTAAACGCATGTGTTAGAAAAGGATGGATATAGGGGCTGTCACGTGACTTCAGCCCCTATTTCTGTCTTTTTCTAACACATGCGTTTAAATGGGCTTAGAGAGAGAGAAAGAAAATATCCTGGCTACGGCTATGCTTACGAGCCTCTCAATCGATATGGCTCGTTGGCAAGAAACAGACAATGTTCGCATTTACACGAAGATATCGCGGCGAAGCTTGACAACCTCGCGGGTGGCTTTGCAATAATCCGCTGTACAGGCCAATCCTTCACAAATAAAGTCATCGCAATCTTTATCCGCGTCCCTTTTATCTTTCCGATATCTTTCGGCAAGAGGCCAAAGGCAAGACGGCAAAAGTTCGCCCGGGGCGTCGATTTTTCCCCGTTCCTTGTTTTCCAAATGCGAGGGAACCGTTTTAATTACTTGCAACTCTACTCCGACGTACATCGGTCCACGGTCCGTTCCCTCCGTCCCTCCGTTCCCTCCGTCCCTCCGTTCCCTCCGTCCCTCCGTTCCCCCCGTCCCTCCGTTCCGTCAGTCTGCAACCTCCTCGTTTACTTTTACACACTCGCGCATTTTCGCGAGTGAAAGCAACGCGATGCGAATTGAATCACGTTTTTCGCAACACCCCTCCCCCCTACCCACCCCCATCCCTAACTCCTCCCCTGATCTTTGTTTAACTCTCTACTCGGCTGTATCATGTTCGCACGGCTCTTTAACGAATAGTTTTTACTATTTTCTCCCCCCCCCCCAACCGCCCCCATCCACTACATTCTTGTCCTTTCGTACTCTTGACCGGTTCCGTCCTCTGCTTGATTCCCTACTACATTAACCACCCCCCCTTCCCACTCTTTTTTCGTTCCGCTTCCTCACCTTCCCGTTACAGTATACAAGCACACGTTGCCAGATCTACCGGCAAAAATTAGCAAGTTTGAATGGGGCGCTTGGAAACTTTTGCTACACGGTATTGCAGGGTTGGATTCTTGTATAAAAACCTGTAAGAATGACGAGGAGTGCAAAAAAAAAAACAAAACAAAACAAAAAACAAAAACAAAAAAAAAAAAAAAACAAAAAAAACAAAATTCACTATCAGAATCGAGCTTGATGGCGGAGAGACGCAGGTACCATGGGAGATTCCTATCTAAATTGAGAAAAATCTCAGTGTTTCCGTAGAGAAAGTGACAAAATAGACAGGAATCTCACATGATACCTGCGTCGAACCGCCATTACGATCTTATGCCATTTATGTAGTTATGTAGGTTTATTACTAAATTTTAAACTTTCTCAGTGTGATGTTCGTGATTTTCACTGGTTTTTATAGTTTCACGGAAAAAAAACTACGGTGAAAATAACCATACGGATACCTGATTTTGGCACCTGCTAGATGTTATGGTAATGTTAACCAGAAGTATACTATGTTTTGACTAGGTACTAGATGATGTTACCTGATTGCATGTCAAATTTACTCAAAGTATCGGTAAATGTTCCATACTTCTGGTCAAGTTTACCATAACATCTAGCAGGTGCCAAAATCAGGTATCCGTATGGTTATTTTCACTAATCTTTTTTTTCCGTGTTTTACATCAAAATGGACTATTCATTTGCGCACAACAAAAATTTGCTAGAGCCTTATTAGTATAAATTAAATATACAATAAATTAATATGAAAATTGGCAATGCTGGTGGAGCGAGTGTAACTTGCCTTATTAATGAGCCCCCGTTTAATGGTTTAATGGACTACGGGGTAGCCAGGAATTGATGAGCCGGAATGAGAGTGATAAGGATTTTTTTTTGATTACTCCAGTTTTGATTCCATCGTCTTGAACGCGCTTGATTCCAATCAAAGACGCCGTGATTTGCGAAATGATTGAGAAAAATAAACTGTATGGAATACCCTGCAAACACTTTCTCACAATAAATTAAATGGATGGAGACCCCCAGACTCCCTTTAATGTTCTGGGGAGACCATCAAACCCCCATTGAATATCCTGGTAGAGACCCCCAAACCAGACCCCCCCCATCGATATTTTTATCCAGATCCAAAGATCCATTTTTGAAATATTTAAATGTTTCCTTTTTTTGACCCATTTCCCCATTGATTTTAATTTAAACCATTTTTCATCTCCCCCTTAAATGTTCTGGGGGAGACCACCAAACCCCCATTGAATATCCTGGTGGAGACCCCCAGACCCCCCCCCCCTATCGATATTTTTATCCAGATCCAAAGATCCATTTTTGAATGATTTAAAGGTTTCCTTTTTTTGACCCATTTTCCCATTGATTTGAATTTAAACCATTTTTCATCTCCCCCTTTGATGTTCTGGGGAGACCACCAAACCCCCATTTTATAACCTGGGGGAGACCCCCAGACCCCCTATCGATATTTTTATCCAGATCCAAGGATCCATTTTTTAATGATGTGAATGTTTCCTTTTTTGACCCATTTTCCTATTGATTTTAATTTAAACCATTTTTCATCCATAACTAACCTAAAAATTTATAATTCAAAAAAAAAAAAAAAAAAAAAAAAATTCCCTATGAAGAATGTTAAACGCAACACCTTTGCAAAATTCGAAAGCATATTGATCAAAAGTTCGAAAGTTATGCTGGGCTTCACATTTTGGCTACGGACAGACAGACAGACAGACTGACAGACGCCACAGAAAATGTGTATATTTACACCTCCAAGCCACATATTGTTAAATAATATTGATACCTCATATATGAATATTCTTTAGGACAGTACTAGGCATAATGAGATCAAATTATGTTGTAACTATCATGATCTACTTAGTCGTAGTGGGCCAAGTATCGCAACAAATTACATTGAAAATCTCTGCGCCATTGCAATACTTTCTCTATTTCTAACTTTATTAACAGTGGGAAAGTAAAGAATAAAGGTGAAATTATCGCTAGGACCGAGGCACTGAGGCTCCGTAATGATCTTTGTGTTTAATGATATTGTATTTTGCAGTAGTATTTGTGTTTATTCATATTTTATTTTGCAGTAGTATTTATCGTATTGCGGAGAAGAGTTACCGTATTTCGCTGAAGTGAACTAGCACTACTTCGGTAAAGTGCAGCCGTGCTTTTTCTCTCTGTGTAGAATTTGACGGAGCCCTTAACAATTATTGGAAATCGATGCCAATCTCTGGGTTTTTGCAGAGAGCATGTCAGCACCATAGATTCAAATTTATTTTTATTTTTATTGGTGGATAAACGGTAAAAGGATGTTTGTTGTGTCGCCAGCAGTTCTCTTCACTAAATGACCTGAGCAACATTTCAATCAGCAGTAAAAGCAATTTTCTTGTTGGAATATTGAGTTAATGCTCTTTTGAACAGTGTAGTATAATTTAAACAAGACAGTTCATGCATGAAGATTGCACGGTTCAATATGTCATATCAAATGACTGTATGCTGTGGAAGTGTAATTACGAGGGGCGTTCAACACGGAAAGAAATCCGCGCGGTGATGAGCACCGAACCGTTCGGTAAATGGATTTACCGATCTATACGTTGACCGTCACCCAACTTGCTAATTATGATCACCGAACCGGTTCGTGATCATCACGGTCTCGCGTTCAGTAAGTGTTTCATTGAATTGTTCGGTTACGATCACCGAACTTTTCAACAAATCTAGGCACGCTGGGGCATTTCAAAAGTTCAGTAACAAAAATGGCGTCGTAACGGAAATTCGATTCGCGTCGGTTGTTGATATTTAATTGAAAAAACTTTGGTATTTTAGTTTCCCCGTAAATTTGAAAGTAGTGCCAAATACGGAATAATCTGCGCAGTGAGTTACTGCGCATGCAGTCCAGCAATGCAACACTCAACGGTCTCATCTCATAACCTCAGTCAGAACAAAAACAGATCGGCCAGGGAGCTCTCAGTAAGCATGCATGAGTTAGTTTAATCAGCAATGTTTTAAAACTTTTCTGCCACTCATCATCATCGTTTTTGTGCCTAATAAAAATCGACGAAGTCTACTTTCATTTCCTGCATACGTTTTGTGAATATTTTCAGCTTGAATCCCCTCTCTACAATATAACTTGTGATCTTGTTCCCATGACGCTCGCCAACGATCCGATCACTTTTTACAATGTTCAAGTTCATCTGAATTATTGTCTTTCGTCCCAATGTTTACCCTATTATTGTCTCTTGATTCGCTATTTGTCGCTAGCTTTCAGTGCTCAAGCAAACTCGTTGTCTCGTGCCCGTGCAAATTTGGGATGTGCCATCATTTAACAGTGTCTGTATCAGTGTACTTGCTTTGTGTATATCTCTCTCGGTTTGTTTTGAAGGTAACTTCCTCAACATTTTAGTTGAATTCTCTCTAAAAGCTCTTCATTTCCATGTGATTTTGTTAGAAGGTCTTCATTTTCATTTGAGACGAGTCTGCCCTGGTAAAAAAAAACCTCAGGACCTCAGAAATGTCTGAGGGTAATTGGAACAAGAGGTCCTGAGGGCACCCACAGGATTTCTGAGGGCACCCTCAGGAATTTCTGAGGGCACCCACAGAAATCTTGAGGTCGCCCTCAAGATTTCTGAGGGTGCCCTCAGGACCTCATGTTCCAATTACCCTCAGACTCCTGAGGTCCTGAGGGCGAAGGCCATCAAGTATTTCTGTGTAACTAAAAAACTAAATTTAGGAATGTCTAGTCGAGTTTTCTGTAGAAATTCTTGATCTTATCACGAAGGCTGTGTACTTTACACCTTTTGTCACGCCGTAGAAGTTGGAGTCTGAACAGAAACTTTGCCCGTGGTGGGGTTCGAACCCACGACCTCCCGACTGGAGGTCCAGCACTTTACCACTAGGCTACACTGCCCGCGATGACAGATGGGCGAGAATTTCTCAATATAATGATATTGCGGGTGCCCTCAGGATTCTCTGAGGGCGCCCTCAGAAACTTTTGAGGACATTCCCTCAAGATTATTTCTGAGGATGCCCTTGGAGCCCTTATTTTCAAATTACGCTCAGACTTTTTTGAGGGCCTAGATATTTTTTTTGCAGCTACGGTTTTTTATAATGGGACTTAGAAAAATTTCGTTTGTTGTAGATAATTTAATTTGTTTTAACCTTCTAATGAGTAAGGGCCCGGACTTTAGTACATGAATTACTTGTTCAGTGCAATAACATTAACCTCAAAAAATATTTATCAGATTTTTAACAACTATAGGTTTTAATTGATTTAAAAGGAAAATAATAATAATATGTATATCTAATAAATATGAGAATTTCTCGCTCAATGCATTGGTTTAATCAGGAATTTGTTTCATCTTGGACTTTTAACCCTCTTTGCGCCAAAATAGATCCAGCCGATGAAAAAAAATTTTTGGATTTTTTTCTGACCTATAGGCCCTAAAGAACATGCTCAAGCAAAAACATTGAAAAAACCCATAGATTTTTTTTTTTTTTTTTTTTTTTTTTTTTTTTTTTTTTTTTTTTTATTATTATTATTATTAATTACTTAACCAGTGGTGGCTTTGTGCCATGTGTGGCAAAAATGTTTTACCTCCATTTGAATACATGGTAAGCAATCGATTGTTTTTCATGGAATCATATTACATGGAATAAAAACAATGTTGCCGAAATGCACGAGTTACTATATTGAAAATAACCTCTAAAACATTTGAGATTCGAAAGTCTGAGTGCGAGTTTGTTGTCCTGTAAAAATGTTATTCCGGTCAGGTGCGCCATTTCAGATTTTCTTTTGGGGGGGGGGAGGCCCTCCAAAACTTTGGATGACCTTTTTTTTTCCGTGCATCTTCAAAAAAAAATTCTTTGACTAGATTTTTCGGCCACAGTGAAAATCCTTGGGGGGGCAATTGCCCCCCTGCCATCCCCCAAATGGCGCCACTGGTTCCGGTCGTCTTCAAAATGATTGAAACTCACCCTCGAAGATTTCTTATCAGAATTTCTAGAGTTGTAAGGGCCCCTCAAAAGATTCGGGATGCTCTGTGGGCGCCCTCAAGCGTTCTGCGTTCACCCTCAAGGCGCTCTGTGGTCGCCCTCAAGGTGCTCTGTGGTCGCCCACAAGCGCTCTGTGGTCGCCCTCAAGGTGCTCTGTGGTCGCCCACAAGCGCTCTGTGGTCGCCCTCAAGTGCTCTGTGGGTGCCCTCAAAGATTCTGTGGGCGCCCTCAAAGATTCTGTGGGCGCCCTCAAAGATTCTGTGGGCGCCCTCAAAGATTCTGTGGGCGCCCTCAAAGATTCTGTGGGTACCCTCAGAAAACCTCAGAGGCCCTCAGAAATCCTGAGGGTGCCCTCAGGATTTTCTGAGGTTCTCTGAGGTTTTTTTTTACCAGGGTGCATTGCACAGTTTGCCATGGCTTGAAAGCGGAATGAACACCTTTGTAAACAGCAGTGAATCTTTCTCATTCTAATTTTCTTATGCTTTTTTTAACATTCTCCAGCTCACTGTATTGATTAATTTATCAGCAAATATTGCTCTAAGATTTCCTTGAAAGGCTCCCAAGTTGATGTGTAAAGTTACAGAGATCACATCTAGCAAACAGTATTACCGTAGCAACCTCCCTGTGCATTGGCGGATACAGGAATTTGACTTTGTCTCTCTCCTCTCATTTGAATGTGTGCGTTAGAAAAGGACAGAGATAGGAGCTAAAGACATGTGATGATCCTTTTTGCTATCCTTCTCTAACGCATGTGTTCAAAGGATGACAGAGAGTGAAAGACCAATTCCTGTATCCACCCATGTCCCTGTAAATGAATGAATGGTTAACCTAGAATACTGAATTTTGAGATGACCTACTCAGTAATTGTATACCTACATTGCATAACACTCCTGTAAATTGAGTGCTGGTTTTGTGTATTTTGAACCTCTGATCAGTCCAGTCCAATGTTGGTGGTTGAAGTATCGTCACCCCCCAGATAAGAGGGAATATTTAGCCAATATTGTGCCAATATTTTCAACCTTTTCGGGAAAAATATTTAATTAAAAAATATTTTTTCAATAACGCCTGAATATTTTTACAATAAATATTTGCAAACAAAATATTTCAATAATTTTTTACAAAAATCTTTTGTCAATAATAAAAATAAAAATATTCAAAAAATACTCAACGAATATTATTATAAAATTTTATCAATATTTTTGTTTTTAAACTTGTGTGAGTATTATTTGAATATTTTTGATTTTGATATTATTCTAATGCTTACTTAATTAATAATGGAAAAATATTTGATCAGTATTGAAATTTAAAATCTTATTTGTTCAATATTTTGTAATATTTAAGAAATACTTTAAAAAATAATATTGTTTTGTTTAGTACTGATTAAATTTTTTTGTATAATATTTATTTAATGCTCACATTGCAAATACTACTGCATTATTCATTCAATACTTTTCCAATTATTATTTGAAAAATACTTAATATTATTTTATTTTTTAAATATTTTTTATGAATATTCTCTGAGTCTTAATTGTAAAATAAAAAATGAATATTAAACAAATACTTTAAAAAAAATACTATTCTTTTAAAATTTATACAATAATAAAAAAATACTTTCAATGGAAAAATAATTTTGTTACAATTTAGTACCTCCGGCGGGTTAAGTAGGAATTATTCGCGGAGCTCCTACGCGAGCGGTCGTAGCTCAACGGGTAAGACACTTGTCTGCCACCGAAGTGGCCCAGGTTCAATCCTCACCATCTCCAGGTAATATTTGTAAATGATCTCTGTCTATGAATTTCCGTGCATGTGTTCAATGTCTATGTCGAATGTTAAATAATTAATTGTGCAATTGTGCAATTGTGAAAATACTACAAAAATATTTTGAAAAGACTATGAAAATACTAAGTGATGATTGGTTAAATATTGATTAAATATTGGATACAGAAAATTTTGAAAATATTCAAAAGAAAATATTTCAAAAATATTCAAACAGCATTAAAAAAGTATTCAATGAATATTCCATCAATCTTTTCAAAACATTTCGATATTGGCATTTTAATACTAATAAAATATTGACTCAATATTGAGTAAATATTTTCAAAAAGTTTTTAACAATATTGAATTTATATTTCAAAAAAGTTTTAAAAATATTCAAACAATATTCAAAATATATTCTTTGAATATTTTTGAAATCTTTTCAAAAACATTTTATTGTTGGCATTTTAAGATTGACCCAATATTGACGAAAAATTGACTCAATATTTGCAAAAAGTTTTCAATAACATTGAGTTAATATTGACTCAATGTTGCTCTCTTATCTGGGCCGTTTGTTCTCTGTTATCCTATTAGTAATAATTGGAAGCATTTTGCGTTGGCTGAGCACCCATGGTTATGTGTGACCCTACTGTGAGCTTGCTAGTCAGCTAAGCCATTACGTGTGATTGTTTTATTTGACTTAAATGTGGAACAAATTGAAGCATTATAGTGTAGTGGAAAGTTTTATCATTCCAATATTCTCCAAGTCAGCTCAAGTAAAGGTGCTAATACGCAGCACGGTTATATCATCCGGATGTTGATTTTCTGTCCCTTGATCTGTTTTTCTGAGCACCTAAGTTGATACCAATTCACCGATGGAGATTGTTTTGCCCCTCGAATCCCAAAGAACAGGCCTTTTATTTTCATTTTTACACAGATTTAGAACTCATATATCTTGAGTATTGGGTTATGAAAAGTGGCAGTGCCTGCTTCCAACGTGCATCAGTGAGTGGTTGATTAGGGTTGAGGCAAAACTCTGAATTAACCAACTGCTCTTAATGCGTTTAGATGCATCTTGGAAGCAGGCACTGCTACTTGTCAGAACCTGATACTCAAAACTTATGACACAGACTTGTGACTCTAGTAAATAGTTCAATCAAACCATTATTCTAACCAATATCTGTGAGGGAAAGGGCAGAAAGTATGAGCACCATTCAAACACTTCGGTTTAGAGGCTCTTCGACTCAAGTTGGTTCAATATAAATCCAATAAGAACTGAGATGTTTGAGGGACCACAATATTCAAGAGCATGAGATAGTGAAAAGCAATCGTGAAATTTTTGCTGATAGCTAAACTACCTTAAAGCTCAAAATGTCTCATCATTTTCCATGCTCTAGCTATCATCCCTCTCTCATTTCACAAGTAGTCCCCATTTGAGTATTGTTGAGCCAGCCAACTCAAGTCGAGTCGAAGATCTGTTCAAGAAACCAAAATTTCTGAACTGGATCTTTAAAATTTGCAGTGAAAAATTACACTGTGCTTGAGCTTGGCTCTGTTAGAACAGAACATTTCAACAAAGTTGGCAGTAGTCAAGAATAAATTCACTTTGAGAATTCATGACAAATAAATACTTCATAGGAATATTGCAATCAAAAAGTAGCAAGCAAGTTTAATGATCTCATCCTCACTGTCAAGTGTTGCCCCCCCCCCCCACCCCCCTTCCAAAAAAATAAAAAATACTCTCACAGGTGAATGCATTTATCTTTTTCTCTGCCCATCTGAATGTGTCTGGTAAAGAAGGATAAAGCTGGGCCCACACTATACCGTCTCCGTCACCGTCTCCGTCACCGTCCCGGGACGGTGACGGAGACGGAGACGGTGGTGCAGCGCACACTATACCGTCCGCGCTTTTTCTGCCCGCCGCCGCGCCGCGCCAAAGAAGTTCTTGCTCTTCAGTTTTCAGTGTCTTCCTTGCGGTTGTCTGAGGAATAATTATTTTGGTTTTAATTTTAACATGAGTGAATCAAGCAGTAATGAAGAAATGTTAGTTCTTGCTGCCCTCCTGGAGAAGGAGGAGGAGGACGAAGGGGTAGATTGACGGTTCTGGGTGCACCCCAGGGGTGCCCAACCCCCCCTAGGTACCGTACGAGCTACCCCCCTAATCATGAGGATTGACCCCCCCCCCCCCCCTGGAAGGTTCGAGGTGAATCCCCCGGAGAATGGGGGGACGGGGGTCCTCCCCCGGCAAATTTTTGAAAATTTAACCATCTACAATACGTTTTGGAGCATATTTAAGTGGAGATGGGGTATTAGGAGCATGGGGTACCCTGAGAGAGAAGGGGGGCTCGTGGGACCTTTCCCGGAAATTTTTTGAGATTTTGACCTTTTAGAAAACCACTTTGGAGTCTCCAAAAAATGAATGTCTTACTGTGAACCCATGGAAATTTGTTGAAAATTTGACCTTTCAGAATTCGTTTTTGGGGCTTTTTACGTCGGAGGGGGGAAGTACGCATTTCCGAAAAAAATTGATGGGGGGAGGGGTTGATATAGAGAGGAAGAGGTTTTGAGGGGCGTGTAAGTTTTAGATGAGAAATGGATTGGGGGAGGTATAGTTCAGGTTGAGGAAAAAGTTTTGGGAGGGGGGAATGTGGATAGAAAAGGTGGTCTTGGGGGGGGGTGTTTATTGGGAATGAGGATTTTAAGGGGGGGGAGAGTATAGATGGTGGAAAATGAGATAGAAACTGAGAATTTGTGAAGCTAGTTATTAGAAAACGTCCATCAGTATTTATTTATAAATAAATACTGATTTTCTCAAAATAGGAAAAAAAAATTCACCCCCCCCCACAATTTCGAAGTATACGAGTTGATCGTATGATTTTTATTACGTGGGCACCCCTGGTCCACCCCATCCTAACGAGAAGAGAAAATCATGGCAAATTTCACGTTCTGTTTCCCGAACTTCGACAAGACGGGCAGAAATTCTATGAATATTTTAGAATGTCGTCGGAAAAGTTTGATGAGCTGGCTGATCTTGTGAGTCTTGTGAGTCGGGACATTGAAAAAAAAAACATACAACATTTCGGAATGCCATTTCTCCAAAAGAACGGCTCGCTGTTACTTTGAAGTAAGTAAATAATGGATATAAATATGTAAAATAAATATTTTGAGCAATAAACACTAGATCTTTACACCCGAAAGTCACTGTAAACACTGAGGAGACGGTTCCGTCTTCCGTCACGGGTTGCTATTTTTTCAACGACACCGTCACCGTCACCGTCCCGTCCGTCCGCGCGACGGGACGGAACCGTGTAGTGTGCGCTTCTTCATTTGTTTCAGTGGCGCGCAAGGCTTCCGTCTCCGTCACCGTCCCGGGACGGTGACGGAAACGGTGGACGGAGACGGTATAGTGTGGGCCCAGCTTAAGAGGAGGAGCTATCACATGGCCTTAGCTGTCTCTCTCTCTTTTTTTCTTTTTTATTTCCGATACTTGAATTCAAATGGGTGGGGAGAAAGGAAAATTCATTCCTGAATTCACCCCTTTGGCGTAGTGTGCAATTTGGCAACATTGCATCTAGTCCATGTTGAGTCATTAAAAGGTCAAAATATTGGGGGTGAACCGTACACTCCCTCGAATCGATAGCTTGTATGAGTTTCAATGGAAGAAATGTAACATTGCCAGATTGCACGCTCCGCCATAGATTCACCCATGCTTCAGTTGATATCGTAAGTGAACATCAATCTTGACGCTCAAGCTTTTCAAAGTTTAGTTTGCAGAGTAGGACCATCCAAAGGAAATTACTTTGGTAATTGGTTGATGACATAGAAATGTAGGCACACCTAGACCAATAATCTTTGGATTTCTACGAAAAATGATTTCTCTCTTTACTGAATAAAAATTGATAAAAATGAATGTAAGCGTTGGCTTTTCATTGAGGAATGATTTAAAATTTAAGGGGTCAAAGTTCCAGGGAAGCTTTTTCTTTTTTTATGAATGAATGTAACTTGAAAATTTGCCAAAGATTATCGGTAAGCTGTGCCTACTCTTCTGCAACGGACTCTACTCAACTAAGTACTGATTACATCTGTACTATTCATGGGTATGTAATTTTTGTCTGCTCAAGAAGCATAAAAATGTTGTTTTTATTATTGTTGATGAAAAACCGTTTTCATGAGAACCAGAATTTGAAACTGAAAATCTTTAAAAAATAACTAAAAACAATGCTTCAAGATCACTTCCTCTTAACAACCATAATCTGGGAGAGATTCCTGAACTCCCCTCGCAACTGTTCCAGTCAGATTAATACCCCTCACAGACCCTTTTTGGACGGAAGGATCCCCAACCTCCTGACAAATGAATCGATTAATCTTCAGATCTTTTAAAATTGGCAGGCCCATTAAATTGCATAGGCAGCGATGAATTGAATGTGTTTCATGGGAAAATTTTCACCTTCATGACAAAAAGACAATTCCGATATACTGTAGTACAAAGCTACTTAATCCCAGGTTTTCATTCTTTGGGGAAAATGCTTATTTTTTTTCACTTGTAAAGAAAGTATCTAAAATTGTCCTCTCTGACATATTTTGCCATAATTCTGATAAATTTCTTGTAAGCTAGGAAAGTTGGGTGAAGTTTCAATAGATAGCCTTGTAGACTGATTGAAGGCGCAGTGTATAGAGGATTGCATGCACCTCTTTCAAAGCATTTTCCGTTGCTAATGTTATTGTCCCCAGTTTTCAGTCATCATGCAGTCCCTGGGGCCTTATTAAACCTATCTTTTTTTCACCCCCCCCCTCCCCAATGGGGCTATTCTCCCTTCATTTCAAGTAATTTTGCATGATGATTCAATTATTTGAGAAAGGCATGTGTTTATTTCTTCATTCAAGCAGACATTTATTTTGATTATTCGGTGATGAAAACAAGTATACAGGGTGTTTTTTTCATCTCCCCCCCCCCCTGGTTTTTTTTCTTGCTAATTGAGATAAAAAGTTGCGGTCTTTGACCATTCTTCATCATGTTGAATGAATTGTCTTTTTTTGGGGTCAACCCCCCCCCCCCCCCCCCCTAGGGGGGCTTTCTCAAAAATTTCAAATGGCAACCCCTATCTTGTGATACATCGTTTGAAAGGGCGTAAAATTCTAAGAGTTTTGGCGCAAACCGAAAGTTGATATCGTTTTTTGTATTCGACATATTGAATATTCAAAGTTCAATTTTCGCCTATCTTCAAAATTCGATATCTCGAATACGAAAAACGATATCGATATCCGGATTGCGCCAAAATGTTCAGTTTTTTGTTTTTTTGATCGACGTGTCATTCAATAAGAGTCGTGGAAGGGAATTTTCGAGATAGCCTCTTTTATAGGGGCAAAATTTTTAAAAAAAAATTTTGGGGGGTCTAAAACCAAATTCGGACTAATTTTATGTCAAAACCATTTCGTTATTTGAAAAGAACTTGCTTTTTAGAGTATTTTGGACTCATAGTTTTTTTAATTCCGACTTTCCAAAGTGGAGTAATGATTTTTTGAAAATGGGTCCAAATCGAACTTTGAAATTCGATATATCGAAAACGAAAAACGATATCAACTTCCGGTTTGCGCCAAAAGTCTTGGAATTTTACGCCCTTACAAAAGATGTATCACAAGATAGGGGTTGCCATTTGAAATTTTTGAGATAGCCCCCCTGGGGGCTCCCTAGGGGGGCTGGGGGGGGGTTTGACCAAAAAAAAAAAAAAAAAAAAAAATCATTCAAAATGATTAAGAATGGTCCAAACCGCAACTTTTTATCTCAATTAGCAAGAAAAAAATCCAGGGGGGGGGAGATAAAAACCCCCTATGTATGTACCATCACAAGTGTTTCAAATCGGATTAACTTGTGAAAAAAGAAGAGAAAAAAAATAGCGAATATGAGGTCATCGAACAGTTCGGTGACTGTCAACCACCAGTTCGGTGACGATCAACGACCAGTTCGGTGACGATCAACGACCAGTTCGGTGACGATCATCGACCAGTTCGGTGACGATCAACGACCAGTTCGGTGACGATCATCGACCAGTTCGGTGATGATCAACGACCAGTTCGGTGATGATCAACGACCAGTTCGGTGACGGTCAACGACCAGTTCGGTGACGGTCAACGACCAGTTCGGTGACGGTCAACGACCAGTTCGGTGACGGTCAACGACCAGTTCGGTGACGGTCAACGACCAGTTCGGTAAATACATTCACCAACCCAGTTCGGTGATGATCACCGTACTGTGCCTGTGTCCACATATTCATTGGCCAGTTCGGTGATCATCACCGAACTTTTAAATGATGATCACCGAACCTTTCTTTCCGTGAATAAGTAAGTATCCCCCCCCTCTAAAATCCATGAAAATGGACCAAATTTAAAAAAACTTTAGATGAAAATCTTCCTTAGGATATACTGAATTCAGCTATTCAAGAATCAACGCAATCGGATAAAATGCGGCCGCACACGGGCCGCGGATGCGCGTTGCGGCGTGAGCCGCTCCCGCCGGCTCGGCCGAATTTTTAGTAGCGCGCGGCTAGAGAGGCTTCTCTTCAAACGTTCATACATTTAATCAACAACCGGGGAGGGAAAAAAATCATCGGTTAAAAACATGAGTTGGGCTTACCTTATTTCTCCACATATCCACCTTTTCGGTCCAAACAGGTCTGATATCGAGACTCCAACTTTTTGATGCCTCGCGCGTAGAAATCCTTGGGCTGATTCTTGAAAAGAGTACTGCAAGCATTTTTGACCTCCTCCACAGATTCGAAATGCACACCACCAAGTTCCGCCTTGAGATATGGAAACATTGGACCGAAAAGGTGGATATGTGGAGAAATAAGGTAAGCCCAACTCATGTTTTTAATCGATGATTTTTTTCCCTCCCCGGTTGTTCATTAAATGTATGAACGTTTGAAGAGAAGCCTTTCTAGCCGCGCGCTACTAAAAATTCGGCCGAGCCGGCGGGAGCGGCTCGCGCCGCAACGCGCATCCGCGGCCCGTGTGCGGCTGCATTTTATCCGATTGCGTTGATTCTTAAATAGCTGGATTCAGTATATCCTAAGGAAGATTTTCATCTAAAGTTTTTTAAATTTGGTCCATTTTCGTGGATTTTAGAGGGGGGGGATACTTACTTATTGAACGCCCCTCGTATTTTCGATCTACCTTGTCTGTTTTTTGCGTGAATTCCATTATTTTTTTTTTTTTTTTTTTTTTTTTTTTTTGTTTTGGCATTCATGTTGCTGAAGTACGAAGGGCGGAAAAGTGCGAAAATTTGACTAAAATGAAAGTAAACTTCAACATTATAAAGGATTTATGGCCACAAACATATAACAACAATAGTGATGGTAAAACTGCCCTTTATCAGCGTCAGGAAGTGTGTGGTCATCCGTTTGATTTTGATATAATCCAGGTTCTAGCACAAGAGAAAATTACAATGCTAGAGCTGTGTTAGAAATGATTCACATTCTAAAAAACAGAGACTCCATATGCAACTACCGCGCAGACGTGGAAAAGTTGAGTGTTGCATACATCTAGTTTTTTCCAAACGTTAATTACTGATTGAGGCTCTGTCTGCGTTTTGTTGGTCTGTTTTGTTTATGTAACCGATGTTGCGGTATTTTGTTAATCTGGGACCAATAAATGTACGGTACGGACGGGCTTTAGGTCGTACCTAAAAATGGCGATTCTAACCTCACATTTCTTTAACGGCACATCGGAATGTTGGGTCCGCTCCCAACTTCACGTTACTTGGGGCGGGTCTAGAGCCTCTCTAACCCACCCTAAGTGCTACTTTGAGGTTAGTTTTGTGGTTGCGCCATTTTAAAACGGTCCGATGAGGTCCGTTGGCTGGTGGCCGATGCTTGTTGAAGTACTTAGAGCGGACTTGGGGCCGAGGACTGTGTGACCGTACATTTATTGGTCCCAGTCCCTCTTCCAACTTTGTGGAGTGTGCTCCTCATTTTGAGTATTTTGTTTTTATTTTATTTTTATTTTTCCGATTGATAATGGTGCTGTGAGTGCACCGAAACGTCTCGGAAAGTTTTTATTTATTGTTGGCCTAGTTACAATTTTAATCCTTATTTTGTCTGTGATTATAAAGTAGATTAAAAAATCGCACGAGGTTCTGGTAAAACCCACACTGATTCCGCTCAAATTCTTAAAATCTCAATTCAACTTCCATTCCATCAATCAAAATGAAAGTTTGGTTTTTCTAACAGCTGTTTCTTAGAGCTTATGGTTTTACGGTATGCTCAAAGCGTAATTCATCAATCCGTTCTGATTGTGTGTCATGTTCTGACGCAGGAGATACATAATAGTCTTCGATAGGAGACAATATTGGCGTCGCTTTGCTGTCGTATAGGTTCCACCTCCTCCTTGTTGAAGAAAAAAAAAAAAGAAACAGCCATCAGTGCGAAATACACTGCAGAGGTTATTAAAGTCAGGTCGCAAAATCTGGTTTCAGGAAGTTAACGACGGCATGCGGTGATCGAGTATAACAAAAGCACACTGGGTGAAAACACATACGTCGTAGTCTCCGCGAACAAGGTCAAGTTTTGAGTTTCGGTTGTAAGACTTTTCGTCCTGTTTTTTTCGTCCTATGAAATTTTGTCCATGATAATTCGTCCAAACAAATTTCGTCCAGTACAACAATTGATCTTTTCATTATTTTCGTCCTCGACTGCAACGTCCCTGGGTTTTTTGTCCAATTATTTTTAGGTTCAGAATATGTCTTTTGTCATGTAGTTTTAGTCCAATTTTTTTCATCCTTACAAAAAAGTTGGTTTTGTCCAATGCTCCTTAATTTTGTTGGCTTGAAGGTAAAATAGAGTGAAGTTCAATTTCGCTGAAAACAAATTATAATTATATTAATATGTACATGGTGACCTCGAGAAATTCATATTTTAAGTACAGCTGTATTTTTTTGGTAATCTATTACTTAATCTTGTAAAATATGGTAAGATTGTTTCTTTCCGAAAGAGTTTCTGAGAAAAGACTTCCTGAATTGAATAAAACTGGTATTGGAATTTAATTGGTATACTCACAAATTTGACCTCTCAACCAACGAAAACGAACAAAGATGTACAATGAATGAACCAAACTTTTTCTGGAGACAAAAAAAAAGGACTAAAATTACACAGGACTAAAACAGACATAGTCTGGACCTAAATATAACGAGTCTAAAAATCATGGAAGTTACAGTAGAGGATGAATATAAGAAGTAGGCCATCTGTTCCACAGGACGAAAATTTATAGGAGGAATTGTCAAGGACTAAATGTCGCTGACGATTAAAAAAAAGGACCAAAAAGAAGTGGACGGAAAAAAAAGAGGACGAAAAGTCTTGTAACCCGAGTTTCCGTCAAGAAATTTATACCTTTCTTGCTCCATGTTGCTTTATACGCAAAAGTTAAAAGAAGATATGAGACCATCTCGCGTCTTTAGACGGTGGTGCTGCGTGCAATTTGGCAATAACGTTGTATTATGTCCATTCACGGAAAAAAAAACTACGGTAAAATTAACCATACGATAGCTGATTTTGGCACCTGCTAGATGTTATGGCAATGCTAACCAAAAGTATACTATATGTTTTGACTAGGTACTAGGTGATGTTACTTGATTGCATGTCGAATTTACTCAAAGTATAGATAAATGTACCATACTTCTGGTCAAGTTTACCATAACATCTAGCAGGTGCCAAAATCAGCTATCGTATGGTTAATTTCACTAATCTTTTTTTTTCCGTGTTTAAACCCATAAAAAAGGTCGAATACAAAGCTGTTCACCAAACGCCCAGTAGTTCGATCTTTTTCATGAATTTAAATGGATGAACTGTAACGTTGCCACTGGCTTTAGCTCCTATCACTATCCTTCTAACACTAGCGGATCCAAGTTATTGTCCTTCTCTCTCTTCTCCCATTAGAATGCATGTGTCAGCAAAGGATAGAAGAGGTGGCGAAAATCACGTGACTGCCCCGAATCTGTCCTTTTCTATCATACGCGTTCTAATGGGAGAAGAGAGAGAAGGATAGATTCCTGGATCCACCAGTTTCTTTCAATATGCCTTTAAATGGGGAGCGAGCGAGAGAGAAAGAGAAATACAAATTCCTAGATCCACCTTTGAATAGGTCTTTCTCACTTTTTCGTTATTGTAGTAATATTAAAGTATAACTTCCCATAAGAATTACAGCCCACACATTTTGATAAAAAAGCAGAAAAATTCCTAAAATCCACTCATGAAGGCGTTAATGCCTTTCTTAGATCATGAATTCAAACACTGAACTTGCACTTTGTATACATATCGCAAACAATTAAACAACTGCTAAAGCTGACAAAGTGTGATGAGGAAACCCCTCATTCTAAAAATAATTACAATGGGTCTGTTGCAAACTTTCGCTACAGCGCTATAGAGTATTCAATCTCATGAAAAATCGCGTGAAAAGTCCATTGGTGGCATCAGAAAGTCATAAAATGCAGTATTAAACTCACGAGAGTCGTTTAATGAAATCCAAGGTGGCGGTAAAATATCGATCAACCTGTATGCATGCACCACGAACATCCAAGGATAGCCAACCTCACAATATCAATCACACCCAATCACAACGTAAATAAAAACATAACCTCTGAAGCTGTGAGGTTGTCAATATTGGCAATCCTTGGATGTTAAAGTTGCATGCATACAGATTGCTCGATATTTTACCGCCATCTTGGATTTCATTAAACGTCTCTTGTGAGTTTATTATCTCATTTCATGACTTTCTGATGCCACCAATGAGAACTTTTCGGGCGATTTTACATTCGATGAAACAGTCTTTATCGTTGTAGCAAAAGTTTGCAACAGACCCATTACACGATCTTCAAATCACTGCGTACCGCAATCATACTATTGTTTACTGTACTTGACTCACGAAAACTGAACGTTTGCGATTGACGCGTTCTCGTTTGAAGATCAACCATATCGTGAAATTGACGCGTAAAGTGAATGGACTGGAATTGATTGTGTCCACAATAATTAAAAACTTTGTCCGGAAGATG
>VMOF01000379.1:2076553-2117150 GCA_011764245.1 Trialeurodes vaporariorum
TGGCCTACAAAAGCAGAAAGCGTTTACGCTTTGCAGAAAACATTGGGCTGCCCTCTGCAGGAAAGCAGAAAACAACCCAATATGTTTTCTGCAAGAGTATGCGTTTTCTGCTTTTGTCGGCCATCTCGTCTGCAGTGATTTTGAACTGCGCGCCGCTGAATTTGTGGCGCCAAGTCAGACGAACATACCTCCTTAATCTATAACCTTGGATCAGAACGGCACTTGCATGAATCGAATTGTATTCATCTTTATAATTGGTGCTCCAACCCCAAAAATCTTTGAGGGAAAAATCGATGATATTTCTATCCACCTTTTTTCATGCACTTCTTCTGAGCGTCCCAAAGAGGTGTCAAAGGAAGGAATTCACCATTTCCTGGGGTTGACAAGAACAAGTTTCTCATTAAAAGTTTGGATTTTCGGGCTGAAAAATGCGAAAAAAGGGGAGATCTAGGATTTAGGGCCCCTCTTTGGAATTTAGTATGACAGTGATATCATGCTTCCAGTAGTCAGAAAGTCGCAGTTGCAATGGGCTACGCCTTTTGTTATAGTCCAGTTGCTTTTTCAACATATTGTACTTTTGAATGTTAATTTTTGAAAGGTGAAGGAGAAAGAGAAGGGGGAGGGGAGTGAGAGAGAGAGAGAGAGAGAGAGAGAGAGAGAGAGAGAGGGAGAGATATGATCCATTGGTAAAATGCCAAGAAAATTACAATGGTCGCAATTTTAGCCGTGATCCGTCTAGTAGTAACCATTAACCAAAGTATGGTCGTTTGAAATGATTTTGGTCAAATGTTTTGCCCTTTTTTTTTACACCACACATTCAATGATTCCACCTGAAAATTTGTTTAGGCGTGTTGGGTCATTCAATGTGTGGTGTGAAGAAACGACCTTAAAAATTAGACGAAGATTCACGACATAAAACGGCATTTTCCCAGGTCAGCGTGCCATTTGGAAATGTTGTACTGTGTTCAATTTAAACCCATGGAAAAGGTAAAATGCAAAGGTGTTCACCAAACTTTCAAAAGCTCGATCTTTTTTATGGATTTAAATGGATGAATTGCAAACGTTGCCGAATGGCACGCTAACGTGACTATGCTATCACTTTACATACGTTTAAATACCAAACGATCTCGACTAAATCGTGTCCATTGTAATTTGTTTGACATTATTTTTTCGTAAGAATCACTAAAATATAATCTGTTGTTATTGAAATTGGCCCATTTACAAATGGAACTGTCAAAGGACGACGCCCGCACCTTATGGAAATGGGCTCCCGGTAGAATTGGCTGAAATTTTGATATGTTGTAGCCTTCGACCTCCTGATCAAAAGTTCTCACGGGCGCGAAAGATTTCTATGTCAAGTTTTCGAGATACAGAGGGTTGAAGTTCTGGATTTTCCAGGAAAAGTGACGTTTTTACCACTGTGCCTGTCGTTCGTTTTCCCCGATTTTGAAAGGAAATGATACTTTTTCTCGATAGAACCGTTGAAAACTCATTCTGGGCCAACTTTTTACCTACCGATGCTCGTGCGGAGGGGTATGGGAGGCCAGGGTCGAAGGGGAGCTCCGACTAAATGTCGTGTACTTACCAATCGTTCCAATCAGTGTCTTTTTTTTAAACGTTTACTTCATGTGGACGTCACTTTAATCGACGACCGGAGAGCATGCTGTGGGGAGGGTTGGAGGGGACAAGGGGGCAGCTCCCCCCCCCCCCGTTTGGCAAAAAAGAGAAAAAGAGGGGCAGGAAAGGGAAAAGAAAGAGATACAAGGAAAAGGGGTCACGGGGGGCGAAAATCCCATTTTCGCCCCTCCCCCCGTTCGTGAAAACTGGATCTACCTATGAAAAGGGGGTCTTGTGGGGAGTCAAGGAATGGGGGGGGGGCGTTCCGACAAAATATCGCGTAATAATCGTTCCAAACGGCCTATAAAATATGGTTTCTGACAGGTATTGCTTACAGCTTTCGTCGTAGGGAGGGTGGGGGTGTCCCTCTCACATCCTTGAGGGTTGAGGTGAACCAAAATGTTGGCTTTAAGCGATTAGCTAAATCAGATAACGCTCGAAATACCTGAAGAAATCTGTATTGTATAAGCGGTTTGGAACGATTATAACGCAATATATGATTGGGGAACTCCCCCTTGGACCCCCTTAAATCCCCCTTCAAACCTTTTTTCATTGGCGGGGATTCAGCCCTTGAGAACGGAGGAGGCGAACTAGGGATTTCCGCCCTCCGGTGATCCTCTTTTCTTGTTATCTCTCTTTCTTTCCCCTTTTTTGGCTTAACGGGGGGGTTGCCCCCATTGGCCCCCTCCAACTCTCCCCACAGTATGCTCTCCGGTCGTCGATTGAAGTGACGTCCACACGAAATAAACGTTTAAAAAAAAGACACTGATTGGAACGATTGGTACGCTACATTTAGTCGGAGCCCCCCTTCGATCCTGGCCTCCCTTACCCCTCCGCACGAGCATCGGTTGGTAAAAAGTTGGCCCAGAATGAGTTTTCAACGGTTCTATCGAGGAAAAGTATCATTTTCCCTTTTGAAATCGGGGAAAACGAACGACAGGCACAGTGGTAAAAACGTCACTTTTCCTGGAAAATCCAGAACTTCAACCCTCTGTATCTCGAAAACTTGACATAGAAATCTTTCGCGCCCGTGAGAACTTTTGATCAGGAGGTCGAAGGCTACAACATATCAAAATTTCAGCCAATTCTACCGGGAGCCCATTTCCGTAAGGTGCGGGCGTCGTCCTTTGTGTGAAATAATTCTTGCACAGAGGCCATGTATATATAAACTGTGAAGACGACATCTTCACAGATGTGACGTCTATTCGCTGTGTGACGTCACTCTAGGGGATGCCTTTTGGCGCCGGCGCAGCAACATCCTGCACAGTCAATCATATACTCTATCTGTCGGTGAGAATGAGAAATATAAATTTTCGTAATTGCTGTTCTAGTGCGACCTGGTTTTGAAAAATTGAGTTAATGCTCTTTCGAACAACCTATAGTATAATTTAAACGAG
This sequence comes from Trialeurodes vaporariorum, assembly GCA_011764245.1. Classification (NCBI taxonomy): domain Eukaryota; kingdom Metazoa; phylum Arthropoda; class Insecta; order Hemiptera; family Aleyrodidae; genus Trialeurodes; species Trialeurodes vaporariorum. The sequence continues at coordinate 2,079,568 of VMOF01000379.1, forward strand.
ACAGTTCATGCTAGAGACTGCACGGTTCCATATGTCATATCAAATGACTGTATACTTTGGAAGTGTAATTATTTTCGAATTTCCTGTTTTTTGCGTGAATTTCATTTTTTTTGGCATTTATGTTACTGAAGTACGAAGTGCGGAAAAGTGCGGCAATGGGGCAGTTGCAAGGGTCTAAAATTATGTTTTTTTATAAAGAAAATGGTAATACTTGATGAGCTGAGAACAATGGTGCCTTTGTTTTTTCCAAAGTGTCCCGGTTTTGGAGATACACACGTGTAAAGTTGTAAAAAATCGTGAGCGTGGTGACGTCACTACGCGAAATTCCTATTTAATTCAATGTATTTTGGGCCAAAATTTCATCTCCGGAACAAGGGTTTATTTAAAAACCCAAAACCCCATCTTTTTTCTCAGCTCATCGAGTACTTTCATTTTCTCTATTAAAAAACAGAACATTTCAGACCCTTGCAACTGCCCCATGCATTTGTACGGCACAGCAAACAGAAATTATCTTGCTTTATGTTTACTTTTTCTTAATCCAGCATAGTGCTGCTGCTACAACTTTGGGAGGCGTGACAATCAGTTATCTTCGATTATTAGAACATTTTTGCCTTCTTTTATTTGAATCGGGATAAAACCACTGCGATATTTCAATCAACCCGCATCAATGCATAAAAGCGGCTGAGAGAAAAAATATAAAAAAAAAAATGATGCCTTTTCGAGTGACTTTAGCTCGGAAATTCATTGCGATTCCGAGATGCGGCTGAAAAAGAACAGAGTAGAGCCAGGAGAAGGAAAAACGAACAAACCTCTTAAAAAAGAAAAGGCGAGCACCCTTGCAGATTCTCCTTTTATCGATGGAGGAAAAGTTGATTCGAATTCAAATCTTACGATGGACCGTTTCAATACAGCGTGTCGGGCACTCCGAGAGATGAGATTCACCATTCCCCTCAATTTTCCGCTGGAACAAGGAAATTAGACAAAGATACAAACAAAGATTCAACACCATTCCCCTCTTTTTTTCTTTATTTTCAACTTATCATGTATTCAATGGCAGATAAGAGATGCAAGCGCGTAGCTATCAGTTAAACTGTGTTTTCTAACGTTATAGATGGTTTTCGTGATGACTAAATGATGACGTCAGCCGGGGGTGAGCGTTCCAAACAAAGAAATTCCGTCTCTCTCGCTTTCACGTAACCCCCTTTTATGTACTGCTATCACAGAATAATACAATCAGAACGGAAACTCCCATAATAGCCAATGGAAGCAAGTTTGGAATTTACCGGCACCAATAGGCAACGCTGTGGTCCTATTTCCTAACATGGCGGCGTGTGTGATTTGTGTTGAAACTCATTTATTTCTGTAAATTCTGGAAAGAAATCTTAAGTTTCCGGCCTCACTTTTATTCTATTGGCAGTTTAGCATTGGAATTTCGCGGATCATGTCCTAAATTTTTTTTTCGAGCGCGAATCCAGATGTAAACATCCTATATCCCAACATGGCGGACGCGAAATAAATTTGCTTTAAAATCCGACAGAGTTTCCGTTCTGATTGCATTATTCTGTGCTGCTATCTCACTCTAATTTCAAAAATCGTATATAAAGACATATTTTGTGAATTTTTTTGGCAGAAAGGGATTCCCCGAGGCATTTTAATGCGAGTTTGATTTAAGCAAGGCGCTGTATTCAAAGTTCGAAACTAGAAAGAGATGGGTATACATGAGGATCACGGGAGAGAGTGAGTGAGATAGTTTGGAACCCTAAGCGAGTTTTGTCACATCGATTCCGACCGATGAGTGTATCGTTGTGATTGGTGTGTCCATAACCGTTGACTTATCACTAAAACCGTCTACGAGTATACCTTCCGTCCTAAGAGGCCGCGCTCTTCAGAACTTTGGTGAAAGCTTTAACATCTTACTCCGCATGTGCCTAGCGCCTAAGAGCATTGCGCTGAAAAAAACAAAAACAAAAAAAAAAAAACAAAAATAAAAACAAAAAACAATAAGAAAAAATAAACCCAAAAACAGAAAGAAAAACAAAAACAAAGCCAAAAACAAAACAACAGGAAAAAATAAACTTCTATTTAGCGACGTGGATTTTTACAGAAAGTGGTCAAGTAAAACTGCTTAGCGCTTTCTCTCATTTAACTCCAATCTATAAGTAAGTGCATATCTTTGATAATTGCAATGGGTCTGTTGCAAACTTTTGCCATAGCGCTATAGAGTGTTCAATCTCATGTAAAATCGCGTGGAAAGTCCATTGGTGGCATCAGATAGTTGAAAAATGCAGTATGAAGCTCACGAGAGACGTTTAATGAAATCCAAGATAGCGGCAAAATATCGAGCAATGTGTATGCATGCACCACGAATATCCAAGGATAGCCAACCTCACAATATCGATCACACCCGATCACTAGGTAAAGATTTTTACGCTTTAACGACATAGATGTCCGCCCCCAATGAATACAAAACAAGGGCCCCTGGACTAAACATGAGTTTTTTTCTTATAATTGGACCTGTGATCCCGTAAATTGGATGCGTCCAGCTGGATTGACCTGCCAAGTTTGAATTTGGCCTTAGTTGTGATCGAAATATTCTAGATTTTCCAAAATTTAAACTTTATCGTGAAAAATGTTTAAAAGTAGAATATGCGTAAAATCAGGACGAGTTAAGTAGAAAATAATACCATTTTTGACAGCAGCGTCCCAAATACAATGGATTTGCATAATTTGAATGGAATTAACAAGAAAATTCATTGAAATACATTGAAATTTATTTAAAAATAACACGGATGTATGGTGCTGTTCGCGGACAGTTATGTCGTTAAAGAGGCCTACTTCAAGGTAAATGAACACATAACCTCTGAAGCTGTGAGGTTGTCAACGTTGGCAATCCTTGGATGTTAAAGGTGCATACAAACAGATTGCTCGATATTTTACCGCCATATTGGTTTTCATTAAACGTCTCTTGTGAGTTTATTATCGCATTTCATGACTTTCTGATGCCACAAATGGACTTTTCGGGCGATTTCACTTACGATGAAACACTGTTTATCGTTGTAGCAAAAGTTTGCAACAGACCCATCATCTTATATTATATTTGTAAGAATGAAGCTAAGTTCCTAGAGAACCGTTGCATCGTTTGGGAGGGGCCTGGTACCGATCGGTCGGGCTCGGCTCCAATGCTTCGGGAAAAATATAAGTTTTTCCGTGCGGGCCCCACGTCCCTTTTTAAAATGCTAAAAACTTTTCTCTCAAAAAGTTGTGCGAGTGCGAAAAGGATGCGAATCAGTTCGTTTTGCAAGGGTGGGAGAGAGAAGCGAGATTTTGTCGTCCTTTTTTAAATGCATACGTGCGGAAGAGCATACGATTTTGTACGCGTGTGAGCGAGAAACGTGATGCTCTGACAATTTTTTTTTTTAATTAGATCGCACGATTTGACGTTACCATGGCGATCTTCATCATATGTTTTACTCGCGGAAGGAACCGTTCGGGTAGACGCATTTTAATAGGGACTTCATGATATCGATGTATAGCTTCGACTTTTTATCCATATTTTTACGTAGATATACACAATGAGAGAGTCACAGTGCTGCTAGCTGTGTTGAGAAATATACCAGGCACTTCAGACTTAATGAAAAATGTGTATAAATATTTTATGTTAAATACGGCAGCACTGTACAGTCTTCGATTGATGATGGCTTGACGAGGTTGCTGTATCGCTTCGCGATGTATAGAGCTTCGATACTTATCATATGTTTCATATGCATAGATAAACAGAATAGTACAATTAACGATGACTTGATGAGATCGGTGCATTGATTCAATATCTCGAATATAACCCACCAAATTTGAGCTAGGTTTCGAGAATTTATGAAGAAACTAAATGATTAGGGTTATTATTCATAACTTGAGACGCGGTGGTTATACTTTTCTCATTAATAATATACTGTCAAATATTACTGAATACTGAGTTAAGTAAATAATTGGTTTTCTGTTGTAAATGCATCGTTTACTTTAAATGTATCAGTGATTCATCCAAGAATACTACTTACTAACGAACCAAAAATATGGTTACAGATTTTTTTATCTTTTAGTTGGCGATTTGAGTTGTTTTCGTTTCAGTTCGCGTTTTGGCGAGGTTATGATGTTTTTAAGGTCTGTTTTTTTCCGATTTAATTAAAAAAAAAAGAAAACAAAGTTTCGATAGATCTCTTGAGCCTTGAGTGTGTAGTTTTTATGGTTCATTTGATTGTATACCTGTTATTTTTTAATCTGTGCAGTAATATTAGTGGGCCAGTGCGACGTTTATTTCAAAATAGATGGTTCTTTTAGTGATGACTTGGTGATGACGGCATCCGGTGATGAGCGTTCCAAACAAAGACAAACTGTCTCTCTTGCTCTCACGTAACCCCCATGTTGTACAGCTATACTCTAATTTAAAAAAAAAACGTATGTAGAGACATCTTTTGTGAAATATTTTTTGGCAGAAATGAATTCCTCAATTTTAATGCGAATTTGCTATTAACATGCCGTAATACGAGGCCCTGTGTATACGAATCAGGACACTAGAAAGAGATGGGTATACACATGGGCATTGGAGGTCACGGCGGGAGAGTGGGTGAGATAGTTTGGAACGCTATGCGAGTTTTGTCACAACCGATTGCAACCGATGAGTGCATTATTGATGTAATTTTTGGCTAACCGTTGACTTCACACTAAAACTCTGTGGTGAACTTGAGATGCCCTTAGATACTGGAACTGGGTCCGATGGACCCGTTGCGTCGTACGCTAAAATCGGCTGCCAGTAGCTGTTCAGTGGTTATACAAACTTGAGCTTCGTGAAGTGTCTAAAAAAACTCTAAAAAATAGGAATTTCATCATTGGGGGGGGGGGGGGGGGAGGCGACCATTCAAAAGCGCCAATTCCCAAAAAAGATAAGCCAAAAGCGCTAAAACATACACGAAGGAATTTTTGAAAAAGTAGCCAAAAAAACGGCAATTTGCTGCAAAATCAGTGGTCAAAAAGCGCTAAAAGAATGGCCCTAAAATCTTAGACGAAGTTTGCCTGAATTTTCGAGCCAACCTATTTCAAAAAATTACTGTCGTCAATAAAGGGCTGTTTGAAAAAGGCATAGTTTTCCCGCGCAAAGTTTCTCTTCCATTCACATATAGATTTTTGATATTTACTGAAACGCAATGTCTTATTGTCATGTCAGTTCAACGAAAGGTTATCGTAGGTGTGCGATCTCGGTCATGCGTATTTGTTTGCTTATCTCGAACTTCTCATTTTATTGTGAATGCAGGTTTCTCATGCACTCTCGCTATCTCTTTCTCGCCTTTCTTTCTTTTCTCAGTACAGTTCTAAATCGTAGAATCCACATGCGCTAATACGGTGCATCCAAATGCGCCGATTCTGGGGGTTTCGGCGTCTCCATGAGCGCCAAAAAAAAAATTGGCGGTTTTTGATCGGGCCCTCTTGAGAACGACTACCCCTAAAAAATGTTTAAGTTTCATATAAGGGGGTTTGAGCGGGGGTTATAATATTTATGCCCCTCCAAATAATGACTCCTGTTTTCTAAACCTTTGGTACCTGAGAAAATAACACTTTAGTATTTCAGGAATAATAGAGTAAGTTTTTAGATTTCGTTCTTCGGAGCAAGATTAGATGGGCGAATAGCAAACGGAGTTAGGGAGTGGATGATATCGAGTCAAAGTCTTAGCTCAAGTAAACAAAAATCACGCGCAAGACGCGAAACGGAACGCTTGGCCGCGAAGCGGCCACCGGCCACTAGTTTCCTTTATATTTGAATAAATTTACTCAACATATTTTGAAACCAAGTGTATTATACAAAGAAAAATTTGATAAGAACACTGACTTAATTTTACCCAAAGGGGGGCTTTAGCCTGTTTATGCTAAAATACGTCACGAATAATTGGGGGGCGGGGCGGGGCGGGGCGGGGCGGGGGAGGGGCGCTTGAAAACTGTGGGGTGACCTCATCCAGTTGAGGGATACTTAGGAAAAATTAAAGCTTTATGCAGTTTGCTTGAAACAGCTCGCATCAGGACGACGAATGCGGCGCGGTGTTCAAGCACCAAATATAAAACTTTTCAGCATTTGAGTCAGAGGAAGGAAAAAGGGGTTGAAAAGAGGCGCGAAATAGCGGACTTGGGTGAGAAGAGAAAGAGGTGGGAGGGAGGGAGACGAAGGAAGAATAATGGACAGTTTTTATGATTTGGCAAGGATCCATTTATCAGGGACAGATGGAAGTATGCCAGACATTGGAGAAATAATCTTTAAACAATAAAACAGTGGCATATTCGCGCGCGCCCGGGCCCCCAGCCCCCGAACAGCCCCTCTTGATGCATATTGCATGGCGTCTTTGCGCCAGTTCCTTCCTTCCTATGTACACTTATTACTCCTTTGCTTTCGGGTACCCCTCGCACAGTGGAGATGGACCAATGGCCAAGTCGATCTCGTTTTCATGAAAATAGGTCTGTGCTCGTTAATGGGTCCGTTACAAACTTTTGCTATACCGATTAAGAGAGAATAATCTAATGTAAAATCGCCTGAAAAGTCCATTGGTGGCGTCAGAAAGTCATAAAATGCAAAAATAAACTCGCAAGAGGCGTTTAATGAAATCCAATATGGTGGAGAAATATCGAGCAATTTGTATGCATGCACCACGAACATCCAAGGATAGCTAACCTCACAATATCGATCACAAATAATCACAACGTAAACAAACAAATAACCTCTACCTCCAGTGAGGTTGTCAAAGTTGGCCATCCTTGGATGTTCGCGGTGCATGCATGCAAATTTCTTGATATTTATCCACTATCTTGGATTTCATTAAACACCTCTTGTGAGTTTATTATTGCATTTTATGACTTTCTGATGCCACCAATGGACTTTTCAGGCGATTTTACCTTAGATTATATATTCTTAATCGTTGTAGCAAAAGTTTGCAAAAGACCCATTGTAGGTCATGGCAGTCGCTTATGAACCATCACAATGTGGCACCTCCATCGCCAGCCCAAGCACCTTATCTACAGAATGTTTAAAAAAAATGAGCAGTTGAGAATATTTTAAGGACAGCTTATTCGAATTCTGAGCCACCTTCAAGAATAAATGTTGATGTTTTCAACTAGCCTATTCGTTATTTTTGCATTTTTCTGAAAAAAAAAACTAACGCTTACAATTAGATTCGCCGAGGCAGAAACTCACAACAGCCCCATTCCTATACTTAGTCCCGAAGCGTTTTTTTTTTTTTTTTGTGGAAAATGTTACATTTAATCCATCCGAACCCATAGAAAAGTCGAACAATAGGGTGCAGTGACGTCGCATGCCATCTGGCAACAACGCAACTGCTCCATTCAAACTCATTAAACATATCAAATTTTCCTTGTGCACTGTGCACCCCCTTCGTTCGATATTTTACATGAGTTTAAATGGATAGGATACATTGTTGCCAAATAGCACGCGACGCCACTGATTGGGTGGGTGACGAAAATCCAGAATCTCGATCTTTTACATATGTTTAAGTGGACAAAACGCAAACGTATATTTGTAGCCTGATTGCAGGCTTCACCAAGCCACTGTTAGGACCAATCTCTGACGAGGCAGCGATGCTGCAATAGCGGCCCGTGAGATTTGGCAACCATGCATTTTTCCCACTTAAACTTTGGTAAAAAATCGATTCAAGCGGAGGCTGGCAGCCTCCTCGAGTTTCGATTGTTTTCCATGTATGTAAATGGGATAAAAACACTGTTGCCAAATCGCACGAGCCGCCATTGCGATGCTGTATGGCTCATATAGTATAGCTAATCAATGATTGACTAAAGAGAGAGAGAGCAAATGAAAACAAAAAAAGTATAAAACAAAAGTAAAAATAAAAAAAAGCTCTCATCCAAAAACAGCAAAATACATCGATCTCATGCGGAGGAAGAATGAAAATGAAAAAGTTCGTCAATAACTTCGAGCGATGTGAGACGGGTTTCCCATTAAAATAGCGGGCGGCCCGTATTTTTCCTTCTCCTTGCACTCGTATTTATTTTCCCGCGGAGAAAAATACAAAAACAAAAAACAAAAAAAGTTGAGCTCCAGCGAGCGAGAGCTCTAGCCAAGTCGTGATGCTTTTGATGGATTGATTTGAAAGAAGGAGAGATTCTTTTGCTCGTACAAACAATCACGCTTAGAACAGTCAGTGCACCCAGAAGAGGAAGATATATACGGGAAGAGAAAGAGAGAGAGAATGAGAGGGGATAGATGGAAAGAGTGAGAGGGAGAGAAGGGAGGAGAGCGCGTGCAATTCAAACGGACTCGCGGGGCTTCAGTTTTTCAACGATCCAATATCAGAGACCAGTAGCGCACCGAGAGTTTCTTCATCTCTCTCTTTTCTCCATTAAGAAACGTATGTTAGACAAGGATGGACAAGGGGATAAAACCCCCTCCTTCTGTCCTTTTCCTACTCATACATTCAAATGGGAAATGAGAGAGATGGAAGATATCCTGGTTGCGCCAGTGTCAGAGACTCATCAGTTATTTATTCGACGTACCTATTCTGGCGGTAAATAATAAATAAATAGATCCCTTGATGATCGAACCATCGATTTTCACTCGAACTGCGGCAGGGTGGATCTCGGAACTATGGGAATCTCCTGATAAAGAATCCTATCAAACCCGAATAAAATCTGTTGGGGGAAAAGTATTTTTGCATTTTTGCATTTTTTGTTCTTTTTTTTGTTTTTTGTTTTTTGTTTTTTTCCTTGTTTTTCTCCTTTCATCGTAATCGTAGATAATAACCAAGAATTTTGCAGATGTTTTCAACGAGCATAGTTAACCCTAGTCTGCTGAACATGGGTCATTTAGACCCGAGGCTTCCTTTTTTCTGTTGACCCTAAAAACTTTTGCTTTACAAATATCTTGAGAAACCCAATTTTTGCATTATCAAAAAAAAAAAAACAAGCAGGGAAAAGTCCAACACACGGGTGTTGGAAAAGCGTGCCACTAAAGTCTGAACAGCTTTAATGCTTTTGCTAGCAATGATAATAATTAGACAGCATTCAACATGGAGCTGATCTCGAGAAAATTGAGTCCAAAGTTGAAGAGCTAGCATTTAAACAAAAAACTTGGAATTACTTACGTTTTGATTTCATTCAACTACCGTGTTGTGTTTTTGCATTTCAACACCGGAAAAGTGTAATTTACTATGTAGGAAAGGTACTTAATTTTTAGCGTTTAAAGTGACTTGGTTCCTTTCTTCTTTTTTTTGGCATAATCACGAAAAACGAAACTCTAAGAGAAGCCAAACGGCAGAGTTGGTTTACACTGTTGATTATTTTAAAATCCGTTAATCCGGACTTAAGTCCGTTCCTAATTCTATAAAAGGAACCAAGTCGGAGTTGGATCCTTACGTGACTCGGATTAAGGTTTAACCTAATCAGAAAAAGGAACCAAGTTCTCATTTTATTTCATCATATGGACAATGACATCAATGAGGCTCACCAGCTCACTTTTACCTAGAATTTTGACGGGAAATAGTTGTTATTATAGAAGAAGCACTTGTTGCTTCGAGATTCAGTATTGCTAGCTCTATCAATCAATGACTCAATTTGATCAAAAATCTCACTCGGTTCTTTTGTTACAAGTGCTGTCCAATTGAGCTTGTTTGGTGAGAAATTATGAAAAAAAATAAATTTAGATCAGATGTATATCTATAAGGAGATGAGTCAAAGGCGTTGTCTTTTTGTGTTTGTTTTTTGTAATTTGTTTTCAAAACTTTGGAGGGCTCTAGCTCAGAAGAGAAACATTTGCAGCACATACTCATGTAGGAAAATAAAGTCTTATATATATGTATGTTGACCCCAAAAATACACTCCATAAGTTTGGCACTTAAGTTTTGAAACACCCTGTTCTTGATATGTTGCCCCCCCCGCCCCCTTCACAAACGACAACATCTTGACCATGCACATTTTTAAAATCACAGTTTGACTGTAGAGATATTTTCTCCCCCCCCCCCTTTAACGAAAAAAGGGGAAATGGGTCACCTATCTCTGATGTTCGTCGTGCGCGTGCACAGATTGTTCGGCTTTACGACTGCCATTTTGGCTTTCTTTATAACGCGTTTCTTGGGTTTATTAGTGGATTTTATGACTATTTGATGCCGTCAATGTAATTTTCAGACACTTTTACATCAGAATCAAAACTCTATAGCACTGTAGCAAAAGTTTGCAACAAACCCATTGAAAGCTGAAAAGAGAAAATTATTTGATAAGGCTCGATCTTTTTTACCCACATAAACTATAGACAATAGATATTTCTAAATCCCTCCACCTTTTAAACGGCTTGTTCAGGGATCAAAAATGAGGTTGCGTTCTTTTGAAGTCAAAAAGTGGCATATTCGGAAAAGCCGTGATTCTAAATAATAAACAGTTTTTTTTTTCTTTTTTTCCGTTTTAGGTGCTGTCAGCACTAATTGCGATTGTCACGATGTAGATACGTAATATGCGTAAATGGAACACTTGCGAATTCATGAAACAATAATCCTTTAATATACAGAACTAACCATTTCAAGTGCCCTTTACACATCAAGCATTCTAGGGGGTATAGATTAGTAGGTGTGGAGGTTTAAGACGTTTGTGGATTTTAATTCCCCCTCTCCCCATTTATTTTCTTGAAAAGTATCGAAAGTTTACAGTTAAAACTATGCCATTATTCACTATAATGCATTGTCATATTATTTTTTTTTCTGTTGCCGTCGGTCGATGTCATTTTTCGTGTTGGAAAAGCAAAGTTCCATATGGACCTATAGTTTCCAAAATTTGAAGAAGCTTCCAGTGAAAAATTTTGTACACGCAACGAACTTTTTAGGATAGGTAAATAAGTTATTCCAGAGTCAATTCCATAGCCGCAGCGAGGAAGCTGTCCAGGGGTGGAAGACACGTGACAGCCCCTCTCACTTTTTAGAGCAATTAATGCGAATTTTACCCCTCTGGCTCCCTGTGTTCTGGATTTTAAACACCTATTTTTCAACAAAACGCCCAAAATGTCCTCAAAAATCCCTTGATTCCATCGACGCTCATTGAGGGGCTTTCAATTTGCCGATCCCCCAGATTTTCAAATGTTTCCGATGCAAAGACCTGTTTAGTGTGACGTCATGAAAAAAATTGGTTCCAAACAAAGGCTCCGTCTCACTCGCTCTCGTGGGTTTTCCCATACGAAACACGGTCCAAATTTTCAAATACAAGTGCTAGTAAACAACACGTTCTTTACACGTTGTGTTTATCACACCATTGGGTTCCACGTCCCTTATAAAAATTTCCGATTGTTTCAAAAAATTTTCCGATTGGATATATATTCCCGCGCTTTATTTCCCATAGAAATAATCGAAATTCCATAGAGACAATCGGAATTCGTGTAGATTCAAGCGCGCTGACTACAGCAACGATAGGTCTCATGATTGAAATAAGGCGAAATCATCTATGGTTCTATTCTTACAGTTTTAACAGCCACTTTTTTCTCAGTGATAAAATATGAGCCCGCTATCACAAACTTTTTGAAACATCGCGCATCGATGCACAATCACAGTTATATCGAAGAAAGTCCTATGTTTTGTCCTTGTCACACTCACAGTTTCTTAAGAGCACAAAATTCTAGGATATAGGCTCATCAGCACCATCACGGCATGTGTTATACCTCGAACAATAGCTTCGATACGAAGAGAAGTTAGAATGATTGAGTGTCATGGCGGTGATACTCCCATAAGAGAGTCTTCTGGGTAAGACAAGGACAAAACGTAGAACATCTTTCGGTATAACTGTGATTGTAAATTCGCTTGTGATCTTTTAGGAAGTATGTTACAGTGAAAAGATACTTTACGGCAAGTGGAATCTAATGGTGCAATAAAATTTGAGAAAACTGTTGGTTAACTAGCATGAATTTGCGTTCGAAAATTTGGATCTGGTAAATCCACGAGAGTGAGCGAGATAGAGCATTTGTTTGGAACCAATTCTGATCGTGACGTCATCACTAAACAGGTCTACTTAAGGATATGAATGAGCCTCTCTCTTTTCTATACACCTCCCGCTCTTCATCAATACCTCCTCGCTTCTTTTCGATGTACCCTCGTCAAACAGATTTTGACACTTTTACGATGCGACTCCCGAACGCTTAATGCACTGTGAAGAAATCTTGAGACCGGTGGAGCCCAAAGGCGAGGTGCAAAGAGGGTTTCTGTGAAGGATGTTTCCACCCCCTCCTGCCTTGGAATTTCGACTCATAGGTTGGCACAAATGACTTAGGTTGCTGGACCTGTATGGAATTCTCGTTCAAAGGAATTCGACTTTGACGCTTAATAACTTATTGAAATTAACAGGAATACCAAAACTTTTACAATTTTAAGAAAATAGACGCCGAGACCTCCTGGATTACACCAATAAATTAACGATTAATGAAACCAGTTTTAAGAAAATACATTTTTAATTTTTCAAACCTTCCCGCCAAAGGTTTTGCCATAAGCAAGGCATTGAACCTATTTATTAGATATGAAAATGAAAACAAGAAGCGTACCGTATATATACGGCACGCTTAAAAAAAAAAAAAAAAGGGCATAATAATTTTTTTAATACTGGGTCTTTTAGACCCGTCCTCTGTCTCCCATGTTTAGGCCCTCCAACTCAAAGTTGTCAAACAGCAACCCCTATCTTGAGACAAATCATCAAAAAGGGCATACAAAGCCGCGAGCATTTTGGTTTAAACCAGAGACAATATATAATAGAGACCACGCACTAGCCGTGCGCGCGGTGGCTGACTTATTTTTCGGGACTCAACAGGAAATAACACAGGGAGCATGATAGTGCACCATCCAACACGGTCCATACGTTGACTGATGCAATTTCGGTGCTTCTGGCTTCACTAGGCAAAAATCTCAACGATGTCTCTCATCAGTCAACGTATGGACCATGTTAGCGGTGTTCTGTTGAGACCCCGAAAAAAAAGTTGCCACCGCGCGCAAACATGAGCAAGATAGATAGTGCGTAGTCTCTATTATATATTGTCTCTGGTTTAAACCAAATGTCGATATCGTTTTTCAATTTCGAGATATCAAGGGTGGAAGTCGATTTTCAAAACTTCATTATTCCTTCATTTTCAAAGAAACATTATTCATAGTTGAAAAGTCAATATGTCAAAAACTACTAGTCCAAAGTAATCAAAAAAGCGAGTACTTTTCAGAAAAAAATACGGCTATGACACAGATTTTGTCAAAATGTAGTTTTAGGGCCCCGGTCCCCATCCAATCTTTTTTTAAAGTTTTTACCCCTCCACGCTCCGGAGGGGCTATCTCAAAAATTCCGCGAGATGATTTCTCTCAAATGATGCATCGATTGAAAGGACATAATAAACTGAGCATTTTGGCGCAAACCAAAGGTTGATATCTTTTTTCACATTCGAGATATCGAATGTCAAAGATCGATCTACAAACGACGAAAAATGACGAAAAACGGCATCAACCTCCGGCTTCATCTAGAGTAAGGGACTATAGCTTGTGGGTTACTCACTATATATGGTGGGTTACCATGTGCTAACAAAGCAATTATACCCTAATTTACTGTAAAAAACTTTAAAAACGTATCATAAATGCGCTAAAGACAAGTATTTTAAAGGTGGGTCTAAAAGACCAGGAATTGGCAAACTCGTACAAAAAATAAATTGTCTGGCAGACTAGGGTTAACTTGACTCAAAATGGCCTTTTGCCACATTGACCCTTTTAGAAAATTCAGGAAAAATGGAGGAGAAAACACTTAGTTGGTGTTGTTTTAGATCATTATGTAAGTAACTTATATTTTGTGTGAATTTTTATGAACTATGAGAAGCAATTCTTTTCTGAGCGGTTACCATCGAGCAAATATATACGGCATAACACGTATGTGCAATCTTTATAAGGCAATTAGAACTTTAGGTACAATTTCGAGGTTTCATCGATATTAAATTCATCTCAACGACCCGAGGCGAGGCGGGTTGTATGGAATTATGAAACGAGGCCGATCACAAAAAACGCCTTCATTTTATGAGGTCTACAAAATCAATACCGGCACGTACGAATAGTTACTTAAGAGCCCCTGTGTATGAAAGAGTCAAGTCAAACGAACAAGTGAAGCAAAAGAAACATGCTTAATGATGCGTCTATGGAATTATGAAACGAGGCCGATCACAGAAAAACGCCTTCATTTTATGAGGTCTGCAAAATCAATACCGACACGTACGAATAGTTACTTAAGAGCCCCTGTGTATAAAAGAGTCTAGTCAAACGAACAAGTGAAGCAAGAGAAAAATACTGAATGATGCGTCTTCAATGCCTTCATTATATGACCTATAGTCCCAGGGATATGTCTGTTGCGGGTGTGTATTTATGCAATCGTTAAACTATGTAAGAAATCGTCATTACTTCTTTTTTCGTAACTATATAGATACCTATGTGGCTTTACCAACTGGCATCGTCCCTTTGTTTTTTGACGTAAGTTCTTCAATAAATGCTTTTAAATGCATCATGAATCTTTGTTAAAATGGACTTTGGCCAGTTTAACAGGAAACGATTCATTTCAGAGAATGAATCTGGAAACTGTTGAATCTTTTGCCCACTCTGGACGGCAAAATATTCAACAGTAGGGTGGACGGACGTTGTAAGAATTACAGGTTGAATCACTCCTTTTAGCAGCACTAATTCTGTTAAAATTAGCCATCACCGTGAATCAGGTTCCTTCATCTCTCTCTTTTCTCCATTGAAAAACGTATGTTAGACAAGGGTGGACAACGGGATAAAAACCCCCTCTTTCTGTCCTTTTCCTACGTATACATTCAAATGGGAAATGAGAGAGATGGAAGAGATCCTGGTTGCGCCAGTGCCGTGAATAGACCGTTTTATAGTAATGACGCGCGTAACTGGTAATAACTTGGTAGACTTTTTCATTGGACCCGAGCAGCACGTTTCATTGCTACAACTCCGTATTTCAGTCGTTGTTTTTAAGTTTTGTATTCGTATAAGTGAAAATGACGGTAACACAAATATTTCTTTGTTTTCTGTTTCAGGTAAGAATCTCAACCGAACTTCAAATCTCCTGATGCGGTCAGTTTACTTTTCAGATTTATTAGGGGGTTGGATCCATGCGAACTATCCAGGTTATTGTAAAATAGAGACTAGAGCCAAGGTAGGTACTTATGTTTATCAGGTATGCTCGACTCGCTTCCGTCATTTTTACGGGCGCGAAAATCAAAAAGCAATTGGATTCTGGCCGACAAAAGAAAAAAACACTGGACAGTTTTGTCAGTGTCAAAGAATTCATAGAGAGATGACCAGATCAACTAAAACCGACGAAGCGAGGAAAAACAGTAAATAGTAAGTCCCAATTCCATCGCCATCTTCAACAAACCTAATCATGATCCATGTCCAGTGTTTTCTTCTTTTGTTGGCCATCTTTGATTCTGATTTTTTTTTCATTTTCGCGCCTCTAGAGATAATGCGGGAAGCGAGTCGAGCATATCTAATAAGTGTAAGTATCTTGGACCAGAGCACTTTGGTTTGAGATTGTCAAAAATTTAAAAACAAAATTCTATCAATTTATCGTTTATAACATTTCAAACAGGCGCCAAAATATTTTATACGTTTGGATGGTTTAAACCATACTTTATTCTGTGTGCCTTGTATAATCGAGGACAAAATCAACTAGAAGCATATCAAATTTCATCAATCATTATTTTTCGTGATACAATGTATTTTGTGATCTTAATGTCAGTGTAGTCAATGAGACGGAAGAATCGAAGTTTCCGTCGTAGATTATCAACGAGCGTAAGAGCCGATGGATGTTGTTCTCAACGTTATATGATCTTATTATAAGATGTTAATATCAGTAGCAATGGTACTAAACTATACATGTACGCAAATGATTCAGAGGAATACGCTTCGCTTTCAGGGGCAGATGCAACATGATAGCTTCACAGCACATTGAAGCACACATCATAAGTTGAAATATGCCTCTATTCTTTTCTAAGTAATTTTCTTGGATTTTGTTCACTAAAAACAATAAGGCAAGAAAATTACAATAACAGATTTAAGACACAAATGTCTCGGCCGTAAAACACTAGCCATCTTCAGTGTATGAAATTTAAGGAAGAAATACAATAAAAATAAAAAAAAACTCCGAAAATGGAACCACAAACGGATACACGGTGAAAGAAGGAAAGCAAATACAATAAAACAGAGAAACGCATACCCACTCAGCCCTTGGACGTTACAAAAGGAGCAATGAAGATTTTGATACATGAAGACATTATGTATAGATATACGTATACACTGTGTCCTGAAGCTAACAGGTGGTATCTTCCCATTATTGCAGGCGCATCATGTACCCGAACCCCGCCGTAAGGAAGCCGCATTTTCGTATTAGCATAGTATAAACATCTTTGATCAATAGTCAATGAGATTGGAGCATCGAATTCTCCCGTCGTAGGTCACCATCCAACGTAAGAGCCGGTGGATGTTGTTCCCAATGTTATTTTCTTGAGTCCGTCCCCGGGATGAGAAAATAAAAAATTGTTCGCCGCGCGATCACGGTCGGCTATATATTGCGCTGTCTTTATACTCTCTATAGTAAATACGTGTGTATTGTCTCTCTCTGTGTCGGAGCCGCGCCTTGAGTCTTCACAGACGCTATTTTCTTGGTGACCGCACGTCTCTCGTTCCGGTGGCTGTGCAATGTTTACGGTGGATCAGATCAGAGACATTTAAAGCCTCTCTCAATCGGGAGTTGTTTCCGGTCGGGTCGACCCCTATAGCTCTGGGGCTCAACGCGCGCAGGCAGCGCCGCTCGACCGACAACCTCGTTCCGCGTTTCCGCTTCCTACTCCGTAGTGCACTACTCCCCCCCACCCTCTCCCTCCCTCCGCCCCACCAATGCCCCGGCCAACTCCCTCCTCTTTACGTCCAGTCACCTCGCGGTCTTCTTCGTCCTTCACCCCTCGTCCCTCTCTTAATGCCATAGGGAGGTGGGGGAGGGAGGAGGTTGGCTTGCTTTGACTTCCAGTACTGTCGTTGATGATCTGCCTTCATGAGCCATTTCACCTTCGCCGTATCCAGGAATGCAAAGACACTATATCATATAGACGGAGTGCATAACAAGATCCTTGAGGCAAACTAGGGTCCTTATATCACAGAATGATGCAACCAGAACGGAAACTCTGTCGGATTTTGAAGCAAATTCATTTCGCGGCCGCCATGTTGGGATGTACAGTCTGTTCAATTTCGGAAGATAGGTGGATGGGAAAGTGGGAAATGCACTAATGGCAACAGCGCAAAGGGGTTTTCGGTAGCAAAAAGGTCTATTCTTTCCTCGTCGCCTTTCAAATCGCAAGCCACACGCATCTCCGAGTACGCAGTCGGCTACCTGCCAGCCGTACCTTTTTTTCCCGTACTTGGGGTATTAAAGCAATTTCCTTGAAAATTTGAAATTCAATTTATATTAATCATTACTCTACGGAAATGCATTCACCGCAAAATTTCCGTCAAAATGCATATCCATATCATGGAAATTCGTCAATTTTTACCCTGTAAGTTTACACTTTTATATAAGAGAGAAATTTGCACTAAAGCCACTAAAACATGCAAACATCGTCGGATTTTCGAAAAATTTACACTCAGTTTCTCCGAAATTTTGAGCTGAATTCATTTAAGTTAAAATAAAATGAGTGTCTAATACAGTGCAATTTTTCATAAATTGGCCTTCACACCTCCACTACTAAAAAAAAGAAATAAAGGAGGAGCGAAGGAAGACGGGTAGCAGAACATTGACCGTGTGCTCGGGGTATATGTGTATTGCTATAGTGAACAACAAAAGGCGACGAGAAGAGAGACCTTTCACTGCCGAAAACCCTCCGCACAATTGCCATTAGTGCACTAACTAACACATTTTCTGATTTTCTCCACCTATCTTCCGAAATTGAACAGACTATAGGATGGATTTGCACTAAAAAAAAAATTATAGGACATGATCCGCGAAATTTTCATTCTGAAATGCCAATAGAATAAAAGTGAGGCCGGAAACTTAAGATTTCTTTCCAGAATTTGTGGAAATAAATGAGTTTCAACACAAATCACACTCGTCCGCCATGGTGGGATATAGGACCACAGCGTTGACTATTGGTATCATTACAGTCCAAACTTGCTTCCATTGGCTCTTATAGGAGTTATATCATAACTGTTGATCTTATAACATACTGTAGTCAAAATGATGGTCATTAAATAGTGTTCCATCCATCTTCGATCTCGATTTTTATGAAGTAGTAAGTTTGGATGAAGAGGCTTTATTAGTAAAGTTGCTTGTTCGAATCGAACAAACGACATTCAGAATAAGAAGTTGTTGAAGAAACGTCATATATTTGCTGTACTTTCGCGAGTAAATGTCATAACTCTCTAAAAATGGGTCTTTTGCGTACTTTTGCTACATCAATATAACTCATTGTTTCTAACGTAAAATTCGGCGAAAATAACGATGCGCACATTAGAAACTTTCAAAATCCACTCATTAACTCAGAAAATAACTACCATTTCAAACAACCCGCGCTACACTAGACACTATATCACCGACTTACAACTACATAGATGGGACCATCTCGTTTATGTAAACATGAACAGAGCTTACAAGCATTGGAATGTTTCGTTAGGATGCGTACATTTCTTATATTATTTTGTAATCTTTGTTAAACCGAAAAGACCAGACAGCAAATGCAGCCAATAGTTCATGTATTTAGAAGGGAATTCCATCATTTTGTAGTTACGATGCTGTTCACTCATGCACGGTGGTTCCGTCTATGTAGTAGTATACCGGTGCAAATAGTGTCTAGTGTAGCGCGGGCTGTTTGAAATTGAAGTGATTTCCTGAGTTACTGAGTGGATTTTGAACTTTTTTAATGTGCGCATCGTTATTTTCGCCGAATTTTACATAGGAATCAAGGTTCTATGTTGTTGCAGAAAAAGTATGCAACAGACCCATTCCCAAAAACGTTATGAGATAGCGGTTATATACTGCGTGGCTATTACATGAAAGTGAGTAGAGTCCCTTGATAGAAATTTTGTTAGGGAGTACCGACACGAGCTCAATGAATTCTGAGTGGTCGCTGGTTGTAGGCTTTCCCGGACGCGAGCAAGAGTCAACGACATCGAATGCATGCCACAAACAAAAGAATCGATGATGGGAAAGAGGAGAAAAGGAACTTATATATGGGTACGGACCAGAGAGCCGGAAATACACCTGTCCACCACTGTACTGCGGCCCGATCATTTACTTCATCGTTAAACCGATCGTTCAGACTGTCTACGAGTGATGCTATTGGTCGAATATTGTAAAACTTAGCCATTGCTATGACAACCATCGTTATAGTGTCCGTTAAAGGTTACTCATGAATAGCCTTTATGAAACGAGACTCTTAACGATGGTTACCATAGCAACAGCCAAGTTTTACAATTTTCGACCAATATGCATTACTCATAGATATAGTCTTAAAGATCGGTTTAACGATGAAGTAAATGATCCGCTCGCAGGTTCACTGTCGAACTTTGGACCTTCGAATGCGTTCACGTGGTCGATTCCTCTCAAATGCATGTAAAGCGTCGCGTCGCGTCGTGTCGCCGCAAGCAGCTACTCTGAGATAGAGAAGGGTGAGGGATGGTTATTAAAAACCAAACACACTATTTAATACCATCATGACGTCATTACTAAACCGATATTAAGGATGACGTTTATGTATAACGAACCTCTATATGTATGCATAAAAAAAATGGTTTCAGGTCAATAGGTCTACAGTAATATAGACTACGGACAAAATGTCTACTCTTTTTGGTCTACTGACAAAATGTCTACGCAAGTATGTCTACAAAAATAATGTCTACTATTCTAAAACGTCTACATATTTTATGTCCACAAAATAAAAGCCCCCAGTATATAAATGCCTCTTTTTAAAAATGTCCACCTTTTTTTTTTTACAAAATTGTCCATTAGACAAGAATGTCTACAATTTTGTAACAGAATTAGAAAATATAATATAAATTAGTTTACTCTCCTCGTTCATAGATCTTTGTAATGTTAAATTATAAATTTTGAAGACAGCGTCACAGAAATCTGATTAATTTAATGTAGATTTCGCAAAATTAACAACATTTAATTCACTCAGTATTTAAATTGAAAATAGACTATTTTATCACAAGGAAGAAAGCTGAATAAAAAAATAAATAATTCGATGAGAAATGTTACCAAAGTGTAGCAAAAAGTTTGCATAAGTGATTTATATTGTCTGGCAACTTCGTCGCACGCCTAAAAACTTTAAGAAACATTAAAATAATTATCATTCAAAATATATCGATGATCAAATATTTATTTATTTCTGATAACCAGCCCGCTGATTTCTTTTCCACGTGTCTATTTATATTACAAACTTGTAGAATTGTTGTCTTGTGGACCATTTTGTAAAAAAAAAAAGTGGACATATTTCAAAAGAGGAAATAATATACTGGGGACGTTTACTTTGTGGACATTAAATATGTAGACGTTTTTAGAATGTGGTCATTTGTCAAAGTAAACATTTTTATCGTAGACACATTTTCGTAGACATTTCGTCAGTAGACCAAAAAACGTAGACATTTTGTCCGTAGTCCATACTACTGTAGACCTACTGACTGGAAACCAAAAAAGTTGGACACTCGCGGAAAAGTGTTTTGATGATCTAAAAACTGCGACTGCATATGATTGATTCTAACAATGGTCAGTGAGGTAGAAAATTTGCATAAACATAATTGAGGGGTAAGGGGGGAGGGGGGGTGGGGGGTGGAAGGGGGAGCAGAACAGAAATGATTGTTGCCTCGTGGGGCAATAGTAGAGGTCGAAACGAGCGTGAAATTCTCTGAAAAACCGGAAACTATCTAAAAACGCGGGAAAACAAAACGAAACCAATATCCGTCAACTGTTAGACACGGTTGTCGAGAGAGAGCGAGAGAAAGTAATAGATTTCGAGCCAGGAGTTGACAAATATTTTCTCTGTTTTATTCGAGCACAATCAAACGCGCTCGACGTTTCTGACCGGGTTGCCAAAATATGCAAAATGAGTCAAAATTGAAAAATATTAGATGACCATCCTCAGTGCAAAACCCTCGGAACAAAATCATTTTGTTTCAGTTTTTGAGATATTTACGAGGAATTAATCTAGCAACTTTGCATGTGTTGCTTGGTTTTAATTTTGATTGCTGCATGCGTCAACATCATATTGTAGATATAGAACCACAGAATAATGCAATCAGAACGGAAACTCTGTCGGATTTTGAAGCAAATTCATTTCGCGTCCGCCATGTTGGGATATAGGATGTTTACGTCTGGATTCGGGCGAGAAATAAAAAATATAGGACATGATCCGCGAAATTTTCATTCGGAAACGCCATTAGAATAAAAGCGAGGCTGGAAACTTATGATTTCTTTCCAGAATTTACAGAAATAAATGAGTTTCAACAATAATCAATCACGTCCGCCATGTTGGGATATAGGACCACAGCGTTGCCTATTGGTGCCCTTAAATTCCAAACTTGCTTCCATTGGCTCTTATGGGAGTTTCCGTTCTGATTGTATTATTCTGTGATAGAACGCTACTCAGGAGTGGGAGGCAAAGCGAAACACCACTTAGAAATAAAAGTTTAAAAAAAACTCAAAGGGGTTTTGACTACACGGGGGGGGGCGGGGGAGGTTCCCCGAAAATGCAGCTGTTTGGTCAGTCGGACCCGAAGGAGATCCAGGCATTTTTCCTTCGATTCTTTCCCTTCGAATTTGAACGCATAAGGGATAACTTAAGGAACGCATAACTTCATTTCCCAAACTCAAGAAGCATCATTTTTTTTTACCATCAGTTTCGGGTGTAAATGGAGCTCTTGCAAGGTTTTGCTGTAGGCAAATGGAGTATCAATTCCATTGTAAAATGCTGTGAATATAACGATGAGACCATTAAAAAACTCTAAAACTCACTCCTCGCAGAGAAAACTTAACTTGAAATTTCGGGTGACCACCCTTGCATGTACACCAACCTTGGATTCGGACCCCAAACAAAAGAACATAACCTACGGATTTTAACGATGAGATTAATGAATTTGCTTTCAAAATGTATAAATTTGAAGGAATTAACGGTCCATTTTTACTCATTTTGTCACTAGGAGCTCGGTTTTAACTACGCAGAAGAGTTCTACGTTGCGTAATAAACGAGGAAGACGGCACTGAATTTCATGTCCTGTTCTTTTGAGTAAAAATGGACCGTTAATTCCTTCAAATTTATACATTTTGAAAGCAAATTCATTAATCTCATTGTTCAAATCCGTAGGTTATGTTCTTTTGTTTGGGGTCCGAATCCAAGGTTGGTGCAAATATGCAAGGGTGGTCACCCGAAATTGCAAGTTGAGTTTTCTCTGCGAGGAGTGAGTTTTAGACTTTTTTAATGGTCTCATCGCTATTCTCGCAGCATTTTAAGTCGGAATTGATACTCCATTTGCCAACAGCAAAACCTTGCAAGAGCTTCATTAAAGGTTTGACAACGGTTCCGATGCTTTGCTGCAATATGGTTTAAGATTGAAAAAAAAGGCCAAAAATCGCAGTGAAAAAAAAATGGCCGAAAATCATTGTTTTTGACCTTTCAAGCTGACTTAAAAAATTTTCATTTGCATTTCTAGGTGTGCATTGCTTGTAGAGAGCGTTTTCTGTGATTCAAGTTGTTCTTGAAAATTTATAAAGGATAAATGTTGCCAGTTTTTGACGATCGCAGAATATAGTGCGCACTGATATGATCCCAGATTCACCATTTCGTCACCCAAAGCTGGTGAGGCGGGTACCAAAAGAACACTCAACAGTGAGACCACGAGGACTCACTCAATTCATTTTGATTGGTCAGAAATGTTTGATGGTCTTTGTTTGATGGCCTTTCTTCTCCGCGAAAAAAGTTTAAAAAAGTTCAAAACCTCCGTTCTTGACCCGAACTTGATGATGAAATATGCTTAAGAAGATGAAGGTGAAAGCTTGCAAATCATATTCCGTGAGCTGGAATCGATTGAATTATATGGGTCCTGATCGGAGCTTTGGCAACGGTGAACTTGAAGCTTACAGAAGCTCGTGACGGCCTTGCGAGTGAGTCGCGGTTGAGTTGAGTTGAGTCAAGTTGAGTCGACTCGAGTCGAGCAGAACAGAATATGACAACAGATTAAGGGAGGATCCCACTCCGGCTGCATGGACAGTGGACCCCCTGGACCCCACGCGGACACCATCGGCGCCCCCGGTTGACGTTTCCCTAAGTCAAGTTAATTCTCGCGGCTAGTGCACAAATTACTGCCCCCCTCCCCTCATCCACCCTCATAACCCTTCCACTTTTACTACCCTCTCTCTCTCTCTCTCTCTCTCTCTCTCTCTCTCTCTCTCTCTCTCTCTCTCTCTCTCTCTCTCTCTCTCTCTCTCTCTCTCTCTCTCTCTTTCTCGTTCTCTCTCTGTCTCTCTCACTCTCTTTTCCTTTCTGTCCCTTACTTTCCATATCGAATTACCCCTATCGCTCGTTCTCTATCCCTCTCTATATCTCTCTCTATCACTCTCTATATCTCAGTCCCACTCTCTCTCTCTCTCTCTCTCTCTCTCTCTCTCTCTCTCTCTCTCTCTCTCTCTCTCTCTCTCACTCTCCCTATCTAAATACCTCTCTTTATCTCTCTCACTCTTCCTATCTAATTATAATACATCCTCCTCTCTCTTTCCCCCCCTCTCTCTCTCCCTCTCTATCTCTCTCTTTGTCTCGTTTTCTCTCTCTCTCTTCCTTTCTGTCCCTCACTTTCCCCATCGAATTACCCCTATCTCTCTCTATCCCTCTCTAGATCTCGGCCCTACTCTCTCATTCTCTCTCTCTCTCTCTCTCTCTCTCTCTCTCTCTCTCTCTTACTCTCCCTATCCAAATACAAATAGGTCTCTCTATCTCTCTATCTCTCTCACTCTTCTTATCAAATTATAATACACCCCCTCTCTCTTTATCCCCTCTCTCTCTCTCTCTCTCTTTGTCGGAAAGATTGAATCAGAATCTACCTTCAATACACAAGGCGTTTGAAGCTTGAGTTACCTGATTCTAAAATAATCTCATACATTTTTTTTTTAAAACAAGAGCCCACCACAGGAAAATAGATACCTAAATGAGTTTGTGATGGATCGGTTCTCTATCGTGAATACTTTAATGTATCTTGACGAGCTCTGTTTTTGCACAATAAGGGTTATCAAAAACGGGGGAGTCGGAAAGAGTGGACGCTCATCTTTTGTGTCTACGTTTCATGGATTTGGATATGCAATTCTCTCCATGAATGAAAATAACGTCGTTTTAAAATATCGCGATGTGCCGCGGCCGTGTCAAGCATCACGGTTGATTTTTGTTGTGACGATGCGTGCAATGTGGCAACTTTAAATTCGGTCCATTTAAACCTAGAGTCCCTGTATATCAAAGAGGAGTCTCGACACGTGAAGAAGAAATCGAAGGAGGCGTCCACTTTGATTGGTTCGGTTCACTGAGAAGGCGGGTACGTCTCCTCGTAGGGGTGTTTTAACGGTTCCTCTTATGGAGAATAACACAGAACGCCTCCTTGAGCTCCGTGAAAGCCTAAAATCTAGCAGCCAATCAGAATCTATACCCCGTATGGCGAGACTCTTTGATATACAGGGACTCTATTTAAACCCACGAGAAGGTTCAAACTCCAGGCTTGTTCACTGTACAAAACATAGATCGCTTTTTTATGCGTTTAAATTGTCTGAAGCCAACGTTGCCACATCGCTCACTTCACTGTTCTACACATTTGTAATCCTGCATACAATGAACGAGCACACTCTATAATTCATTAGAGTCTTTGCGCCAAACTGTACATGTTTGATGCAGAAAGAAACCATCATAAATTGATTTCCTTTCTATTTGGTTCCTTACTGCATTAAACCGCCGAGTCCAATTGTCTCAGAACAGTAGAGCACAATGCTTGTATGTGCAATACCCTTGTTCCAATATCTTCGTCCCGGCAGATAGTTCGTCTAACGCAAATTCTATGAGCAAATGGTTTTGTCCCTCGAGCATGACAATTTGCCTATATACACACACGCTATTCATGAGTATGTGTTCAGTATTCAGTATACCTATTCGTTTGATTTTGAAAGGGAAAGTGGGTGTGCTGGTCGAGTAAAACAGAGAGCACCACTGTTGGCCCTTGGCTCTCTTGGCTTGGGTCTCATGCACGGCGGGTTGCGTGTCTTATTTGTCCACGTCTTCACTCCTGCACTCGGAACCTTCGATTGGACCTACCTCACTACCTCAGCCTCAGTTCCGACGGATGTGCCATTGTTGCCAGATTACTAATGAATGGGGCTCTTGCAAACTTTTGCTATAAGCTAATAAATAGTCCAATATGATATAAAGACTAGCGGATATCACGAACATCACATGAAGAGAGTCTAAAATTTAGTAATAAACTCACATAACTGCTATAACGGCAAGATCGTAATGGCGGTTCAACGCAGGTATCATTGGAGATTCCTGTCTATTATGTCACTTTTTCCACGGAAACACAGAGATATATCTCAACTTACATAGGAATCTCCCATGATACCTGCGTCTCTCCGCCATTAAGCCCGATTCTGAGAGTGAATTTCGTGACTTGTTAGTGTACTCATCGTCATTTTGACAGCTTTTTATGCAAGTATCAACTCTTCAATCCCCTGTAGCATAAGTTTGCAAGAGCCCCATTCTTAACATTCATGAAGAATCAAATGGGTTGTGCGTAGTTTTGCTAAAGCAATATCATAGAATAAAAATAATAGTAATAATAATACAATCAGAATGAAAACTCCTATAGGACTCAATGGAATTATTGTGTAGATCTCTTTCGCTGTCTATTGAAACTGGCAGACAATTGTACATGCGTCATCTTAAAAAAAAAAAAAAATTGATTTTTTGTGACCTGGTTTTTTTCTATCACTTTTTACCTTTGTCATAAAAACTATCATAGTTGTATTCAAATGTAGACTATATTAATCGAAAAATGTTTCTGAAGTGTATATCATACTTTTCATACACGCCGGTTCTTCCCCGCAGTAATCATAGTTTCTTTTAGCATTTATTCTTTTGTCACCCGTATCTACTTTCAGATAATTTCGAACGAATCAAGAACGTAGCTCCTCTCGCAAAAATTAGTGACTTTCCTTCATACTGTTGATTTTGTTAAAGATGCGCCATTTTCGTTCTATGTGAACAGGCAATTCCATATCAGAGTTTTTATCGTTTTATAAATGTCTTAATGGGAAGTATAATTCCCTTGGTCACAGAAATTTTTTGTTGGCGCCAAGAAATGTCGTGGCAATTGAATCATAAAAACGCCTTACGTTGTTTTACGGTTTCTTTTTGTTGAACTTGCCAAAAGAAACACTTTCGACAAAAATATTCATTCGTTTGATAGCTTTTTGAACATTCGACTGATACAATTGCTAAGACAAATAACTGCGGTAGCAAAAACACCTGTTACCGAGGATCTATTCATTTGTACTACCTGTAATCTTTGCGCAGGACAGTTTGTAATCTACTTTAACGTCTAGATTGAACAGTGAGATCTACTTGTAGCACGGCTAAAATTGGTTTTTTGGCAAAGTCGCTCTTGCAAAAGCTTTTATTGTGGTTTTTTTTTTTTTTTTTTTTTTTTTTTGCATGAATGATATTGCTTTTGCCTATTAATTATCTTTGGTCATATTCAAAGGCTAATTGTTAAGTATTACCCCTTCTCCCTTCAAGGCATCATCATTCTATGTTGTACAGAAGCGCAACGAGAGTTTCTTCATCTCTCTCTTTTCTCCATTAAGAAACGTATGTTAGACAAGGATGGACAAGGGGATAAAACCCCCTCTTTCTGTCCTTTTCCTACTTATACATTCAAATGGAAAAAAAGAGTGATGGAAGAGATCCTGGTTGCGCCAGTGATGATGTATATCTATGGCTGTAAGGCATTACACGCGGGTATACAAGACCTGTTCGATGCGAGAGTATAGAGAAAGAAAACGGAATAAGCTTACCTACAATGCGGAGCAAAGACTAATTATCGTCATTGTTATCCGAAAATGTCAGATCCTGCTAGGAGGGATGGTGGAGGTGGTACAAGGGGGAGGCGAGAAGCCAGCGGAAGTGACTTTCGCACACGCAAAAACAGTCGAATCTGGCGCGGCGTGGCGTGAGCGCGAGGTGATAAATGAGGCGCGGGGTTCGACTCCCAGAATTCACCCTTTTACGTATTCTCCTCTACTATATTCCTATTCCCCACTCTCCCCACACTCTCTCTCTCTCCCTCTCTCTTTTCTAGTGTCTCTTTCTCCCACTTTCCACCTCTCTCTCTCTCTTTCTCTCTCCCTCTTAATGGTACCATCACTCTCTCTTACTATCTCTCTTTCTCTCCCTCTCCTAGTGTATCTCTCTCTCTCGCTCTTAATGCTACCCTCTCTCTCTCTTACTATCTCTCTCTCCCTCTCCTAGTGTATCTCTCTCTCTCTCTCTCTCTCTCTCTCTCTCTCTCTCTCTCTCTCTCTCTCTCTCACTAGCTCTCTTTCTCTCTCTTCTAGGGTCTCCCTCTCTCTCCAACTTTCCATCCTCCCCTCACTCTCTCTCTTTCTCTCTCTCTCTCTCTCTTTCTCTCTCTCTCTCTCTCTCTCTCTCTCTCTCTCTCTCTCACTAGCTCTCTTTCTCTCTCTTCTAGGGTCTCCCTCTCTCTCTCCAACTTTCCATCCTCCCCCCCCCTCTCTCTCTCTCTCTCTCTCTCTCTCTCCTCTCTCTCTCTCTCTCTCTCTCTCTCTCTCTCTCCAACCTTCCATCCTCCCCTCTCTCTCTCTCTTCCTCTCTTTGTTTTGATTAAACTGAGGAACGCGTCCTCCTCCATGTGTTAATCGGCTGCTATTAATGGTTCGAGACCTCCTCCTTTCGCCGGGCGCGCCTGAGATATAGACTACCCGCGCGTGTGTCGCGGGCGGCGAAACAGCGACGTGACAATCCGACTTCTCTCCGTACAGGTGCGTGCGGCGGGTAGTCTATATTTCAGGCGCCGAC
Source organism: Trialeurodes vaporariorum (assembly GCA_011764245.1). Lineage (NCBI taxonomy): Eukaryota > Metazoa > Arthropoda > Insecta > Hemiptera > Aleyrodidae > Trialeurodes > Trialeurodes vaporariorum. Next base: position 2,107,724 of record VMOF01000379.1, read on the forward strand.
TTCTCTACACGAGCCATTAAGTGAATACGCGATGACGCGCGTCTCGTCATCGGGTATCATTTATCTAAAAACCGCGGATCTCTCATCGTCGCGGGACGCGGGTGTCAGGCGCGGATGCGACGACGCTTAATGACTATGACGAGACACATTGTGCGGAAGCACCGAGTAGTGAGATCGGAGTCATCAATTTGAACTTTTTGAAGCACGTCCCATTTTAAAAATAATGTATGAGAATGAGATCGACTCGAGATTTTTCCCTGGATGTAGTAGCAATTAGAGTCCCTATATACTATGAGAGTTGCGCCAATGTTGAATCCATTTCTGACTGGTTCTCACATTTAGGCTGTCAAGAAAATCCCAAGAGGCAAATGCAAAATGGCGGAGGGTTTGTTACTTTTCGCGAACTCGCTTTCATTACACATTTGAAGTAACAGTGACCGCGGTAATTTTTGTGAATTTTTCCTCTGCTTGAATTTTATTTTGGAGAACATTATCTCTTTCAATAACGACCGTTATTGTCGAGAATCTGAACCTAACCTATAAGAGATAGCGAATTAGTGGCAACAGCGCAGAGGCAAATGACCATCCGCCATTTGCGATTTGCCTCTTGGGGGCTCCATTGATCCGCTTCTTTTTCTTCATTTTGAGAGTCTTGTCGCAACTCTCATAGTATATAGGGACTCAAGTAGCAATATGAGTGCGTTTGAAACGCGGAAAAAAAAGACTAGTAGAATTTACCATCAGCGTTGCTAATTTTAAAGTAAAGATCAAAAACGACATAGTGTGTCCGAGACATTCACCTTCCATCAGTGTCTAATTTTACTAATTTTTAATGTTTTAGCATAATTCTCCACCTGCAATTTCGCTTTCCCGTATTGTCTTTGGTATTTTGAGTAGCTGATTTTAAAAATGCTATATGCTATCAGTTTTCACTAAATTGGCTTAGATTTTACTAAAATTCCACTTTTTGTCTCCTTCGCGAAAAATTCAAAATTATGGAAAAAGTATGATTTTTGAGTAAAAACTAAGGCCAAATAATTTGAAATCAGCAAGTCAAATTACATCAAAATTTCCTCAATGAGGAGAGAAAAAGGGATCTAATGACGTGAAAACTTAATTTTACATTCAGGACAGCCGGACACACTATACATATGTCGTTAAAGAGCAAAAATCCTAAATTTGGAGTCTGCCAGCAAATATGATTAGTTTCATTAGATTATTATGGTAAAATGTAAGATGAGGTTAACTTAACGTACCACAAGGTAAGTTGCATTGACCATATTTTGGTGAAATTTACCATACTTTCTAGCAGACGCCAAAATCAGGAATGCAGATGGTACATTCTACCAGTTTTTTTCCCCGTGAATTTGATGTTACGATATGATTTACGGAGAAAAAGCTTCTCTCGAAAATGGTCAGATTTCAGATGAAAATAAGCTGCTGAAAAGAAGTTCTGACAGTTTTCAGGAAAAGTTTGGTCTCCTTAAAGGGAGTCAGGTCCCCTTAAAGGGAGTCAGACATTCATTGCACTCTTCCTCAAGTTAATATTCTGAACTTCTAACCTTTTCTCAAGATCTAACTTTTGTTTCCAGCAAATTTTTCTAGATAAATTGCGGAGTGTAAAAATTAAGACGTTTTAAGATTCTTTGTGCATGAGTATTTTGTTAAGAAAACTTTGTGTATTTTTGCATCTCCAAACATTTAAAAAGCAATAATCATACATACTATAATAAACTAACCTGTCATCATGCTCTTTTATCATTCCGTCTAAAAATATAAGTTGAAAATGGTTATTTCTGACACAAACAAGTTTAAATTGGCAGAGTAAGGTTATGAAGTTTCAAATCTGTATTGGCAATTTATAAATAAGAAATCTTGAATTAAGGTTCTCTTTAGGAAAAACTGTGTGAGTTTTTTCCATTTTTTATACTGTGTTATCAAAAACAACCGTAAATTATATGTATCACCCCTCATGATTTAATCATTCCGTTGAAAAAAAAAAGTTAAAAATGGTCATTTCTGACACACAAGAGTTTTAATGGGCGAAGAAAGGGAATGACAAATTCCTAGACTCGCCTTTTAGAACGAGGTCATCATTTGTCGTCACCTTTTCGTTTCAAACCGTTCCTTTGTACTTAGTTTTAAGTTATATTTTCTTCCGCCTTCAAACACACATTAAGCTAAACCGCTAACGACTTGTGATCGTTATCGCTTACGTGTGAGTGAAAAACAGGAAAGAGCTTAAGTATACAGGCGGGTGAGGGGGTTGGGGGGGTGGAGAAGGGAACAGGGTACTGCCTTGCAGTCGTGTAAAACATCGGTGACGATTATGAGAGAACAAGACTCATATTTTCCATATTTCAGGGGACAAATTAGACTTGACATTAGTTTCCTTCTGGCTCTCGCTTTGTCAAAGAGCTAAGTCACGCGATAAGCTCTTTAGGTCGACGTTTCCTGACAAGCCATAATTTTGGTCCAAAGGTGGCTTTATTGAAACGCTTTTGACCATCTCCTCCGCACAGGCATGGCGGTTCCAGTAGATTGTCTTTCTCTCTCTCTCTCTCTCTCTCTCTCTCTCTCTCCTCTCTCTCCTCTCTCTCCTCTCTCTCCCTCTCTCTCTCTCTCTCTCTCTCTCTCTCTTTCTCTCTCTCTCTCTATGGTCATTTGATCGCGTGTGTTAGAAAAGGACAGATATATAAGGGGCAGTCACGTGACTTCCGCTCCCCCTCTTCGATCCTTTTCTGATACACGCGATTAAACGGCTATAGAGAGAGAAAGGCAATCCACTGGATCCGCCGCGCCAGTGCTCCTCCGAACGAGTGCTAGCTTTACTCGGTCAAATTTCGCTACTTTGAAAAAGCGTCAAAATGACTCTGTTCCTTTATTTTCCTTGATGCACCGCGTGCGTCGTTAGTATGATTGCTCAAATTGTCATCCCCCATTATTCCAGTTTTTTTCCCTTTGATCGTTCTCCTTTTTTTTTTTAAAAATTCCCCCTTTTTCTCAATTTTTCCCAACGTTTCTGTAATTTTGTTTATTTCCTCCCTCTATTTTGCTCTATTTATTCCCCATCATTCTCAATGTTTCTCTACAGTGGCGAGGCGCGCGATTTGGCAACGTTCCTTTCCCCTCACTCGAACGCATTAGAAAGGTCGAAGTGTCTGGTCATCGCCGATGACTGGAACGTTCGACTTTTTTGGTGAATTTAAATGGAGAAAATACATTGTTGCCGAATTTCACACTTAGCCTCTGTTTGTCAAATTTCCCGTGCATATATGTTCCTAGTTTCCTTACATTCTCCTATTAATTCCCGTTTTTTTCCCTAAATACCCTTAATTTTCTCATTTTTCCCATTTTTTTTTATCCCCCTTCTTATTCCCAATCTAATCCTATTTTGTTCTATTTTTCTCATTTTTTTTAAATTCTCTTTTTTTCCTACTATCCTCCTTATTTTCTCCTTATTGTCTCTGGCAATGAGTTTTCCACCAAATTATGATCGCCAGGGGGCTGATTCAGCTCTTCAGACGAGACGAGACGAGATCGCGGGAATCGATCATTTCCATTGGTTTAAACGGCGCCCACGTGACAGATTTGAAGTCGTTTGAGTCGTTTATTTAAGAAAAAATGGCTCCTCCGATTATTGATTGACAAGAAATATGTCACGTGACTCCGTTTAAACTAATGGAAATAATCGATTCCCGCTATCGTCTCCTCTCGTCCAAAAGAGAATCAGCCCCCTGGTCGCAATTTGGCAACGTTTCAATGTGTCTATTTAAATACACGTAAAAGATCGACCAATAGTTCGATATTTTTCATGGGTTTAAATGAACACATTAAAACGTTGCCTAATTGCACGCTTCACCACTGCCACTAAATCTTAAATAAAACGAGTCGAAACGAACGGTAAAGGATCTTCAAGCTTTTACTTCCTCGAATGATCTACATATAATACCACACTGAATGGGGCTTTTGCAAGGTTTTGCTGTAGGCAAATGGAGTATTAATTTCAATGTAAAATGCTGCGAAAGTAACAATGAGACCATTAGAAAAGTCTAAAACTTACTCCTCGCAGAGAAAACTTAACTCGAAATTTCGGGTGACCAGTGACCACCCTTGCATTGCATTTGAATTTGAACAATGAGATTAATGAATTTGCTTTCAAAAAGTAAATTTGAGGTAATTAAAGGTCCATGTATACACATTTTGTCACTACTACAAAGAAGTTCTACGTTTTGTAATTAACGAGGAACGGCACTTAATTTCATGTCCTGTTCTTTTGTTTGGGGTCCGAATGGAGGTTGGCGCAAACATGCAATGGTGGTCACCCGAAATTTCATGTTGAGATTTTCTCTGCGAGGAGTGAGTTTTAGACTTTTTCAATGGTCTCATCGTTATTTTCACAGCATTTTACATTGGAATGGGTCTGTTGCACACTTCGGCTACAACGTTTTTTAAAAAATCAATGCCTATGAAAAAGCCGAAAAATAACAGTGGCAGCATCAGAAAGCACTAAAATACAGTATTAAACTCAAAAATTGCGAAAAACACTAGACACTATTCACCGCTGTATCTTTCCACCACGTGCGCGATATTTCGCGAAATTAGCGCGGCTTATTCAAATAATCACGGCCGACTGTCATCACAGCTGACTTCATAAGCAAATAACAGTAAATACTGACGGTGTCTGTTCGAATTCTTACGTTTCAATATCCTCAATTCCGCACAAAAGGTTTTGCAAGGTACGGAAACCCCCTCGATACTTTGATACTTGTGTCGAAAACCTATCAAAAAGAAACCATAACTACGGGAGTTCCAAGGATGTGATTGAAGTTTGGGAAACATCCTTGGAACTCCTGTGTTTATGGTTTCATTTTGATAGGTTCTCGACACAAATATCGGTTTCCGTACCTTTCTTAATCTTTTGTGAGGAATTGAGGATATTGAAACGCAAGAAATTCGAAGAGACACCGTCAGTGTTTACTGTTTATCTGTTTATGAAGTCAGCTGTGATGACAGTCAGCCACGATTATTTTAATGTCCACGGTAACCCCCGAAATACCGTGCACGTGTTGGAAAATAAGGGGAATAGTGCTAGTGTTTTTTGCAGTTTGTGAGTTTATTAATGAATTTTGGTGTTTTCTGATGCTGCTTAATTTCATGTCCTGTTCTTTTGTTTGGGGGTCCGAATGGAGGTTGGTGCAAACATGCAATGGTGGTCACCCGAAATTTCATGTTGAGATTTTCTCTGCGAGGAGTGAGTTTTAGACTTTTTCAATGGTCTCATCGTTATTTTCACAGCATTTTACATTGGAATGGGTCTGTTGCACACTTCGGCTACAACGTTTTAAAATATCAATGCCTATGTAAAAAGCCGAGAAAATAACAGTGGCAGCATCAGAAAGCACTAAAATACAGTATTAAACTCAAAAATTGCGAAAAACACTAGACACTATTCACCGCTGTATCTTTCCACCACGTGCGCGATATTTCGCGAAATTAGCGCGGCTTATTCAAATAATCACGGCCGACTGTCATCACAGCTGACTTCATAAGCAAATAAACAGTAAATACTGACGGTGTCTGTTCGAATTCTTACGTTTCAATATCCTCAATTCCGCACAAAAGGTTTTGCAAGGTACGGAAACACACTCGATACTTTGATACTTGTGTCGAAAACCTATCAAAATGAAACCATAACTCACGGGAGTTCCAAGGATGATGATTGAAGTTGGAATCATCCTTGGAACTCCTGTGTGTTATGGTTTCATTTTGATAGGTTCTCGACACAAATATCGGTTTCCGTACCTTTCTTAATCTTTTGTGAGGAATTGAGGATATTGAAACGCAAGAAATTCGAAGAGACACCGTCAGTGTTTACTGTTTATCTGTTTATGAAGTCAGCTGTGATGACAGTCAGCCACGATTATTTTAATGTGCCACGGTAACCCCGCGAAATACCGTGCACGTGTTGGAAAGATACAGGGGTGAATAGTGTCTAGTGTTTTTCGCAGTTTGTGAGTTTATTAAGAATTTTGTGTTTTCTGATGCTGCTTAATTTCATGTCCTGTTCTTTTGTTTGGGGGTCCGAATGGAGGTTGGTGCAAACATGCAAGGGTGGTCACCGAAATTTCAAGTTGAGATTTTCTCTGCGAGGAGTGAGTTTTAGACTTTTCTAAGGTCTCGTTATTTTCACAGCATTTTCATTGGAATGTCTGTTGCACACTTCGGCTACAACGTTTTAAATATCAATGCCTATGTAAAAAGCCGAGTAAATAACAGTGGCAGCATCAGAAAGCACTAAATACAGTATTAAACTCAAAAATTGCGAAAAACACTAGACACTATTCACCGCTGTATCTTTCCACCACGTGCGCGATATTTCGCGAAATTAGCGCGGCTTATTCAAATAATCACGGCCGACTGTCATCACAGCTGACTTCATAAGCAAATAAACAGTAAATACTGACGGTGTCTGTTCGAATTCTTACGTTTCAATATCCTCAATTCCGCACAAAAGGTTTTTTCAAGGTACGGAAACACACTCGATACTTTGATACTTGTGTCGAAAACCTATCAAAATGAAACCATAACTCACGGGAGTTCCAAGGATGATGATTGAAGTTGGAATCATCCTTGGAACTCCTGTGTGTTATGGTTTCATTTTGATAGGTTCTCGACACAAATATCGGTTTCCGTACCTTTCTTAATCTTTTGTGAGGAATTGAGGATATTGAAACGCAAGAAATTCGAAGAGACACCGTCAGTGTTTACTGTTTATCTGTTTATGAAGTCAGCTGTGATGACAGTCAGCCACGATTATTTTAATGTGCCACGGTAACCCCGCGAAATACCGTGCACGTGTTGGAAAGATACAGGGGTGAATAGTGTCTAGTGTTTTTCGCAGTTTGTGAGTTTATTAATGAATTTTGGTGTTTTCTGATGCTGCTTAATTTCATGTCCTGTTCTTTTGTTTGGGGGTCCGAATGGAGGTTGGTGCAAACATGCAAGGGTGGTCACCTGAAATTTCAAGTTGAGATTTTCTCTGCGAGGAGTGAGTTTTAGACTTTTCTAATGGTCTCATCGTTATTTTCGCAGCATTTTTCATTGGAATCGATACTCCATTTTGCCTACAGCAAAACCTACAGCAAAATCTACAGCCAAGGCAGGGTTTGCTCACAGCAAAACCTTGTAAGAGTCAAGTTCCATTGTTCACAAGCCTTCTCTACATGGCAACGACGCACTATGGTCTGAGAGTGAAATAAAAAGTAAAAAAATCAGTGAAAAATTATCATCAAAAATCATCGTTTTAAACCTTTCAAGATTAATTTAAGACTTTCCGGTGACATTTTTACAATGAAAATAATTCTAAAAAGTGTTCTCTATGTTTAAAATTGGTCTTAAAAGTTTATAAATGATAAATTGATGAGAAATTCACTTTTTGATTTTTTGGCCTTTTTTTGACGATCTCAGACCATAGTGCGACGCTCTTACGAGTGAAATTCTATGCGATACTAACAATGATCACTTGGTAATGTGTGAGTGTGTGTTCGTAGGTAAGTGTGTGTGTGTGGGGGGGGGGGCTGGTATTTATGATTACGGCCGCATAAAATGAAAGCGTGCAGTGCTCTCAAGTAGAGGGTTCGCTCATTTACGATGACAGAAAAGCGATCGAACTTAACGGCATCTCGCTTAAGAGAGGCACCGACGACGAAGTCGGTCGCGTCGCGTCGTCAGTGGCGTAGCTAGAAATTACCTTCCTCTCACTTTGTCCATTAAAATGTGTAAGTTAGAAAAGGATAGGAAAGGGGGATCAATCCCCTCTTCCTATCCTTTTTCTACCTGTAAATTCGGATGAGTAAAAAGAGAGATAGAATGATTTCTAGTTACGCTACTGCGCGTCGTCATGTCGTTGGGCTGCGCCAGGACCGATTCCTGATTAGTTTTCCGCTCTCCTACTATCGTTAGCGTTTTTCACGACTCAACAATCAACGAAGATCTTCAGCCTGGATCGAATTGAATCGGTTTCTGTAATAAGGGTTCGTTTGAACAATGAACATCAGGTTTGATCTTCCGCGGAAATTCCTTAAAATACCGCACATTTGAATTTTCCGAAAGAGCAAACCTGATGTTTTGTTAGTACTATATGCTTACAGGAATCGCTTCAATTGATTTACACGTACCGAAAATAGCATCCGTGCTCTCGTTGAAACGCTTTTGGGTAATTCATTTTCTTCTTCTTCTTCGTCGGAAGTTCTTTTGGGGAAAGTAACCTTGGTTTTTATTCATTCGATCTCCAATTCTCTCCACCCCGCATGAAAAGGAGCCCGTATTTGACAATAGCTCGGTTTTTCAACACGAAACAGGTACAATCAGGGACAAAAAGAATGTCAGATGTCTCCTTGAAGTAGGCAACCCGCAATTAATGAATTTAAGCATTGCAGATGGCCTACCTAAAGGAGTTGTCTGACATTCTTTTTGTCCTTGACTATACGTGGCAAAATTTTGCTAGGTACATCTATGGAGATGATCATTCCTGGAGTAAGATTGTTTGAAAATCATGTTTGAAGCACCAAAAAGGTCCAAAATTGAGTCGCAAACGCTTTCAATGCATTTAAGAAAATTCCAAGATGGCGGTCAAATAAGTGGGTCACGATCAGAGAGTCCCATATAATCGCAACTTTCTATGCTGAGAGATTAAGTGTTTCATCACAAAGGAAGATGTAATTAGATGGGACTTGCCCATTTGTGCAGTAGCGTCGCGTGCCATCTGGCAAAAACGCAACTGCTCCATTCAAACTAATTAAACATATCGAATTTTCCTTGTGCACTGTGCACCCCGTGCGTTCGATATTTTACATGAGTTTAAATGGATAGGATACATTGTTGCCAAACAGCACGCGACGCCACAGCATTTGTGGCTATTTTTCAAGCCACATTTTGACAGTATTGGTCCCAAATATGACGGAGAAATCAAGCGCCAAAATTCTCGCAAGATATTATGATAGGTAAGAGCGTTTTATAATATAATAAAATGTCTCTACACAGCGCAATTACATTCTACCAAAATGGGGCTTTTGCAAACTTTCGCTATAAACAAATAAATAGTCCAATCTGATGTAAAGACCAGCGGAAATCACGAAAATCACACTATGAAAGTCTAAAATTCAATAATAAACTCACGAAAATGCTATAAAGGTAGTTCGTAATAGAGGTTCAACGCACACGGAAAAAAACAACGGTGAAAATAACCATACGGATGCCTGATTTTGGCACCTGCTAGATGTTATGGTAATGTTAACCAGAAGTATACTATGTTTTGACTAGGTACTAGGTGATGTTACCTGATTGCATGTCGAATTTACTCAAAGTATCGGTAAAAGTACCATACTTCTGGTCAAGTTTACCATAACATCTAGCAGGTCCAAAA
>VMOF01000379.1:2117650-2241066 GCA_011764245.1 Trialeurodes vaporariorum
TACATAACTGCTTTAACGACAAAGCTCGTAATGGTGGTTCGTATCATGGGAGATTCCTGTCTAATTTGTCTCTTTGTCTACGAAAACACAGAGATATTATGTCTCAATTTAGATAAGAATCTTTCATGATGCCTGCGTCTCTCCGCCATTAATCCCAATTTTGAGAGTGAATTTTGTGATTTTTTAAAGTATACTCATTGTCAGTTATACAGGTTTAGAATCAACTCTTCACCCTTCACCCCCTTCACCCTTCACCCTTCACCCCTCATACCCTGTAGCAAAATAAGTTTGCAAGAGCCCCATTCCATCATCGCAGTGTTAACTATTACAAGAAATAAAAATAGGAATCGATAAATGATGGTCATGAGGCTCTTACCAGCTTTTGCTACAAGCGATTGAATTGTTCACTCTAGTGTAAAAACCAGTGGGAGTTACGATGAGCGCATTAAAATCACGAAATGGGGCTATTGCACACTTTTGCTATAAGCGATTTAATAGTCGATTATGGCGTAAAAATCTCAAAAAATAACGATGGCGGCACTAAAAACTTCCAAAATCCACTCCTAAACTCAATAAACGCAGTTGTTTGCGCGAGCGTAATGGTGGCCGAAGGCACTAACAATGGAAGATTCCTATCTTAATTTCGTCACTCTTTCTATGCTGACAAGGATGATTCACAGAGTAATTAGTCATCAGAGTGATGATCCACATCCGATGAATGGTGCCGCAACACCAAGTGATACCGGTGTCAAATGAAAGTAGTCTCTTATTGGTCACTTCTTGATGGAGTTTCAGAATTGTTAGATGGGAATCTCCCATTGTTAGTGCCTTCGGCCACCATTACGCTCCCGCAAATAACTGCGTTTATAGAGTTTAGGAGTGGATTTTGGAAGTTTTTAGTGCCGCCATCGTTATTTTTTGAGGTTTTTACGCAATAATTGACTATTAAATCACTTATAGCAAAAGTGTTCAATAGCCCCATTCACTCACAAACTCACTAAATTACTTTTAATTAATGTAAGGCGTAATGACGGAGCTACGTTGGTAATGGTACATACAGAGGATGCTCCCATCAAATTTAAGTATTTTCTCTACCAGTAGAAAAAGAGACAAATTAGATATAGGAATCTCCTATATGAAACCTGCATTGCTCTGCCTTCTTTGCTCTTAAATAACGGAGCTTTGCAAGTCGGTATTGGGGATTCCTCTCTAATTTGTCACTCTCTCTATGTATAGAAGCACACAGAGGAAAACCTCAAAGTAGATAGGAATCTGTCACAGAAAGCGCATATCACTAAAGCGTTTGAAGATGTACCAAACGAATGTTGCTTGTTTCCTTTAACCAGTTCATCAAACATAAACTGCACAAATAATTCATTGAAATCAACCTGCTTTTGAAGAGTTAAAAGGCCGGCCATTCTGCCATGACCGAATGACAATAACCATCCTGCCTTTGTCATTACGCTTATTTTGCCTCTAAAAAACGCATAAAATGACCTCAAAAGAGAATGGGAAACATTCAATGTCAATGCGTGCTATGCGAAGATAACGACAAATATTTGCTTCTTCTGAGAATAGTGCAATGCACACACAAATGAATAAATACAAAAAAAAAAAAATTGCCCACAGCAAACGTTTGCAAGAGCCTCATTATGAACAGTGGTGGATTCACCGGGGGGGGGGGGGGGGGGCTTTTCTTGCTCTATGGCCAGGCAAATAACAAGCCGATTGTGATTTGCCGAATTCTGCGATTTTCCTGTGACACATACACATAAACCTACAACAGCATGTATACGTTCATTCAGATCCATGGCACCTCATATATCGATCCATACAATTTCTATCGTAGGGGTAACAACGCTGTCGAGTGAGTTGCATTTACAGAAGAAATTGAAAAAAAAAAAAATCCAATTTTCAAAACAACATTCGACAACGTCGCAAAGTTGATTTCTTTCCCGCGACCTTGTTTACTCGCCGAAAACGTCGTCGCCCTCTCCCGCGATGTTCCGAGTTTTCGGAGGCGCCAAAGATCCCTGGTGCCAGTCTCAGGTCTCGGGGACTCGATCTGCAGAAATATAACACCCACCCATTCAACTCTCCCAATCCCACTCACCCCCTCCCCTCCCCACTCTCCTTCCCTCCCTCCCTCCCTCCTCCCCGCACCAACCACTCCTCCATTCTAATTCTCTCGTTTATCCCTCTAACCCCCGATCCCTTCCTACTTCCCCCCTCCCAAGACCTCCCCTTATTTATTGTTCCGGGTATTGTCGATTCCGGAGCTTCCTCGTCAATCCCCCCCTCCCCTCCCTCTCCCCTCCCCCTCCCCTCCCCCCTCCCCACCCCTCCTGTTTCTCCCACCTCCGGGCCATCGCGCCATCCAATTGCAGTTCCTCTCCGGGTTATATTCCCTCGTCATTTCAATTTCTGGAACGGGAATATAATTTTTTATCTTTATTATTTCACCCGGGCAATTGAAAATAACGACAATGGAGGAGAGGAAGAGGCTTCTTTTCGTCTGGAAATAGCTATGGCGGTTGGTTTGTCGCGTCGACGTGATTTGTCGCGAAGCGTATCTCTTTTCTTTTTACACTCCATCATCTTTCAGATATCCAGACTCTCTTTTGCTCATTTATTCCGTCGTCAAGTCGCCCTCCTCCTCCTCCCCTCCCCCCTGATTTCCGTTACGGCGTTCAATAAAACGACAGCCTGTTAGATCGCGGTTTTTTATTGAAGGCTGCATCGGGCAAAATTACCATTATCGTCTTTCCGGTTAAACGGTCAAAATACAATGGAGCTGTTGCAAACTTTTGCTACAGGCTTATTAATAGTTGATTTTGGGGTAAGTAATACCCTGTAAAAATAACGATTAACGCACTAAAAAATCACGAAATCCACTCCTAAACTCACAATATGCTTTTAAATGCGAGACCATAATGGCGGCCGAGGCCGCGGTTTTCTTATGGCAAGTGTATGCTTCTTCTTCTTCTTGTGTCGTGTTGCGAGAACACCTCGTGTAGGTGGCGCTGATTGAAGATAGGGAACCCCAATGAAAACCGCGGGCCCGGCCGCCATTACGGTCTCGCGTTTAAAAGCATTTTGTGAGTTTAGGAGTGGATTTCGTGATTTTTAGTGCGCTAATCGTTATTTTTACTGGGTATTACCCCAAAATTAACTATTAATAAGCCTGGAGCAAAAGTTTGCAACAGCTCCATTTATGAGCCGTTATTTCGTGATATTAAATATTAACATAATGATATTATAACTTTTGTAACGCAAGTTTTCGATTTTTGAATAGCAAGCCCCTACATATGAAAGAGTCTTGTCATACGAGGTTCCATCTCTGATTGGCTGCTGAAAACTGAAGAAGAAGAAGGGGTCTACGAATCCTGGAGGTGCGCCTCTTGTTTACATCTTCATGGAACCATCTTCTCCGGTGTCCAGCTTTGAGGAAACTTTTCAGCATTTTTAGCTTGTACTAAAGAAATTTTCGATTGAAATTGAAATTAGTGTGTTCAGAACAGAATGAAATTCACGCATTACTCTTCACAGTTAATTAAAAAAGGTAATCAATTCAACGGGCATTGAAGGTTAGGTTGACCTAACAAAGAGACTAAGATTTTCTACTCACGAATACATGTCTTTACTTTATGTGTATAAGTAATCTTTGCATGGTGGGAAGATCGTTGGATAAAACTGTAAACAAGAGGCGCGCCTCCAGGCTCCTCAGACGCCTTCTTCTTCTTTACTTCTGCTCACGTGTCGTGACTATTTCATATATAGGGACTCTAGCAAGAACTTTCACTATTCAAAAACATCGTTTTAAGCGATTAAGTTTTAAACTGAAAAAACAAAGTTTATGTACAACCGCAGCATTTTTAAAATAGCTTCGCAAAGCAAAAGTTCTAGCTCTACCGGAAAAAGCTGCAGTTGTACTGAAACACTCATTCGGTAGAGCAACAGCCTTTCTTATTGCTTTTGCTCTACCGAAGTAGTGCTTCGGTACAACCGCAACTTTCTCCGGTAGAGCTAGAACTTTTGCTTTACGAAGCTATTTTAAAAAGCTGCTGCGGTTGTATATAAACTTTGTTTTTTCCGTGATGAATAGTTCCACAAGATGTAGGAACCAGCAAAAATCACGAAACCACTCTATAATGGGGCAGTTGCAAGGGTCTGAAATGTTGTGTTTTTTATAAAGAAAATGAAAGTACTTGATGAGCTGAGAACAAAGATGCCTTTGGTTTCTAATTAAGTTCCATTGTTCCGGAGATGAGATTATGGCCTAAAAATACATTGTTTTAAATGGGAATTCCGCGTAGTGACGTCACTACACGCACGATTTCTCACAACTTTACACCTGTGTATTTCCAAAACCGGGACACATAGAAAACAACCAAAGGCACCATTGTTCTCAGCTCATCAAGCACTATCATTTTCTTTATAAAAAACACAGAAGTTCGTACCCTTGCAACTGCCCCGTGGTGTGTTAAATTCAGTGTTGCCAGATCGAGGGTAAAAAGCCGTATCGTCCCCATTTAAATCAATGTAAAGCGTACGGCTTTTTCACCCCAATCTGGCAACACTGGACTTAAATTCAAACTCAGAAAACAAATGCAGATGCAAGATAGAAATGGCTGCTAGCCTCATAAACAGGTATCATGAGCAGTGGCGTATCGTGGAAGTTGACAACGTTGCACTGAGTCCGTTTAAACCCATGTATAAGGTCGAATGCCAAGGTGTTTACCGACCCAATAGTTCGATATTTTTCGTATGTTCGAATGGACGAGCTGTAATGTTGCCAAATTGCATGCGACGCCGCTGATCATGAGAGATCATCCCTGTCTAATTGTTCTTTTTCTCAACGGAAACACTGCGAGATAAGTCTCTAACCCTTCACTGCATGGGATTTTTTTTTTTCAACCAAAACTGGATTTTTCGATTCATTAAGTGGTCACATAATATATGGGAAAAATAGCAAAAAAAATAATTAGACAGTTTTTCGGTGAAAATTCTCATTTTTCCATTTTTGTCTTGTTTTTTACAAGTGCCATAACACCATAAGAAATGGCGAGAGAAAAAAAAAAAAAAAATTCAAAATTTTCAAAAAAATAAGAATTTTTTCCTTTAATTGGATGTTTCAAAGAGCAAATGCCAGAAGCTTGGTAAAAATAATGAAATTGGGGTAAAATTGGATACGTGGACAAATTTTCCCCCAACCATGATTTCTTTTATTAAATGCATTACAATGAGTGCTGGTGGTCTTTTGAAAAATGTTTGCGCCCCTTTTTATGTTTTCTTATAATGTGACACTGGTGATACAATTTTGAATAAGTCAAAATATACATTACAATGTCTGATATAGGGCTTTTTACATCATGTATCACCAGTGATACACTATGCAGTGTAGGGTTAATTAGATAGAAATCTCATCTATATGATAACTGCGTAGCTACGCCGCGCCGTTAAGCTCGGTTCTGAGACGAAAATTGAATGATTTTTTAGTGTCCTCATCGACATTTTTACAGGTTATTTTGCAAGAATCAACTCTGCAGTCACCTGTAGCAAAAGTTTGCAAGTGCCTGGGCCCATTATTATTATAATACAAGGATATTTGTTTGAGAAAATGAACAAAGGATATATAATTGAAATAAAATTAAAGCAATGAAACGTCATGAGGCGATTTTGTGGCGAGGAAAATTTCGACCCAGACAATGGGTCTGTTGAGAACTTTTGCTACAACGATTAAGAGAGTATGATCTAATGTAAAATCGCCTGAAAAGTCCATTGCGGTGGCATCAGGAAGTCATTAAATGCAATAATAAACTCACAAGAGGCGTTTAATGAAATCCAATATGGCGGAGAAATATCGAGCAATTTGTATGCATGCACCACGAACATCCAAGATGGCCAACCTCACAACCAATCACAACGTAAACAAATACATAACCTCTACCTCCATTGAGGTTGTCAAAGTTGGCCATCCTTGGATGTTCACGGTGCGTGCAGACAGATTGGTCGATATTACTCCGCCATCTTGGATTTCATTAAACGCCTCTTGTGAGTTTATTATTGCATTTTATGACTTTCTGATGCCATCAAAGGACTTTTCAGGCGATTTTACATTGGATTAAATAATTTTAATCGTTGTAGCAAAAGTTTGCAACAGACCCATTCGAAACAAGTTCTCGTCTCTTGCCCTTTCGTTCGCGAGAGAAAAAAAAAAAAATGTAATCGAAAATTATAGAAAAATAAGTCTCGTCTCTAAAACATTCATGAGGATTAAACCTTATACTTTGATGGGATGTGGTACAGCAACAGCATATGTATCACTTATGATCTCATTCAATTTCGGTGCCACAAACCTGTTGGTTTTTTTTTTTTTTTTTTTTTTTTTTTTTTTTTTTTTTCGAAAAGGTCAATATCAAATGAGAAAGAAAATTGAAAAAGAGCGCGTGCTGCCAACAAAGGGGTAAAAATAGTAACACTGATACTAATAGAAAAAATCCCGTTCATCTACCTATTCTTTTTTATGAATGAACTATGGCGGTGCTTTATGCATATTCAATAAAGTTATGAATCAATTTTTCATTTGTGACATCCACGTATCGTATGTGTCTTTGTTGACGTGCCGTACCTCACCGGACGTACAGTGACCGCGTTGGACACTTCAAAATTCAACGCAGTCTCTTTTGGCCACAGGTGGACACATACATTTGTCTTTCTCTCTCTTCTCCCATTTGCACGCATGCATTAGAAAAGGACAGAGATAGGACGGCCAAAGTCACGTGATATCCCGCTTAGGATATCTTTTTCTAACGCATGTGTTCAAGTGACCGGAGAGAGAGATGAAGACAAATTCCTCTACTTATCCACCGATGCTTTCGGGAGTAATTTTTCACCGGTCTCGATGGTCTCTCGGAGCCTGATATTTTTACTATCCAAGTTTTAATTATTTTCTATTCAATTATCAAAGCTTGGGATCCAAAGAACACCTTTTTTCCCCTGCATTTAATGTTCTCTTTTGGGAAATTTCTCGCATCATACCTTTATACCCGCCGGCGCGACGGGCGCTTTGAAAGAGCTCAAAAACGGCGCAAAGCGAAAGTCAGTCAGGGTATATATATATGAGTTGGCGGGATGAAAGAGTGGGATTATCCCCTCCCCCAGCCTCTCTACTCCGGTTTTTTTTAATCCGAGTTTTTTTTCATTTGATTAATTCATATTTATTGCTCCTACATGACATTATCCTGGGTTTTATTTATGCACCACTTTTTTTTTGCCCGTCGCTACATTTGCTCTTGAGGAAAAGCCGGCCATTCATTTTTGATGTTTGTTGCACGCAGGGGTATCGCGTCTATTATCGTTCCAGTGTTGTCATTTTTCAGGTTGTTATTCGAACTCTCCCCGATTAGATTTAATGTAAAATTTGATTTGTAGGAAAATCTGGCAACATTGTATCGTTCATCCCTTTTTTTTCTTTTTTTATTACCAAACAGGAAATTTGTTTCATCGCTTTTAATTTCTGACAGTGAATCATGCTTACTTGGACTTATAATACGTGTGTGTACTTCCATGTAGTAAAAACCATTGCATTTTGAAAAATGCTTCGAGGATCTCACTCTCAGCATGAAGCTAGTCACATTTAAACAAATACACATGTGCGACGTATAAAAATTGCAATCGCAACGGTCGACGCAGCTTTCTATTCTTCAAAAAAAAAAAAAAAAAAAAAAAAAAAAAAAAAACGATAAAAAATTCACCCTTAAAACTTGAATATTGTATAATGTCCAAAGATTCTTGTCATTTTTGAGAGAAGGTACGAGAAAAAGTCTTCAGCCAATCAGGGCGCTCCAACGGTGTTCCTTCTTATAAACCTATGCAAAAGTATCGATTTATTTGGAGGCTCAATGGGTCTGTTGCGTACTTTTGCTACATCAATATAACTCATTGTTGTTAACGTAAAATTCTGCGAAAATAACGATGTGCATACTAAAAACTTTCAAAATCCACTCATTAACTCAGAAAATACCTTCCATTTCAAACAACCCGCGCTACACTAGACACTATCTCACCGACTCATAACTACATAGATGGAACCATCTCATTTATGTAAACATGAACAGAACTTACAAACATTGGAATGTTTTGTTTAGATGCGTACATTTCTTATATTATTTTGTAATCTTTGATAAACCGAAAAGACCAGACAGCAAATGCAGCTCATAATATCACGTATTAAAAAAGAAATTCCATCATTTTGTAGTTACGATGTTGTTTTCTTCGGCACGGTGGTTCTGTCTATGTCGTAGTTTTCCGGTACAAATTGTGTCTAGTGTAGCACGGGCTGTCTGAAATTGAAGTGATTTCCTGAATTAATGAGTGGATTTTGAACGTTTTTAATGTGCGCATCGTTATTTTTGCCGAATTTTACACAAGAATCAAGGTTCTATATTGTTGTAGCAAAAGTATGCAACGGACCCATTGAAACCCCTGAAGATCGATTACTTTCCATGGGTATTTATGTACCGGACATCGACAAATTGCAGTTCACAAGCCCCTAATGCTTTCCTTAAAACTCAGCCCGGAAAGAGCGGGAAAGTAAAAAAAAATCCTGAAAATGTCAATGCAAACGTGGAACCACTTACTCTTCGGCTTATGTCAGCGTCCGCCGCGCGGCCGCCGCGTCAGAATATCGATCCCAGCCCTTTTCGAGAGGTCGCATATAATGAGCCTTTTCCTCCGATGCGACAAGACTTTCGCCTCCTCTAAGATGATTATTATTTCACCCACGGGAACCGGTAAATTTGAATTTACGTAAGGCGAAGGAGGCAGTCTGGCGCAGTCGCCTCAACTGAGATGATTATCATTTCACCCGAGAGAACCAATAAATTTGAATCTACCTGGTTACATTACTTAATAAGTCTTAAAACTTTGTTTTGGTCTAGCCCGATCGGAACGTGAGGCTTGAGTTAATAATTGAGACGCTATCCGGAAGGAGTGCTCAATAAACATTAGTTATATGCTCCTTCCGTAACACTATATATAGTAACGTTTGCGTCAAGTTTTTGATCCGCCCTGAATATTTTATAGATTGGATTTTAGAGCGAGAATGATGCCTTTTAGAGCCATTTTCCGTACCAATTGACCTTTAGTATATGATATCTTTAGTGAAGTATCATGTTGATCTTTGGCATGGATATAAATCAAAGCCCTAATTAGTTTTAATAATTAGTTATACAGGGTGTTTCTAAAACTTTATGTCATCCTTTCTATCACTTATTTTTGAGGTCAAAATAAGACCTTTTTTTTCGTATACACAATATGTGTCTGAAAATGCCCCCCTTTTGAGCTACAGCCCCCCAAAGTTTTAACAAATTGTTGGTTTTTTTGGAATATCGATCGACCATAATTATGAACTGAATGTCATGCAAATAGGTGTTCCGAGGTACTTTTACGTGTAGAATCCATTGATGACCTCAAAAAATTCAGAAATTAGGTCTGACTGTACTTTTCAGGCAATCTTATACCTTCAGGGACACAAATTTTATGTTATGGAATGAAAATTTGAAAAATAAATAATGAAATCAGATGGGAAAAACTCTTAGAAAGATATTTGGTCCACTTCGTTTTGGTCGGTAAGACGCGTGTTAAGCGAGATAATCGCTGCACAAGGTGGAAAAGTCAGCGATTTTATCACGAGGAGCGGCAGGAAGTATGCAACCCCCCACTCAGCTTCTTCTTCGGGCCGCCCGGCCGCCCGCCCGGTACAGTAAAAGCGCTGACTTTTCCACAATGTGCAGCGATTATCTCGCTTAATACGCGTCTTACCGACCAAAACAAAGTGGACCAAATATATTTCTAAGAGTTTTTCCCATCTGATTTCAATATTTATTTTTCAAATTATCATTCCATAACATAAAACTTGTGTCGTTGAAGGTATAAGATTGCCTGAAAAGTACAGTCAGACCCAGAGACAAATAGAGACCGTGAACTCCCTATTCTTCCCGTGGTTGCGTGCGGTGTCCACTTTTCGTGAACAACATTTGTCGGGACTCATCGGCCTCAACAATCAACCTTCGCATAATGTTGGATGGTGAAGCTCAACAAAAGGCTGTGATTGGTCCGCGGTCCCGGAAACGGAAACAGGTTTTGCTCGGCGAATGCAAAATACGTGCTCATCAGTCAACATTATGCGAAGGTTGATTGTTGTTTCGATGAGTTCCGACCAAAATTAAACCACGAAAAGTGGACACCGCGCGCAAGAATAGTGCAAGGTCTCTATTTGTCTCTGGTCAGACCTAATTTCTGAATTTTTCGAGGTCATCAATGGACTCTACACGTAAAAGTACCTCGCAACACCAATTTTCATGGCATTCGGTTCATCATTATGGTTAATATTTCTAAAAAACCAATCACTTTTTAAAAATTTGGGGGGCTGTAGCTCAAAAGGGGGGCATTTTCGGACACATGTTTATAGGGAAAAAAAGTCTTATTTTGACCTCAAAAATACGTGGTAGAATGGATGACTTACGTTTTAGAAACACCCTGTATAGATGTACCACTTTCCAACTACTACAGCTTTAATTCAATGCAGCAACCTTTACTATATGGTTTAGTTTAGGGGTTTTCGAGAGCACATTCTATTTAATTGTTTTTAAAAGTAAGTCACGTAATAGTCAAAAATAGATTTGAGGATACAATTTTCTCATTCTAATCTTCATTAAATCCTGTTCAGATGTTATGTGCCTAGCTGTTTCACTCCATAAAACAGATTCAACTTGTGATTGCTATATCTCTTAAGTATGCAGAATATTTGTTTTTTTCATAATTTTTGCTCTTGAAACTGATTTTTCTAATTTTGTCTGCATGACTTTCATTTTGCTCCACTGAACAATTTAATTTTTTGTCTTTCGGTACACATATCTCGAGAACCTTTCAACATAAATCGCTCATTTTTTAAAAATAAAACAAGTCCTTGTCAGAAGTAGATCTACGACAATGTTAACCACTTTATCATTCATTAATAGAAGTGGTATATAGTTTAAAAGTCATCATTCAGAACGAAAAACATGACATTTTTTAAAAAAAAAAAAAAAATTACCAACCATATAAAATAAATGATTTTTTTTTCCAAAGTATGTTTTCAGCATAGATTTGCAAGAACCCCATTTTTCACTATCTTACTCTTTAAAGAACACTGCACTAACTTATTTAGATCAAAAAAAGACTTTACATAAAAAATTTTAAACCCTCTCGGAAAAAAAAAACATAATTGAAATGTAGATTTAATGATGAATGAACGAGTATACATATGAATAAATAAATATTTAAATACTAACGCTTCACCTAAGGATTAAATAAAGTACAAAACCTTTACTCCTTTTAATGAAATAAAACGTAGGTAAATAGATAGGTCGTACACCAAAATAAATAAATAAGTAGACAGAATAAATGGATAAATATATAAGTAATTGACCGAACAAACGCGAGAGAGACGAATGGCAACATAATTATTGTGGAGCCTGCTAAATGCTTCTCGGGCTAATTTAAAGAGCGATTAAGGTCCAGTTCGCTCAGGACAGGACGCAAGAGAGTAAACTGGTATCTGGATTGCCACCTCTATTTTTTTAACCACCGGTCACTTGAAATAAATTAGACGAAATTATGGTGTTTTTCTGCCCGATTTGGCAAGCTTGTAATGCAGGTGCGATGCAATCATTACCAAGTTTGAATCAGATAAATCCTATTCATTTGTATCTGTACCAAAGAGAGCGCGTAATTTTACTCCCGCGTGGGGAGCGTGCAAAGAGGTATTCGGATAGGGGAGGTGGAGAGGACTTTAATGATAAACAGGGAAATTCGCTTTAAACTTTTTCGTTTTTCCCCCATTTTTTTTTTTTTTTTTTTTTCCGATGAGGACAAATAAAAAGGATAGGTAGTACAAGAAAAGTGGAACGAGCATTGAAAAATGGGAGAGACGTAATTTGGTTGGACAGCCGCAGAGTTTAAATGTATTCGATGAGACTCTTTATTTTTGTTTTTTGTTGGTTTTTTTTATTGTTTTTCTTTTTTTTGTTTTTTTGTTTTTTTTTTATCACCAGCCCTCCGTTCCGCCGCACTATAGTCTGAGATCGTGAAAAAGTGGCCAAAAGATCAGAAAGTAAATTTTTCATCAATGCATCATTTATAAACTTTCAGAATCAATTTAAACTACAGAAAACACTTTCAACCCTCGAGTGGTCGCGTGGATGACATACGTCATCCAGCTACTTGTTTTGCGTGTATTTTCGCGAATTTTGAATTTTCAAAGCTGAGATTTTCAGTAGCTGCCCTTCTTATATGGGACAACTAGAGGGTTCCGAAGTGTTTTTTCTTTCAAAACCTGGAAGTTACTAAACGTCAAAGTGGCTGGATGACGATTGTCATCCACGCGACGCTTTAAAGACGCCTTTTTTTTTTCAAATTTCAAAAATTCTGTTTGAACTTGAATGTACATCCTACGAAAGAATCAAAAAAAAAAAGGTATATTTCTTTGAAATCATCATTAAAAATTTTGAGCCTAAAATATTGGTATTTTCAAACGTGACAAAATCTGGATTTCCCATTTATTAGTTTTTCGCCATTTGCAAAAAAATGGGCCGGAATTTTTGAAATTTCTGTAATTCAAGTTACTGAAGAAGGTTTTCCCTATCGATTGAGTATACATACATGCATTTTTATGCTTAAATTGCCAGACTTATAGCCATTTTTAAAAGTAGATGACGTATGTCGTCCACGCGACGTTTCGTGTCACAAATGCGAGCGCGAGCACTCGAGGGTTAACAAATAAGTTAAATCTAGGATTGTCACTAGGAAGTTTTAAGTTCAGCTTACAAGCTTGAAAATTAGAATGTCTGATGCCTTTTTAACACCGATTTTTGGCCACTTTTTTATCGATATCAGACCATAGTGTGTCACTATCCCTCCTCCTCATTTACTGCATGGGCGGATACAGGGAATTGTCTTTCTCTCTCTCCTCCCGTTTGAAAACGTTGTGAGCGTAGTAACTTCACTATTTAAAGCGCTGTCAACTTTGTAAAAATAACGAATGAAATTTTGAAGTTTTAAGTTCCCCCATCATTATCAGCGTAGATTTTTACGCTTATTAGCTGACAGATTATTCATCCGTAGCAAAAGGCGCAACAGTATTATTGTGAGGAGTTTGCGGTGGGACTGTTTTGTGAATACACAGCCCGTCAACTCCCTTTTTTCCCTTCTTTTTTCATGAAAAACTTTTAATGAAGTCTTTTCTGATGTCTTGATACCTAATAACTTCCCCAGAAAAATATATCTCATGTAACAAATTAAATTGAAAAGCACCGCAGAAAATTAACTTATAATTTTTTCTTTCCTCTGCGCTCTTTTTCTCCGGAGCTGCCATCAGTAGCGTACACAGGACTTTGTCTTTCTCTCTCTTTCCCCATTTGAACACGTGAGTAGGGAAAGGACAGAAACAGGGACTAGAACGTGTCTTCAGCCCCTATCTCTTTCCTTTTCTAGTACATGCACTCAAACGGGGAAAAAGCGAGAGAGACTAATTCCTTCGTATGTCATTGGCTGTCATTCCGTGTACATTTAATGCCATTGTTTCAATTCACCGGGGGTTCCATCGGCTGAGAAAAGATTACACAGTTTTCAGTCCATGACTATAAAGCAAATAAATATTCGTATCTTAATCTTTTCTGAACTAGTGGAGTCATCAATGCTTTGAAAAACTTGCGGATTATTTCAATCATTTAACGGCGATTGCACCATTTTGAGAAACTATTACAGATGCGCGTATTTTCGTGCTTTACAGTAATCAACTGAACTTCGAACAGTGTAATCTTTTCTGAACCGGTGGAACCATTGGCGAATAAAAAAAAAAAAAAAAAAAAAAAAAAAAAAAAAAAAAAAAAAATATCCTTTAAATATATACTAGCGGCATCTCTGTCTTTCTCCTTCACCGTCTTTTCCTTTTGTTCTTCTTATTAATTTTTTTGTTTTTTTTTTGTTTCAAATCCTTATTTTGCCTATACGCTATTTCTTTCTCTATTTTCTTCAACTATATATACACATTTTCCTTGACAACCCCCCTTCCCCACCACCACCCAACCCCCGGACACACCTATTTATCTTGACTTCATTTTGACCTTAGATTTTTATCTTTACGGCTTGGAACAGGATTTATAAAGGAAAATCATGTTTCTTCACGCGCAATTTTGAAAGTCAGACCCAACAGTCATCTGGAATCATATGCACTATCGAACTAATCGACTATGGATTGTTTTAAGGTTTTAATGACACAAAAAGACCGATGAACAGATAGTGCTCCACCCCCTTTCTTGATTGGACATCACTTGAAGGGGGGGGGGGCGGCTCGCTGCATTATTCTCCTAGAATGCAGATCATACTCTAGAGATCAGGAATATTTAAATCAAAGAGCATACAACAGGCAAATGTCAATTTGTAGATACAATTTTTTGTTCTTAGCTTACTGTAATATTGTACATACGTATAGAAATCATTTTATTACGTGTGCCTTCGAAAATGAAAGGTGGAAATGACCGGATCATTCCTAGGAATTGCGAATGAATTATGGAAATTACCTGCAGCTTTCTTTATTCGTAGGAATTTAACTCTTTATTTCATTTTTTTTTTTTTTTTTTTTTTTTTTTTTTTTTTGCGACAATTTTCTGATAAGGTTTTCTTCAAAACGAAAGAGAAATCTAATAAACAAAAAATTCCTTGCATTTTTGTTACGTTACGAAGACTTGCAAAGCACTTATAATGTCAGCCAGTTTCCAGCAGTTCCCAATGATTCGATAAAAAGCGCTTTATCGATTGCTCGGCAAGCAGTGGCGGCTCGTGCAATCTGGCAACTGTGCACTTTTGCCATTTAAACGTATGCAAAAAGATCGATACTAGGTGAGGCGCTGCGCCTCACCAAGTAATCGATTATTTTACACAGTTTTAAATGGAGTAAATCCATTGTTGCCACATTGCACGAGCCGCCGCTGTCGTCAAGGTAAATGATCGGCAATATTATAGTCATCATACAATAACCATATGTGGATACGGGACTTTGTCGGCCTCTCTTTCCTCCAATTTGACCGTGTGCGCTAGTAAAGGACAAAGATAGGATTTAAAATCACGTGATGGTCCCCCTCTGCTATCCTTTCCTGACACACGCCTTCAAATGGGAGTCAAGAGAGACAGACATATTCCTGTATCCGCCCATGACAATAACCAAAATTATACTCTGTTCAGGATAATTTGAAACTTGGCGAGTCAGGTAGAAACGCACTACTTTGCAACGCGGCACCCATTGAGACGATGATTTCGGGTGGCATCGCTCATTCGGGGTTTGTTCCACTCCACCCGCAGCTGTGATGGAAGAATACCGAGAAACGGCAGACTATGAATTTTATCTGTGCAAAAGTCAAATTACAAACGGTCAGAGATACGATGAAATGGATGAAATTTTTTCCTAGGGGACCGTAACTCGTCGAAAGTAGTCGGAAAACATATCTTACCACTCTCGAAAAAAAAAAGTCGGAACATTTAAAGAAAGGCTTTGTTTATTTTTATTTTATTTTATTTTTTTTAACAAAATAAATCCTCGAGAGTGGTAACATAGGTTTTCCGACTACTTTCGTCGAGTTACGGTCGTCTAGGGCAAAAATTTCATCCATTTCATCGTATCTCTGACCGTTTGTAATTTGACTTTTGCACAGATAAAATTCATAGTCTCCCGTTTCTCGGTATTCTTCCATCACGGCGGCGGGTGGAGTGGAACAAACCCCGAATGAGCGATGCCACCCGAAATCATCGTCTCAATGGGTGCCGCGTTGCAAAGTAGTGCGTTTCTACCTGACTCACCAAGTTTCAAATTATCCTGAACAGAGTATTTATACAAAGGAAAGCTCATACATTTAAACCTCCATCAATGGTTTCGTTTGTTGACAGTTTTATTTTCAGCCCATCAGTCTATTAGACCGTCAGTCCGAGAAATCATATCATCTTGAACCATTATTGATCCATATGCATCTAGATTTTGCACTAACAATAAGTTGCATTCTAGATTCTCCTCAGAGGGTTTTTTTCTGTTTTTCATTTTTTGAAATTTTAACTTTTTATCACGGAAAAAAAAAAAAAAGATTAGTGAAAATAACCATACGGATACCTGATTTTGACACCTGCTAGATGTTACGGTAAACTTAACCAGAAGTATGGTACATTTACCGATACTTTGAGTAAATTCGACATGCAATCAGGTAAAGTCACCTAGTACCTAGTCAAAACATAGTATATTTCTGGTTAACATTACCCTAACATCTTGCAGGTGCCAAAATCAGGTACCCGTATGGTTATTTTCACTGTAGTTTTTTTCCGCGTAGTTAGTTATGGAAACTTTTAATTTCGGTTTAAAGAGGGGGTCTGGGGATCTCTTAGCCTGGAATTTTAAAAACAAGGGGTCTTGAGTGTTGCCTAATACACTGTGGATGAGCTATTCTCTCCACACTAATTGCTTGTAAATTGAAGATCAAACCATATAACCACTTTTGTAATCACTAAATAAGCTCTTTTTTCACTCCCCCCCCCCCCATCTATTCATAGTGGGGCAGTTGCAAGGGTCTGACATGTTGCGTTTTTTATAAAGAAAATGAAAGTACTTGATGAGCTGAGAACAAAGATGCCTTTGGTTTCTAATGAAGTCCCATTGTTCCGGAGATGAGATTTTGGCCCAAAATACATTGTTTTATATAGAAATTCCGCCTAGTGACGTCAGTACACCCACGATATTTTGCAACTTCACACGAGTTTATCTCCAAAACCAGGGCACTTGGGAAAAAACCAAAGGCACCGTTGTTCTTAGGTCATCAAGTACTATAATTTTCCTTATAAAAAACACAACATTTCAGACCCTTGCATCTGCTCTATTTGTTGTAAAAAAAAAAAAAAACACCCCTGCACATAATATTGTAGTGCAATTTATAAGAATTACCAGTACGAACCCGGATTCAGGTGTAAACAGTGGCGTCGCGTGCCATCTGGCAACAATGCAACTGCTCCATTTAAACTCATTAAATATATCGAATTTTCCGTGTGCACTGTGCACCCCCTGAATTCGATATTTTACATGAGTTTAAATGGATAGAACTCATTGTTGCCACATTGCACGCGACGCCACTGGGTGTAAATGTACTAAAAGAAAAATCAAAATAAATAAATAAATATCCAGTTTCAAATCGTACAATCGGCAACACTGATGAGGCGTGAGGATGAAGGATCACCCGCTCTCCATATCTTGATTCGCTTAAAACAAAATCCAAACCCAACTTCTCTCTCATTGTATGCGTGACGCGGCTCGCGACTCCGACGGTTGCGAAAAAGCAAATCTTTGACTGAAAATATCTTACCAATTTTCTTGCTCATTTTCCGTTTTGTTTATCAAAGCAGAAGTCGCAGCGCGGGGCGCGGCGCGGCGGTGTTCATCCGGAGCGGGGCGAGAAACGCGACCACGTCCGTGACTCCTCCGTCCTTCCCCTCTCTCTCTCCCTCCCCTCCTTCTCCTCTTCCCATTCCCCCCCCCCTCTTTTGCCCCTTTTCTGTCTCTCTGTCTCTCTTCCTCTCTTCCTCTCTTCCTCTCTTCTCTCTCATATTCCTGAATTCGCGACTCAGTTTTTGCGAACAGTATTTTGGCTCTTGCTTGCTTTGGGAACTCTCTCACGGTTTTGTCAGCGACTGTTGGATTTATCATCGCACATCCTTCGTGGTTAGTCTAATAACCTCGGAGACAGAAATAAATTGTTGCGACGAGCAGGGCAGGCGTCTCAGTCAACCTGCATCAGCTAATTTTAAAGGATCGAGAAAGAGAGGTGGGACGATTCCGCTCATCTATTTGGGACAACCACGCTCTATTTCTAACCGGGGGGGGGGGGGTGATCACGGAGGATCGGATCGTTTCGTTATCGTTATCGTTATCGTTTGCATTAAATCAAATGGGCTTGCTTCTGCGAAACTCGATCGCGCAGGTGATCCCCTCCTCACCTCTCCCTACTTCAAACGATCGAGTAGACGACAGCCTCCAACTCATCGCTTCCTTTCGTCCGTTTCAATCGTTGTGAGGGGCTCAAAACGATTCGATGAGTTGAGCCACCCATAAGGTTACATGTAAACGATAACGATAACGATACCAAAACGATCCGATCCTCCGTGATCACCCCCCTGTTCATAGGTGGGAGTCAAAGAGTAAACTAGAGTCGCAATTGAATGGAAGGCCTGCGCGGTCAACGTAGATAAGGGATCGGAACGCGGGCTGGCGACTGATTGGCTGCAACGCGTGGAGCAAAAATGTCTTAGGGTATAGGGAAATTAACACGGGGTTTTCGTTCCGGGACGTTTATCTCGAAACCTGTGCAAAATTGTCTCTACACAATTTATGCGAGTCGATTCAGCAGAATTTTCCGAACAAATTGATAGGTCATAAGTGCCACTTATTTATTGCAAATTCGAAAAGACTGTTTCAGTTGAAAAGTACGCACAATAGTGTGTTTACATGCTTGGCGTGTGTTCGAGCAGTAATTGAGTAACTCACTGTTGTGCGTACTTTTCAACTGAAACAGTCTTTTCGAATTTGCAATAAAGTGGCACTTATGATCAATTTGTTCGGAAAATTCTGCTGAATCGACTCGCATAAATTGCGTAGAGACGATTTTGCACAGGTTTCGAGATAAACGTCCCGGAACGAAAACCCCGTGTTAATTTCCCTATACGGGTCAAAATTTCAAATCGGGCCAATTGAGCATACATGCTCCGTGAAAATTCAAGTCAAAATTTAAACCCAACGAGTATTTTTTTACCTTCAGTACTACTAGAAAAGACTTTCTGTCGAAGGGTTCCGCTGAATTTTCGATATTCTCATGTGAACCGCGAAACAGCCGGAAACGCATGATGAACAAATGGAAAATAACTTGTCGATTGTCGGTTACGCTGTCGGTTACGTAACCGACTATTTCAAAACTACTTAATAAAAACAATATTACTTGTCACAATAATCTCTGATGTTGATTTTTAAGGAAAATTAGGGTAGTTGAATTGGATTAAAAGTTACAAGGCGGAACTTTACAGTATTACCTACCTCTTTCGTATATTTAAGTAAGTACCACTGACTAGGCTTATAGGCAAATCACGAGATCGGATTTGTTGGAGAAAATCGTTTCCAAATAAAATCCATTTGCACAGATGTTGATAATTCCTGTTTAGAACGTTGGAGCATGGTTGAGAAAATCGTAAGTTACCCAGTTTCACTTTTAAATAAACTTCTAAGATGTGAAAGAGTAAAATCCATGCGTAACCGACGGACATTTTGGAACCGGGGGACAACCATTTTTCACGGTTTATGGTATAAAGAAAAAAAATTTTGTAAAAAACGATGGTTTACACGTATTCTACGGAGTTTTTGGAGCATTTCCATGATCTTCAAAATTAATTTTAGCCTCAAATTATGATCAAAAACTTAGGTTAAACACCAAAAACTTGTGTGGGGGACGCGTAACCGACGGACATTTTGAACCATAAAACAATTAAAAGAAGTATTTAAATAACTTTAAAAGCAATTATTACTATTGCTCCTCATGAAACTAAGTTCCTTTGACTTAAAAATCGAAACATCGAACCTATTTGATCTTTTTTAAAAATTTAATCTCGTTGGGACACCATTCGGCCCGTTTTGAAATTATGACCCATACCCCAAGACATTTTTGCTCCACGCGTTGCAGCCAATCAGAGACCAGCCCGCGTTCCGATCCCTTATCTACGTTGACCACGCAGGCCTTCCATTCAATTGCGACTCTTGTTTATTCTTTGGTGTGAGTGGACTGATTTCAACAAAGATTACCTACATATATGCTGCCGTGCTAAGGAAAAACGCAGCAAGCGCCATCAGGGCTGCAGTTTTGCGTATAATCAATTCTTTTTTTCAATTCACCGATGATTCCACCGGCTGAGAAAAGATTACACAGTTCAGTTCATGTTTTACTGAAATGAACTAAAATACTCGCATCTGTAATCTTTTCTCAACCGTTGGAATCGTCGATGACTTTAAAAAACTTGCGGATATTTTAATTAATTAACGAAGTTTCCACCGTTTAAGGAAAGATTACAGATCAGAGTATTTTCGTGCATTTTATTCATACACTGAATTGAACTCTGTACTTTTTCTCAACCGGTGGAATCATCGGTGAATTGAAAAATGTCATTAAATCTACGCAAGAGGATCTCAGTGTAAGAGTAGCAATGGAGGCCCGAGCTATACTGCAAAAACAGTCTATGTAACACATGGCGCTTATGGCATTCTACCTTAGCATGGCAGTATATGACGTCAGATCACTTCATACTCTAATCAGAACGGAAAATCTAAGTAATTTTGGAACTTTCATTCCTTAAGGTGTATTCGGGCCCGCCTTGTTGGATCCAAAGCATTACCAGCAATCTTCGGCAACTGGCCGGGCTGTATCTGGTTGTGTGTCAAATCTGCTTGTAAATATTACCTGAAAAAGCACGTCCACCATCTTGAGAAGTAAGCAAACACGGTTGCCAGCTTACGTAAATTCCAAATCTTACTTCCATTGGCTGGCTTACTACGAGAGTTATCGTTCTGATTGTGCAGTATTCGGTAGCCAGATGTGTCAGAAGCTAAACTGCGCAGCTGCAGTGGGTCTGTTGAAGGAAAAGCAGAAGGGACGTTTTGAGAGCCCTGCGCTTCGTCATCGATTAAAAGCCCACCAAAACGACGGGTCTGCTCGTAAATCTGTTTTCCCATTTAAAATAACATCGGTGGTGACCAGGAAGAGCAGAGGGGATGTTTTGAGAGCGCTGCGCCTTGTCAGCGATTAAAAGCCGACCAAAACGACAGGTCTGCTCGTAAGTCTGTTTATCCATTTGAAATAACATTGGTGGTGACCAGAAAGAGCAGAGGGGACGTTTTGAGAGCCCTGCGCCTTGTCAGCGATTAAAAGCCCACCAAAACGACAGGTCTGCTCGTAAGTCTGTTTTTCCACTTAAAATAACATTGGTGGTGACGAGGAAGAGCAGAGGGAATGTTTTGAGAGCGCTGCGCCTTGTCAGCGATTAAAAGCCCACCAAAATGACAGGTCTGCTCGTAAGTCTGTTTATCCATTTGAAATAACATTGGTGGTGACCAGGAAGAGCAGATGGAATGTTTTTAGAGCCCTGCGCCTTGTCAGCGATTAAAAGCCCACCAAAATGATAGGTCTGCTCGTAAGTCTGTTTTTCCATTTGAAATAACATTGGTGGTGACCAGAAAGAGCAGAGGGGACGTTTTGAGAGCCCTGCGCCTTGTCAGCGATTGAAAGCTCACCAAAACGACGGGTCTGCTCGTAACTCTGTTTTCCCATTTAAAATACCATCGGTGATGACCAGGAAGAGCAGATGGAATGATTTGAGAGCCTTGTGCCTTGTCAGCGATTAAAAGCCCACCAAAATGACAGGTCTGCTCGTAAGTCTGTTTTTCCACTTAAAATAACATTGGTGGTGACGAGAAAGAGCAGAGGGAATGTTTTGAGAGCACTGCGGCTTGTCAGCGATTGAAAGCCCACCAAAATGACAGGTCTGGTCGTAAGTCTGTTTATCCATTTGAAATAACATTGGTGGTGACCAGGAAGAGCAGATGGAATGTTTTTAGAGCCCTGCGCCTTGTCAGCGATTAAAAGCCCACCAAAATGATAGGTCTGCTCGTAAGTCTGTTTTTCCATTTAAAATAACATTGGTGGTGACCAGGAAAAGCAGAGGAAATGTTTTGAGAGCCCTGCGCCTTGTTAGCGATTAAAACAAACAGGCGAACAACAATTAGAAAGACAGAGCTGCTCGTTAGTCTGTTTTTCCCATTTAAAATATTATTGGTGGTGCCCTGGAAGAGCAAGATGGTCCAGGCGACCCCCCCCCCATCCCAAGTCACCTTCCTCAATTTTAAAGGGTCCCTCGAATTGCATCTGGCCTCGCGGGGCTCTCAGAGGTTTAGCTACGGCCCTAGTTTAACGGTATACGTTCCTCGACAGGCGGTGGACAGGTGATAATGGAGGCAAAGGGCACAATAATAATGGGAGATACCTATTTTAATTCCGTCACTCTCAGTATGCTCACTACGAAGATTTACACAAAATTAGACACCAGAGTTGTGACCCACAATTGATTATAGGTACCGTAACACATGATGACACTGGTGTCAAACGGAAGTCGTGTGTTATCAGTCTGTTCTGGATGGAATTACAGTATTAGTAGGTGGGAGTCTCCCATTGGTAGTTCCCTCCGCCGCTATTACGCTTGCGTATTTTTATACATTATGTACATTACATTACATTATGTATATTTTTTTATACATTATACATTATGTTTTATTATTTTTATTACATTGAGTTTAGGAGTGTATTTCGCGAGTTTTTAATGCTACCGTCGTTATTTTTGCAGGTTTTTAAATCTGAATCAATCCTTAAATCTCTTACAGTAAAAATGTTCAACAGCCCCACTGAAGAAAGAATGAGCGGGATAAAGAATATTCTGCGGTTGCGCAATGGGGCTATTGCACACTTTTGCTATAAGCGATTTAATAGTCGATTATGGCGTAGAATCCTCAAGAAATAACGATGGCGGCACTAAAAACTTCCAAAATCCACTCCTAAACTCAATAAACGCAGTTATTTGCAAAGCGTAATGGTGGCCGAAGGCACTAACAATGGAAGATTCCTATCTTAAGTTCGTCACTCTTTCTATGTTGACAAGGATGATTCACAGAGTAAATAGTCATCAGAGTGATGATCCACATCCGATGAATGGTGCCGCAACACCTAGTGACACCGGTGTCAAATGAAAGTAGTCTCTTATTGGTCACTTCTTGATGGAGTTTCAGAATTGTTAGATGGGAATCTCCCATTGTTAGTGCCTTCGGCCACCATTACGCTCGCGCAAATAACTGCGTTTATTGAGTTTAGGAGTGGATTTTGGAAGTTTTTAGTGCCACCATCGTTATTTTTTGAGGTTTTTACGCCCTAATCGAGTATTAAATAGCTTATAGCAAAAGTGTGCAATAGCCCCATTGATCTTTAAACTCTGAGTCTATAATGTAACACCACCAACTCAAAAGATAAATGCTCACTTTCTTTTTGGATTTTTTTTTTTTTTTTTTTTTTTTTTTTTTTTTTTCATTTTTAAGTGGAAAGGAAGTATTTCAGAAATGACTAGCGATAATTTGCTGAGTGGATTCAATATTTAATCTTATCTTTTGTGTATAATCAATCAATGGTTCTCAAGTTTTTCCGCGAAAGACCGCCGTTTATTTGCATGTGGTTGTGAGATATTATTGTATTGACAGTCAGATAATTAAAAAAAAATAAATAAAAAGAAGACAGATTGATAACAATAAAAATTGAGGTTTCAAAGCAAAGCGCTTATCAGAGCACTTTGTTCATTAAAGCGACCTTTTCCCTTGTTTCCTTCGTTAGAGAGCCGTTCAAAGGCGTGTCTCAAAATTAATAATATTACACTCGGGGATGTCAAATTGAACAATTAAAATAACTCAAAATTTTAGAAAAATGCAGCAAATGCTGAAAGATTATGAATTTCTAAACGAACGTGCTCTTCTTCCCGCTGAAAAAGAGGAAGATGATATAAGGAATTTCTAAATTTTTAAACACGAATGTTTGAAATTTGAGTCTTACATCAAGGACATACGTTGATTAAAATCCGACAAGTTTCTTAAGGGCGTTCGAATATTCGGAATATTTAGCACAGAATAGTACAACCAGAATAGAAACTTCCATATGAACCAACCCTGGTAAAAGTGCTCCATGAATTTCCATGACCAAAATTCGAAGGGCATTATTTCCGTAGGCAACTTGGCACTTATTATTTTTCCATAAAATTTCATGGAATTCCGTGGGCAAAATATTCTTTTTCCATAAAATTTCGTGCAGTTCCGTGGGCCGTTCATAGTATTCCATAACATTTTCCATATAATTTAATGGAACAATAAAAACTACCCACGGAATTTTGGTCATGGAAATTATTGGAACACTTTTATTAAGGAATGAGAACACTTTTTCAGTCGCTTCCGCTGAATTATCAAGATGGCGGACTTATCTCTGTCTCTGTCTTATGCTTAATTTGAATGGGGATAGTTGAGAGCTTCTCGGGATGGTACGGCGGACCACAAAATAATGGATCAAATTGAACCGAAAATTTCCATTCTGATGATTACAGTATTCTGTATGTGCATAGAGTATAGAGTTCACGTATAGAGTTCCTTATTCCGATACTATAGCTTGTCCCAGAAAAGATTGGATTTGACACTTGTATGGTTTTCATGAAAACATCAGCTTCTTACGGCTCCTAACCAATCAGGTTGCTCTATCTGAGGATGGAAGCTGATGTTTTCATTTAAAGCTACCGTTGTCAAGTCCAATCATTCTTGGGACAACCCAGAGATTACTAAGCCTAAGAGATATGGCACTTCCTATCTCCGCCGTGTTAAAAAACCGTTGGCCGGGCTCCGTAAAAAACGCCTGCAGAATGGCCGTGATACAACGTGCAGTACGCTGGTGACCGAAAACATGGTTGTTATTCATGTTGTTGGAAATGAGGTTAGATTCTCTGCAGCATCTAAATGTTTGTCATTTAATGGCCGATGAAATGATTAAAGTGACTTGGATTTTCAAATTCACGTACAAAATATACTCAGAGTTCATTAAACTTCCCAAACACTTTATTAATCTTATTAATTTAGTTAGTGGCGTTGCTGTCAAATCTCATTCAAACAACAACAGTAGCAACAATGTTTACGGTCACCAGCCAGAGGCGGACTGGCCCCTAAATTCGGACCGGGAAACCAACTTTGGACCGGCCCATATGGGGGGTGTCCCCCTAGGGGGGTTTTGGAAGGTCAGCCCCCCCCCCGAGAAAATTTTGGTATTTTCATAGTCAAAAACAACAATTTGAAGCATGTTTGAGTCATCAATTTCATTATTATATGATCTCTGACTCTCTGCGTTTTTGCAGGGTAGAGACTGTCATTTTATCTTAGTGACGATAGAAAACCGAACCTAACCTAACCTATGGGGGGTTTGGGGGGGTTTGCCCCCCCTAGAAAATTTTGGTAT
Organism: Trialeurodes vaporariorum; assembly: GCA_011764245.1. Taxonomy (NCBI): domain Eukaryota; kingdom Metazoa; phylum Arthropoda; class Insecta; order Hemiptera; family Aleyrodidae; genus Trialeurodes; species Trialeurodes vaporariorum. Next base: position 2,142,841 of record VMOF01000379.1, read on the forward strand.
TTTCACAGTCAAAAACAACAATCTGAAGCATGTTTCGGTCATCAATTTCATTATTATATGATCGCTGACTCTTTGCGTTTTTGCAGGGTAGAGACTGCCATTTTATCTTAGTGACGACAGAAAACCAAATCTAACCTAACATCATAACCTAGGGGGATTTGGGGGGGGGGTTTGCCCCCTCGAGAAAATTTTGGTATTTTCACAGTCAAAAACAACAATCTGAAGCATGTTTGGGTCATCAATTTCATTATTACCTACATGATCGCTGACTCTCTGCGTTTATGCAGGGTAGAGACTGCCATTTTATCTTAGTGACAATAGAAAAGCCTCCATTATCATTTTTTTGGTTTTTTTATTTATTTTTTTGGTTTTTTTTTCGGCTTTTGTTGTGTTTCGTTGTTTTTGTTTTGTTTTGTTTTGTTTTAGGTGTGATTTCAGCAAGAAGAATTTTCGACTTGATGACGATTGAGGCTTTTATCTTAGTCTCTGGTTTTTTCCTTCTTTTTCTTCCTCTCTCTCTTCTTTTTTCCTTTTTTCTTCCTTTCTTTCTTCCTTTTTTTCTCTTTTTTTCTTATTTTTTTCCCTCTCACGATCCAACCGGCCCTAAAGGGCCGCGGCCCGCCGGGAAATTTCCCGGTGTCCCGGTGGGCCAGTCCGCCTCTGTCACCAGCGTACGCCACATTGCATACTTCGTAGGAGTCGGATAACACTTTTGAATCGTTATGCCATATCTCTTAGGCTTAGTAATCTCTGGGACAACCTATAAGTAATCTCGATCACTATTCCTAACAAAGAAAAAAATAAAAAAAATAAAATAAAAATAAAAAAATAAAAAAAAAATTACCGTTTCTTTTTAATAAATGTTGATGACAAACTTTATTTTTTCAAGTGAGTTATTCGAAAATAAAAACCATTCTAGTGTTAACCGAAATATGTTTCCAGTGCATGACGAACTCTATCTTCAATGCCGACGAAATAGCTCTCGATAAAAATTCGATAAGATTTTCCATTAAATTTGACAACTCTATGACAACGTCATGGCTTGAGGAGATTAACGTCCCTGGGTTCAAGTTGAGCTCTCCGTTAACGATACGTAACTGAATCGATCCAAACTGGAAGTAAATCCGAGAAAAATAGAGGTTCTACGAACCAGGAGAAAACAACACCCCCTCCCCTCCCCGCCCCACCCCTCTGACACCCTCTTTTCCCAACCTCTTTCACTCTTGAAGGCGCTAATCCAGTCCCAGGTTTACTTATCGTGTTACGGAGGAAGAGGAAGAGTGATGCTTAGTCAACTGAAATGATATCATCTTATTTTCCGCGGCAGTTCTTTGATTTTTTTCCTTATCATTAGTTCACGAAAACGATGGAATTGACTCCACCACGGCAAGGCGTCGCCGTATTGGTGGATGGTCGCGCGTCAGATTTTTTTGGTGCACACTCGGCGAAATTTCAGCGCTCTCGTTACTCCTCAGTGGTAAATTATAAGCGAAATGGGGCTCTTGCAAACTTTTGCTGTAGGGGACTGAAGAGCTGATTATTGCATAAAAACCTGTAAAAATGACAATGAGTACACTAAAAATTCAAGAAATTTACTCTCAGAATCGGGCTTAATGGCGGAGAGACGCAGGTACCATGGGAGATTCCTATCTAAATTGAGACATGGCTCTGTTTCCGTAGAGAATGTGACATAATAGAAAGGAATTCTCCCATGACACCTGCGTTGAACCGCCATTACGATCTTGCCGTTTTAGCAGTTATGTGAGTTTATTACTGAAGTTTAGACTTTCTTAGTGTGATTCTCGTGATTTTCGCTGGTTTTTACATAAAATTGGACTTTTCATTTGCTCACAGCAAAATTTTGCAAGAGCCTCATTATTTTTCTTCAGTGTGGTAGATGAACCCTTTAAGGGGCACACTAAGGGAAATATTTTTTTTTTCTTTTTTTTTTTGTATTTCTGGGTTCCTTAGGGTAAAATAGACCCCAAAAAATGTTCATGCCATTCTATGCTTTAGTATGGGAGAAAACAGGTGACTAGTGTAACTATCCACTGCCCCACATGAGGGAAGAAAATGTTTTTACTGTATATTTTCGAATTTCAGTTTACAATTAATTGAAAAGGACCAAGCTATGAGAGCCATGTGTCAGAATCAATCAAACGAACATTTATTTACGAGAAAAATTGTAAAAAGCAGAGACAAATAGAGACGTAGTATACTACGTTAACCCCTTCCTGGCTGGCGGTACTTTTGAGTACCACAAATTAAAAAATCCATATAAAATACACTGAGCGCTACAGTAGGTGTTCAGGCCGTCGGTACTTCTCAGCACCACTATAGAACTTAGAAAAAAAATATAATCCGCCAGGTGGCAGCACTTTACGGAGCAGAAATATCAAGTGTGTCTCCATGACTAGCCAAAAACTCCCTTTCGCAAGTCAACACGATTAAAAGATTTGTATAAATTCAAAAAAAGGTTTTTTCATAATTTTTTTTCTTTTAATTCTTACTTCTATTATGCCTCTAAATGAAATTTTCAATATGAGCAATGATAATTTTTACATCAGTATGCATGGCATCACCATTTGCAGACTGGCGGTACTTCTGAGTACCGCTTCTGTACTGGTATATAGGAGACTGCAGAAAATTCAACAAATTTTTTTTTATCTTCATTTGGCTCCAGGGAAGCCATTTTGACCAGTTTTAAAAGGTTTTTCAAATAATTTAGTTGCTTGGCCAGGAAAGGGTTAAAATACATAGGGAAGATTTGAGGCACACTGAATTTTCGGGGATTCAACAGAATAACATGTAAAACAACAGTCAACACCTTGAGATGTCGCATATGGTGTTGAATGGTGACATTCGGAAAACACGGGGGGGATAGGCGGGAAGTGAAGAGGAGGGTGCTCACCATTCAACACCATGCGACGTTGACTGATGTTTTGTTGAGTCCGCGAGAATTCAGACTGCCTCTGCTGCTGCCAGTTAGTACTCCGTCTCTATTTGTCTCTGGTAAAAAGAGTCAAGAAACTTATTTGAGCATGGTTTAGTCTTGGAAATAACGCGTAAATTGCTCTTTTTGACCTATGATCGACTAAAAATATGAACTTTAATAGACACCTTGTGGAGCGCCAAAAAATCGTCCCCATTTTAAAACATCTTACCAACCGAAAAAAGTGGGTAGTTGAAATAGCGACTGTCTCATAAGCTCAGGAAAAAATAAATAAACGGTGGCTAGTGGCATAGCACCAGCCACTCTGCCCCTCAAAGGGAAAAGTATCGCTCGCTTTCTTCAACAAGACGCTACTTTCGACAGCAACTATACCTTAAAACGCTAAAAGACACTTAATTGAAAATGTAATGTTTGATTGTAAAATAATCTCCATAATAATGCACAAACTATTCACAGGTCCCTTGTAAATATAATTCCTATTGCTAAGACTTTGTACTGCAGAGTCTACCCGTTCTACACTGTAAATTTTAAAAAACCTATGTTATTCATAATTAGCTATAAATATTAGGATTAATCAGGGCTGCCGTTTTGCGTATAATCAATGCTATTTTTCAATTCACCGATGATTTCACCGGTTGAGAAAAGATTACCCAGTTCAATTCAGTGCATGACTATAATAAACTAAAAAACTCTGATCTGTAATCTTTCCTCAACCGGTGGAGTCGGTCGATGACTTTAAAAAACTTGCCGATATTTTAATTAATCAACGGAGTTTCCACCGGTTAAGGAAAGATTACAGATCAGAGTATTTTCGTGCATTACATTCATACACTGAACTGAACTGTGTAATCTTTTCTCAACCGGTGGAATCATCAGTGAATAGAAAAATAGCATTGATTATACGCAAAACGGCAGCCTTGGGATTAATACATTTTTGTAGTTGCCTTGTACTCAAAAAAAAAAAAAAAAAAAAAAAAAAAAAATCTTTCCCACAATATTGTCCCATTGTGAGCCGTTCTCCTTTCATCTCCTCTCCCCTTTCTCTCCCCCTACTATCTACCGGCATATCCCTTATTCCCCAACCGTTTACAAAGACCCCGCAAGGCTTGCAGTGATGATTGGTATACAGTTCGTGGCTGCCGGTAATTATTATTTTTAGCCGCCGCTCTCTTATAGTTCATAACTCAGATATTGACTCCCATTCGCTATAAAGATTCACCCGTTAATTTTTCTTCCCCCCCCCCCACTACTTTCTTATAAACGATTTATCTCGTTCATCGCCCCGCCACGCCACGCCAAGCGGGGAGCAGAAAGGAGATTCAACGGGGCTAAAATCAGAGGCGAAGATTGAGAAAAAGCAACCACGGATTTCTATTTCACGCACGTCTCAAAATTATGGTCCGCGGCTCGTTTTGACCCAAAATATGTTATCGGTCACGGTGATTGGAACGTCTCTAAAGCTTTGAGATTTTATGATCATTGTTTTTGAGGGTGTAATTTTAATGTTTCTTCAAGTTTCAGCAAGTAGAGGCAATGGAGCTCTTGCAAACTTTTGCTACGGGGGATCGAACAGTTGATTCTTGCATACAAACCTGTAAAAATGACGATGAGTACACTATGTAAACTGTCGGGAATACCTTATGAACACTTTCTCACATCAGATTTAATCTAGGGAGACCCCCAGACTCCCTTTCATATTCTGGGGGGTGACTCCCCCTTTTGATATTTTTATCCAGATTCAATAATCCATTTTTGAAATATTTAAATTGTTTTCTTTTTTTTGTCCCATTTTCCCATTGATTTTAATAGAAACCATTATCCATTTATAACTAACCTAAAAATTAAAGATTTCAAAAAAACAAAGAAAGTTCCTGCGGGGAACGTTAAAAGCAACATCTCTGCAAAATTTGGATGGACATGAATCAATCGTTAAAAATTTAAGCTGTGTTTCTCGGTTCATGGCTACAGACAGACAGACAGACGGACAGACAGTCGCCACAGAAAAATTGTACATTTACACCTCTGAGTCACAAAATGGTTAAATGATATTGAAACTTCATGGATGGTTATTCTTAACGATAGTATTAGGCATAATGAGAGCAAATTATTTTGAAATTGCCATGGTTTACTTAGTCGCAGTGGGCCAAATATCGAAACGAAATACCTTGAAAATCTCTACGCCATTGCAATACTTTCTCCATTCCTAACTTGGTCAATAGTGAGAAAGTAAAAAGTATCTCCTGAGAAAAAGATCTCACGGGCAGAAAAAAAAAATGGCAGGGTTTTGAGATGTTTGCGTCTAAAGTTAGGAGTTATTTGCCCAATACTTCGTATTCACGTATACAGGGTGTCCCAAAATTCTTGGTAAAGATTTTTACCACGAACTTTTGGGATCAAAATCAGACTTCCCCCCCTCGCAAAAATCTTGGCAACTTCACTGAAATGGTTGTCAGCTTTGGGACTGTGCTGCCCTCTCTAACTTAAAAATAATCCAAGTTTTTCAAAACAAAACCTTACGCCTCATTTCTGGTGCCAGATGGTACGAAAGAAATGAGGATATTCATAGGGACTTAGGCGTTGAGTTGGTGTGCGAGTTTGTCTCCAAAGTAGCTTATCGTTATGAAATGAGACTCCACTCGCATCCTAATTTGGAAGCGCTAATGCTTTTAGAAACTTGCACTGATTTAAGAAGACTTAAACGCAGAAAAATTTGGGACTTGGCGTATTGCTACGATATCCTTTAGTTACCAGGGTGTAACAAATAACTTAAAAATGTAATGTATTTCTCTGTTATATATTGTTTATTTTTCTTCCAATAATCTTAATATCTATGTAAATGAACAAAATTTCTTTCAAATCATTGTATAAATTTCTCCAGTGGCGAGAAGATTACTTTGCTTAGTAAAAAAAAAAAACTTCACTGAAATAGATACTTCGAAAAATTCATAGGAAATAAAAATATCAAGTAAATTTGGCATCGCCTGATATCAATGGCTTCTTTTTGTAAGAGGCCGCACAGCTCTCAACGTAATAAATTGTCTCAAGCCAGGAATATATGTGTTATCTAAAGAAGACCATTCTCGTAGTTCTCGCAAAGGAAAGCGAAAAAAAAAAAAAGTGGAAAAAGTCAGTTGTTTGTTAGAAGTGTCGGCCTCGGCAAGAGTCCAGCAACTAGTTGGTGAGTGATGGGGCTCCGGATTGCAACACGCAAACCAACAAAGTTTCCTTATCTAAGCTCAAAGCTTGAAAGTTCATATATACCTACCAGAGGAATAATTCTGAAGATCGTAGATTACATGCTAATTTTCTCTGTCTTGCCTTCTCATGACCGACAAACACGCAAGATCTCAGGATCTTGTCCTCGCCCGTCCCATTTGTAAATGAAAGGACTGATAAAATGGATAAAGCCTAACACCTTCATGGTCTCGCTTGTTTGACAACTAGTTTGGTCTTGTCGTGTTATCCTCAGATTTGTTAAAATGTACTATTTTGTTATCGTATCATTCGTCAACTTGTGATACGAGCCGGGGAAATTCGTTGAACTTAACTTTAGCGATAAACCTCGTCTACTTGCTAACTTCCTTAGAAAAAACGCATTTAAATCCTTTCTCCACTCCTGCAGTGATTCCTCGTGATTTACGATGTATCGATGTTTTGCTCCATTTAAACCAAACTGGTCTGTTGCATACTTTTGCTACAACAATATAGAACCTTGATTCTTATGTAAACTTCGGCAAAAATAACGATGCGCACATTAAAAACGTTCAAAATCAACTCATTAACTCAGGAAATCACTTCAATTTCAAACAGCCCGCGCTACACTAGACACTATTTGCACCGGTATACTACTACATAGATAGAACCACCGTGCATAAGTAAACAACATCGTAACTACAAAATGATGGAATTTCTTATTCAATACGTGAAATATAAGCTGCATTTGCTGTCTGGTCTTTTCGGTTTATCAAAGATTACAAAATAATATAAGAAATTTACGCATCTATAATCGAAACATTCCAATGTTTGTAAGTTCTGTTGATGTTTACATAAACGAGATGGTTCCATCTATGTAGTTATAAGTCGGTGATATAGTGTCTAGTGTAGCGCGGGTTGTTTGAAATGGAAGGTATTTTCTGAGTTAATGAGTGGATTTTGAAAGTTTTTAATGTGCGCATCGTTATTTTCGCCCAGATTTACTTTAGAAACAATGAGTTTTATTGATGTAGCAAAAGTACGCAACAGACCCATTGAAAAGAACCCTTAGGAAAATGAATTAAACCTGCCCCAAATCGAAACTTTTGCATTGACTAATATGGGAGAAAAGAAGAAATGTTTTCCTCAGATTTATTAGAATGTGTTGTTTTGCGATTGTATCATTCGCCAATCTGTGATACGAGCCGGGGATATGTGTTTAAACTTCGGCGATAAGCCTCGCCTACTTTGCTTACTTTCTCAGAAGAAACGCTTTTAAATTCTTTCTATAATGTATCCACTACTATGGATGTTTCGATTTTTTCCTCCATTTAAACCTATTCAAAACAATCGATCCTCGGGAAAATGAATTAAACCTGCACCAAATCGATACTTTTGCATTCATTAAAATGGGAGAAAAACGAAAACAAGGCCATTGTTCACGAGCCACCTGTGGAATGCTTGTTCATCGTACCCTAAAAATGTCTATAAAGGCCGAACTTCACCTTCATAGACTCGAAATTTTACTTTAAGGAAGTTTGTGCAATGTGGCAACAATGGGTTCCCTCCATATAAAACAATTTAATATGATCGAATATTTGATATTCCCGGGTCTCACTTTATATAGATTTATTTCATAGGTTTATATGGCAAAATAGCACAGTTGCCAGATTGCACGGGAAGATGGAGTAATTTGCGGCTGTTTAAGCGCTATGCTTATTTTTGGAAGGAATTTTGATAGACATAAGAGAAAATTTACAATTTTTCCATAACAAATCTCCTCCAAGCCAAGGCTGGACCGAACTTGAAAATTCTTCTTGAGATATGGTATTAATGATGGAAAAGCCCCCAAAAAACATTCGAAAAATTGGCATAGCTACCGAAAACTTAATTCATTCACTCCCATTTAACGTACTTTTACCTTCAAAAGAAAGTAATCTGATCTAAATACTTACTCTATAACAGTGTTGCCAGATTGAGGGTAAAAAGCCGTTTCGTCCCCATTTAAATCAATGTAAACCGTACGGCTTTTTCACCCCAATCTGGCAACAATGCTCTATAAAATCTCGGCAATGTTAAAAACACTTTTGCGGCTCTCCAGTGTTTAAGGACCAAGCAGAATGATACAATATAGTACTGTCACGCAAAATTGAAAATTTTATTGAAAGCAATGGAAAAAATGGAATAATGTGAATTTCAATCTGGGGATTTTCTTTTGTGAGGCATAGTGCGTATGTTGAAAGAACGGCGACTCTGTTGTGCGATTGCACGAGCTTTGGCGCCGCGTGCAATCTGGCAACATCGCATTTCGTCCATTTCATTGTATATGAAATATCGATTCAAGGGAATGCACTGTGCTTATGCACCCGTAATATTTCGACCTTTTCCCATAGGTTCAAATGGATGAAACACAATGTTGCCAAATCGTATAGAATGTATCTATACCTACTTACGACACAGAATACTCTATAATCAGAACGGAAACTTTAATTCATTTTGAACCATTCTTTACTTCGGGCCGCCATCATAGTGGCGTAGCGTGTATTTGGCAACGTTGTAATGTGTCCATTTAAACCCATTAAAAAAATCGAACTATCGGTTGTTCACCGAACACCTTCTCATTCGACCATTCACGTGGGTTTAAATGGACACATTACAACGTTGCCAAATTGCACGCTACGCCACTGGCCGTTATGTTGGGAAATGAGCTCTCGCCGGGTTGTGATTGGTTGTGTGTCAACTCTGATTTGTAAATAAAACCTGAAAAATCACGTCCGCCATCTTGAGAAGTGAGCAGGCACAGTTGCCAGTTGGTGCTAAGGCAAATTCCAAATCTTGTTTCAATTGGCTCTTATGGGTCCGTTCTGATTAGAGAATGGGGTTGTTGTAGAGGTCGGAATTTTATGTTTTTGATTACAGATTCTGAAAACGTTTGCCAAGTAGAGCATTTTCGTTTTTTTGTTTTTTTCCTACGACCAATAGAAGCCGAGATAATCGACTTTGAAGCATCGCCAATTATTGCATCATATATACTAATTATTGCGCAATCCAGTGCACTACGGTTCTCATATCTCTTAAACTTCCAAAAATACTCCTATCGGCCTATACCTCATTTTGAAGCAGAAGTCAAACAGAATCGTTCTGTGCAAATCTCAGGTCTCTAACTGCTGTCGTTCCAAAATGGCGGGGTTTTTTATTTTTATATTCTGGCGCCATCTTAATATTTGGATCGGCGCCATTTTGGAACGACAGCAGTTAGTGACCTAAGATTTGCACAGACCGATTCCGTTTGACTTCTGCTTCAAAATGAGGTATAGGTCGATAGGGTTATTTTTGGAAGTTTAAGAGATATGAGAACCGTAGTGCACTGGATTGCGCAATAATTAGTATATATGATGCAATAATTGGCGATGCTTCAAAGTCGATTATCTCGGCTTCTATTGGTCGTAGGAAAAAAACAAAAAAACGAAAATGCTCTACTCGGCAAACGTTTTCAGAATCTGTAATCAAAAACATAAAATTCCGACCTTTACAACAACCCCATTCTGTGCTTACGAGTATAATTAGAATATGTCAAAGTCAAATCTAGTGCATTTTCCACGGCGGATACTAAAATTAAGTCAAGAGCTTGTCGGCGAAGCCTTCTCAAGACAGCCCGCGATCGATTTGATTGAAATTTTACGCAAGAGATTAAAACTTTTAGCCGTGAGGCCTTCCGCATGAGAAAGTTTACTCGAAGAAAACTGAAACTTTTTGTGCACGAGCCAGCGAGGATGAGGCATCTTCGAGATATTTTACTCAGAATGGATTAATCATTGTCTCCATGATTAGATGCGACGTCGCTAACCACGACAAAAGAAACCTTCTCTGTCCTATACACTTCTCATTTGAATCAGCATACAATCTACAACTTTTCGCTGTCACATTTGACAACGTTGATTAAATATCGTCTCCTTTGTTTTGAAAAGTCGTTACAAATGGCGAGATGTATACCCTTAAACGATAGATATTTAAACTTTTTTTTTTTCTCTCGTATAAAATCTTGCATTATAGCTGCACCAATTTCTGCAAACCTGAATGCATTCCAGTTTCTGAATTTTCTTCTCTTCCTCACTTCCTCAATGCGAGATGAATTCAGAGTTGCCAGATGCTTTTAAGGTGATTCTATATGTATGGCAAACTTCCGGAGATTTTAATCCGATAGATGGCGTTACTTGTCTCCAAAAATAGCCGTTTCCCGACGGTTTTCGGCTATTTTCTCTGAAAAGACGAATAATAGACGAAAAATCAGATCGTCAGCACCTGAGCACCTGCGTAATTTTTTGTTTGATTTTTTAAGTTGAAGATGGGCCAAATTGGCTCAGAAACAAAGACACATTTATGGGAGTAAAAAATCAAATGTGCGATTTGAAGTTGTATATCAGCAACTCCACATTACATTTGATTTTTTCCTCCCATAAATAAGTCTTTATTTCTGAATCAATTTGGCCCGTCTTTTGCTTAAAAATCAAGCAAAAAATTACGCAGGTGCTAACGATCTGTTTTTTCATCGCTTATTCGTCCGTTCAGAGCAAACAGCCGAAAACCGTAAAAAACCGGCTATTTTCGGAGTCAGCGACAAGTAACGCCATCGATTGGATTAGAATCTCCAGGAGTTTGCCATAGAATCACATTAATAAAAAATCTTCCTCTTTCGCGGCTGCGTCTTGCTAGAATTACCAAGCACATTATACTAATCTAAATAGTAGCGAAACTATATAGGAAAGATGTGCCGAATGCCATTTTTCAATGCAATCAAATGAGAAAGTCGAGTTGTAATCTTTCGACTATTACGGTGCGACACCGTTGCATGCATCCAATGCAAATCAAACGGAAGATGTTGGTTCAACTTCCGACCACCAGGATGCGTTCGCCAACTCTCTAAAATTGAGATAAGCTACTGTGTATTATGAGTATACTGTGATATCAAGTTTTCTCTTTGTCAATCTTTTGTCAAACTATGATGCTTTGAAATAGGCAGCCCACCACCAGCATTTCAGTAGAATCCATAGTGCGTGCAAACTATAACGAAGTTGTCTTAAGATATATGACATGATGTAATGATTACATTCATGTATTGATATACAATATCAAACTTGATCAAGATCGGAACTAAAACAGTAAACATTGTACATTTGGAAAATATACTCTCGCGATTTACGCTTCATAAGAGTTCTGGTAGAGGTCAGTATTCGATTGAAACCGTGAAAATGATAACGCAGATCAGACTTGAGGAGCTAGGATACTCAGTACATAGGTAGATACAGGAATTTGCATGTATCCCTCCCTCCCCCAATCTGACTTCGTGCGAAAGAAAAGGGCGTATAAAAGGGCTGAAATCCCCCTGAGGTTGGCGGTACCCAGGAAGAGCGGAGGGGACGTTTTGAGAGCCCTGCGCCTTGTCAGCGATTGAAAGCTCGACAAAAAGACAGGTATGGTCGTAAGTCTGTTTTCCCATTTAAAATAACATTGGCGGTGCCCCGGAAGAGCGGAGGGGACGTTTTGAGAGCCCTGCGCCTTGTCAGCGATTGAAAGCTCACCAAAAAGACAGGTATGCTCGTAAGTCTGTTTTCCCATTTAAAATAACATTGGCGGTGCCCCGGAAGAGCGGAAGGGACGTTTTGAGAGCCATGCGCCTTGTCAGCGATTGAAAGCTCACCAAAAAGACAGGTATGCTCGTAAGTCTGTTTTCCCATTTAAAATAACATTAACGGTGCCCCGAAAGAGCGGAGGGGACGTTTTGAGAGCCCTGCGCCTTGTCAGCGATTGAAAGCCCACCAAAAAGACATGTATGCTCGTACGTCTGTTTTCCCATTTAAAATTACATTGGTGGTGCCCCGGAAGAGCAGAGGGGACGTTTAGAGAGCCCTGCGCCTTGTCAGCGATTGAAAGCCTACCAAAAATACAGGTCTGCTAGTAAGTCTGTTTCCCCATTTAAAATAACATTGGCGGTACCCCGGAAGCACAGAGCGGACGTTTTGAGAGCCCTGTGCCTTGTCACTGATTGAAAGCCCACCGAAAAGACAGGTCTGCTCGTAAGTGTGTTTTCCTATTGAAAATTACATTGGCGGTGCCCCGGAAGAGCAGAGCGGACGTTTTGAGAGCCCTGTGCCTGGTCAGTGATGGAAAGCCCACCGAAAAGACAGGTCTGCTCGTAAGTGTGTTTTCCTATTGAAAATTACATTGGCGGTGTCCCGGAAGAGCAGAGGTGGCGTTTTGAGAGCCCTGCGCCCTGTCAGCGATTGAAAGCCCACCAAAAAGACAGGTCTGCTCGTAAGTCTGTTTTCCCATTTAAAATTACATTGGTGGTGCCCCGGAAGAGCAGAGGGGACGTTTAGAGAGCCCTGCGCCTTGTCAGCGATTGAAAGCCTACCAAAAATACAGGTCTGCTAGTAAGTCTGTTTCCCCATTTAAAATAACATTGGCGGTACCCCGGAAGCGCAGAGCGGACGTTTTGAGAGCCCTGTGCCTTGCCACTGATTGAAAGCCCACCGAAAAGACCGGTCTGCTCGTAAGTGTGTTTTCCTATTGAAAATTACATTGGCGGTGCCCCGGAAGAGCAGAGCGGACGTTTTGAGAGCCCTGTGCCTTGTCAGTGATTGAAAGCCAACCGAAAAGACAGGTCTGCTCGTAAGTGTGTTTTCCTATTGAAAATTACATTGGCGGTGTCCCGGAAGAGCAGAGGGGACGTTTTGAGAGCCCTGCGCCCTGTCAGCGATTGAAAGCCCACCAAAAAGACAGGTCTGCTCGTAAGTCTGTTTCCCCATTTAAAATAACATTGGCGGTACCCCGGAAGAGCAGAGCGGACGTTTTGAGAGCCCTGTGCCTTGTCAGCGATTGAAAGCCCACCAAAAAGACAGGTCTGCTCGTAAGTCTGTTTCCCCACTTAAAATAACATTGGCGGTACCCCGGAAGATCAGAGCGGACGTTTTGAGAGCCCTGTGCCTTGTCAGTGATTAAAAGCCCACTATAACAACACGTCTGCTCGTTATTCTGTTTCCCGAGTTTGATTTAGAGAGAGGCTCTCCAGATAGAAGTTCGCGAACATGAATTCTATTGAAACGAATGCGAGGAACATCATTTACCTTTTTTTAAAGTGTGGGGTCCTGAAATTATCAAGCACACAGCTGCGCTGAATTGCAGCAAAAATCGATGTCAACAATGGTTTTTTTTTTTTTTTTTTTTTTTTTTTTTTTTTTTAAGGATTTAACGGAATCGGAACAAGAGTATTTACAGAAAAAGAAGAAAAATGGAAAAAAGAGATCCGTTTAGGGTCCCCCGAGGCTCGGCGGCCCCGGGATAATGCCCCGCTTTCCTTATGGTAGCTACGGCCCTGCTGAAGGGCTATGGCCCTGGCCCACTCCGATTTCCTTTTTTTGGGGTCTTCAGAATCTTGTTTAATAAGTGGGTTTAAATTATCTAATAAATACAATAATAAGAAAGAAAACAAATAGTTAGAGAATGCCTTGTCTCTGTGTCGGGGTATTTGCCTCGTCGAATATAAAATACCCATTCGTGCTAGCAACAGTGGTTGCTCGTGAAATTTGGCAACAGTGCCCTCTCTCATTTAACTAATGTAAAACAATCGATTCTCCCGGAGGCTGTCAGCCTCCTCAAGAATCGATTCTTTTACCTTAGTTTAAATGGAAAAATTGCATGGTTGCCAAATCGCACGAGCCGCCACCGCGGCTAGCAATGATTATAGAATAAACATTACACGCTGAAAATGGAGAGGTAAACAATATGGTTTCGAGTAAATTGAAACGTCAATCTATATTATTTTTTTCACTGCAGTGATAGCTCTCAACATGCTCCATTCATGATATCCATATTTATAAAATCGCTGAGGTATCTGTCTGCTTGTGTCCGTACCAGCATTTTACGACCATATCCCGATGAGCTATAAACTCGAAATTTGGTGTAGATACTCCGGACAACCTCTGCTATATGAGAAGAAATCAAAATTTCTAAAAAATTCACGGAGACCGCCGCTGCAGCCATTTTGTCGAAATGGGTCTGTTGCAAACTTTTGCTCCAACGATTAAGAGTGTATAATCTAATGTAAAATCACCTGAAAAGTCTATTGGTGGCATCAGAAAATTATAAAATGCAATAATAAACTTACAAAAGGCGTTTAATGAAATCCAATATGGCGGAGAAATATCGAGCAATCTGTATGCATGCACCGTGAACATCCAAGGATGGCCAACTTTGACAACCTCACTGGAGGTAGAGGTTAAGTGTTTGTTTACGTTGTGATTGGTTGTGATCGATATTGTGAGGTTGGCTATCCTTGGATGTTCGTGGTGCATGCATACAAATTGCTCGATATCTCTCCGCCATCTTGGATTTCATTAAACGCCTCTTGTGAGTTTATTAGTGCATTTTATGACTTTCTGATGTCACCAATGGACTTTTCAGGCGATTTTACATTAGATTAAACACTCTTAATTGTTGTAGCAAAAGTTTGCAACAGACCCATTGCAAGGCACGAAGGGGGTTGGCAATGTTCTCTGTAGCTTTGCCCCTCGATTTTGGGTTCCATCGGTCAAGAGATTTCATCACTGTTTATTAAGTGGTTGAAAGGAAGTCTATATAGATGTTTGGTTTCGGGATGCTGACGGAGAGATATATTGTGAATGTGTGGGAAAGAGTGGGTGGGGGAAAAGTGGGGGGTCAATTCCAACCGTAAGGTCACGTGAAAATCACATTGAAAGTATCCAGTGGCGAGGCGTGACATTTGGCAACAATGTATTTTCTCCATTTAAATTCATTACAAAAGTCGAACGATTTAGTCATCGGCGATGACCAGGCATTTCGACCTTTCTAATGTGTTTAAGTGGGAAAAAGGGACGTTGCCAAATCGCACGCCTCGCCACTGAAAGCATCGAAAAGTCTCAACATTTACTCTTGAATAACCAGGTCAATTAGTTGATGGTTGCTTATGCGAGAAACCCTGCCAACCATTGGCTGAAGAATTGATAAACTGTTTCTGGAAATTAGATGTGTATGTTTCAACTTGAGCAATCGACTTGTACTCACTGAATGTGCGACATATTTGTCTGGTTCACTTCGCACAAATTCTCTGTAATTTCAAAACCAATCCCCCCTACTTTTCGCAGCCTTTTATCAATAAGTATACATCACCAGCTAAAATGCAATAAAACTATTTTAATTATTTCAACCTTTCTGCCTCTAAGGAACGACATTTAACATAAAGTTGTATGGAATTCCATAGAATTGACTCGCTCATGAAAGCACGAGGAAGAAATTCCCTAAGTTTAAGAGGTAAACTTTTAAGATTACATTGGTAACGTTTTTATAATTTGTGCGGTGATGGGTTAAAATGAAAATATTTTTAGGAAAACAGTTATTGTTTAGCTACATTCAAATAAATCTAAAATGTTGATACAAAAAAACCTTGCATCCATCTTGAATGAAGGCAGGCATTAATACGGATTTAAGGGAGTGTGACGTCTGCGACACCTGCTTTTCCTCAATTTCTTTTTAATAGAAAATGTTTCTTTATTTGAAAGTATTTTTGAAACTTATAAATGCTTTTGGGCAATAATTTGCTATGTAAATATAGTTTTCTTTTTAAAATGGTTTTTTTGCAAGTGTAGAAACGGCTACGTATTTAACAAAAAGAAAAAGCTGCTAAATGAATACAGATGGTTTATATTATCCGCGTCATGCGGCCGGGGCCACCCGCGCCCGTCTGAATTGTCTAAAACTTTGATAAAAAACTTTGGCTCTGGATACAAAAATCTACGCTCTTACCATTGATTCTTGTTAATTAGAATAGAAAACGATACTGCCTTTAGTACATTTTGTGAATGTGACAGAATTGTGTGAAAGGCTAAGCAAACTTTGAAATACTGTAAACTTCTATTTCAACGGCTCCTCCTTACCTCCTTCGCACCATGACCTGAGATCGTCTGAAAGTGACTAAAAAATCAAAAAGTAAATTTCTCATCAATTCATCATTTATAGTTTAACAGCGGCGTAGCGTGCAGTTTGGCAACGTTGCATTGTGTCCATTTAAACCAAAGTAAAAGGTCGAATGCGAAGGTGATCACCTAACACCCGATAGTTCGATCTTTTTCAAGGGTTTAAATGGATGAACTGCAACATTGCTAAATTGCACGCTACGTCACTGACTTTCAAAAGCCGATTTTAATCACAAAGAACAATTGTATCAAGTGATTTAAATCCAGAAAAATACGTATAGGAACCTCCAAGAAAAATGAGGAAAAAATAAATAAAACAGAAACGGTTAAAATGCTGGAATACAGCCTAAATTGGCGAAGACGTTTCGGACCTCCAAGTTTCAGTGGCGTAGTGCACCATTTGGCAACGCTGTACTTTCTCTATTTAAACCCATTAAAAATACCAAACTATTGCGTGTTCAGTGAACATCTTCGAATTTAACCGTTTACATTGGATTAATACACAAAATACAACGTTGCCAAATTACACGCGACGCCACTGCCGCGTTATTGTAAGCAAATGCATCCTTATACCACAGAATAATAAAGTCAGAACGGAAACTCCCATAAGAGCCAATGGAAGCAAGTTAGGAATTTTACGGCACCAATAGGCAACGCTGTGGTCCTATATCCCAACATGGCGGACGTGTGTGATTTGTGTTGAAACTCATTTAATTATTACTGTAAATTCTGGAAGGAAATCTTAAGTTTCCAGCCTCACTTTTATTCTATCACTTTTATTCTATTTCAGAATAAAAATTCCGCGGATCATGTCCTATATTTTTTTTTCGCGCGCGAATCCAGATGTAAACATCCTATATCCCAACATGGCGGACGCGAAATGAATTTGCTTCAAAATCCGACAAAGTTTCCGTTCTGCTTATACTGTCCCAGAATTTTAGGTTTAAATCAATAAACCGTATTGCACAATTAGTAACAAAAGTACAGTGCGAACCCGTCATTTGGCAACGTTGTAAGCACTGAAACTTGACGCCATTACGTTTGAATTTCACCGCAACGCTCGAATGAAACAAACCCACAGGCACCGCGTCCCTGTCGCTTCGCGTCGAACAGGCCGGGGCTATAGGCCGTTTGGAAAATCTGAATTTATTTGTTCAGCTCCTCTGAACCTAAATTGCAAGCAGTTCCAGTCGGCGCACTGTGGATCAAACCTTGCATTTTCCGCACATCATATTTCGTGAGTCAAAAATCAAAATATTATGAACAGTTAGAAGTCAGTTGGCAGTGGCGGCTCGTGAAATTTGGCAACCATGATTATTAACGCCTATCAAACCTATTAAAAAGTAAACGCACCCGCAAAGCAAATGCACCTCATGCAGGGGTGGATTAACCATTACGCAAAATGCGCAACTGCGTAGGGCTTCAGACCTAAAAGGGGGCCTCACTTTACGAAGGGAGGAAGAAGAGAAGAAAATTAGAGAAGGAGAGAGGAGAAGAGAGATTTAGAGAGAGAAAGATAGAAAAAGATAGCCAAAGATAGAAAAATATGGAAAAAGATAGAAAAAGATAGAAAAATATAGAAAAAGAGAGAAGAAGAGAGAAAAAGGATTAAAAAAAGAGAGAAAAAGGACGAAAAAGAGAGAGAAAGAGAAAGAGGGTGAAAGAGAGTAAGAGAAAGGAAAATAGAGAAATAGAAGAGTAAAAATAGGCAAAAAGATAAAATAATTACAACTTTGCTGGAAAAAACGGTTTAAAACTGAATTTCAATGCCTTAAAAGAAAAAAAAAAAAAATTGAAGGGGGAGAACCCTTAAACCCCCCTTCTTTCTGGTGGATGCCCTCAGACCCCCAGGCATCCTACCCGTCTTTTCAGGGGCCTCGAATTCGATTTTGCGTAGGACCTCAAGAGATGTAAATCCGCCCCTGACCTCCTGCATTCGATTGTTTTACCTAGGTTTAAATGGGGAGAAAAACGTAGCTGCCAGATTGCACAAGTCACCACTGTCACTTGGTCTACTAAAAAGTGCGGTTTGCAGTCACGAGGTCTGATCAAGTACGCTTAATGACAAAAGGTTCGATTAATTGGGTCCACAGATGAGAGGTCAAATAACAATTCGTCGTCCACCTGACGCATAGGCGTAAGTCGAATCCAACGTTTCATGATCATCGTTCAAGTTTTAAATTTTTTGAAAGACACTGCATGTATGAATAATCTTTGAATATTTTTTCCTCTGTTCTTCATGAGTCATAGAATCACAGAAAAATATTAATTGAAGTAATTGAATGGTTGATCGCACTTGAAAAAATAAAAATTAGTTTGGAAATTTTGAAACGTTGGATTCGACTTACGCCTATGCGTCAGGTGGACGACAAATTGACGTCTATTTGACATAAATAATGTCCTCTTCAGTTTGGTCCACGAAAACGGGAGTCTGCAGCCTACAGTTTACAAAAACGACTATTAAGGTGATTTCATGACACGTGACCAAGGGGATCGATTAGTCCATCGATTAATGGTCATTTACCAGATTTTGTGGAGTTTTTTTTTTTTTTTCTTATAAAACGAGGATCGTAATCACCTGTAAGTAGATCTAACAGGGCTGCCGTTTCGCGTATAATGGGTCTGTTGCAAACTTTTGCTACAACGATTAAGAGGGTATAATCTAATGTAAAATTGCCTGAAAAGTCCATCGGTGGTGTTGCATAATAATGTAACAACAATTGAGCATGAATATAATATATTTATTTGATATAATTGATGGATATTTATCCATTATTACCAAGAATTAAGCTCTTTTTAGAACAGTTATTTCAAAAGTGGGTCTACCTACTTTTAGGTTGGAATGAATGAAAAGAATAGATTTTACTGTTGTCATGGAAAGAGTTGTGCACATATGATTGTAAAATAGAGAATATTTAACAAGCTGCCCCCCCTTGAGGGATGCCTCAAAATTTAACAGAGAATTTACACGAGGGAGTTAAAAGGCGGTGGTTTCAATTATGAAAAGAGACATTTTTTTTTTTTTTTTTTAACTATGAATTTAAGAAACTGGTGAGTCATGCTGAAACTGGAGTTATGTTCTAAACCGCAGACCGCAATCTCAACATGATACAACTTAGACACTTGGTAGCACACATATTTCGGAAATGGCTCTTGTCGTGCGTCCTGTTGAGGTGTCTAAGGTTAGAACTCGAGTTAAACCATCTGATCCAGGATGAAGGGCTGCAATTCTTCCTAACTTCCAAAATGTGGGAGGAGAGTCTCGGTCTTTGACAACAACCAATGATCCAATTTTGAAAGAATTGTCCGTCTTGTGCCATTTCGACGAAACTTGGAGATTTTGTAAATAATCCTTGCGCCAGAGCTTCCAAAAGGAATTTACGACCCTTTGAACTTGAATCCAACTTGACTTCACCGTAGCTCTTGTTTTGATGTTCGTTATTTCTTCAACATTTGGTAAGGCCGTCAGAGGTTGACCAACAATGAAATGCCCCGGAGTAAGCGCTTCAAAATCTCGAGGATTGGATGACAAAGGGACTAAAGGTCTGGAATTCATTACTGCTTCAATTTGGCATATCAACGTTAGAGTTTCTTCATACGTGAAACGATGAATACCTACGGTGCGATGAAAATGTAATTTGAAATTTCGAACAGATGCCTCCCATAGGCCGCCATGATGAGGGGATCTAGGAGGAGTATGTTTCCATTGAATATTAAAGTCTGCAAAAAAACGCAAAAGTTTCGGATCTTGATGTATTTTTTCTACCATTTTTTGAAATTTTGATTTTGCCCCAACAAAAGTTTTTGAATTATCGGAGTGTACGTGAGTGGGAATACCTCGACGGGAGATAAATCTTTGAAACGCAGATATGAATGAAATTGTCGTCAGATTGGAAACTAATTCTAGATGAACCGCCTTGCTGACGAAACATACAAACAAGCAGACGAAAACTGTAGATGCTTCTTCCTTTCGGCGCGTTTTTCTTTTGATGTTGATCGGCCCAAGGTAATCGACGCCTACATTGGAAAATGGCCTGGCTTTTGTTACTCTTGCTTTTGGCAATGGAGCCATGAACTGCGATTTTAGCTTAGGACGCGCGCGGACACAAGGGACACATTTGGCTGTTGTTTGTTTTGCCAATACAGGCCCACGTAATGGCCAATAACGTTGCCGAATATTGGATAACAACAATTGTGGAGGGGGGTGCTTCAATCTTAGGTGTTCCTGCGAGAACAAGAGAATGGTTAATCTATGTTTTGCAGGTAGCAAAATTGGGTGTTTTTGACTTGACTTGATAGAAGCGTTTTGCAGTCTACCTCCAACTCTCAGAATATGGTTTTGGTCTAAGAAGGGATGGAGTGTCAAGATGTGACTAGATCTTTTAAGCTCGGCATTTGGTTTTTGTAATTGATCAATTTCGGATTTAAAGGAATCATTTTGTGCACTTTTGATGAGATGCATTAAGGCGCGGTTTACTTCTGTAGTAGTTAGCTCCGTGGTGGTATGGCTGTTATTCCTCTTTCTTCTTGCGTTGTCAACAAACCTTAAACAGTATGCAAGAACTCGCGTAACCTTCTTTAAAGATGAGTATTTTTGAAGTAAGGAATTGCAAATACTATTTGCGAAGGAGCAGACAACTGTCTCGGGTCTTCTTTCGGGAACATCTGTCAGGGTACAAGGGGAAGTAGGCCATAGGGATTCGTCGTTTATCCAGCTGGGCCCTCTCCACCAAAGATCTGAGGAAGCGATATGTGATGCAGTAGCACCGCGAGAGATCAAGTCCGCGGGATTATCTGCGGAAGGCACGTATTTCCAAGTTATGCCTAACTTTGTAGAAATTTGTTGTATCTCGCTAACTCGGTTTGCTACAAAGGCTTTCCATTTATTTGCATGACCATTGATCCAATGTAATACAATCGTGGAGTCAGACCAACAAAAAATTCTGTTGATTTTAGTGTTCATACTTGTTACTGTTTTTTGAGTCAACTGTGCTAGCAGCAAGGCGGCAGCCAGTTCTAATCGAGGCTGAGTTTGTTCTTTAATAGGAGATACTCGTGACTTTGAGCACACTAAATTTGAGGCGACGTTTGTGTCGTTAGTAGCACTCAAATAGATGCACGCTCCATAAGCCTTCTTTGAAGCGTCTGAAAATCCATGAATAGTCACTGTTTTACTTTTGGAGGAAACATGTAGATGACGGTTCACTTCAACGTGTTGCAATTTCACCAAATCGCGACGTAGCTCGCACCATTCTTCTCTTATACTTTCTGGCACAGGAGAATCCCAATCAAGTTTTAATTTCCATAAGGCTTGCAGAATGATTTTGCTTCGAATTGTAAGTGGGCTAGCAAGACCTAAAGGGTCAAATAACGTAAGTGAATTTGACAGGATGAGCCGTTTTGTATAAATATCGTTGGAAGAGTCTGGAAAATCAACTGGTCCGAATTTAAATTTGTCCTCAATAGGATGCCACTCAACGCCTAAGACTTTTACATCACCATTCTTGTTAAGATATAAAGGTTCTGACGGTTCTTGTTCACCTTCTTCCAATTCAAAAACTTCTGGCTTGTTAGAAACCCATTTCCGTAGATGGAATCCTGCTGGTTTGAGAATTGTTTCTACTTCATTTTTTACTTTTTTTTGCTTGAGAGATGTCATCTCCTCCGCTCATATAATCATCGACATAAAAGGATGAGAGAATACTGGCGGATCCTAAAGGATATTTACTTGCGTTTTGGTACGCAGATTCTCTTAAAGAGCGGATGGCCAAGAACGCAGCGGGTCGCGTGCCATATGTGACTGTATTTAGCTCATACGTTCGGATTGGATCTGACGGATTCTCCCGCCACAAGATTCTTTGGAATCTTCGATGTTTGGGATTTATCCAAACCATGCGATACATCTTAGTGATATCTCCTGATAACGCAACAGTATATTCTCTAAAACGAATAAGTATTGAAAACAAATCATCTTGAATTATAGGCCCGGTTTCTAACAAATCGTTTAATGAAAGATTGGTACTTGTTTTTGCAGAAGCATCGAAAACTGCTCGTAATTTTGTAGTTAGCACATGTGCACGCAAAATACCTAAGTGAGGGATGTAGTATGATGGGTGACAATCATCTTCGTTTGGAGTAATAATCAAACTCATGTGGTTTAACTGTTCGTACTCACGCATAAACTCAATGTACATGGTTTTGAGCTGTGGATTAGACTCAAATTTCTTTTCAAGGGAAAGTAAACGTTTTGTGGCTAACCATTTTGATTTACCAAGGAGATTTGGACTCATTTTGAATGGCATATTTACAACAAACTTTCCATCGGATGCTTGATACGTCGTTTCTCGGAAAATGTTTTCGCAGGTGTCATCCAGGCTGGTTGATTCCTCATCCAAAGAAATGCAATCATTTAAAGTCCAAAATTTTTGAAGTTGATTGTCAATTTCGTCGGATGTCGCGAAAGTTGCATGAATAGTTGAGGAGAAGTTCTGTGACCCAAGAGCAATCCATCCAAACGTCGTCAGCAGCTACGTGACGATGCGACAACAACGCATTCCAAAAAATATTGGATCCTAAAATAAGATCGACTTGGCCACCACTTGCGAACTTAGGATCGGCTAATTTGTCATGTTTCAAGTTGGAAGTATCAAATTGTGGCCAGTGCTCTAAATCGAAAGGCAAGGAATTGAGAACAAGGCATGGAATAGTAATTGACAATTGTGTTGCAGGAGAGTGCACAGACAACGTCACTTTATGAGATGCAAATTCTGTTCCGATTCCAATAATGGAACAATTTATTTTTATTTTGGGCAGCTTTAATTTTGCAACCAATGAGGGAGAGATGAAACTCGATTGGGCTCCACAATCGAATATCCCTTTCACGAAAAGCTGTGTATTAAATTGGTCTTTTACGATAAGCTGGACTGTTGTTAATGGAACTTTTTCTGGAACGGTTAGTCACAAGTTATTCTGAGAGGGGTTGTTGGAAGATGATTGTGAATGTCTGGTGCTTTCAGGATAGTTGGTCATTTTTGGAGGAGGGACTGTTGATTGTGACGTAAGATTTGTGTGTCGGTCATTGTGGAGGAGGAAATGGTGAGTTCCAGAACATATAGAGCAGCGGACATTATTGCATTTGTTTCGGTGGAATTTTAAACACTGAAAACACAATGATTGCGATTTTACAATCGTGGTTTTATCTGGTAGAGATAGTCGTTTAAATTGTGCACAGGCCGAAAGTTGATGGGCGCCGGTACAATAAGGGCAAACTATTTGCTTTGGGGGTCTGCTTGATTGTAACTTTGCTTTTTTCTCAATTTGAACAAAGCCATAGGTAGATTGAGTTGCTTTTCTTTTTTCGGTATAGCTGGCTTTTGGAGATGAGTCGGATAGATTGCGCTGTTTCCATGAAGATCTACGACTTTCCAAGGATTGCAGTATTTTGATTTGTTTCTTTAAAAAGTCAAAAGCTTGGTCAAGAGTCGGAATTTCTTTTGCCGGTGTGTTACGTTCCCATTCTGCTAAAGTAATTGCGTCGAATTTCGAGGTTATGATTGGAATTAGCATTGGGTTCCACGTGGACGTGTCAATACCGAGTGAAGAGAGAGATTGAATTGCCAGATTCATTTTATGGAACATGTCTTCCAAAATGTTTGATGTTAATCTCTCCGCTTGTTTGTTTCCAGTCGGGCATTGTCTGAAGTCGAGTAATGTGGTGCAATGGATGTTAACCATTACTTTCTTATTTTCAAATTCGTCTTGCAGGGTTTGAAGGGCGATATGATAATTGCCTTCTGTAAAATCGAGATTTTGGATAAGTGCGGCCGCTTTGCCGGTGAGAGAGAGACGCAAATAATGGTATTTTAATATTGTTGATAAGCTATCATTTGAATGTACCAGGGAAGTAAAAAATTGGTGAAACGTTGGCCACTGTTCATACGCCCCAGAGAAAGTTGGTAGTTTTGGGGGTGTTAGGTGCGCGACACTGTGAGATTTTGGGGGTGATGCATCATTAATAAGCGCGTTTGATGATGGATGAGACCTTGGATGGTTATCTAAAAATTCACGAGCCCGTCCAATTACTTTATAGTACTCCTTTTCAAATGTTTGTAATTCGTCATCTTTCACGGCGTGTGGATCCGTTTGTTGTATTTCAAAGTGGAGATCGTAGAATTCTGGCAACATAGCGGACAAATCGCTTAATCTGGCATCAATGATCGGTCTGGTTGAAGTTGTGTCCAAACACTGCTTGAGACCTATCAGCTGACGGAGAAGCTTATGTTCGATGCTGTGTAGTTTGTTTATTTTTTCGGTTTGCACCGAGGATTGTTGCGATTCGTTGCTTTGTTGGATGTTTTCCGTTGACATCGGGTGCTGCTGCGTTTCGTTGATTTGTTGAGTGCTTCCCGCTGGCACCGATTGTTGTTGCGTTTGGTTGGTTTCGTTTATCGATTCAATTCCATCTGGAATCGTTGGTTGATCATTGCTCAAGCGCGAATTTCTCTTTCCCCGTTTTATCTTTTTTGTTGAGTTCATAGTGCCCGCACTACCCGCACTTTCCGCACTTCCTGCACTAGTGAAAAATAGGATTTTGTGGAGATTTTAGAAATGGTTCGCTAGTTCATGTTGGTGGTTCCCAGTTTTTTGTTTTTTTTTTTTTTTTTAATATGCCGATGTAGCAACGTTGGTAGTTGTTTTTGTCGTATATGACAGAATAATTGTCAATGAAAATATAATCTTTGCAATAGAAACGTGTGGCGTGTTCAAATCACGTCGAGGTCACCATTTTGTTGCATAATAATGTAACAACAATTGAGCATGAATATAATATATTTATTTGATATAATTGATGGATATTTATCCATTATTACCAAGAATTAAGCTCTTTTTAGAACAGTTATTTCAAAAGTGGGTCTACCTACTTTTAGGTTGGAATGAATGAAAAGAATAGATTTTACTGTTGTCATGGAAAGAGTTGTGCACATATGATTGTAAAATAGAGAATATTTAACAGGTGGCATCAAAAGGTCATGAAATGCAATAATAAACTCACAAGAGACGTTTAATGAAATCTAAGATGGCGGTAAAATATCGAGCAATCTGTATGTATGGACCTTAAACATCTAAGGATTGCCAACGTTGACAACCTCACAGCTTCAGAGGTTATGTGTTTATTTACGTTGTAATTGGGTGTGATCGATATTGTGAGGTTGGCTATCCTTGGATGTTCGTGGTGCATGCATACAGGTTGCTCGATATTTTACCGCCATCTTGGATTTCATTAAATTTCATTTTTCATTTTTCATTTTTCATTTTTCGTGAGTTTCATGCTGCATTTTATGACTTTCTGATGCCACCAAGGGATTTTTCACGCGATTTTACATGAGAATGCACACTCTAAAGCGCTGTAGCAAAACTTTGCAACAGACCCATTAATCGCATTTTTCCATTCACCGATGATTCCACCGGTTGAGAAAAGATTACACAGTTCAATTCAATGTTTGACTGCAATGCACGAAAATGCTCGTATCTGTAATCTTTTCTCAATCGGTGGAGTCGTCGATGACTTTAAAAAACTTGCGGATATTTTAATTAATTAACGGAGTTTCCACTGATTGAGAAAAGATTACAGATCAGCGTTTTTTCGTGCATTTCAGTCATACATTGAATTGAACTGTGTAATCTTTTCTCAATTAGATTAATTATATTATACGCGATTATTATACTCGATTAATTATGCGCCAAATGTCAGCCCTGATCTAACGAAGATATCTGCTAAGTTGCGACGCACGAATCCGCAAAATATTTTACTGTTTAAGGTGATTCCAGGCGAAACTTCTCCAGATTTCAATCCAATGGATAGCGCCACTAGTCGCTTTTTGGAAAAGACGTGTTTTTGGCGGTTTAAACTGAAACCATAGATAAAACGCAAAATCCAACAACGTCAGCACCTGCAAAATTTTTTTATGGATTTTTTGAGCTCAAAATGAGCCAAATTGGTTTAAAATTTAAGCCGTAAATTATGAAATTCGTTTCGCCATAAGCTTAGTGAGTAAGAGTGAGCGCGAGTGATGATACGTCTATCTGCCTCACTCGCAATCATTGCGGCTTACTTACGGGAAGTTTCGTATCGCATAATTTCCGGCTTTATTTTTGAGTGTTTCAGCCGGAAACTTTCAGGGTATCTTCCTAAAGTATGCTCGCAGGTGCTGACGTTCCTCAAATTTGTGTTTTTAGCGTGAATTCGTCAAATGAAGCAATAAACTGTTGACTTTTTGAGCAGCGCGACGCGACGTGGTGTCCCTATAGTTGGAACTAATCGACCCTGGAATCACCTTAAAATGAGTCGGATTTCGTCATTGTTCTGAAATGAAAAAAAAAAAATAAAAAATAAACTTTTCGTATGCGGAAAAAAAATCCATGACTTAACCACGTCTGTACCCACTGTGTTTCATTAGAGTGAATGGGAGTATGTATGTATGGTTAGGCCGCCCAGCTCTCGTAGCCCTCTGCCAGACCTCCCGTGTCCGTTTGAAAAGGAGACCCTTAATTGAACCTGCTGTAGATTTTATTAACCTTTCCATATTGCGTGGCCTCCCTCGTATGAATTGTTATTTCTTTTTCAGAATTCTACTGTTGGCCATTGCTGTGCCACTGAGCAGCGGCGCACGTAGGAGTATTTACCCTAAAAACCTGACCAAAAATATTTGCGTGTTCTTGAATATTTGAAAATCGATTTTGGTTAATTCTCCAATTTAAACTCAAAACTCCGATTGCACGGTTTATGGTTGGAAAAGGGGTAAAAAATTAAGATCTTTGGCTCAAACGAAAGGTCGATAGCTCATTTTTTTGCCGAGTTATTGACGCTTATTTCATAAAAAAGGCTTGACTTCAACATATTTTTTTTTTAAAAAAGGG
The DNA here is from genome assembly GCA_011764245.1 of Trialeurodes vaporariorum. Lineage (NCBI taxonomy): Eukaryota > Metazoa > Arthropoda > Insecta > Hemiptera > Aleyrodidae > Trialeurodes > Trialeurodes vaporariorum. The sequence continues at coordinate 2,169,892 of VMOF01000379.1, forward strand.
GCAATTTCTTGCAATTTTTGACTGTTGGAGCAGTTGCCTATAAGGGTCTACTCTAACCCCCTTGTTTTGGTTGTGCCTGGTTTTGCCCGGAACGTATTCAAAATTGCCTTTTTTTTAAAAAGATAGAGCCTAAAATTAGAGATTTTTTTCATGTCCATTTTAAATTAGATGTAAAAGGGTCAAAAATGCTCGGAAAAATAAATTTTGCCATCAAAATGAAGCACATACCATCTAAAACAACGTCCGTAATCGCTGAAATGTTTGGATGCTCTAACGCTTGTCCTCGATGGAAAATGTTGACTGATTATTAACAGTGCTTCGAGCGGTGAACAACCGCAGGTGCGTCGAGCGCTCAGTTCCATGTTGTCCCCTAAACAGTAGGTAAACATAGATGTTCCGACACATCTATTACGCAATAGAGCGGTTACTTACCTCTCAAAAACCATCAATAGTTTGTTTTTTGGACGACTTTTCAATTTCCCGTTTTTGGCTAGGTTTTCGGGTCAAATACTCCTACGTGCGGCGTGTCAATACATGCTATTCTAAGCGATTGATTCCACCCATTTTTGTTCGCGTGTTTGCTCAATAAATTTTAACAAATCTTTGGAGTGTTTCCTAGAACTAATGAATACAGCAAAGAAAATAATAAGTATACGCAACAAGTACTTGTGAGATGAAAGATACCTGACATTCGCATCGCTGAAACGCGATTTTTTCAGGGAAATCCTTACGATTTCATAGAAATCCTTATAGCAAGGATTTTCAAGGACCATTTTTACCAAGGAAATTATTCTAAGACTGTATCTTCAAAATTAACCTTTTCAGACCTGGTGTAATATCGGCGAATTAAAGATTGTCGCGAGATTTTCACACATTTTCAGTTAAGAGTGTGAGTGTGGAACTGATCTGCAACGGCTTTCTCGCCCCACCCCAACTGGCCTCTCACGTGCAAGGTATGAGGAGTATGCAGAGTGGCCGAACCAGAACCTTGAGGGCGAAACTTATCGCGTGAAAATCTCGCGACAATCATTAATTCGTCGATAGTACATAACAATGTACGTCTGAATAACATTGAATCTATCTTATGGAAAAGATAAAAATACAGTATGCGCATCGATTTAGATGAGGAGAAAGCGCTGAGATCAACCATGTTGGTCAAAAATCCAACTCTGAACAAAAGGAATTGCAGGTCTGAAAGGGTTAAACTGATAATGAGGACCTCCAGTCGCCACCATGGTGTATTTTGTGTAGACCCGCCCTAGAGAGCGAAGATACCAAAAAAAGGGGGAAAATGAAAATATCGCCAAAACACAACGTGAATATTTTAGCACAGAATAATACAACCAGAACGGAAACTCTGTCGGATTTTGAAGCAAATTCATTTCGCGTCCGCCATGTTGGGATATAGGATGTTTACATCTGGATTCGCACGCGAAAAAAAAAAAAATATAGGACATTATCCGCGAAATTTTTATTCTGAAATGCCAGTAGAATAAAAGTGAGGCCGGAAACTAAGATTTCTTTCCAGAATCTACAGAAATGGATGAGTTTCAACACAAATCAAACTCGTCCGCCATGTTGGGATATAGGACCACAGCGTTGACTATTGGTGCCGTTAAATTCCAAACTTGAACCAGAACGGAAACTCTGTCGGATTTTGAAGCAAATTCATTTCGCGTCCGCCATGTTGGGATATAGGATGTTTACATCTGGATTCGCACGCGAAAAAAAAAAAAAAATATAGGACATTATCCGCGAAATTTTTATTCTGAAATGCCAGTAGAATAAAAGTGAGGCCGGAAACTAAGATTTCTTTCCAGAATCTACAGAAATGGATGAGTTTCAACACAAATCAAACTCGTCCGCCATGTTGGGATATAGGACCACAGCGTTGACTATTGGTGCCGTTAAATTCCAAACTTGCTTCCATTGGCTCTTATGGGTGTTTCCCTTCTGATTGTATTATTCTGTGATTTTAGGATTCAATATCTTTTATGAGATTTAATTCAGCCACACATTACTAGATGGTGCTTTCAAAATGCTTCGAAGCGCTTTCGTTGCCATTAATTAAAGAAAAAGGAATTTTTAAATAACCCAAATAAGATTTCAAGTTTCTTACTCTCCATGAAAAGACAATCTAGGGAGGGTTTTTATCCTCCGTTTTCAAGTTTATGTAACCTAGATCCGAGGTTCCTTCGCCGTAGAGCTCCCCAATTAGAGCGGACGGAAAACGTTGCAACTGTTTACTTTGCATGAATGTATTTAACCGCAACGTTTTCCGAGGCTATAAAATAATGATAATAAAGTGAGTGTTGTTTGAACGGATTATGTGCACTTGCGGTGATCTAACTAACAATAACTAACAAACGAATCCATCCGTTTTATGTTCACAGATGCAGCGCGGGGTCTTAGTCTGTGTGCTCCTGCTTGCGTGCCACTCTAGACAAGGTAAGAACCAAGAACGGGTGCCATTCTTCAAATAGTTTATTATAATGGGTCCGTTGTATAATGTATAGCAAACGTTTCTTCCTTCGGCGATTTTCAGCACTGATTCTGAGAGCGTTAAAATACGCAAAAATACCGATTCGCACACGGAAAGTGTATTTTTTGTTTTGTTTTTTTGTTTCTTTTTTGTTTGTTTCTTGTTTGCACTGAGAGAAATTACTTATTGAAAAACAAGGAAACACGCGTTTACTTGTGACAGTTTTCCTTGCGCGAAGTAATTGTTCTGCTATACGAAAGAGAATTACTGTCACAACAAGGAATATTTTACTATATAGCAACAGACATTTCATTTTTCCTTGGGTTAAAATTCACCCTTAGTCAATATTTCACTGTGCAGTTTCTTGAGCACAAACGAAATACATATTGGATTAAAAAAAAGAACGATTTCATTGTGTTTTTTTTTCGTGTTTTTGTTTTTTTAACGCTGGACCTATCGAGGACTTTGTAAAACTTAAATAAAAATTGAACACACCTTGGTTTTCAGGTCAGCAAGTATATTTTCATTTTTTTTTTAAAAAACACAAAATTGCAGACCCTTGCAACTGCCACTTTTAAGAATGTATACCGAGGGTAGTGCCCGATAAAAAGGCCGATAAAATATCAGATGTGCTGTCTCAAAAAAAAGAAAGTTCCTACAGGTCACGTTAAGGTACCTACGGAAGATCAACTCGCTAATTATTGGGTCTTTAATCTGGAATTTGCCTGAATATGAATGATTCAGTATTAAAACCCTTTCCAGCAAAGTGGTTCACATACGTACCATTTTATGTAATATAGGTTTCAATGGAGTTTAAATAGACATTTTGCAAAAACTTGTGTGTCCCACCAAAAAAAAAAAAAAAACTTTTGAACGGTCTAAAAAAATGTCAAAAAAGTCCAATATGCGTGCTGGAAAAGGTTAGGGTCCTTTATTTTTGCCATTTTCAGAAAGCGCAGCGATATTCACTGAAATACTTCCTCGTTCGTTAGCTTTGAAATGTTTCAATGGTTCTCATATAAAATCGCCCAGCGTTGGCTAATAGCTCGTAACTATCGTAAAATCAATCTAATTATTGTGAACACAAATCCAATGAAAGGAGAGTCGAACACAATAAAATCCACCGGTAAATTGCTGTGCACGGATTATGCTGAAATTATTGTGAACACAAATCCAATGAAAGGAGAGTCGAACACAATAAGATCCACCGGTAAATTGCGGTGCACGGATTATGCTGAAGGAAAATATACTGTCATTCAAACGCACATTTTGTTCCGAGAAGTTTCAATTTTTTTTTTTTTTATTTTTTATTTTTTTTTTTTTCGAGACACAGTGACGATTGAACGAGCAGTATCGTTGTTTGGCGGTTTTTCCCCCCTAGCTAAGCCCGTTCCACACTAAGGCAAACGCGAAGGCTGCTAAAAGAAACAAATCCGCGCCATGAAGCAAATTTTATTTCGTGACCAATGGTAAACGGTCACTTTTTTCGTGACCAGAGTTTCGAAACCACGGTCACTTAAGGGAGCCATCAGCCAATCACAGACAAGGCGATTCAAAATTCAAATATTCCCTCCGGTCACCTACTCGTCCGGTCACGTTTCAAGTAACCCACCTCGGGGGGTAGGTCTCGAAATTCGGAACCAAGTGGTTCCCGGTCACCTTTTGATACGGTACCGTACATGACCGTACGCTGTTTGGCTCCGCCCACTTTTAAGTGACCGGAATAATAAAATTTCGGTCACCTACCGATTTTCGTAAGTGACCTGGTCACGGAATGAAATTTGCTTTTATGTATTTCATTACAAGTGGCTTTGGCGTACGCAGGGATCATTCTCTCTCGCTCTTTTCCCGTTTGAGTGTATGTATCTAGAAAAGGAAAGAGATAGGGGCTGAAGTCACATTCGAGCCACTGTTTCCGTCCTTCTCTTACACACGTAATCAAAACGGGAAAGAGAGAGAAAGAACAATTCCTGTGGCCACACCGGGCGAACGTTTTGACATTACACAAGGGATTCATTCAAGAGGTTTCGCACATTTATAGGGGATGTCTGTTGATGTAATGGGTAAATATTGGCCGCGTGTTTTTCGATGCATCATTTAGACCGAATTAAAACGGGTTTTTTGATTTTCTGTAATAATTCAAAACCATATAAATATCACAGTAAACAAAGTGAAGTTCCACTAAGAATTGAGGAATGAATGACATTAGAAATATTAGCAAAATAATAGGAAAGGTTTCGAAATTGCACTCACGAAAATATCTTCATTTTGTTTAGGAAGCACAACATAAACCATATTGATTACAAATGGAAAAAAGCGTTAAGATGTACTATCGACGAATTAAAGATTGTCGCGATATTTTCACACACTTTCAGTTATAGGTGTGAGTGTGGGACTGATCTGCAACGGCTTTCCCGCCCCAGCCGCACTGGCCTCTCGCCTGCAAGGTGTGAGAAGTATGAAGAGTGGCCGACACAGAACCTTGAAGGCTAAACTTCGCAAGTGAAAACCTCGCGACAATCTTTAATTCGTCGATAGTACCGTGCAGGATCCGTAGCGTCGCAAATGCATGTCGCCAACGCGGCTTTTGCGTGGCATGCCTTGAGACGCGACGCGACGCGACGTCATACGTATCCTGCACGATGATGCATCTTTGCGCTTTTGTCCGTTTTCTAATCAATACAGTTTATGTTGTGTTTTCCAAAAAAATGTGAATACTTTATAATGAGTGCTTTATTAGAAAACTTTCCTCTGAATTTTTCCAACATTTCTATAATTTCATTGCTTCCTCATCAAAACAGAGCTGCCGATTTGCGTAGATTTAATGACATTTTGAAATTCACCGATGATTCCACCGGTTGAGAAAAGATTACACGGTTCAATTCAGTGTATGACTGTAATGCACGTAAATAGTCTGATCTGTAATCTTTTCTCAATCGATGGAAACGCCGTTAAGTAATTAAAATATACCGGTTGAGAAAAGATAAAAGACGCTAGTATTTTTGTTTATTACAGTCATGCACTGAACTAAACTCTGTAATCTTTTCTCAACCGGTGGAATCTTCGGAGAATTTCAAAATGTCATTAAATCTACGCAAATCGGCAGCTCTGCATCAAAAGAAAGTAAAGCGTCACTTTGTTTCTTATGATATTTATAGTTCTGAATTATACGGGGAAAAAAAAGTTTTCTTACAGCATAAGCGATGCATTGACATTATCAGTGGCGCACCGAAGGGGGTTGTTTTAGGGTCAACCCCCCCCCCAAGCATCAAGATGTTGCCCTAAAAAAGGTCATCTTCGGCCAGAATTGGTTTCAACCCCCCCCCCCCCTCTCCAAGGCCTCAGAAAATGGAAAATTTGCGGTAAAACCCCCACCTAACGAAAGTTCTCGGTGCGCCACTGGACATTATAATCACCCGGCAAAAAATGAAACCCCCGTTTTGGTCCTAAAAACGTCCTGAAAACCGCCTATTATTATCCGAGTGTCGTTTCTGTTTCGAAGCGAACGTCCTAGTGTCGGCCTGCAGTGCAGTTTGAGTAAGGCGGATGTCCGTTTCTCGTGTATTTTTCGGAAACAATGCAGACCTTAGGCCGAATGCATGTGTTAGACTTAAGGTTTTTCCCAGGACGTTTTTCGGCTCCGGGAAATAATCTTAAAACATAATAGGGACGTTATATTCGGACGGTTTCATTTTTTGCCGGGCAGTCAATAGCTACCCATTATATCGGTGGAAGTTACCTATATCAATGATGAAACCTCTGGAATCTCTTGCAAAATGCCAAAACGTTCGCTTGCGAATTCTCTTTGCAACTGATTCGTTACGAACGCGTTTGCCTCCAAACGTTCGCGTTCGCTTGGTGTGGCCACTTGCATTGAAATGCGTACATGACACAGTTTTTTTTTTTTTTTTTTTTTTTTTTTTTTTTTTTTTTTTTTTAACAGCGTTTGCGTTCGCGTTCGTTCCGGTGTGGCACGGGCTTCAAGCTAGCGATACGGATTCGCTCGGACAGTTCTCTAATCGCTTTTCAAACTGTCAACCCATCTCGGCCGAAAACCGTCAGAAAAGATGACGCTATCGATTTCAACGTCAATTTTAATGCCTCCTCCCCCTCAACTCGAAACACTTTCTTTTTCCATCTTTTTTTTTTTTTTTTTTTTTTTTTTTTTTTTTTTTTTTTTTAACCGCTGTCACGCTGCAGAGTACCATTTTTCTTTATTATCTATAGTTTTAAATGTTGCCGCGTGTGATACGGCGTGGCATGTCAACATGCAAACCCACAGGCCTTATCCCGAAGCCCACAAGTCTTTTGACTTCTCGAAACCGTTATACGTCTAAAGCCGATTGAGTCACTCAAACGTATACAGTGACACTCGACAGCTTCCCATGCACAGTTGCCAACTTACCCCCCCCCCCCCCCCCCCCCCCCCCCCAAAATAAAAACACGGAAAAAAAGTTTTTCTGATCTAACATATTTTGTTTCGCGGAAAGTACGATTTTTTTTTTTTTCTAATTTATGCTTTCTGCGTATATCTAATTCAACAAAATAATTGCAGAAATTGCAAAATAGGTTTTACAAAATTTGCAAATTGCTGTTTTGCAAACGTTACAAATTGATATTTTTGAAAAATTCACAGTAAAATTAATAACTTTGTCATTTTTAAAGTTAATTAAGCACTATGTGTTTGCTTTTACTGCAAAACGTTTATTTGTAAAAAAAAATTCTAAACGATATTTTGCAAGCATAACAATTTAGTTTTTTAACGTTAGCAATTCAAACAGTCAATTGCAACAGAATTTGTACCAACGTGCTTTAATGAAAGATCCAACTAGCTGTACAGCAATGGAGAGATGTTCTGGTACGCGTGATTTTAAAGCACCATGGAGGCCGCCAAACTGGAAATCTCTTGTGGACATTTTCACTTGCTCGGTTTGTTCGCCTCGTATAATTTGACCTTTAAAGTTTTTTTTTTTTTTTTTTTTTTTTTTTTTTTTTTTTTTTTTTTTTTTTTTTTTTAAAAAAGTGACAGATCCATTTGATATTGATTTGAAATGAACGAAAAAGTGTTATTGGAGTGATTGTCAGCGGTTCGATCTTTGAAATCATTATAGATAAAACTGGTAGATTTGATTAATGAAGAACTGCTATTAGTGCCTTTATAGTGTTTATCAAAAACCGAACTCTATAACCAGTTGCAGCTAGTGCAATTTGGCAACCATGTTAATTTTCCATTTGAACTTATGCAAAAGTATCGATATCTTGGGGGTGCAGTTGCACCTCCTGAAGATCGATTGTTTTACATAGGTTTGAATGGAGAGAATCCGTTGTTGCCAGATTGCACGCGCCGCCACTGTCTATAACTAAGTATCCCTCCGCTACATTCAATAAGGTACCTGCGCATGCGGTTTCTAGGAGCAAAACGCTTGAAACCATGGGCGGAGCCAGCAATTTGGCAACTGTGGATTTTTTCTTCTCATTTGAATGCATGAGAAACAATCGATTCGAAATTGGGCCATGGCCCCCTCAAGAATCGATTGTTTCTCATGCATTAAAATGGGAAGAATCCACAGTTGCCAAATTCCTGGCTCCGCTCATGCTTGAAACAAGTCAATACATCATCGAATGTAACGAAGGGATAATTAATTGATTAAAAAGCTCTTAATTCTTTTTGATAAAAACTCTCAACTGTCCGATAGCAGCTTTATATTTCTCCAGTCTATCAGCCTTATCGAATGATTTGAAAGATCGTCCCGCTTGACACAGACATCGATATATACAGGTTTTCTGGAGAGGCTGCGTGCACGATAAAGAAACTGACACATGACTAGAGACAAGCAAAACCTTGATAGTTGTATTGGGATTACATGTCCAGATATTCACTGCACTCTAGAACCTATTGCTCTTTTGTTTGAAACCAATTTATTTCCACTGAATTAATTACAATTTTTCATTTAAGAGGTTAAAATAAGAGGCGGCTCGTGCTATTTGGCAACTGTCTTTGCTTCATTTGAATCTATGTTTAACAATCGATTGCTAGTGAAGCGCTGCCTCACTTTCAAATCGATTGTTTTACATACAATCAAATGCAGGGATGGCATTGTTGCCAAATTACACGAGCCGCCTCTGGTTAAAATATGTAAAGCAAACGAAACCTGAAACAAATCGTTCAATTTGTCGCACTTTGGGATTAGAATTATACCATGGCGTAACCCAACGGCGGAGCGTGCAATCGGGCAACGTTTCATGCAGTCCATTTGGAGTCATAGGAAAGGTCGAAATATTGGGGGTGCACAGTGTACTCCCTCTAATCGATATTTTACATGGGTTTAAATGAACGAAATGCAACATTGCTACATTACACGAGCCGCCGCCACTGCGTAACCTCTCTATGGACGGTGTTGGTGGGAAAAGTCAACGGTTAGCCAACAACCAGAATAATGCACTCATCGGTCGCAATCGGTTGTGATAAAATTCGCGTAGCGTTTCAAACTATCTCACTCACTCTCTCGTGACCTCCATGTATACCCACCTCTTTCTAGTTTCGAAATTCGCACACAGGGCCTTGTTATACAACATATTATCACAGAATAATACAATCAGAACGGAAACTCCCATAAGAGTCAATGGAAGCAAGTTTGGAATTTAACGGCACCAATAGGCAACGCTGTGGTCCTATATCCCAACATGGCGGACGAGTGTGATTTTTGTTGAAACTCATTTATTTCTGTAAATCCTGGAAAGAAATCTGAAGTTTCTACAGCCTCCATTTTATTCAGTTTGCATTTCAGAATGAAAATTTCGCGGATCATGTCCTATATTTTTTTTTTCGCGCGCGAATCCAGATGTAAACATCCTATATCCCAACATGGCGGACACGAAATGAATTTGCTTCAAAATCCGACAGAGTTTCCGATCTGGTTGTATTATTCTGTGATATTATTATCAAAACTCGCATTAAAATGCCTCGAGGAATTAATTTTAGTCAAACAATTTAACGAAAGATGTCTTTATATACGATTTTTGAAATTAGAGTGAGATGGCTGTATAGTGTACATGGGGGTTATATGAGAGCGAGAGACACAAACTATCTTTGTTTTGAACGCTCATCACCGGCTTCCGCCATTACTGAAACCCTCTTTTTAGCTCATTGGAGAGATATTTTTTTTTTTTTTTTTTTTTTTTTTTTTTTTTTCTTTTTATACTAAATCTGGCATCAATGATATCTCAAGCGAAAAATTTACGAGAAGGGGGTGGTCAAAAAAGGACGACTCTTGATGTCCACAAACTTTCCGTTTCTCCTCTTTCAAGAAAAAAGATGACCCCGACGAAGAAAAGAAAAGTATTTTATTTTAACGGTTTTTATAAACTTCTGCCGTGGTGCACCAAACTTTTAATGACAGATAGATGGAACTTTGAGGAAGCGTTTTGTCAATAAAATGGAAATAACTTTCGTCCGATAATTTTATTTTTTTCCCCCGTCATACGCGCGTCTCTTTATTACGGGAACGTTATATGGACTGAAAAGAGAATCGCTTTACCTCCGACGTGAATGGACCCAGGAAGCTGTGCTCGACGTGAATTCTTTCATGAATTTACACCGGCATGCTCTCCTGCTCCTGCTCCTTCACATCGCTTCTTTATGTTTGGAATCTCTCTCTGATAGACTAGAAATCCTCAGAGAGCAGTGTTTTCCACTCGTCTCCGCTCTATCTCATTTCCTACTTCTTCTTCTTCTTCTTCTTCTTCTTCTTCTTCTTCTTCTTCTTCTTCTTCTTCTTCTTTTTCCATTTTCGTCTATTACAGAAACCGCCGTTTTTATAGATGGTTTTTGGGGCTTGTTCAATTTTTGACAAATGATCCCAAGTGTGTAGCTAAAATGGACCGGGAACGTAAGGTTCTACGTAAGGTTTACCAGAGGAAAAACTTACGTATAAAATGGTCGAATTGCGGAATAATCTTTTTTAACGTAGACAAAACTTTTACGGAAGGTTTTACTGCGGTTAATTGGATCTTTTCCAGTAAAACCCGCTGAAGAACGAAAACAACTTCGGGATATGATAAAAGCTCAAAAAGCTTCTCTGAGTCATGTTTTAAGAAAATTTGGACCCCAAAAATAAAATTACAGCGACCTTGATTTCGGAACCCTACCCCCCTCCCATGAGTTTAGCACTGCATCGATGCAACGGGACTTTCAGATGGTTATTAATGACACTAGGACGAGGCGATGAAGCCAAAAAACAGCTTTCATGGGAATTTCTTCCGTCATTTGCTGTTATAAGGTGTGTGACCCAAAGGTGGCCCGGCTCTTAAGGTGGCCCACCCCAGCTTATTTCAGTTAATTACACGAATTGACGATAGATGGCGTTAGTGCTGAGAAGCAGGATGCTATCGCTTCCCCCATTCCAAAAATGAAGAGCATCGGGGGATTCAGTCGGCGCGGAACAGTGAAACGTCCATTTTTGTAGGTCTTCAGCTAATTTTCACGGTAGTAAACAATCGTAAAAGCTAAGCCCTTAAATTGATTCCACCTTTGACTTTCAATTCATCATAATCATTATTATTTCTGGTGTAACGAGGGTCTAGATTCCTTTTTTGAACTATAAAATAGCATTTGAATACTTATTAATGAGATTTAAAAGGGGGTGTTTACCTTCATGTGCATCAAAAATATTAGGAGTGGCCACCTTAGGTGCATGTTTTGCGCGATGTCAAAACCCTATTTTTTTTCAAACGCAAAAAAAAACCTCAAAAACAAGCAAATTAAAAAAAATGAAATTAACATATGTTAGCCAACTGTCATAATAGTAAATTGACAAACTTAGTTTTTTTACCTCTCATGACTTATACATGCATACTGGCCCCAAGCATAGGTATGGCCACCTTTGGGTCACTTACCTTATGACACCATTTGCCTGGACTACAACCTCCTTTCCAAAAACCTCTGTTTTGATATCATCTCGATTTGTATGCATCTTTATACAAGCGACCACTTTTGAGGATATTTTCATTTATTAAGATTGGTTTTATACTTGATCGTGATTGTTACGTTAAGATTGATGATTTCTATTACATTCCGCCGAGAATACCACAAGAATTCTTTTCCACTTCGATTTAGTCATCCGAGTGAAAACAAACAGCTTGTAAAATATAATTAATCTTACGTGACCCCGAAAACGTCTTGGTTGTCTTTTCATTCAGAAACCAAGAAATTATCATATTTTATCGCGAGTTTCGCGATGTTGTGTGCGAAGTGCTCGTGTAATTGTGCAGCCACGCTACTCTCTCTCTCTCTCTCTCTCTCTCTCTCTCTCTCTCTCTCTCTCTCTCTCTCTCTCTCTTCTCTCTCTCTCTCTCTCTCTCTCTCTCTCTCTCTCTCTCTCTCTCTCTCTCTCTCTCTCTCTCTCTCTCTCTCTCTCTCTCTCTCTCTCTCTCTCTCTCTCTCTCTCTCTCTCTCTCTCGCTGTCTCTCTTTCTCTCTCTCGCAGTCTCTCGCAGTCTCTCACTCAGTGAACTTATGAACTCATTGTCTAACCGAGCCACGACGAAACCACGCGGGGCGGAAGGCCTTGGTAGTGTTGCGGAGGGGGGAGGGGGGAGGGGGAGGGGGCTGTTCCTTCATTTGGTTGAGTTCAAGAAAGTGCACGCGCTTCATGTCACGATCCGCAACTGTTTCTTTGGGCACCGGTGCGGTGCTTATATAGAATGAAAAGTTGCCAGATGTATGGTGACATTCGCCAAACTGATTACAGACACTAATTCCAGTAGTATTGAGTAATGGAGCTGTTGTAAACTTTTTCTACATGCTTATTAATAGTTAAACATCTCTCGGTATTTTTGGACAACAATAAATAAAGGACGGGGCACATTCCTTATGGGAAATCCCTTTGCCAAAAGTTGATTTTTTTACATGGATCGACGCCGCTCGTCGAGCTGATCAAAAGTTCTCACGGCACCAAAAAAAGTTACCGTGCCGTTTTCGCGCAATTTAAGCTCAAAGTTGAAAAATAACAATAGGAATCGGCATCTGTACAAAGTGCATTTCTCGGAAAACGACGGGTGATCGGCGCTTCTGTCTCTCGTAAAACAATACCACTGTTCACAGTCGGACCGACCGCACGCACGTATAGTGTCCGTTATTCTCCCTTATACCCTTTCACACATTTTCGTATGATGAGCTATGATGAGGCTCTTGGGTCGAGGGGATTGCGGTCAGTGAGTGAAAGAAAATGTGTGAAAGGGTATAAGGGAGAATAACGGACACTATACGTGCGTGCGGTCGGTCCGACTGTGAACAATGGTATTGTTTTACGAGAGACAGAAGCGCCGATCACCCGTCGTTTTCCGAGAAATGCACTCTGTACTGATGCCGATTCCTATTGTTATTTTTCAACTTTGAGCTTAAATTGCACGAAAACGGCACGGTAACTTTTTTTGGTGCCGTGAGAACTTTTGATCAGCTCGACGAGCGGCGTCGATCCATGTAAAAAAATCAACTTTTGGCAAGGGGCCATTTCCCATAAGGAATGTGCCCCGTCCTTTAATCTTACTAGGTTTTTATGATTTTATTCAACTTTCTAGGCTTATTAAATTTTAGATTATGAGTAAAAAAAACCGCGGTTCAATAAATGACTTTTAGGAAATTATGCGTGTGTTTTAAGAATCAACAGCGTCTCTTTATATTTTAACGGCAAATAATAGACGAAAGAAACCGCTGAAAAGTCTCGTTCTTTGTTGTTTTTTTTTTTTTTTTTTTTTTTTTTTTTTTTTTTTTTTTTTAGAATCGTAATTTTCGAAGAAATGGCCACAAATATATTCTAAAATTGGTAAATTATTATGAAAATTGGTCTCGAAAATTCAGTAGGATGTAATTACTTACTTATATTACTTCAAGTACTTGAAATTTAAAAAAAATACAAACTAAGTCAAATCGTTGACAACCAGTCTGAAAACCATCTCTTGAAACCTCTTTTTTTTCCTGAAGATTTCCATTTGGCATCAAAAAGTAAAAAGAAATAATTTGTTCTTTGACGTCTTATTTCTGCTCTTCTGAACAGGTCCGTCGAAAGTATTGAGCTCATTTTGTTGTTAAAAGTGCAGGGTTCGATTACTTTCAAATGCAATCCATGTTAAATCCATATGACAAGACAGTAAATCTTAACTGTCTTGTGACGTAATCAGTAAGTATACCATGACTTTCAAAAGAAAGCACGATGACGGTCGAAATTCTTACTGTTAATAAAAGTAAGTAACTTTTTACTTTCTAAAAAAATTTTAATTTCCAAAGTGTAATATAAAAGGGGCGTTCTGAATAGTCTTTAAACACTTGAAAGCCACAATTTTAAGCGTGCCGTATATATACGGTGCGCTTTTTGTTTTCATTTTCATATCTAATATATAGGTTGCATGCTTTGCTTATGGCAAAACCTTGGCGGGAAAGGTTTGAAAAATTAAAAACATGTTTTCTTAAAACTGGTTTCATTAATCGTTAATTTATTGCTGCAATCCAGGAGGTCTCGGCGTCTATTTTCTTAAAATTGTAAAAGTTTTGGTATTCCTGTTAATTTCAATAAGTTATTAAGCGTCAAAGTCGAATTCCTTCAAACGAGAATTCCATACAGGTCCAGCCAGGGGCGTCGAGAGGATTTTGGGGGCCCGGGGCAAACTGTGCATTTAGGGCCCTATTTTTTGTATCATCCTCCTTCGGGGGTCTGGAGGACACCCCCCAGGTTAAGGGGGGTCTGGGGGGACACCCCTCAGGTTAAGGGGGGTCCGGGGGTCCTCCCCCGGAAAATTTTCAAAATCAAGCTTCTAATTGACGCAATTTTAAGCTATCTCTACTGAAAAATTTCAAACAATCACAGCAGTAGAATGTTTGATTTTTACGTTTATTTTGCCACATAATGTGACAGACTTGAAGATTTTCGACACAAAAAATTCTTTGTTTCGACTTTAATTTCTAAAAATAAAAAAAAATAAAAAAAAAAAAACACTCATTTTTCAACTTTTCATCTCTCAGCCCTCTTTGGCTAATCACATTTTCACCAGTGTTGGCTGGGACGTCGAGAAAGTTCTGGAGGTTTTGCTACGAACCAGTGGTGCACCGAGAAATTTGCCTTGGCTGGAGAGGGGGAGGGGGGGTTGGTACGACTCAAACTCCGGGGGGTTTGGGGGTACGGAATACCCCTCAGGACAAGCGGGGAGTTTGGGGGCCCTCCCCCGGAAATTTTTTTCAATTTCCTTACCTTCATATTGAATTTTACGGTACTTTCATGTGCGCAGTAAAATTGAAATGCTGAAATATATTTTCGATTTTGCTGCATGAAATCTTTGCTCTTGACTCATAATTGGAGGGAGAAGAGTCAAGTGGAACGTGGTTGAAGGAGCCATGGAATATTCACCGAGGGGTACACCGAGAGGGGGGGGGTCCGGGGGCCCTCCCCCGGAAATTTTTTTCAATTTTCCTTACCTTCAAATTGAATTTTACGGTACTTTCATGAACGCAGTAAAATTGAAATGCTGAAATATATTTTCGATTTTGCTGCATGAAATCTTTGCTCTTGACTCATAATTGGAGGGAGAAGAGTCAAGTGGAATGTGGATAAAGGAGCCATGGAATATTCACGGAGGGGGTTCAGCAAGGGGGGCCCCCAATTTTTTCGGCTCGACGCACAGGCCGTAAAATTACGTGGTCTCTTTCTTTTCGACCCCACTTTCAAGCACCATGTCATCAGTCACTACTTCTTCCCTCTCTTTTCCCCTTTTCTTTACTTTTCATATTCCTCCTCTTCGCTTTTTTCCCTGTTTTCCTTTTCTCTTTTTTTCTTTTTTTCTTTTTTTTCTTTTTTCTTTTTTTCTTTTTCCTTTTCCTTTTCCTTTTTTTCTTTTTCCTTTTCCTTTTCCTTTTTCCCCCCTTCTCATGATTTGGGGGCCCCCAAAGAGCGGGGGCCCGGGGCATTTTGCCCCATCAGCCCCCCCCTCTCGACGCCCCTGGGTCCAGCAACCTAAGTCATTTGTGCCAACCTATGAGTCAAAATTCCAAGGCAGGAGGGGGGTGGAAACATCCTTCACATAAACCCTCTTTGCCCCTCGGTTTTGGGCTCCACCGGTCACGAGATTTCTTCACGGTTCATTAAGCGGAGAGATTTGTGAATGTGTGGGAGAGAGAGGGTGTTACAGAGGCTTTGTGTCTCGGATCTCGGAGGGTCTGAGGACTCGTAAAAGTGTCAAAATCTATTTGACGACGGTATCGAAAAGAAGTGACGGCGAGGTATTGATGAAGAGCGGGGGGGAGGGGGGTATAGAAAAGAGAGGGGCTCATTCATATCCTTAAGTAGACCTGTTTAGTGATGACGTCACCATCAAAATAGGTTTCAAACAAATGCTCTATCTCGCTCACTCTCGTTGATTTACCTATAAGAAATCAGATCCAAATTTTCGAAACGCATATTCATGCTAGTAAAGAACAGTTTTCCTCAAATTTATTGCACCATTAGATTCCGCGTATTTTAAAGTATCTTATCACTCTAACATAATTCCTAAAAGATCACAAGCGAATTTACAATCACAGTTATACCGAAAGAAGATGTTCTACGTTTTGTCCTCGTCTTAAACGGTCTCTTATGGGAGTATCACCGCCATGACACTCAATCATCTAACTTCTTCGTATCGAAGCTATTGTTCGAGGTATAACACATGTCGTGATGGTGCTGATGAGCCTATATCCTAGAATTTGTGCTCATATAAAAAATGTGAGTGTGACAAGGACAAAACATAGGACTTTATGCGATATAGCTGTGATTGTGCATTGATGCGCGATGTTTCAAAAAGTTTTGTGGTAGCGAGCTCATATTTTTCACTGAGAGAGAAAAAAGTGGCTGTAAAACTGTAAGAATAGAACCATAGATTCGATAGATAGAACCGATATATCGTTGCTATAGTCAGCGCGCTTGAATCTACACGAATTCCGATTGTCTCTATAAAATTTCGATTATTTTTAAATAAAAAATAAAGCGCGGGAATATATATCCTATCGGAAAATTCATTGAAACAATCGGGAATTTTTATAAGGGACGTGGAACCCAATGGTGTGATAAACACAACTGGTGCAAAGAACTTGTTGTTTACTAGCACTTGTATTTGAAAATTTAGATCGTGTTTCATATGGGAAAACCCACGAGAGCGAGTGAGACGGAGCCTTTTTTTGGAACCAATTATTTTCATGACGTCACACTAAACAGGTCTTGGTCATTGGAAACATTTGAAATTCTGGGGGATCGGCAAATTGAAAACCCCTTAATGAGCGTGTATGCAATCAAGGGATTTTTGAGGAAATTTTGGGCGTTTTGTTGAAAAAAAGGTTTTTAAAATCCAGAACAAAGGGAGGGGGTTAAAATTCGCATTAATAGCTCTAAAAAGTGAGAGGGGCTGTCGCGTGTCTTCCACCCTGGACAGCCTCCTCCCTGCGGCTATGGAATTGACTCTGGAATAACTTATTTGCCTATCCTAAAAAGTTTCTCGCGTGTACAGTATTTTTTACTGGAAGCCTCTTCAAATTTTGGAAATTATAGGTCCATATGAAACTTTGCTTTTCCAACACGAAAAATGATATCGACCCACGGCATCAGAAAAAAATAATATTACAATGCGTTATAGGCTTAGTTTAACTGTAAACTTTCGATATTTTTCAACGAAATAAATGGGGGGAGGGGGAATTAAAATTCACAAACGTCTTAAACCTCCACACCTACTATAATCTATACCCCTAGAATGCTTGACGTGTAAAGGGCACCTGAAATGGTTACTTCTGTATATTAAAGGATTATTTTTTCATGAATTCGCAAGTGTTCCATTTATGCATATTACATATCACATCGTGACAATCGCAACAAGTGCTGACAGCACCTAAAACGGAAAAAAAAAGAAAAAAAAACTGTTTATTATTTAGAATCACGGCTTTTCCGAATATGACACTTTTTGACTTCAAAAGAACGCAACCTCATTTTTGATCCCTGAACAAGCCGTTTAAAAGGTGGATGGATTTAGAAATATCTATTGTCTATACTTTATGTGGGTAAAAAAGATCAAGCCTTATCAAATAATTTTCTCTTTTCAGCTTTCAATGGGTTTGTTGCAAACTTTTGCTACAGCGCTATAGAGTTTTGATTTTTATGTAAAATCGCCTGAAAATTTTATTGGCGGCATCAAATAGTCATAAAATCCATTAATAAACTCACAAAACGCATTATAATGAAAGTCAAAATGGCAGTCGTAAAGCCGAACAATCTCTGCACGCGCATACGACGAACATCAAAGATAGGCGATCCATTTTCCCCTTTTTCGTTGAAAGGGGGGGAAAAGAAAATATCTCTACAGTCAAACTGTGATTTTAAAAAGTTGCATGGTCAAGATGTTGTGTTCTGTGAAGGGTGGCGGGGTAGGGAGCAAAATATCAAGAATATAGGGTGTTTCAAAACTTAAGTGCCAAATTTATGGAGTGTATTTTTGGGGTCAACACATATATAAGGCTTTATTTTCCTACTCGAATATGTGCTGCAAATGTTTCTCTTCTGAGCTAGAGCCCTCCAAAGTTTTGAAAACAAAAATCAAAAAACAAACACAAAAAACAACGCCTTTGACTCATCTCCTTAGAGATACATCTGATCTTTATTTTTTTCATCATTCCACACTCAGCTCAATTGGACAGCACTTGTCAACTGAGCAACTGAGTGACATTTTTGATAAAATTGAGTTATTGATTGATAGACCTAGCAATACTGAATCTCGAAGCAACAAGTGCTTCTTCTAATAACAACTATTTCCTCATTGAAGCCTCACTGAAGTCATTGTCCATATGATGAATAAAATGAGAACTTGGTTCCTTTTTCTTAAACCTTAATCCGAGTCACATAAGGACCAACTCCGACTTGGTCCTTTTATAGATTGGGAACGGACTTAAGTCCGGATTAACGGATTTTAAAATATCAACAGTGTAAACCAACTCTGCCGTTTGGTTTCTCTTAGAGATTCGTTTTTCGTGATTATGCCAAACAAAAACAAGAAAGGAACCAAGTCACTTTAAACGCTAAAAATTAAGTAGGTACCTTCCCTGCATAGGAAATTCCACATTTCCGGTGTTGAAATGCAAAAACATAACACGGTAGTTGAATGAAATCAAAACGTAAGTAATTCCGCGTTTTTTGTTTAAATGCTAGCTCTTCAACTTTGGACTCAATTTTCTCGAGATCAGCTCCATGTCACATGGTTCCTCTTTGATGAATTATCATTGCTAGCAAAAGCATTAAAGCTGTTCAGACTTTAGTGGCACGCTTTTCCAACAGATGCGTGTTGGAATTTTCCCTGCTTGTTTTTTTTTTTTTTTTTGAAGATTGCCAATATTTAAATTCGACCAGGGTACTTTCTTTTGGAGGTCATAGTACATGCATTGAAAGGATTATTCACGACAACACTAGTGAAGACAAAGAATCCTTTCAGAGTATGCAATACGCAATACACTGCATACCATTAAACACACGTATTGAGTGTGTTGCGTGTTGCGTAATGCGTATTCCGGTCAGCGTATGTTTGTCCCCGCTAGTACATACGGCCGCGACGGAGACGGAGCGGTTTAGCTAGTTTTAAACTTGACAACAGTGGCCGCGGATGAAGATAAAGTTGTTATCACCCGTTACAAGAGGAGCATTAAACTCGATTATCTACCAGAAGACGTTGGCGACACACATTGGATCGAAAGAAAGAATTCTCCGGACCTGAAATCCTTTTATCGGTTTTGATTTAAAAAATGTTCCGTGAACATTCTCTTGGAAAAACCACAAAATGTGACTCAATATAAGCTACAAATGAATAAAATGTAAATAAGTAATTGAAGCACTTTCACTGGCAAATGAAAATAATATTTCATTTATTTTTGAGAGAAGAGTGTACTATAGAGTGAGAAAAAGTAAAAAAGAAGAAATAGACCCAATCTATACGTTTGCTAGCTTGATTAAAATGGGACTATCCTAAAGTTACCCTTTAAATGACTTAAAATCCATCACGTCGCCTTGCGATGTTTTTTTTAACGCTTATTCTTTTATTGATTTATTTCGCTTTTTTTTTCAAGGGTTACGTCTACAAAATAAGAGAAACTACAAAACTACAAACCCACCGACTAACAAAAAATACGAGATTTGCATACGTTGCGTTGAGTTACCCAGTGACGTCTCGTGCAATATAGCAACAACGGATTGTTTCAATGTAAACCCACGTAAAATAATTGATCTTCAGGGGATTTTTCGAGTCCCTAAGAAATCGATTCTTTTACATAGGTTCAAATATTATAAAAATATAGTTGCCAGATATCACAATCCGCCACTGGAGCAGGGAGCTACCTCCTCTTTCAGAAACACCGACAATTTAATGTTCATAATATTGATTTTTAAAATTCTTAACGTCAATCCACCGTACGTCACACTATGGTCTAACAATAAGATTATAAAAAAGTGGCCAAAAATCAGAGATTGAATTTCTCATCTAGACTATCATTAATTCATTGTAAACTAGTATAACTATTATAGACTTTTAAGGCCAATTTTAATAACAGAATACACTTATAACAAGTACTTTAACCCACTGATGACCGGGTTAGTTCAAAAGAACACCAGTTTTCTGTTTATACATATTCGGAAGGTAGTTAACTGTTCGTGCTCGAAGGAGTTGGAATTGCCTATACGACAAATTGAAGGCGCCCAACGAGAGCTTATCTTGTAAGCGTGTCTTCATAGATACTCGGGTTTATCCGGAATGAAGACTGGAACAGTGTGAAGTAGACTAGAGAAGAAAAAAAAAGTATACTCGGGTGAGGTCCATAAGGGGTTAAACCTAGAAATGACACCGAAAAGTTTTTGATTATACGCTTAAAAGGACGAAAACGATTTTTTTTTTTTTAATGATTTTTTGTCCCAGATTTTTTGGCCCCTTTTTGACGATCTCAGTCCATAGTGCGTCGGACGAGAGACGTGAAACGCAAAACGCGTCGAGTCGACCGCGCGCGAGAATCGCGGGGCGCGCTGCGTTGCGCTTATTCGATTTTTGCGGCGGAGCAAACAATCGAACGGAGAATGTTTATTTATCGCATAATGAATTAATAAGAGACTCCGCTATGCTTCGCTACGCTATATACTACACAGCATATACAGATATACAGTTATGCAGTATATACATATATACAGTTATGCAGTATATACCCCCCTCCCTCACCCCTTCCTTCTTCTTAACCCCGCGACGCCGAATTTTCTCTCGCCCACGCTTGCTTCTTCAGACTGTATACAGGGTGTCCCAAAATGCACAGTACATATTTTTACGATGTTTTTTTTTTGGGTCAAAATCAAGGTTATAGATTAAAGAGGTATGCTCATCTGACTTCGCGCCACGAAGTCAGTAGCGCGCAGTTCAAAATCCAGATCCAAGATGGCCGACAAAAGCAGAAAACATTGTATACTCTTTCCATAAAACATCGGGCTATTTTCTGCTTTTCTGGAGAGCTAAGCCCAATGCTTTCTGGAAAGAGTATACAATGTTTTCTGCTTTTGTCGGCCATCTTGGGGCTGGATTTTGAACTGCGCGCTACTGAATTCGTGGCGCGAAGTCAGATGAGCATACCTCTTTAATCTATAACCTTTGGGTCAAAATAAAACTTTTATCCTCTATAAAAAAGTGTCTAAAGGTGAGTCGATTGCCGAGAGGCATCTCAAAGCAGAGTGCCAGTCACTGGCGGATCCAGGAATCTATCTTTTTATCTTTCTCTCTCTTCTCCCATTAGAACGCGTATGATAGAAAAGGACAGATTAGGGGCAGTCACGTGATTTTCGCCCACTCTTCTATCTTTTGCTAACACATGCATTCTAATGGGAGAAGAGAGAGAAGGACAATAACTTGGATCCGCTAGGAATCTATCCTTCTCTCTCTTCTTCCATTAGAACGCGTATGATAGAAAAGGACAGAACAGGGGCAGTCACTTGATTTTTGCCCCCTCTTCTATCTTCTTCTAACCAGTAACCATGCTTTCTAATGGGGAAAGAGAGAGAAGGACACTTTCTTGGATCCGCTAGTGGTGCCAGTGGAACAGCGTAATCGGGTTGTGCGGTGCGCTCCCGACGAAAAATTAATTTTCCGCTTTCCGTCAGTCTTACGAAAAATTGAGAAAATACGAAATATAGAAATATAGAAATAAAGAATAATAAAAAAAAAAAAAATAAAAAAAAAAAAATTAAAAAAAAAATTAAAAAAAAATTAAAAAAAAAAAAAAAAAAAAAAATTCAATTTTTTTTTTTTCGTAAATATATAGGGGTCATTTCACGAAAGATGGCAGATGACAGATTGCCTTTTTTACTGTGTGGGCGAGTAATCATTTTTGCGAAGACTTCTGATACATACTATCTTATTTTGAGTATAGTTTTTGAAGTCTTTGTGTTTTTATAAGCACTAATTTTGATGCGCGAGCGTACCAACAGTACAGGAACTGCAAGCTTTCATCAGCCATCTTTCGTGAAATGACCCTTAACTATTTACGAAATTGAGAGATCAATTTTTTTTTCTTTTGGTTTGTTTCATTTTTCTTATCTCGTTTTGTCCCCTCTGGGGCACTAAAAATGTTTAATTTGAAAACCAAGCAGCTCCTCACCCCCCCCCCCCCCTCTCGACTCTTCAAAATTTTCGACCGCAGAATCTGAAAGATCGCATATAGTAACCATCCGGAAACCAATTTGAATCCATATTTCTACTGAGATATTTCGCTAGAGTCGAACAAACCCCGTCCTTTTTTTTAAATAATGTCCCCTGTTGCTTCGAGGGGAGGGGCGGGGCATTTTCGGACACCTGATCATAGGAAAAAATGATTAATTTGAGCTCAAAAATGAGTGGTAAAAATATGTTTCGTTCATTTTGGGACACCCTGCGTAAACAGATTCGTTTCGTGACCGACGCGAAACCCCTTCCGGACCGCGCACATGAGTCAGAGCGTTTTATTTATCCACCAGAATGCATTACAACGGTGCAGAAAAGATTAAGGAGAGCATTATTTTTGTGGTATTTGGATATCCTGCAACAATGAACAATGTAATATTTCTTGAACTGCGCTAATGCGATTCTCCGATGAATTCTGAAACGCTACCAATTTATGCATTTATTTTATTTATTTTATTTATTTATTTTATACCAAAATTATTGCGGGTTGCTCTACCGGTGCGGCGCGGCGGCGCACTATGGATCCAAATCGAATCCTAAGCGGTCAAAAATACACAGACATGAAAAACGACGGGAATTAAGGGTTTTAGACATGTTTTTCTTGGTATTTTTTGACGCTGAGTTCGAATTTGACCTTAAAAATTGCCTTAAACTAGTCGGAAAGTCAGTATGGTACGTGCAGTTTAGAAGAAGGATTAATTCAAGGTATATTTATTCTCTAGCAGGCTTTTAGGCGACTCACCATGTTTACATAATCAGATGGCGATACAAATAGGCATTATTCACTGCCGTTTTCCCGTATTTTAAGGTAAGAAAATCATAATCACTCATTTACTTTGATTTTTTTTATACAAAGATATGAGCAAGAGATATAAATGAAAAATGAAAATTCGGTAAGTACTTACACAGTTACTTATTTGAAAACTTTGAAGTTTTAGATGACCTAGGAAACAGCTGATATTTTAGCAGTTGCCATATCGTGCACCCTGTTCCCAAAGTTGTCGGGAAAAAAATATCGTTTAGGATAGAATAAAATTATGTAGAGTTTAATGAACACTGATATTTATAACACAAAAGAAACAGTTGACAGATTATTACCCTTCAGACTCACACAAAGATGGAGATTGGTGCTAGCTCCATAAAGAATTAAAAACAAAAAACAAAACAAAAACAAAAACAAAAATTAAAGTAAAATCGTCCACTCCAGAAATACTGAGAAAAAAAGAATGAGAAGCAAAACAGTTTACGTATGTGTTTTTTCATTTGATTGGTACTAAAAATACAATAGTCCTGTTTTTTTATTGCCAGTATTATAATTTTTTCTCAGTAACTCCGAAATGGACGATTTTACTTTAATTTTTGATTTTGTTTTTTGTTTTTAATTCCTTATGGAGCTAGCACTAAGCTTCGTCTTTGTGTGAGTCTGAAGGATAATCTGTCAACAGTTGACACACAAACAGTTACTGTTTGTTTCGTGTTAAAAATGTCAGCGTTTATTAAACTCTATATAATTGTATTCTATCCTAAACAATATTTATTTTTCCCGACAATTTTGGCAACAGGGTGCACGATATGGCAACTGCTACAAAATCCGCTGATTCCAAGGCTATCTAAAACGTCAAAGCTTTCGAATGACTGTGTAGGTTCCGAATTCTCATGAAAATTACATGTACAAATGCTTATAATAAAACAAACATGGAAACAATATATTAACAATATCAGGAAAGTTCATTTTTTATTTATATATCTTGCTCATATCTTTGTATAAAAAAAAAAAAAAAAAAAAATTACAACAAATGAGTGATTATGATTTTCTTACCTTAAAATAGGAGAATACAGCAGTGAATAATGCCTGTTTGTATCGCCATCTGATTATGTAAACCTGGTGTGTCGTCGAAAAGCCTGCTAGAGAATAAATATACCTTGGATTAATCCTAGGCTTCTTCTAAATTCCACATACCATACTGACTTTCGGAGTAGTTGAAGGCAATTTTTAAGGTCAAATTCGAACTCAACGTCAAATAATACCTAGGAAAACATGTGTCAAACCCTTAATTCCCGTGGTATTCCCAAGTCGTAGTCGCGAGCGCTGCATCTCCGTGCTTTTTTCCGTTATCAACGTGTTACCTGGGCCGCGACTTCCAAAAAGAAAACGCTGACTTTCGCGGACGCAGCTCGACGCAAAAAAGCTAATGAGTATCTGAAAGCTGAGAATTTGGGCTATCTTTTCTGCACAGTTAGAAGTGCTGCCAATGCCTGCCTTTTTTTTGCCGATCCATTGAATAAAAGAAAACTGTCTAATTACAGAGCATGAGGATACCGCATGTTTGACCGGTTATTAAACGGTATTCAATTCATCGAAAAAAAACCAAAACAATACTTTTCCCCTCCATTTTTTGTCTACTTTCAGGCCAAGTTACAGGTGTTTTTTTAAAATGTCAGGAACAATTGTTAAAAAGCATCTTCTCGAGCGCGCAGAATGTGCGTAAAGGAACTCAAAAGTTTTAACTTCGACAAGCGGTCATTTCTTTTCCTTTAATATTTTTCTGTGATGGATTTTGACAATTCAGGGGTGATTACTTGCTAAATAAACCCTCTAAAATCACCTAAAATAGCTATAATAGTGTTTTCCCCAACCTCGAAAAATCGATTTATGACCGCCTAGGATTTGATTTGGGACCATAGTGCGGCGGAGCGCGTTGAATGCTTGTCTTGTGCTTTCATTGGTTTGATCGATGAATATTGAGTGAAATGTTTAACACCGGGAAATTGTTGTTATTTTTGGCCGCTTGTTCATTTCTCTTTTCTCCAAGAATAAGTTTGCAAACGGATCATTTACTGTGCAAAGAAATGATAATTCATTTTTATAAAACGGCCATTATATTAATGAATGCCACGTCACGTTCGTAACAGTTCTTTCCTGTTTAACCTGTTTGAACTTTTAAAATATTTTCGCATTCTTGAGCGGGATGAGTATTGTGTAAACTGTAAACTGTGTGTTCAGAAGCGGTCTTTACATGGTCTCGGAAAAGTGCATTTTCCGACCTTCAAAAAATGTTGTAGACAAAATTCAGGTAACTAAGTCGAAAGCCCTGACTCCGAGAAATCTGATGCATGTTTCAGATTTTGTCTGTCTATTCTAGTTTTGCCTTAAGAGATGTGAGAAGTTTGAGTAACTTTTTTGGAGACGAAAGAATAAAAGATATCATGTTAAATACAGAATGTGCTCGTGACTGAAAATTATTTTTATGTTAAAATGAGGAATTCATCGGAGAAACACCGTCTCCCGCATCAAAAATACTATCCTGTTGACTTTTTGACTTTCACGTGGCTTTGCATTTTTTCAAGTCACTCTTTCTAGCCTGTAGAGTGCAGATGACGTTCTAAACCCGATTTTTCTACTGCAGAAAGGGTCACCGACAGAAAATGAGCTGCTCTGTGCATTAGCCGCCTCACCAATCACCCGAGAAAATTCGTGAGAATTGATATTAAACTCGACACATCTCAATTTAGTGATACGCTTCTTCGTGTGATGTGCAAGAGACGCGACGATTTGATAAGATCCAATTTTGATCGTATGACGTCAAAACGAAAACAGTCTATTGTGGGTTAGACAACTTCGTTTCTGACCCCCCACACCCCCCCATCCCACCCGCCGCATTCAAATCCTTCCCTACCATTCATATGTAACGGTAGAAATTAAGAAAAAAAAAAGACAAAAAATCAAGCATATACATAAGCTGTCCGAGAACAACTGTCACTTGGTTTGTATTTCGGAAACTATTAAACATATCGACATGCGGTTTATGGGAGATTATAGCTCATACTATTAACTTTCCAACGAGCCCTAATTTAGCTAATTTGGTTGAAAATTCGCCGAGTTACAGCAATTTTTCGGGGGTGTGTAAAAAATTAACCCTACGAGATTTTTGAGCTCAAAATAACTTTATTTGTCAACTTAACAATTTCATCTTAGAGATTTGTTGGTACTTTTACAATTGAGGATAGCATACCTTTACAGTAATAGGTGATAATTGAGGACTATAATCACTCCTCATCTGAAGATTCAACATCCCAATCTTTTTCAAAGTAGTCGCCACTGATGTTGATGCATCGTTGAATGCGCTCGGGCCATTTCTCGACGAAGGTCTTCCGAAATTCCTCGTTAGGCAGTCTCAGGAAAAATCCGTGCACAGTGCTTTGAATTTCTTCGCGGGTGTTGAATCGCTTACCACGAAAACATTTTTTAAACAGGGAAACAACCAAAAGTCATATGGAGCTAGGTCAGGACTGTACGGGGGTTGGGGGCCCTTGCGCTGGAAGAACTGGAACGATGCATCGACGTCAATGGCGACTACTTCGAAAAAGATCGGGATGTTGAATCTTCAGATGAGGAGTGATTATAGTCCTCAATCATCACCTTTTACTGTAAAGGTATGCTATCCTCAATTGTAAAAGTACCAACAAATCTCTAAGATGAAATTGTTAAGTTGAGAAATAAAGTTATTTTGAGCTCAAAAATCTCGTAGGGTTAATTTTTACACACCCCCGAAAAATTGCTGTAACTCGGCGAATTTTCAATTAAATTAGCTAAACCAGGGCTCGTTGAAAAGCTAATAGTATGAGCTTTAATCTTTCACAAACCGCATTTCGATATGTTTAATAGTTTCCGAAATACAGATCAACTGACAGTTGTTTTGGGATAGCCTCTGTATGCACTGAAAAAACAAAGTTTATGTACAGCCGAAGCAGCTTTTCAAAACAGCTTCACAGAGCAAAAGTTCAAGCTGTACCGGAGGAAACTGCAGGTGTACCAAAGCACTACTTCTTTAGAGTAACAACCTCTTTCCTTGCTTTGGCTCTACCGAAGTAGTACTTCAGGACAACTGCAACTTGCTCCGGTAGAGCTAGGACTTTTGCTTCGCGAAGCTATTTTAAAAAGCTGTTTCGATTCTACTTAAACTTCGTCTTTTCAGTGTGCATGCATATTGAACACACGGTAGGCTTCTGCAAGATTCAAGACATTCATGAAAGAGCGTCGAACGAGCGAGATATCGCAAATAACTGAGAGAGAAAGAGAGAGAGAGAGAGAGAGAGAGAGAGAGAGAGAGAGAGAGAGAGAGAGAGAGAGAGAGAGAGAGAGAGAGAGAGAGAGAGAGAGAGAGAGAGAGAGAGAGAGAGAGAGAGAGAGAGAGAGAGAGAGAGAGAGAGAGAGAGAGAGAGAGAGAGAGAGAGAGGGAGTAATAAAGAGAGATGGGGGGAGCAATAAAGACAGAGGGAGAGAAAGAGAGGGAGACATAGAGAGAAAGAAAGGAACAGACAGAGAGAGAGAGTGATGGGGAGAGAGAGAGAGGGGAGAGAGAGATATGTGGAAGAAGAGAAGACCACCGCACCAGGCCGCGCCGGAGCCTTAGGCGAAATGGGATTGATTTTGAAGACGTAGACAAGGCTGAGGGAGGAAAGTAGACAGTGGCGCGGGGACCTTATAAAAGTGCTCGTACTCACTCGCGGTAGAAACTGCGGCAGTGGTGGCGGCTGGCGGCGGTGGGATAAAACTGGAAGATATTATGTAAATATGTCAGCTTGACATCTTCTCTCTACTCCTTATTCTTCTTCTTCTCCAGGCCCCGGCTTCCAGGCAGAGAATCCGGCATCCGGCATTAACCGGCATCCACCATCCACTATCCAGCATCTAGCATCTGTGAGGCATCTACTTTCCACAACCGTGACGTCTCGCGTGTCTCATATTAGGATATTGACTTTATGCAAGAGCCGGAACGAAAGAGTCGTTCGTCGCTTTTGATTCGGTTCGATTTAAAAATGACTCGTTCAGATTACTCGCGCTCGAATGATTTGAATCAACACTGACAAAAATAATTCCTAAATTTTATTAAGGTAGATGTCCCAATTACCGCCCCCTTAAGAAAAAATTGCCGTAAAATGCCTGTAAAAATGTTAATTTTTATCAAATCTATGATCGGTTTTCACTAGGGCCTCTCAAATACTATCTAGTTTTATGAAAAAAATATAAAGTTGGCGTAATCAGTCAGGAAAAAAAAGTATTAATAAAACTCGAAAAAATGACCCATGTCCCAATTACCGCCACACCAAAAGTGGCTTTGTCCCAATTATTGTCATATCAGGTGCCCTAATTATAGCCATACATATTTGCGCTGGCTTTTCATTCAAATCATCATGTTTATTATCAGGAAATAATGACATTATAATAATTTAAAAAGCAGAAAGTAAAGAGAACAGATTTTTAATAAGTATAACTGCTGAGAGAAATCGGCAAAAACAGGTAATACGGGGGCAGGTGTCCTGTGTCAACTATTATGATTTTTTAAGGGCACAACGCTGCTAAATATCAACTTCAAACTTTTTTCACCAGTTCAGCCAACCTATGAAAAACACTTATCCCTTATACGCTTAAGTTTGTCTGCTAAAGTAGGCTTATTTTAAAGAATAAATGAAAAGGGGGCGGTAATTGGGACAGGGGCGGTAATTGGGACATCTACCTTAATATTAGAGTCCCTATATGTAGAGAGTTAAGACAAGAGAAATCATGGGCGCCGCCATTGGATGCGATTTTGCACATTTTTGTTTACATTCTGAGGCCGTTTTTGTGTTTTGCTCCACAGCAAAGATTACAGTTCCGCTAAGTTTGAAACGATGTAATCTTTCCCTGCATTTGTTGATCGACATGCATTAACGCTTTTTAATGATTCTTTTGAGATTTATGGACATTCTTGTGGTGCATTATGATTAAAATTAACAGGTTCGTCACAAATTAACTCTTTTATCTGTAAAAGACCGTTGGTAAACAAAACAAAAGTGCAAAATCGCATCCAATGGCGGCGTCCGTAGAGCCTAAAATTCATCGACCAATCAGAAGTTGACTACCCTCTTGTCTTAACTCTCTACATACAGGGACTCTAATTAATATTACCCGAAGCACAACGCTATGTGAACGACAGAAAGTCTAGTACCTTGAGCAAAAAATTCGGGTGTGAATACCAAAATACGGTCACAGAACCAAATCCTCCAAATTTTCAGGAACTATTGTACAAAAACTAGAGCTCTTGCAAACTGTTGCTATAAGCACATAAATAGTCTGATCTTGTGTAAAGATCAGCAAAAATCACGAGACCCACACTAAGAAAGTCTAAAATTCAGTAATAAACTCACATATCTGCTATAACGGCAAGATGATGATGGCGGTTCGACGCAGGTAGCATGGTAGATTCCTGTCTATTATGCCACTTTCTCTACGGAAACACAGAGGTACGTCTCAATTTAGATAGGAATCTCCCATGATACCTGCGTCTCTCCGCCATTAAGCACGATTCTGAGAGTGAATGTCGTGATTTTTTAGTGTACTCATCGTCATTTTCACAGGTTTTTATGCAAAAATCAACTTTTCAATCGCCTGTAGCAACAGTTTGTAAGAGCCCCATTCTGGTAACCTGTACCATCCCTTACATAAAGTCGTGCTTCTGCGGCAATTTTTGTTTCAATGGAAGTTGGACGAATAAAGGTGTAGTTGATCCACGTTTACTAAGTATTCGGTAATCGCCAAACCTTTGGGTCATAATTAAAGTAATTTTCACCGATTTAAATTAAATTTGAGGATCATATCCATCAGCAGACTGAATGGAGCTGTGGCAAATGTTTGCTACAAAATATTTGAGGTAGACGACGATGGACGATGGTAGCATTAAAAACCTCCGAAATACACTCCGTAAATCATGTAATGTTTTAAACTCTCGAGTGTGATGGCATCACCGAAAAAAAAGGGATTTTGACTCAAGGGTGCATGGTGCAAGGGTCTGAAATGTTGTGTTTTTTACAAAGAAAATGATACTAATAGTTGAGCTGAGAACAACGGTGCCTTTGGTTTTTTCTCAAGTTTTGCGGTTTTGAAGATACATACGTGTAAAGTTGTAAAAATTCGTGTCCGTAGTGACGTCACTACGCGGAATTCCCATTTAAAACAATATATTTTGGGCCAAAATCTCATCTCTGGAACAATGGAGGTTAATCAGAAACCAAAGACATGTTTGTTCTCAGCTCATCAAGTACTTTCATTTTCTTTATAAAAAAAACACAACATTTCAGACCCTTGCAACTGCCCTAGCCCTATTGTAGGTTATGGCAGTCGCTTATGAATCATCACAATGTGTCTCCTCCATCGCCAGCACAAGCACACCGAATTCTACAGAATTTACAGGTTCAGAATTTATTTATTTATTTTTTCTACAGAATTTATAAAAAAATGAGCGGTTGAGAATATTTCGAGGACAGCTTATTCGAATTCTGAACCACATTCAAGAATAAATATTGGTGTTTTCAAGAGAGTCTTTTTGTTGTTTTTTGCATGAAAACTATGGTATTGGGTACAAATAAGGGAAGATCCCCATCTTAATTTTGCCACTTTTTCTTGCCGGGAAAGTAGATTTACAGAGTAATTAATCATCGGAGAAGTGATTAACAAACGTTAAATAAATGGAATCATGATACCTGATGACACCACGGTGGTTGGTGCCGAAGGAAAGTCGTCTCGTACAGACAACTTCTTTATGGAGTGATAGTATTATTAAATGGGAATCCTCCATTATTCGTGCCCTACACCACCGCTACGGCCGTCCGTTTAAAAGCATTTAATGAGTTTAGGAGTAGATTTCGAAAGGTTTTTTTGCTATCATAATGATTTTGGGAGGCTTTTACAATGGGTCTGTTGCAAACTTTTGCTACAACGATTAAGAGTGTGTAATCTAATGTGAAATCAACTGAAAAGTCCATTGGTGGCATCAGAAAGTCATAAAATGCAATAATAAACTCACAAGAGGCGTTTAATGAAATCCAAGATGGCGGAGAAATATTGAGCAATCTGTATGCATGCACCACGAACATCCAAGGATAGCCAACCTCACAATATCGATCACACCCAATCACAACGTAAACAAACACATAACCCCTACCTCCAGTGAGGTTGTCGACGTTGGCCATCCTTGGATTTTCACGGTGCATGCATACAGGTTTCTCGATATTTCTCCGCTATCTTGGATTTCATTAAACGCCTCTTGTGAGTTTATTATTGCATTTTATAACTTTCTGATGCCACCAATGGTCTTTTCAGGCGATTTTACACTAGATTACCCACTCTCAATCGTTGTAGCAAAAAGTTTGCAACAGACCCATTGGAAGGACCTGTCAATTGCTCTTAGCAAAAGTGTGCAACAGTCCCGTTCTTTTACAGCACATAAGATGGACTGGTTTATCATGAATCGGCTCTGATTATTACCATTAATTCAGTCAATAAAAAAACGATAATGGGTCTGTTGCATATTTTTGCTACAGCAATATAGAACCTTGATTCTTATGTAAAATTCGGCGAAAATACTGATGCGCAAATTAAAAACGTTAAAAATCCACTCATTAACTCAGGAAATCACTTCAATTTCAAACAGCCCGCGCTACACTAGACACTATTTGTACCGGTATACAACTACATAGACGAAACCACCGTGCATAAGTGAACAACATCGTAACTACAAAATGATGGAATTCCCTTCTAAATACATGAACTATTGGCTGCATTTGCTGTCTGGTCTTTATCGCTTTATCAAAGATTACAAAATAATATAAGAAATGTACGCATCTAATCGAAACATTCAAATGTTTGTAAGTTCTGTTCATGATGTTTACATAAACGAGATGGTTCCATCTATATAGTTATAAGTCGGTGATATAGTGTCTTGTGGAGAGCGGGCTGTTTGAAATTGAAGGTATTTTTTGAGTTAATGGGTGGATTTTGAAAGTTTTTAATGTGCGCATCGTTATTTTCACCGAATTTTACGTTAAAAACAATGAGTTATATTGATGTAGCAAAATAACGCAACAGACCCATTGGAAGGACCTGTAAATCGCTCTTAGCAAAAGTGTGCAACAGCCCCGTTCTTTTACAGCACATAAGATGGGCTGGTTTATCATGAATCGGCTCTGATTATTACCATTAAATCACAGTCAATAAAAAAAACGATAATTATTACGATTACTCACTAAAATGAGAGTTCTAAGATTCTCCGTCGACGGAAACACTCGAGCCATGATGGCTAACCGGAAAAAATATGAGTGTTTTGTCGCGTTCCACGGTGTTCTGTTGTGTTCCGATTAAAAAAAAAAAAAATTCAACCGAATGCAAATGTACATCGCTAACGAAATTGTGTTCCGAAAGTAGTGTTTCGCAAAACCTGTTGGAGTGATTTGATTTTTAAATGATGCATAGATATAAACTATCAAAGGATGCTATCGTTTTGAAAGCGATTAAATACCATGGTTTCGTTGAATAGATACGATGAAACCAAAAAAATAGATTTGTTCGGTCATTTCCCGGTATCATTTAAATAAACAACTGCTTTGAACAAACGCCCGTGCAGTTCCGTTGAAACACACTTCGTCGGCGCAGTGCCACCCCCCCCCCCCCCCCGCCCCCTCCTTCTATTACCACCACTATACCACCACAATCCCTTCACTGCATAGTGTGACACCGGTGTCACATGATGTAAAAAGCCCTTTATCAGACATTGTAATGTATATTTTGACTTATTTCAAATTGTACGAGGGTGGATTTTAAAGTAAGTTTACCTATTTTTTTTTTGTCAGAAACTATCAGAGATTACTAAGCCTTAAAAGATATGGCATAACGATTCAAAAGTGTTATTCGACTCCTACGAAGTATGCAATGTGGCGTACGCTGGTGACCGTAAACATTGTTACTACTGTAGTTGTTTGAATGAGATTTGACAGCAACGCCACTAACTAAATTAATAAGATTGATAAAGTGTTTGGGAAGTTTAATGAGCTCTGAGTATATTTTGTACGTGAATTTGAAAATCTAAGTACTTTAATCATCCCATCGGCCATTAAATGACAGACATTTAGATGCGGCAGAGAATTTAACCTAATTTCCAACAACATGAATAACAACAATGTTTACGGTCACCAGCGTACTGCACGTTGTATCTCGGCCATTCTGCAGGCGTTTTTTACGGAGCCTGGCCAACGGTTTTTTAACACGGCGGAGATAGGAAGTGCCATATCTCTTAGGCTTATAGTAATCTCTGGAAACTATCAATGCTAGAAAAAAACAAACCCAGTGTTGAAACGTACGTACTTTCATCTTTCTAATGAGCTTTAGTTTTTCAAATTTGTCCAACGCGTTGCGGAGATATCGTGGATTTTCCCCATCCGTCTCTCCTTCAAACGTGTCCACCTTTTCACGCGCTATATAGAAAACTGCGATTTTTGGCAGTCGATGCGCTTATCTCCGGACCAGACATCTCAATAACACCTGAATGCATGTTGTCTACTAAATAGACTACAGCTCTTTTACTGATGAAATGATCCAATTTGTATCGATCTTCAAAATTTCGGTCAGTACTGAAAGTGCAATCATCATGAATTGGAACTTTATTAACAGCTTGCGTCAAAACCTGGATCAGGAGTAGGGGGAAAGAATTTTACGACGGCTGTGTACAGAAATTGTTGCACTATTATAAAAAATTCAAGAATCTAGCGGGTGACTATGTCAAGAAATGAGGTGAGATGCCTCACAACAATGTCATAACTTCTTTCAATGAAATAATAGCTCTATTTTACTTTTTCAAAGTCTTTTATAAGACTTAGTTTATCCTCATGTTTTCTGTGAGGCTCCGCAGCGCGTAAAAAAGTGGGCACGTTTGAAGGAGAGGCGGGTGTGGAAAATCCACAATATCTCCGCAACGCGTCAGCCAAATTTGAAAAACTGTAGCTCGTTAAAAAGCTGAGAGTACTTACGTTCCAACACTGGGTTTGTTTTTTTCCTAACATTAATAGTTTCTGAAAAAAAATAGGTAAACTTACTTTAAAATCTACCCTCGAATCTTCGGTGTCACATTATAAGAAAACATAAAAAGGGGCTTAAACATTTTTCAAAAGACCACCAGCACTCATTATAATGCATTAAAAAAAGAAATCATGGTTGGGGGAAAATTTGCCTCCGTATCCAATTCCACCCCAATTTCATTATTTTTACTAAGCTTCTGGCATTTGCTCTTTGGAAAATCCAATTAAAGTAAAAAATTCTTATTTTTTTGAACATTTTGAAAAATAAAAGTTTTTTCTTTTCCCGCCATTTCTAATAGTGTTATAGCACTTGCAAAAAACGAGACAAAAATCTATAAGGTCCATAATTTACGGTGTCTAACACCGTTTCGTTTTTTCAGTGTGGCGCTATCTATCGGATTGCAAAAATGTCAACTGATATCACCTTAAATCGCCTGGAGAAAAAGTTTTCAATAGCCCCATCCAGAGACAATGCGTTCATATGTGCAAAGTCGCTGATGCGGTAAAAGTTTACCACAGACGCATTTAAACAGACCGCGTGACCGTTTCAAAAGTCTTAGAAAATTACGTTTTATTCACACTCAACTCACAGCTCACTGTTAAATTTTATTTTCCGCGTATAAATTGCGTCCGCATCAAGAGGAGGTTAGCGAGCAAATTCCAGCCAGGTTGTTTAATCATTCAAACCGGCATGGCACCATTGTGTAGGGCTCTCGTTAATTTACAGGTCTAAGTCTCCTCCCCCTCTCTCTCTCTCTTTCTCTCTCTCTCTCTCTCTCTCTCTCTCTCTCTCTCTCTCTCTCTCTCTCTCTCTCTCTCTGGACAACCACCCCCTCCCCTTCTCACATCACCGCGCGGTCCATTTGTTTAATTCGGACTCGCCTTGGTACGGTGTGCTCTCTGGCAATTCGCAAGTTGCAGCTCAGCGCGCGAAAGCTTGTAAATTGGGGTGCCATTTTAATTCCGGGTCCCGACGAAATGTGTTGTTTTGTTCCTACGCTGCCTCCTCCGCGAACCCGCGGACCCGCGGATTCGGACCGGGAAGGACTGACCACAACCCTTGTTAACTAGAAGGAACTTTTGGTCCAATTAATCCGCCAGCGCACCGGTGCGCCCCAGCGCTATTGCCAATCTAATGAAAAATTCACCAGATTTTGCATTGATTTAAACGAGGCGTACGTTGTCACAGTTGGCCAACCTAGCTAGTTTAAACGCGTATAGCACTGAAGCGCACTATGGTTTGAGATCGGAAAAAATAGGCGTTAAAAAAAAATTGAAAAAAAGTAAACGCAAATCATCGTTTTCGACCTAACTTTATGATTTAAAACTTTTCAGGGACAATGGGGCTCTTGCAAACTTATGCTCTGTGAAAATGAATAGCCAAATCCAAGGTTATAGATTAAAGAGGTTTGCTCATGTGACTTCCCGTCACAAATTCAGTGGCGCGCAGTTCAAAATCACTGCAGGCAAGATAGCCGACAAAAGCAGAAAACGTATACTCTTTGCAGAAAACATTGGGCTGCCCTCTGCAGGAAAGCAGAAAACAACCTAATATGTTTCCTGCTAAGAGTACACGTTTTCTGCTTTTGTCGGCCATCTTGCCTGCAGTGATTTTAAACTACGCGCCACTGAATTAGTGGCGCGAAGTCAGATGAGCTAGAGTCCCTATATGTAGAGAGTTAAGACACGTGAAACCATGGGCGCCGCCATTGGATGCGATTTTGCACATTTGTTTACATTCTGAGGGCCGTTGTTGTGTTTTCGTCCACTGCAAAGATTACAGTGCCGCTGAGTTTCTAACGATGTAATCTTTTACTGCTTTTATGGATCGACATCTATTTACGCTTTGAAAGGTTCTTTTAAGATTTATAGACATTCTTGAGGCGTTTCATGATTGAAATTAACAGATTCGTCGAAAATTAACTCTTTATCCGTAAAATACCGTTGGTAAACAACTGCGATTGTAAACTAAAGTGCAAAATCGCATCCAATGGCGGCATCCGTAGAGCCTAAAACTCATCGACCAATCAGAAGTTGACTACCCTCTTGTCTTAACGCTCTACATATAGGGACTCTAGATAAGCATACCTCTTTAATCTATAACCTTGAGCTAAATCTGATGTCATTACTACAATGATAAATTTTGAAACCGAGATCATCCTATGATTTGTAGACTCTTTTTCTGGCAAAGTCTCCTGTTAAAGCATTTTCATTTAATATTATCTCTACAAAGGCAATAATAAATTAACGAAGTGTTTCAGACCATACGCGTCCACTATCGTTTTAGCGAAAACAGAGCAAGATAATGAAATTCTGACGAAACTTTTCCAATGTATAACGACCCCAAAGAATTCAGGGAAAATATTGCCGACCCCGTAAAACAGCTCCTAAGGGCCTAATTGGTTAAATTGCTGGCTCTTTCAGGGGTCTGACACACCATGTGTTTACCTAGTGCAAAACCTTCAATCAAAACTGCGATTCAAGTCATATTTCGTTTGATCATTTCAGGGGTTTTAATTTTCAAAATTCGTTGAGGCAGAACATATATGAATAATGGAATATACTGTAGTGGGTAGGGGTCTTTTAATAGCTCGTGGCTGAAGAGACGTAGACAAGAGATACGAAACAAAAACAGTATATTATACCAAACTAAATCTATAATCACAAACTCGTCAACTCCAACGGCTAACAGCGATGTCCCTAAGACGCCCTGACAGTAACCTAACCTCAAAAATCGTACACTCTGAGCTCTGAGCTCCAAACCGCAATTGAGAGATCACAAAGATCCAAATCTCAATGCAACTAGATGAGAGATCACCAAGATCCAAATCTCACCGGACGTCTCTGTGAGGAGTGCGACCATTAAGCTACTGTCAGTATATCTTATATAGTCCTCAGAATCCAGAGGAGGATCCATACGTCAGAGTAACCACTGATAACAAGACGCATAGAATCTGTAGATGTTTTGAGACAAAGCATCAACAAACTCCGAAATCTTGTTTTCAATGTTTAAAAAAACAAACGCATTTAGCCCACCATAGATGCCGAGAAACCGCAGATTCACATTGACACAGCGCGCGATGTTTACGCGATCCGCGATCGTATAAACAAAACACTTGACCGACAGTGTTGCCAGATGTATACTCTTAATATATTGCTATAGTGGGTATGGCATACGCCATCCCATTACTTTCCTCTTAGTTTAGATAAACAAAAAAAAAACAATAAAAAAAAATGACTTTTGCCCTACTCTGGTTTCCCCCCTTAAATAAAAAACATAAAAAATCGTAAACATCTGACAACCCTGCGGGTTGTGAAAACATGATTTGCTTCTTCGTTACAATTTTACCTTATATTAATTTTTACAAAATTGATATCATCTTCTTCCTCCATTGCCCGTCTTGAGTGAATCGCTCTTGTCCATTAAAAACCGTTGATAGATTGATTGCCAGAAAGTGCCGCCATTGAGAGAAGTAATGCCATCTGGTTCCAGTGCGTTGCTTAGGTTGTCCGATGATGATGTCATAATAGTCACGTGCAGTTGAAGATCGATGTCCAAAATCCCTGTAGGTTGAAATTGGTTAAAATTTTGAAGTTGAGTCAAACCAGTGTAGCGCCGGTGAAAATCAATTGAGTGAGTCCGAGGCCGGAAAATGATGAATCAGCAAAGAGACGAGAGAGATGATCAGAAATGTGACGAGAAAACGCCACCAGCTGAACGCAGTTGCGTTGATGCCAAATCGCTCCATGCTGCTCCGAAATTGATGTTTATTCAGCCGCACCACAGGATGAGTGAAGAATAGACTTTTGTCAGAAACAAAAGTCCATGGTTGAGACTCCAGACCCGAACTGTTGACCCAGGTTGAAATGATGACCCAGGTTGAATCCCCAAAAAAACCGCTGCTGCATAGTTGACATAACCAGGGATGAAAGTGACCATCGTGAAAGCACCAAGTGACCCATCTGACAGCATTTCACCATTGAACTGTCCAGCAAGCTCCTCCACTAGGCAGCACCCCTTGCAAGATTGTACCATGGCAAAGTCCAGCGATGAATCTTCGACCGTAACCCTGGCCGGGACCCTTAATCGTGCGTCTCAAGACGTAAAAGCTGAATCGGGCACCACAGCTCACGATGACCTTGGACTGGTTGAAAGGTTGAGGGTCAGCTCCTCAGCATCCACCTATCCCGTGAAACGGGGAGTGTGGCCAGTCCACCCGCCATGCATGAAATTGGTCCCCAAAATGCGATCACTCAAGAGCAGGACTCGGAGTACCGAAAAACAAGAAATACAAAATAAATTAATAATATGAAAAGAATAATATTTAAAATAACCTAAATCCCAATAGCTATAAACTGATTAAACTTCGAAATTATTAAATATTTGCCCCTAATTTTTACAGTGAAAAAATTTGAAATCAATACACAAAAAATGTCCCCAAAAAAACGCCTCCACCACCCTCCTTTCGAATGGGATTCTATAATCTTTGACCCATGTATAATACAAGAGCAAATATGCCGAAACGAAGGGAAAAGCTCATATTTGCCCCTTCCTATTAAAAAAAAACAACAATGAGAATTTTTTTTTTTTTTACAAATAAAATGTTGTACAAAAATCCCCCCTAATAATCCCTAAATAATTTGATTTTGAATTTTACATTAAATTTTAAAATTTTTATAAAAAAATATAGATTCCAATCAAAACTAAATGAATATTCAAAACATATACACATCGAAATTTTTTTAGAAACTGTGAATTCCAGAATTCCAGAATGAATTCCAGAAAGTAAAAATAAAAACTAGTGAAAAAGTTAAGAAAAACTGGATTTTTTTGAAATCCAATTTCCACCATTAGTCCCCCCCTAAAAAAAAAATTGAAAAATGTCACTCAAAATCCTTTTTCAGTGAAAAAATTATCATCGTTACTCTCATAACTTTTAATTTCCCCGACCTTTTTCTTCTTAAAATCCCTCTTAACATCACCTTTCAATTTCACGCCTCTGCCGTGAATCTCATAAAACTTTTTACTTAGCCCTGAAAAATTGCCCCCTGTGTCATTATACCATGACCCTTCTGCATTGTTCTTATCACCTATTCCAATTTTATTTTTTAATTTTACTCCAATACCATGAATTTCAGAAATTTTTCGTTCCTCACAAGCCGGCTCTAATC
Organism: Trialeurodes vaporariorum; assembly: GCA_011764245.1. Classification (NCBI taxonomy): domain Eukaryota; kingdom Metazoa; phylum Arthropoda; class Insecta; order Hemiptera; family Aleyrodidae; genus Trialeurodes; species Trialeurodes vaporariorum. Next base: position 2,209,171 of record VMOF01000379.1, read on the forward strand.
GACCTAATGTCGACAAGACCGGTGCTGTATCAATCAATTGACACTCAGATGGTGTCAGATTTGCCTGCATGTCTTCATAATTATTCCCATCAAATGTAAACAAACTTGAACTGCCATGCAACACTTTTCCTCCGATTTTCTGCTCTTCACTCACAAATAGTATTTTGTTTATGTCACACTTTTCTTTCTCTTTCATCGTCGTCTTCCCCTCCCCCCTCTCGTTAGAGCTACTACTGTTGAATAACTTACTCATACTCACTCTTGACGCATCATCATTCGCGCGCACGGTTTCAGATTTCGGGCCGAGATCGAGAGTTTGAGTCAACTCTAGATCACCGATCCAACCGCAAAAATCTGAATAACAATCTTCGATACTTTCTCTCTGCGCTTCCTCTCCTTCCCAAATACTATTCTTAAACTTAGCACTAAGAAAATTTTTAAGCCCATACTTGGAAATCGTTGGGTAACCTACCAGAACTTTCCCCCGTTAGATTTTTTTCTACGTAAGCCAAAGTTTCGGCCTCCAGCCCCCCCTTTAGTCTCAATTTTTACCTTTGAGGTGCCTATGATTATCAATGTGGAACCATCAGCATTCCTTAGATTCTTACGCCCTACTTCACTAATCTGATTTTGATTGACCAAAATTTTTAGAGACAACCGTCACTGATGCTCCCGTGTCTAAAACCATTTTACTGGGGAAACCCATTAATTTTTTCCCCTAATCGTCAAACAGTTATCAAATCCTGTTGTCACCCATCCTACTACTTCATTTTCTGAGACCCTCTTGTTATCCTTGCTATCGTTATTTTTCATCTCCGTTTCGATTGTTTTATCGATTAATTCTTTCTCTATTTTCGTATCCTCAACTTTTTGTACATTTTGAACAACCGAAGCTCCCCGGCTATCGTACTGATCTAGCCGGGGCTTAAATTTGTTTTTTGAACAGTATCACCGTTTTTCCCCCACTATTCCTTGCGTTCTCCAGTTATTACTTCGACACTCTGCCCTAGTATGGCCCTGTTTGCCGCAACCATGACATATTAATGCGCCGCGCTGCGTAAATCCTACCCCTGGTCCCGTTTGGGTAAGGCTCCCCCCTTGCATCATCTGTTGCAGCGAAATGTTGACAAAATGTAACTGTCTCGTTATTTCATTCAAATTTCTATCCAGAGATACTTTCACCTCCCTTATCTCAGTTTCTAATTTTTCAACTCTACTTTCTATTGCTCCGATGCGCTTATTTGCTCCAACATCACCATAAGTAATTTTACCCCCTGCATCGTACTTTCTGTTGGGTCTAAAACGTGATATATATCGCCCCTCCTCAAATCGTTATCACTATTTACTGCCTTCCGCACATTATCTTTTAACTCTTTTAAACTTGACGTAGGCATCAAGTTCACTAAAGCCTTTATGCTTGGTAACAACCCCAGTCTAATAATTCTAATGAGCTTTTTCTCATCCATCCCCATATCGGCTTTATCTGCTAATGTTATTTTATCCTCAATATATGATATGGCCGATTCGCCATGACGCTGTTTCCTATTACAAAAGATTGAGAAATCCTCATCGTAATCTTTGTTTTCATAATTACTTAAAAACAATTCCTTTACTGCGTCCCATGTAAGTAACTCTTGATACTTCGATTTATTATTCCTTAAATACTTCTTTGCACCCCCTTCCAAAAATGTCCCTAAATACTCAATTTGATTTCTCTCTGAATAATTATATATTTTTGTAAATTGTTCGTAATCTTCGATAAAATCCCTTACGTTTTCGCCCCCCCTTTCCCCCTGAATTTGGGGCCCTCAGATTTGGGGGGTGGCATTCTGTAAAATGGTGGCCTCTGTGCCAATATTCCTTCATTGTCATTAAAAGCCATGCTTCTGCGAGAAAAACCCCCTGGGATGTCTATGTTAAATAATCGGTGTCGTGGGTAATATCTAGAAAAAGGGGTTTCCTTTCCTATCTGCCCTCCCCTGCTACTTAGAGGTGTTTCCAAAAAACTTGCTAACCTATTAGACTTCTTCCTATTTTCAAGTTTCTTTTTCTGATCTTGGTCCGCAAAGTATTTTCTTGCGTTTGCGAGCGTTCCTAATTCTTTTTCGTAGTCTACTCCCCTTTCTTTACAAACGGTTAATATTGCTGCTGTATTCAAACTGTATATATTTGAAATTGTTCCGTCGTCCCTGTATTCTATGACGGTGGGAATACCCTTATCCTCAGACGTACTTCCCTCTTCTTCGACTACCTCTATTGTCCCTGCTCTACTTGAATCTATTCCGTATGTTGAGCTCAAAAAATGCTCTATTTCCTCTTTAGTAATTGTTTTTAAATTTAAATTTAACAAACGATATCTCGCTTAATTTTCCCTGTAAATCTGGGGTTTTTTTTTTTTAAAATCTCTATTAAGTCTTCTTTGCCTACTTCTTTCGTGAAACCTTTTCCTTTAAATTTATAAATCTTTGGCATGACTTTAATCGTCCATCAAATACCACCACTTTAAAAATAAATTCACGAAAATATTTGGGAATTAATCTTGGCTCACGGTTTTCGTTGACTGTTTTGTCAGTTATCTATCTCAAATCAGGCTCGTTTGACTGAGTCTGGTCTGTAAAGAGAATCTGGCTTTGGTCAGCTACCCTAGCAAGCGAGAAATAATTCTCAATTTTCCGCAAAAAATCACCACTTTTAAAAAAAATCCCCGAAAATATTGATAATTAATCTTTGCTCACGGTTTTCGTTGACTGTTTTGTCAGTTATCTATCTCAAATCAGGCTCGTTTGACTGAGTCTGGTCTGTATAGAGAATCTGGCTTTGGTCAGCTACCCTAGCAAGCGAGAAATAATTCTCAATTTTCCGCAAAAATCACCTTTTTTTAAAAAAAATCCCCGAAAATATTGATAATTAATCTTGGCTCACGGTTTTCGTTGACTGTTTTGTCAGTTATCTATCTCAGATCAGGCTCGTTTGACTGAGTCTGGTCTGTATAGAGAATCTGGCTTTGGTCAGCTACCCTAGCAAGCGAGAAATAATTCTCAATTTTCCGAAAAAAATCACCACTTTAAAAATTCCCCGAGAAAAAAAAATAGTACCTTTTCCTTCAAATATAAATTTTGTCTGTATCTATTATCTATCGTACCTGAGATCACTGTTTCTTGGATCCAGTCCACTTGTTCTCCAATATGTAGTGGGTAGGGGTCTTTTAATAGCTCGTGGCTGAAGAGACGTAGACAAGAGATACGAAACAAAAACAGTATATTATACCAAACTAAATCTATAATCACAAACTCGTCAACTCCAACGGCTAACAGCGATGTCCCTAAGACGCCCTGACAGTAACCTAACCTCAAAAATCGTACACTCTGAGCTCTGAGCTCCAAACCGCAATTGAGAGATCACAAAGATCCAAATCTCAATGCAACTAGATGAGAGATCACCAAGATCCAAATCTCACCGGACGTCTCTGTGAGGAGTGCGACCATTAAGCTACTGTCAGTATATCTTATATAGTCCTCAGAATCCAGAGGAGGATCCATACGTCAGAGTAACCACTGATAACAAGACGCATAGAATCTGTAGATGTTTTGAGACAAAGCATCAACAAACTCCGAAATCTTGTTTTCAATGCTTAAAACTAACGCATTTAGCCCACCATAGATGCCGAGAAACCGCAGATTCACATTGACACAGCGCGCGATGTTTACGCGATCCGCGATCGTATAAACAAAACACTTGACCGACAGTGTTGCCAGATGTATACTCTTAATATATTGCTATAGTGGGTATGGCATACGCCATCCCATTACTATACTTGTCAGTTTCAACGAATCTACTATCGGCTTGAGGCCGAGCTACTAATCTTTCCGAGAATTTTTAGAGAATTACAACGTGAATAAGCTACCAATTTTGCTCAACTATCACGTCCTGAATAATTTACAGCTTTCGTATCAGGGCTTATTGAAAGCTGCAGCGAATAGTTTTGCATTTCCGTAAAGGAACCCCGTTCAGTGTTCTCTGGAATCGCAGATCTTTGCCTGGATTAAATCTACTTTCTGTAACCTCATTTCGAGGATTTCACCGTTTTGAACATAATGTCAAAAGGCGTTACGACTTGAACGATTGCATCAATGTTGCCAGGTTTTTCGATGAGTCTGTTGCAAACTTTTGCTGCGGCAAACAAATTTTGTAATAATTTTTTTTTTTTTTTTTGTGATGCGGGGCTCTTGCAAATTTTTGCCATAAGCATGAAAAAATAGTCCAATCTGATATTCAGACAGACGAAAATCACAAAAATCACGCTGAGAAAGTCTAAAATTCAGCAATAAACTGATAACTGCTATAACGACAAGATCATAAAGGCGGTTCAACGCAGGTATCATGGGAGATTCCTGTTTATTATGTCACTTTCTTTAAAGGAAACACAGAGATGTGTCTCAATTTAGATAGGAATCTCCCATGATACCTGTGACCTTCCGCCATTACGCCCGATTCTCAGGGTGAATTTCGTGATTTTTTAGTGTACTCATCGTCATTTTTATAGGTTTTGATGCAAAAATCATCTCTTTTTTTAATTTTTTTAAACGAATTTTTCAAAAATGAGAGTGGATTTCGGAACTTACTGATGCTTTTGACCTAATTTTTATGTGATTTTACGTAGGGAACCCCCCCCCCTCCCATAAACTGTTGACAAAAATTGCAACAGACCTACTATCCTAAAAATGGCAACATATTGGTTTGCATATACTCAACAGTCAACGTCTAGATTGTGTTCGTTTCATTGATAAAATCGAACTTGTAACTGGATCATTACAACACCGTAAATTGACGACAGAGCTACTCAAGATACTGTATAATGTAATGTGTATGTACTATGATATTTACGACATTTTGGGTTATTCTCCTTCGTGTGTGTCCCTTTAACGCTCGAAGCTTTCGAGTTCAAGAGGTGGAAACTTTTATTGAGTTTGGTATGAAGTTGTCTCCAAGTATTCAATATAGTATTTCGTGTGCTCTTGGCATTCAACTTGAGGATGAATTTCATTGAAACCTGAATGGTGCAATGAAGAAATCGGTGAAGCTATATTTTGAGAAAAAGAGTACGCTCTATATAATTTCAAAGCAAAATAAATTTTCCAGCATAAAATATCTCCTAATTTAAGTATTATAACATCATTTGAGTTTTGAAATTATTGCAAAAAACGAGAATACTAACATATAAGAGCTATAGTTGTGATTGCGTGCTTGTTCCAATTAAAAAAAAAAAAAAAAAAAACAAAATACGAAACATCAATTGAAAACACTTTTAAATCGAATTTATCCTCTGATGTTTTTTCAAAAAATTTCGAAATGAACGTTGCCTCCATAGGGCGAAGTAGCGTTTGAATTTGTTGATTCGACGGTTCTATTGCTGACGTATCGGTTGGAAAACTTCAATGCGTGCGTTCCAAACTGTCTCTCTCTCACTTATTGCAACCCTCGTGTACTGCTTTCTCACTTTCATCGCTAAAATCGTATACAGAGACATTTTTTGTGAAATCCTGTGGCAGGAATTAATTTGTCGAGTCAATTTTAATGCGATTTAGATAGTAAAATGTCGTGCAACAAGGCCCCTGGCCCTCGCGCGTGTACGAATTTCGATGCTCGAAAGGATGGGGGAATCCTGCGATTTGGCAATCTCGCATTCTTCTCATTTGAACGTATGAAAAACTATCGATTCTAAAGGTTGCCATGGCCCTTTCTGTAATAGATTGTTTCTCATATAGTCAAGTGGGAAGAATCCACACTTGCCATTTTGCTGGATCTACATTTGCGCCCAAAAAGATGGCCATGTACGAAAGTCACCGGAAAGTATGAGAGAGATATAGTTTGGAACGTTATGCGAGATTTGTCATCTGCGATTGTTGCAGTGGCGGCTCGTGCAACTTGGCAACCATACCTATTTGCCATTAAAACCTACGCAAAAGTATCGATATCTCAGGAGTATATTGCACCTCCTGAAGATCGATTTTTTTACATAGATTTAAATGGTGTCAGCACGTTGTTGCCACATTGCACGATCCGCCGCCGGATTGTTGGCAAGCCGTTATGACTTTGCATTAAAACCGTATATTTCACTTTCCGCACATTTGAACGCATGAGTTAGAGAAGGACAGAAGGAAGGCAATCACGTGACGTTTGCATGTATATCTGTCCTTTCCTAACGTAAGGAAGGTGACCCAAAGGTGGGCCGGCTCTTAAGGTGGCCCACCCAGCTTATTTCAGTTAATTACATGAATTGACGATAGATGGCGTTACTGCTGAGTAGCAGGATGCTATCGCAAAGGTGGGCCGGCTCTTAAGGTGGCCCACCCCAGCTTATTTCAGTTAATTACATGAATTGACGATAGATGGCGTTACTGCTGAGTAGCAGTATGCTATCCCAAAGGTGGCCCGGCTCTTAAGGTGGCCCACCCCAGCTTATTTCAGTTAATTACATGATATGACGATAGACGGCGTTACTGCTGAGTAGCAGGATGCTATCGCTTCCCCCACTCCAAAAATCAAGAGCATCGGGCAATTCAGTCGGCGCGGAAGTCAGTTTCGCAGGTCTTCAGCTAATTTTCACGGAAGTAAAGAATCGTAAAAGCTAAGCTCTTAAATTGATTCCACCTTTGACTTTCAATTCATCATAATCATTATAACTGCTGGTGTAACTGGGGTCTATAGATTCCGTTTTTGAACGATAAAATAGCATTTGAATACTTATTAATGAAATTGAAAAGGGGGGTGTCCACCTTTAGGTGCATCAAAAATATGAGGGGTGGCCACCTGAGGTGTATGTTTTGCGCGATGTCAAAACTCTACTTTTTTTCAAACACAAAAAAAACCTCAAAAACAAGCAAATTTTAAAAAAATGAAATTAACATAGATAGCCAACTGTCTGAATAGTAAATTGACATATTTAGTTTTTGTTATCTCTCATGATTTATACGAGGGTCATCCAAAAAGTAAGGTTCCCTCATCTATTTCTCCAAAAGTAAGCACGATAGATCAAATCTGTAAAAAGTATTTTATTTCTGATACTCTCAGCTTTTCAGCGGTACCAAGTTTTTCAAATTTGGACCACTGGTTCACTAGAAAATCAATTTTTAGCCGGACAAGTCGCGGCACGTTCCGTCCACCTCTCGACGCGCTATAAATCTCGTCAAATGTTTTGGGTTTCCTGCGATTTGGAAAAAATTATAGAGAGGTGCCTTTTGGAAACTTAAAATTGACTATTTAAGAGTCTTACCTCATTTTTCCACGTAATCACCATTCCGATCGATGCATTTTTCATACCGTGGCAGAAGTTTCTTAATGCCTCTCTCGAAGAACTGCTTTGGTTGATTACGGAGCCAGTCATTAACTGCAGATATCACCTGTTGATCATTTTGAAAGTGCTGTCCACCAAGGTGTTTTTTGAGCTGCGGGAAGAGATGATAGTCACTGGGAGCAAGATCTGGAGAATACAGAGGATGAGGAAAAATTTCGCACTCTTCTCTTTCGCGACAAAAAAACGAATAACGGCACGGATTTCACACTGAGAAACATTTTGCAGTGGCAACTCCATGATGATACGCGTAACACTGATTCAATGATCAGTCGATCATAATGGAGCTGCCCAAATTTTATCAGTAAATTCATTTTCATTGATAAATCTTCAAAACAGTGGACAGATGATTGTGCCTGTCTTATCAGTGATACCTGGTGAGGTGTGGAAAGCGACAACAATGATGCGACAACGTGATGTGCATCTCCGTCAGCGCGTCGAGAGGTGGACGGATCGTGCCGCGACTTGTCCGGCTAAAAATTGATTTTCTAGTGAACCAGTGGTCCAAATTTAAAAAACTTGGTACCGCTGGAAAGCTGAGAGTATCAGACATAAAATACTTTTTACAGATTTGATCTATCGTGCTTACTTTTGGAGAAATAGACGAGGGAACCTTACTTTTTGGATGACCCTCGTACGTGCATATTGGCTCCAAGCATAGGTATGGCCACCTTTGGGTCACTTACCTTATATGAAGACGTAGGAGAGGAAAAGAGACAGACACATTTCTGGGATCCTCCTTTGAAAATACACTTGACGTATAGTACGTTATCAACCTAAAATTCTAGCTATTTAAGGTCCACCCTAAGAATTATAGTGCACTGTTAAAGTATGTATCTTGTTAAGCATTCCATGACGCAAAAAATAATGTTCCTTTTGACCCTTTTCGTGTCTCACAGAGACATGAAAATATCATTTTATACTCCAAGGTAAATCCAATTTTTCAGAGCCAAGCCGGACTTTTACCTTTTCCTGAAATTAACCGAGACAATCATGAAACAAAGAAAGACATGCGAGACAAACAAAGATCTCACGTTAATCGTAAAATACACCCGGGCCGAGGGATCGTAAAAAGAGCTGCACTTTTGTCACGCTTGATTCTATTACACCGGAGAGCTTCAGCACACAAAAGCAGCATTCTTTGAATTATTTTACGATAGTCAAGCCCCGACGCGGACAGATCACAGAGGGCTAAAAAAACTAAAATATCCGGACAATCTAAAGAGAGAATCCTTTTAGTTCAGCGAATGAAATTTATGTAAATGGATGGCGATTTTTAATGGTTCCATAAAGATGTGTTTTGAGAAAAAATATCGAACACATCTATGGACGGGATTAGTGCGAAGTCTACGGTTAGCCAACAACCACAATAATGCACTCATCGGTCGCAATGGGTTGTGATAAAACTCGCGTAGCGTTCCAAAGTCCAAACTATCTCACTCACTCTCCCGTGACCCCCATGTACACCCATTTCTTTCTAGTTTCGAAACTCGTATATAGGGCCTTGTTTTACGATGTATTATTATCAAAATCGCGTTAAATTGCCTGGAGGAATTATTTTTTGCCAAAAACTTTCACGAGATATGTCTAAATATACGATTTTTGAAATTAGAGTGAGATGAAAGTATGGGGGTTACGTTAGAGCGAGAGAAACAAACTGTATTTGTTTGGCACGCTCATCTCCGGCAGTCGCCATTACTGAACATTCTATTCAAACGGAGAATTCGTTTCAGAATTGTAGGCGCACCTAGGACGAAGGACAATAATCTTTGACGATTTTTAAATTTTCATTCCTTCAAAGCAAAACAAAACTTGCCTGCAACTTTGACTTTCTTACTATCCGAAATGCCGACACTCACAATTAATTTTTGTTCATAATTGCCATGAAATATGTGAAATAACTTTGGAAAATTCCCAAGGGTTATCGGTCGAGGTTCGGGTGCGCCTACTTTTCATGGAGTGGCATCTAGAGCTTACAAGGGGGTTTGCGGTAAACTTGCTTAAATTCGTTAAATAAGCAATTCAATAAAATTACTCTTTGAGTAAAATCTATAGTAAAACACGATAAGCAACTTAGAAAATTACTAAATTCACCCATAGACTCACAAAATGAATTGAAAGTATAAGACGTAATGGCGGAGCAATGAAAGAACCATGGGAGACTCCCGTATAATTTGATGATTTCCTATACATGTTTTTATAGAGTGAGTGTGACAAGTTATTAGACAGAAATCCCCCATAACGCCTACACAATGACGATTTTTACGCCTTGTGTCCGGCTGTTATGAACGTAAACCTAGGTTTTCTCATCATAAGATACCTCTTTCTCACCCCTTCCCAGGCCCGTCACATCTAACTCCCGGGCCCTGGTACCAACCGGGCTTTCGGGCCCCCTTTTGGTGGGTCCTGGGTAGGGGTTCTAGGGGGGTATGGGGGCTTTAAGGTTCTCCCAAGAGAAATTTTTCGTGATTTCTCTGACTAACTGCCATTTTTAGCTATTTCAAATTGGTAATTGTAAATTAAACCAATGCGTTATAAAAAATTTGAACAGCTCCAAGCGTAAATTTTAAAATTGAGGAAAAGAAGAGAAATCATTTGAACATTAGAAAAGAAGAGAAATTCTTAGAAAATGAGAAAAGGAGAAGTTTACTTGTAAAACATTTGGGTATAATAAAAACGGAAAAGACAGAGATAGTGGTTATATAAAATGAGGTTTTTGATCAACTGCATAACTATATTACCTTACCTTTAAGAGTTTAAAAATGTTTTTCTGGCCTTCTTCGCAGCAAACTGATCAATGATATTGCTGAAATCTACTGATAATTCTAATTCTTGCTCTATTGAAAGTAGAGCCAAAGTATTAAACCGTTCTTCCGTTTCCGCGCTGCCGCGCCGGGCCCCTCTGACGCCCGGGCCCTGGACCTGTGGGTCCCTTGTCCCCCCCCCCCCCCCCCCATGAGACGGGCCTGCCCCTTCCCCGAGGTTTCCCATGTGTTTTGACCCGCTGATTTCAGAGTCGGCCTTATATTTTACTCAAAACTCATACTTTTTCCAGAATTTCGAATTTTTTGTTAAGAAGACGTAATTTCAAATTTACGTGAAATCTAGGCCAATTTAATGAAAAGTGATAGCATTTTTGAAATCAACGTCTCGAAATACATATGATAGCGATGATAAAGTGACATTTTAGGCGTAGAATTATTCTAAAACACTGAAAATTAGTATAATTAACAATAATGGATGGTGAATGTCGCGGACACATTCTAAGTAGTTTTTGATGCTTACTTTACATTTATCCGCCATTCAAGAGCGAAGATAGGAATCACTGGCGCAACCAGGATCTCTTCCATCTCTCTCATTTCCCATTTGAATGTATAAGTAGGAAGAGGACAGAAAGAGGGGTTTTATCCCGTTGTCCATCCTTTTCTAACATACGCTTCTTAATGGAGAAAAGAGAGGGATGAAGAAAATCTTGGTGCGCTACTGATAGAAATCAAAATCAGATAGGAATCCCCCACAGTCAATCGTATTATTTCGATGGTTTTTACACAAGAATTGACTATTTAATCCCATTCAGCAAAAGTTAGCGAGGGTCGTATTATATTTCTGAGAGAAACTATAAAGATAATAACCTTTCGGCCAAAAGGAATTCCTCAACCTTCCAATGTGCGCCACCCAGAGCTGTGAAACAGGGTTTCCGAAGCCAATGCCATTACCTATATTGAGCAGCGCATTATTGCAAACCCGACTGCACAAAGAGTGAGTATTCCTTGGAGGCAACTCAGCGAGGTTCTGTTTTTTGACCCGATTTCGGCATCGATGACCCGCCGCAAATAACAATCCTATCTGAGGTTCGTCAATTATTATTAATATTACTATTGCTCCCTGTTTTTTTTTTTTTTTTTTTTTTTTTTTTTTTTTTTTTTTTGTTTTTTTTTTTTTTTTGTCAACTATTAATAGATTACGCAAGTGTGCAATGTGCATGAACGTAGTCACAAGGTATCCGAGGGGGGGGGGGTTAAACATTTAAAAAAGAGAAAAGAAGAAATTTAAAAAAAAAAAATTAAAAAAAAAAAAATAAAAAAATAAAAAAAAAAAAATTAAATTAAAAAAAAAAAAAAGTGCTGGTTAATCTGACTTTTAAAAGAGGAAGGGCGATTTGGGAATTGGAAACAGAAAAGCGTCGCTGTCAGATTTAGTCTGGCAGCAATGAATTTCATTAATTTAAACTCATAAAATATCGGTTGAAGGAGGAACACTGTGCATCGCCAATAATTTGACCTTTTCCATGGAATTAAATGCGCGAAATTTGATGATGACAATTTGCATGATGACGCCATTCACGCTACTTTGCAGTTTTTTAAAAAAAGCACATTTCGCAGCAATGTCGATCAGTGTATAGTTTGGCAACGTCACATTTTCTCCTTTCTCATAAACTAAAAATACTGAACAGTTGGATGGAAGTGAGCATCCTCGGATTCGTCTTTTCTTATTGGGTTAAATGTGCAAAATGCAACGTTGCAAAGTTGCACGAGCCGTCACTGGTACTTACAGAATCCTCTTGGAAACGCTACCCAATTTGAGTCAGAAATTCACTTTCGACTCCAAATGGCGTCATACAGCTGAGCGTCCTGCCATGCCCTCTTCCAAGAACGAATATGACTTGACGTTTTATCCCGCGACTTTGAGCATTATGATAAAAATTTGCATGTCAACATCTATCGGCTTTACCTGATCTCATCAATTTTTAAAAACGCTGTTCAACTATGAATGCGCATGTGCAAAGGCACTATAAATATTAAAACTTCGTGTTCAGAACATTTGATCTCTTATAAATTCCTCATATTTGCCCTCCCTTTTACTTTATTGGGCCTAGAGGCGAATCCACACACTGTCTTCATCTCTCTATCTCCGCACAGGGGGATCTAGGTAGAAAGTAGATAGATATGTTCCACACTTGAAGAGAAGAAAAATGTCTCCTCAATTACTCTATTACATTGGTTGGATTAAATTCAGTGGAGAGGATGCTTTTGAGATTTGTTCGTTGTTTTGTTCTGCATCGCACAATGCACGTGCCCGATCAAAGTTTAAAATGGCATTTCAGTATATTCAGCAGATTTGCAGTGGATCATGATCCATCCACATTGAAAAAAGGAGGGAAAAAAGATGGCAATGGGGCTCTTGCAAACTTTTGCTATAAGCAAACAAATAGTCCAATCTAATGTAAAGACCAGCAAAAATCACGAAAATCACTCTAAGAAAGTCTAAAATTCAGTAATAAACTCACATAACTGCTATAACGGCAAGATGGTAATGGCGGATCGACGCAGGTATCATGGGAGATTCCTGTCTATTATGTCACTGTCTCTACGGAAACACAGAGATATGTCTCTATTTAGATGGGAATCTCCCATGATACCTGCGTCACTCCGCCATTAAGCCCGATTTTGCGAGTGAGTTACGTGATTTTATAGTGTACTATCATTGTCATTTTTACAGGTGTTTATGCAAGAATCAACTCTTCAATCCCCTATACCAAAAGTTTGCAAGATCCCCATTACACCAAAATTATATGATGATATTATTTCAACCAGAGAATAGAGCTGTTGCAAACTTTTGCTACAGGCTTATTAATATTTGAAAATGGGGTAATACCCAGTGAAAATAATGATTAGCGCACTAAAAAATCACGAAATCCACTCCTAAACTTACAAAATGCTTTTTAACGCGAGACCGTAATGGCGGCGAGGGCCGCGGTTTTCATTGGGGTTCCCTATCTTAAATCAGCGCCATCTACAGGAGGTGTTCTCGCAACACCACACAATAAGAAGAAGAAGCATACAATTGCCATAAGAAAACCGAGGCTTCGGCCGCCATTGCGGTCTCGCATTTAAAAGCATTTTGTGAGTTTAGGAGTGGATTACATGATTTTTTAGTGCGCTAATCGTTATTTTTACAGGGTATTACCCCATAATCAACTATTATTAAGCCTGTAGCGAAAGTTTGCAACAGCTTCATTTCTGGTACCATTACAAGGAGTTTTGGTATTTGTATAACAGTTCTTTGGAGAAGATTCTATCTGAAACACCAATATTTTCGGTAAAAGTACAATACAGGGCGTTTTTTTTTTATCTCCCCCCCCCTGGTTTTTTTTCTTGCTAATTGAGATAAAGAGTTGTGGTTTGGACCATTCTTAAAAAATCAATTTTCACCTATCTTCAAAATTCGATATCTCGAAAACGAAAAAAGATATCGATATCCGGATTGAGCCAAAATGCTCAGTTTTTATGTTTTTTTGACCGACGTATCATTCAATAAAGGTTGCGCAAGGGAAATTTTTGAGAAAGCTCCTTTCAGGGGCAAACATTTCCAAAAATTTTGGGGGCTCAAAAACGAATTTTGAACTAATTGCATGTCAGAACCATTACGTTATCTGAAAAGGACTTGCTTTTTAAAGTATTTTGGACCCACAGTTTTTTTAATTCCGACTTTCCAAAGTCGAATAAAATAAATGGTTTTTTGAAAATGGGTATAAATCAAACTTTGAAATTCGATGTATCGAAAACGAAAAACGATATCAACTTCCGATTTGCGCCAAAAGTCTAAGAATTTTACGTCCTTTCAAACGACGAATCACAAGATAGGGGTTGCTATTTAAAATTTTTGAGATAGCCCTCCTGGGGGCCCCCCGTATGGGGGCTGGGGGAATTTCGATCCCAAAAAAAGAAAAATTATTGGAAATGATGAAGAATGGTTCGAACCGCAAATCTTTATCTTAATTAGCAAGAAAAAAACCAAGGGGGGGGGGATAAAAAAAACACCATGTATACACAACAGCCCGTAGAATTCTTTGGAAGAAGGGCCGAAAAACAATGGGAGAGCTCTTCCGAAAGAATCGCTCTTTAACCATTAAGTTGATTTCTAGGAAAAAGAGCGCACCTCGCACCTTCATGTTTTATGGGCCATCCGTCCTGGAGCGCGCCTCAATTATATCTTTCGATTTTATGCTCTTTGAATGAGTTCCTTCCGTCCTGTTCATTTTTTAATGGAATAAATGGCAACGATGCACTCGGTTATATTGTAGCTTCCTCTTCAATTTTGCTTTAGTGCTGAAACGAAACGGACAGGCAATATTTTATTTTACCTTGTATGAGTTTTAATTTCCGCCATAAATGAATGTTGGCTCCGTAAAAAAAAAAAAAAATGTTTTGCCGCTCTACGAGAAGTGGAAATCATTGTCATTCTACAGGGGAAATGTATTTTATCTTCTTTCCTCGGATTATTTTTTATTTTTCATTTTTTTTTTTTTTATGTATTTCTTTTTACAACTTCTTTTCGGTTTGACTCTGATCAATGTCGTGTCACGATTAGGGTCATGCTTCTCAAACCACTTTCGAGTAAGTGTTTTTCCTTTAATAGCGTTTTTTTATTATATATTTTCAATTTCGAAAGAACAAGGAACTTTGCAAAGCGATTGAGCTATTTGTTGGGAATGTGACAGTGTTTCTACCATAAAGGCAAGTGTCATAAAAAAATTTGTTTCACCACTCAACGATTCTACGTTGCACAACGCACAGTGCGTGTTTTGAAGAATTTTAATATTTTTGAAAATAATTTGACACTAGTGTATACATCATGCAGAGATAACATCGTAGTTTGAAACGTACAAAAATATCTCCGTTGGAGCTTTCCAAGGTGCAACGTATGATAGCGGGATCCAAGTCGAGTAACTATAAGTAAATTTTAGCGATCGAATGTCATTCACCGTCGTATGACATTCGATGGATTTGCATTTTATTTTGATGATATTCGATTGTTTCGTTCGTCTCACCGGAGACCGTTGAATTCCAACAATTGGAAATTTCGAATTCACCTCCGGAGGTAGATTCGATTTTCGAATTGTTGCAACCGTAGTCAGAAATCTCATCTTCTATCCTTTTTGACTCCTTTCGCCACGATAATTTTGGAAATTACGAACTTATCGAATAAAGTTTACTATGCATAGAAGTCATTTTCCTATGAGACAAACATAATTTTAGCTTCGAAAACGCTAGTATTTTTGTTAAAAATGGCCGTATCATTCAGAGCTGATTTAGAGGTTATGTTATTGAATATAATCATCGCAGTTTTCATTTTCACGAGAATATCATTCAGAAGGTCATTCTCGACTCTCATTGGCTAGCTTTTTCACCGATCAGCAGCATCAGTTAGCAATCATCAATTCTTGAAGTGAATGATATTCGATCGCTAAAATTTGCTTTATAAAGAACAACTCAAAATGAACTTTTTGAGACTTGGCACGTCATTAGCTTCAGGTCAGTTTTCATATATAGGTATATGTTTAATTCCACGGTGACACGCAGGACTTTTAATTTGCTGACACCGTCAGTTGTAATAGAAAGTGCATCATTGAAACGTTTGAAGCTATCAAAGGTGTAAAGTTGCACAATATAGTGTGTGTTATGACGTCGCGACGGTGAGTTTTCTTATAAAATAATGTATTTTGATCCAAAAGTGCATCTTCGAAACTAAGGAACGGAACCTAGTTATTTAGAGGCCAATTACATCCTTATTGTTTTCAGCTCATTGAGTGTTCCCATTTCCTTCGTAAATAAAATTGCCAAAATGAGGCTCTCTTGCAAACTTTTGCTATAGGGGATTGATGTGTTGATTCTTGCATAAAAACCTGTAAAAATGACGATGAGTACACTAAAAAAATCACAAAATTCATTCTCAGAAACAGGCTGACTGACGGAGAGACGCAGGTCGCAGGTATCATAGAAGATTCCTATCTAATTTGAGACATATCTGTGTGCTTCCGTAGAGAAATTGGCTAAGACAGGAATCTCCCATGATACCTGCGTCGAACCGCCATTACAATCTTGCCGTTATAGCAGTTATGTGAGTTTATTACAGACTTGTAGACTTTCTTAGTGTGATTTTCGTGATCTTTGCTGGTCTTTACATAAGATTGGACTATTTATTTGCTTATAGCAAAAGTTTGCAAGAGCCCCATTCAAATCCTTGCAACTGCCCCCCATTTCAACAGTTCATTAAAAACCGTCCATTACGCCAGAATTTGCTGAAATGGAAACGCCTCCAACTCCAAAGAAAATATATTAACTCGTTTGTTAGATTCAGACGTTTCCATGATACAATTTCTATGACAATTTTCAGCCGGATCAGCGAAAAGTCCTTCCTAATACCGTGTGGAACTACTCTTATATTGCAAAAGTTTACGACAGTCCTCTTGAATGGAATTTATTTTCAGTTCGAAGGAAATCAACAATGATTTTTTTAATACTTTCGGACAAGTTTAGTGACGATTCTTGGAATGTCTTCGCAACGGTTGATATGCGTTAACTCTGCGAAGTTTGTACTCTCAAAAACTTGGGTTGGAACTGTAGAAGGTTCAACTCCGGTGACGTCGTGTCGCGTCGGTCTCACGTTAGAATCAGTCCGTAAAATATTTATCAGTCAGAGTTCATTATTCGAGCTCTGCAGAGCGTCCTAGAACCATGAACCACCCCGTCCCCTCCCCTTCCCCCCGCCCCTCCCCTCCCCTCCCCAACCCTTTCCACTACCCCCTCTCTTCCCGTCTCGTTTCACCGCTCTACTATATGCACAGACTCTTCCATGCGAGAGAACTTCGACTTACGAAAATTATGCTCGGCTCTCTCGCAATTATTTCACACGATTGGCGCATTTTACTTTAATATACACCGGTTGACATCGTACGCAATTTCTCGCGACTTTCGCCTCTCGCCTCCTTTTCCTCCCCTCCCCCCACTCCCCCTCTCCCTCCCCCTCCCTCCTCCCCCTTACCCCTTCTTCCGTCTCTCTCACACTCGCTCACCTATATCGCTCAGTTTCTCTCTCTCTCTCTCTGCCACCGAAAATAAACGGAACTTCGAAATCGAATCATTCCCGTTGAGTTGACGCAGAATTTGAATTCCACCTTTCATTTGTCATTTTGAACTAGGGGAGTGACAAGGACAAAGGCAGGCGGAGGCGATAGACGCGACAAAGTTGTATACGGCGGACCATAGCCGTAGCCAGGATATTGCCTCTCTCTCTCTCTCTCTCTCTCTCTCTCTCTCTTAGCCCATTTGAACGCATGTGTTAGAAAAGGACAGAAAGAAGGGCTGAAGTCACGTGATAGCCCCTATTTCCATCCTTGTCTAACACATACGTTTAAATGGGCTAAGAGAGAAAGGACGATATCCTGGCTATACGGCGATGTGGCGGACGGACGTGCCATTACACACAGTGGATTGGCGCACGCAATTTCTGGATATAATTTTACGAAGAAGAACCAAGGTTATGAACATTCTTTGTTCATTGCAAGGTCCATATAATATCAGGTCTGGCCGGCAGCGCCAAGCCGCCAAAGCAGGAAACTCAATGTATGAGAGCCTTATATTTCCAGATCACGCCACCATTTTGAATTTGGCTATCTCGTAAAATGCGCATTGCCGAAACAACAAACAAATTACCATTTCAAAATTCGTAAACAGAGCTGCCAATTTGCGTATATTTAACAGTATTTTTCAAAGCACCGATGATTTCACCGGTTGCGAGAAAAGATTGCATAGTTCAGTTCAATTTATGACTGTTGCTGCACGAAAATACTCTGATCTCTAATCTTTCCTTATATAGCTGGAGGCCTTTGGTCAGCCACAAGGAGGAATTCACATCACTTGAAGGCTGAGGCCATAAGAAACCTTGAATTTGAGGTCCGCTTGCAGCAGGATGGTTAGGGTGTTGCTTATTTTTTAGAATTATTCAGATTGAGCCTTCCAACCGCTAAAAGCGTTCTATGTCGACTCAAAACACACCCATTTCAAGGATTTTGAATTTTTTTAAAATTTAGGGGGCGCTCAAAGGGCCTAAAGGGGTTAAGTGCAAATTTTTCGAAAAATGGCATTTGACATATCCATCCTAGCTGCAAATAGCGAGTTATTGTCGTAAAGGGCCAAAATTTTAACCGTATTTGCTAATTCTCAAGCGTTAAGCTGTTATCGCTATTTTTATGGCTCGCGTAGTTGGCTGATTACGCGCTACGAACCTCCAACGCACGTGATGCGCTAGGCGCGGCTGCCCTAAGGTGTCTCGAAACAACGAAAGTTTCGAATTTTTTGTTTTCACCGGTCTTAATCAATGTGCCTTCAATGGAGCAGGCCACCCCCTGCAAAATTTGAGCTCATTTGATTGATATTTGAGGTGGCGCATCGCGTTTTCTGTCTTATGCGTAGTTGCGATTTCGTATTTTCGCTTTTTTGCTGATTTGGCGATTTTCTTTCGAGCACTTACAATCAACACAAAATGTTCAAATTTTGTGTACTTGCACTGTTCCAGTAGTACTTTAAGAAAAAAATATCCACGTTCGACGCAAAACCCATGATTTTTTGGAAGTCTGCCTCAAAAAACCCTTGGAATTACATTCAACGAATGTTTTGTCTTATCCGCGCGTTTTTGTGCTTGACACTTCCAAATCTAAATTAAAAGATTCAAACTTTTGGGTTTTTGAGTATTTTTTTCTCCTTTATTTTTTGCAGAACTATCAGTTAAAAATATTGGTCTTGGCTCAGGACCTCGTGAACCTATCAGTAGCGCACTGAAGTACCTTGGAAATCACATTTGACGAATTTCAAGTGCATTTTCCATTTTCGTCTGGCCCTTTGACTCTTCTTATAGGCATCTAGTGAATTTTAACAAGTGCGTGAGCTGTAAATTTACTTGTAGGATATACTCATTGATGATATCTCATAGTCCTCCAAATGAAATCCCACCCATGAACCACACCCATAGTCCATGAAAGTATATCATACATGATTTTAAAGGGTTTATCTTTTAATATGAAAGTACATACAATGAAGGGGGGAAGGTGGATGTCAAAATACTTAGAAAGTAATTTAAAGCTCATGCACTGGACATATGAATAATTATTTCACACAGTCTATTCTTGTTAAAATTCACTAGATGCCTATAAGAAGAGTCAAAGGGCCAGACGAAAATGGAAAATGCACTTGAAATTCGTCAAATGTGATTTCCAAGGTACTTCAGTGCGCTACTGATAGGTTCACGAGGTCCTGAGCCAAGACCAATATTTTTAACTGATAGTTCTGCAAAAAATAAAGGAGAAAAAATACTCAAAAACCCAAAAGTTTGAATCTTTTAATTTAGATTTGGAAGTGTCAAGCACAAAAACGCGCGGATAAGACAAAACATTCGTTGAATGTAATTCCAAGGGTTTTTTGAGGCAGACTTCCAAAAAATCATGGGTTTTGCGTCGAACGTGGATATTTTTTTCTTAAAGTACTACTGGAACAGTGCAAGTACACAAAATTTGAACATTTTGTGTTGATTGTAAGTGCTCGAAAGAAAATCGCCAAATCAGCAAAAAAGCGAAAATACGAAATCGCAACTACGCATAAGACAGAAAACGCGATGCGCCACCTCAAATATCAATCAAATGAGCTCAAATTTTGCAGGGGGTGGCCTGCTCCATTGAAGGCACATTGATTAGGACCGGTGAAAACAAAAAATTCGAAACTTTCGTTGTTTCGGGACACCTTAGGGCAGCCGCGCCTAGCGCATCACGTGCGTTTGAAGTTCGTAGCGCGTAATCAGCCTACTACGCGAGCCATAAAAATAGCGATAACAGCTTAACGCTTGAGAATTAGCAAATACGGTTAAAATTTTGGCCCTTTACGACAATAACTCGCTATTTGCAGCTAGGATGGATATGTCAAATGCCATTTTTCGAAAAATTTGCACTTAACCCCTTTAGGCCCTTTGAGCGCCCCCTAAATTTTAAAAATTTTCAAAATCCTTGAAATGGGTGTGTTTTGAGTCGACATAGAACGCTTTTAGCGGTTGGAAGGCTCAATCCGAACAGTTCTAAAAAATAAGCAACACCCTAAGGATGGTGTGTCTGAAAGATTTTTCCTGAGAAGGAGGGGGAATATAGGAGGCCTCCACCTTGTCAGAAAAAAGCATCACCATAATGATCGGTATGCTTGTAGGTCTGATTTCTCGTTTAAAATTACATTGGTGGAGCCCCTGAAGAGCGGAGGGGACGTTTTGAGAGCCCTGCGTCTTGCTAGCGGTTAAAAGCCCACCAAAATTACAGGTATGATCGTAAGTCTGTTTTCCCGTTTAAAATTACATTGGCGGTGCCCCGGAAAAGCAGAGGGGACATTTTGAGAGCCCTGAGCCATGACAGCGATTAAAAGCCCACCAAAATGACACGTCTGCTCGTAAGTCTGCATTTCCATTTAAAATAACATTGGCGGTGCCCCGGAAGAGCAGAGGGGACGTTTTGAGAGCCCTGAGCCTTAACCTTGATTAAAAGCTCACCAAAATGACACGTCTGCTCGTAACTCTGTTTCCCTGTATAAAATTACATTGGCGGTGCCCCGGAAGAGCAGAGGGGACATTTTGGGAGCCCTGAGTAATGACAGCGATTAAAAGCCCACCAAAATGACACGTCTGCTCGTGAGTCTGCATTTCCATCTAAAATAACATTGGCGGTGCCCCGGAAGAGCGGAGGGGACGTTTTGAGAGCCCTGAGCCTTAACAGCGATTAAAAGCCCACCAAAATGACACGTCTGCTCGTAAGTCTGCATTTCCATTTAAAATAACATTGGCGGTGCCCCGGAAGAGCAGAGGGACGTTTTGAGAGCCCTGAGCCTTAACATTGATTAAAAGCTCACCAAAATGACACGTCTGCTCGTAACTCTGTTTCCCTGTATAAAATTACATTGGCGGTGCCCCGGAAGAGCAGAGGGGACATTTTGAGAGCCCTGAGTAATGACAGCGATTAAAAGCCCACCAAAATGGCACGTCTGCTCGTAAGTCTGCATTTCCATTTAAAATAACATTGGCGGTGCCCCGGAAGAGCGGAGGGGACGTTTTGAGAGCCCTGAGCCTTAACATCGATTAAAAGCCCACCAAAATGACACGTCTGCTCGTAAGTCTGTTTCCCCGTATAAAATTACATTGGCGGTGCCCCGGAAGTGCAGAGGGGACGTTTTGAGAGCCCTGCGTCTTGCTAGCGGTTAAAAGCCCACCAGAATTACAGGTACGCTCGTAAGTCTATTTTCCCGTTTAAAATTACATTGGCGGTGCACCAGAAGAGCAGAGGGTACGTTTTGAGAGCCCTGAGCCTTGACAGCGATTAAAAGCCCACCAAAATGACACGTCTGCTCGTAAGTCTGTTTCCCGCATAAAATTACATTTGCGGTGCCCCGGAAGAGCAGAGAGGACGTTTTGAGAGCCCTGCGTCTTTCTAGCGGTTAAAATCCCACCAAAATTACAGGTATGCCCGTGAGTCTGTTTTCCTATTTGAAATTACATTGACAATGCACCGAAAGAGCAGAGGGGACGTTTTGAGAGCCCTGAGCCTTGACAGCGATTAAATGCTTACCAAAATGACACGTCTGCTCGTAAGTCTGTTTTCCTATTGAAAATTACATTGGTCGTGCCCGGAAGGGCAGGGGGGAGGTTTTGGGAGCCCTGCTCCTTGTCAGCGATTAAAGGCGCACCAAAAAGACAGGTATTCTCGTAAGGCTGTTTTCCATTTAACTTATTTTTGTTTGTGCTCAGGGGCGGATTTACATATCTTGAAACCCGATTTAACCCTAAATTTGAGGCCCCAGAAAGGCAGGGTGTGGTGTGTGGGAGATTCCTCCCCAAAAAGAGGGGGAACAGGGGGAGGTTATCCCCTGAAAATTTCAAAAATATCGAATACGCATCAATTTCAACTGTCAGTGCAGCTAAAGCGGTACTGGTTAATTCTGAATGGGTCTGTTGCAAACTTTTGCTACAACGATTAAGAGTGTTTATTCTAATGTAAAATCGCCTGAAAAGTCCATTGGTGGCATCAGAAAATCATAAAATGCAATAATAAACTCACAAGAGGCCTTTAATGAAATCCAAGATGGCGGAGAAATATTGAGCAATTTGTATGTATGCACCACAAACATCCAAGGATAGCCAACCTCACAAAATCGATCACAACCAATCAGAACGTAAACAAACATATAACCTCTACCTTCAGTGAGGTTGTCAAAGTTGGCTATCCTTGGATGTTTGTGGTGCATGCATACCCATTGCTCGATATTTCTCCGCCATCTTGGATTTCATTAAACGCCTATTGTGAGTTTATTATTGCATTTTATGACTTTCTGATGCCACCAATGGACTTTTCACGCGATTTTACACTAGATTACGAACTCTTAATCGTTGTAGCAAAAGTTTGCAACAGACCCATTATCACTATAATACTATCACTCCAGTTGCGTAAACTTGAAATATTTATTAGCTTCTCGCCTCTTTTTAAACGCTCTATCGGAAGTCTAGTGATCGTTCCTCGGAAATAATCTGGAAATTCCTGTTCTCTTAGACGGTATCTTAAGCAAATTCTTAGTTTTACGTTTTACTCTGGCACGGAAAATACGTAAGTCAATATTGGATTTTACGAATATTTTCTCCGTTTCTCAGAAATTAATGAAGGGAATTTTTTTTCACTTTCAACAAGAGAAAGCTGATGTTTTTCCTTCATCGTAAAAGTTGATTAGGTTAAGGTAAACTGTTCGTGGCAGTTGAAAATCACTTGGAAATGTGAAAGGAGAACAATGACTCTTTCCGGTGGCGTCGCGTGCAGTTCGGCAACAATGTACTCTATCCATTTGAACTCATGTAAAATATCAAATTCAGGGGGTGCACAGTGCACAAGAAAAATTCGATGTATTGAATGAGTTTAAATGGAGAAGTTGCATTGTTGCCAGATGGCACGCGACGCCACTGACTCTTTCTGAAGTCAATGTAATAAGTATTCCGCTTCACTCCATGGCGTAAACTTGAAATTATCTCTTTCAGGGGGAGGGAAGGAGGCAAAGCAGCCTCCTGATAAATGTATTTTATTCTTTGCGGGATCCACGGGTCAGTTCCTAATAAAAATGAGTCTGGGGGCCTTCCCCTGGATATTTTAAAAAATCGGATTCTTTCAGACGATATTTTAATAAATTTCATCTTTCGAAGATCGCAACAAGAGTCGCGATGAAGTTCGTGAGTCATCGTTGTTGATGGAAAGCGCCGACCACTTTTTCTTCAATATATCCGGTTCTTTTGAAAGCCTGATTTGTTCTTCTCAATACGTCAGCATCGAGAAGGTGGGTCATTCCCATACCCTTATGCGGCACAAACGCAAAATATCTTCAATTTTTGAAAATCAATGGAACTTTTGCCTCTTTTTTTCTCAAAAACGGTGTGTATTGACCCACCTTTTCGATTCTTACTTATCGAGAAAGACACCTCGGACTTTCAAAAGAACCCAAGATATTGAATGAAACAGGGTAGGTTCTCAAACAACGACCGGCTTTAAAAACCGGACTCTTTGCGATATTTTATTTTACTCCTCAAACTATGGAAACCTCTCCGCTCCGTGACGGTAGATATTCAAGGGCCTGGGCATCGTCATTGTGGGTTTGGAGAGGGGGGCCTCAAAAAAATCTCAAATCGAATCATTTTATTTCCGTCATTTCCCCCCTTCCCTTTGCCGTCCCTTTCTTTTCTCTTCTTCCTTTTCTTCCTTTCCTTCCTTTTCTCCTTTTCTTTGTTCTTCTTTTCTTTCCTTCGAGAAATGAGGCCCCCTTAAGGTCTGAGGCCCTACGCAGTTGCGTATTTTGCGTAATGGTATAAATCAGTGCCTGGGGCCGCGCGGACCCCCCCCCCCCTTCATATCAATATGAAAGTTAAGAGTATTATAGCAATAATAATTAGTGCTGCCGTTTCGCGTATAATTATAATGACATTTTTAAATTCACTGATGATTCCACCGGTTGAAAAAAGATTACACAATACACAGCTCAGTTCTTAGTATGACTGAAATGCAATAAACTACGCTGATCTGTAATCATTTCTCAATCGGTGGGAACTCGGCTAATTAATTAAAATATCCGCTGGTTTTTTAAAGTCATCGATGACTCCATCAGTTGAGAAAAGATTACAGATTAGAGTATTATCGTGCGTTTACAGTCAAACACCGAACTGAGTTGTGTAATCTTTACTCAACCGGTGGAATCATCGATTTGAAAAACTTCATTATAATTATACGCAAAACGGCAGCTCTGTCCTATGAAAATATTTTATAGCAATAAGAAAAGTTGATACTTCTCCTCAGGAAAAAGCAAATACCAGAGTGGCGAGGCGTGCGATTTGACAACGTTCCTTGTTCCCATTTAAACACATTAGAAAGGTCGAAATTCTGGTCGTCGCCGATGACTGAACCGTTCGACTTTTTTAGTGAATTCAGATGGAGAAAACACTAAAAAAAAAAAAAATTGTTTGAATTAACAATTTAATTGTCCAGAAGGGAGCCCTCAATTGGTTTTGTTAATTCAACAAAATGAAATGGTGAATCAACAAAATAAGATTGATAAACTGACAAAATAGATTGTTGAATCAACAAATTGTTCGGGAGTTTGCCTCATATTTTGTTGACTTAACAATCTATTTTGTCAGATTAACAATCTTATTTTGATGATTCACCATTCTGTTTTGTTGAATTAACAAAACCAATTGAGGGCTCCATTCTGGACAAATTGAATTGTTAGCTCAAACAATATTTGTTTTCAGTGAATACATTGTTGCCGAATTTTACGCTTCACCACTGGCGAATACTGAAAATGATTATATTTTCTCGATGTTTAACTTGGCAACACTGTGAATGGATACGCTAAACGTTAACATGAGTAACAGTCCGCGTGTAACTCACGAGCCATGGCAAAACGGAGGCGGAGGAAGCTGCCTCGAGATTGCTGTAATTAATTCGAATTAAATTTGAAAGTTAATTATCGAAACCCCATCTACTTTCGGCCTCGCACGCTTTTCACGAAATTCACAGTTTTCTCTTCGCTTTCTAATTATGTGCTTACGCTGCTTAGTGCTTAAGTCTCCGAGTCCTCTTAAAATCTTTCCCTTCTCTTTTCTTTAGTTATTTAATTGGCCTAGAATGCTTCGCACTTTAGTGCGTTAGCATTTTAATTTGTTTCATAATGCTCTGTGCGTCATCGGCTCCTTCACAGAGGGCGTCTTTGTAATTTTGATCGAGAAGGCAGCTGTGACCGAGAGTCCTTATATGTAGAGAGTTAAGACAAGAGGGTAGTCAACTTCTGATTGGTCGATGAATTTTAGGCTCTACGGACGCCACCATTGGATGCGATTTTGCACTTTTGTTTTGTTTACCAACGGTCTTTTACAGATAAAAGAGTTAATTTGCGATGAATCTGTTAATTTTAATCATGATGCATCACAAGAATGTCTATAAATCTCAAAAGAATCATTAAAAGCGTTAAAACATGTCGATGAACAAAAGCAGGTAAAGATTACATCGTTACAAACTTGGCGGAACTGTAATCTTTGCAGTGGAGCAAAACATAACAACGGCCTCAGAATGTAAACAAATGTGCAAAATCGCATCCAATGGCGGCGCCCATGTTTTATCACTTGTCTTTTTTTTTTTTTTTTTTTTGGGAGGGTTATTTGGCTTATGTTCAGTATAACCTTTGAACCTACAGCCACCTATAGAAACTATCACTTGTCTTAACTCTCTACATATAGGGACTCTACTGCGACCTAGCTTCGGTCTATAAGCTTGCGATATATGGCATCTGGTGACGCTGTATCCTAGGTTTCAACTGAGAGAAAGATTACACATGAAAAGTATGTCTCCTGTTGAGAGCTGTATGCGAATCGTCCTCTCCTATTTTCCTCCACTGTTATTCCTGTTATTTATGTTATGTTCCTGTTGTTTCAAACGGTATGCGATTAATAATCTTTGATAACCAATCTCAATATATTATTCATCTGCTCTTTGTAAGTATTCTCATTACTTGCCGTGAATGGCATCATTATATATATAAAGCTGACGTCCCTCCAAAATATTTTTTCTATTTCCCGAAAATTGGCCGATGCGATTTCCCTCAAATTTGGCACGATAATTCCTTAGGGTATTTAGAGGAACATTTTTTGAAAAAGTCGTCTGTAAGCGCCGAAAATTGAATTTTAAAATGAGAGGGGGAGAGCTCATTTTCACACGACGCTCGACGCACTATATGTCAGTGTCAGTGTGCACATTTAACTACCATAAAGTCTAGATTGACCTAAAATGTAGCGGAAGGTGTCGTTTCAGGGGTTTTTCGGGTCGCTGATCACAAATTTAGAGTCCGTTTTTCAAAATTTTCAAATCCAAGATGGCGGCTGTACAGTAAGCAACGAATTTTGACCAAAAAAACAGGTGAAAGGTGTTGTTCAAGGGGTTCTTTGGGCCGCTGATCACGAATTTAAAGTCTGTTTCTCAAAATTTTCAAATCTAAGATGGCGGCTGTATTTTGAGCAACGAATTTTGACCATAAAACAGGTGGAAGGTGTGGTTTACGGGGTAAGGGGGGTTTAGGGGAATAGTCTTTCATATTTACTGTTTCTTTGGGGGAGTATTCTACTCTTCAAAAGTCTATTCTTTTTTTTAGTGCAAATTTAAGATGCGTCATTCAGATGTACAGTCAGGGACAAAAAGAATGTCAAATGTTTCCTTGAAGTAGGCAACCCACAGTACTTATATCTCAATGAATTTAAGTATTGCAGATGGCCTACCTCAAGGAGCCATCTGACACTCTTTTTGTCCCCGACTGTACATTGAAATGTACACCAGGGATGAAAGGGTTAAAACTGTCGCAACTCTCTCGGTCCTAACGCTCATCGCTTAAACCTGAGCGCTCCAATACTTTTGATCCGTCATTTTTTGTCAGTAATTTTTACCGTACTTCTTCAATCGTTTGTTTAACATCCATGATTCTTTAAATGAAAAACAAACAAACTGTCAAAGTGTCAACTAGCCCGTGCCGTACCCCTAGAATGCTGGCCGTGGAGGGCACCCGTAGGGTGTCTGGAATGGCTAGTATTCATATAACCTCGATTTGACAAAAATATACTCCAGCATCCTCGCCATATAAACTTATGGGAAATAATCGATTTTCGTGAGGTTGCAATGGAGATGTTGCACACTTTTGCTATCAGCAATTTAATAAACGATTCTGGTGTAAAAACCTCCAAAAATAACGATGACAGCACTAAAAACTTCCGAAATCCACTCCTAAACTTAATAAACGCTTTTATTTGAGTAAGTGTAATGGTGGCATAGGGCAGTAATAATGGGAGATTCCTATCTTAATTTCGTCACTCTCTCTATGCTGACAAAGATGATTCACAGACTCAAATTAGTCATCAACAGAGTAGTGATCCACATCCGCGATGAATGGTACCGTGACATCTATAGTGACACGAATCGATACATTTTACAGTCGATACAGTCGAGTCACAGCACGAAACCGTTGATGCGTCTTCGGGGCACTTGAAAAAAAAAAAACAAAAACAAAAACAGAGGTATCTTCGTTATCAGCTCATCAAGAGCTATAATACTTTCATTTTCTTTATGAAGAACACTTTAGACCTTCAACTTAATTTCAATTAAATTTGGTTGGTAATAGCTTATTTTAGTTTTATTTAATCATTCTCTTAGCCTATTCCATCGTCTCCAATAAACAGTAACTTCAATTAATCAGTGGTGGCTCGTGCTATTTGGCAACAATGTCTTCTCTCCATTTGAATCTATGTTTAACAATCGATTGCTGGTGAAGCGCTGCTTCACTTTCGATTCGATTGTTTTACATACAATCAAATTAAGGGATGACATTGTTGCCAAATTGCACGAGCCGCCCCTGCAACAAATAGAGACTGAACACATCGCCAATTGGATTAGCATCCATTTTCTATCTTAAGCTTCGAGACAGTTGAAACTACAGGTTTCTGGTGTCGAAAATATTTCCCGACCCGTTCGACCGAAAAAAGCCGAGCTTTAGCGTCCAAAGCCGATTCGGATCTGAACAGCATCAGCATCTCTCATTGCATGCTAAGCATCCGAAGTATCGTGAGAGATCATGACATATTTACACCAATTCTCCAATCGAATGAACGATTAATATTTAAACTGGAAGCGTCGAGGAAAGTCGAGCTTTTTGGTTGCTTAGTCGGTTAATTTTGGAGAGAAGTACCCACAAACCCTTAAAATTCCAATCCCCCGAGTTGTCGCGTTCAAGATGCTTCCGCGTCACACAGTGGGTCAAAATTTGGACTTTTTTGGACATAATTTTACGAATAAAAGCAATGAGCTATAAATTTAGAGTGGCACATCAAGGAGCGTTCCGCTGGTTCATTGTTGTCACCTAGGGCACCGCCATCGTGCAGTAAAAATCGATTTTGAGGTTGAATTTTGTAGGTCGTTTCCGGTCGTTCCGTAAACAAACTCTTGCATCGCAGGAAACAACATACAAAAATTTAACGTCAAACCTTGGAATCTGCCGTCCAAATTCCGCTTTTTCCCGGGATTCCTTCATCCTTCTTCCCTGTGTGGCACAAGGTGGAGCAGCCCGCTGCCACTCTAAAGTTATAGCTCATTGAATGAAAAACAAGATTTATGAACAATAAGTAACAGTTTAATATAACCTCAAAATGTGTGAAATCATTCATTTCAGAGCTTGAAATGGATCTATAATAAGACGGTTTTTGCGAGAAATTATTAACATTAAACTGTTTTTAAATCGATAAAAGATCCACATTTTCTTGTGCAGAAATATCGATGGTTTGAACCAACGAGCTATACATTTATCTAGAGTGGCGGTTTAATGGGTAACCTGCGTAACCACCATGGGGGATTTTTAGGTTAGGTTTAAACGAGTAATTTGTCCATTTGATTCCGTGTATTTTGGTGCGGCGCGACGCACAGTGGATCGGAACATGCTTTGATTTATTGTGCGGTGGCGCCGCATAAAAATACACGGAAACAAATGGACAAATTACTCGCTTAAACCTTACCTAAAAATCCCCCGTGGTGGTTACGCAGGTTATCCATTGAACTGCCACTCTGGATAAATGTATAGCTCGTTGGTTTGAACCAATGTGCTCCGAGTCTGTTCGTTCCTCAATTAGTATTCAATACCTATATTCCAGAACAACAACGGTCCAACGCCGACTGCGGAATCACAAATCACGGTGAAGTAACGTCCTCTTTCCGTCTGCAATGTTGATATTCATTGATTCGTGAATTTTAATTGTCTTCGTGGGCCGATAACTTACTTTTTTGTCGAAGTGAGCGCTAAGCCCTGACGGTAAAAGTGTTCTGTGAAGTTACATGGCCCAAATTCTATAAGCTATTGATTCCTACAAATTTTTATAAAATTACGGAAGGAAATTTGTGGACATTAATTGAATTCCGTGGGCTCTCCATGGAATTTCAGAAAAAAAAAAAAAAAAAAAAAAAAAAAAAAAAAAAAAAATCCGAGTAATTTGTTGGAATTCCATGAAAGACCCACGGAATTTTAAACATATTGAATGAGGCAGTTGCAAGGTCTGAAATGTTGGGTTTTCTATGAAGAAAATGAAAATATAATTGATGAGCTGAAAACAAATGTGCCTTTGGTGTTTTCATATAGATATCTCAGATTCGTAGAGACGCTCGTGTAAAATTACAAACACTCGTGTCAGTTGTGATGTCACGGTGCGGAATTCCCATTTAAAACGATGTGCCGATTTTGGGCGAAAATCGCATCTCCGGAACTACGAGTACATGATACCTATAGTTAAAATTCAAAGATATCCTTCGTTTTCAGCTTACCGAGAACTTCCATTTGCTGATACTAAAACACACCAAAAAATGCAGACCCCTTGGTACTGCCCCCAATTCCTAATCAACGATGTGCGTTGGGCTCGTTTCATTCTCAATCGATTTGCTCTCACTGAAGTCGGTTGTCAATTCTTCCGAGTTGAGTATCCGACTTTAACTTCTCGTGCAAGGCAGTCGTCAGTATCCTCATAACAATTTCATGCGGTTCTGCAACACGACGCGATCGGATGGATGAAGCAGCGTCAATGCTGCCAGCTCACAGCAATCGCAACAACCATCAGAGTCGTCCTACAGCGGACGAATCGATGAATATAAAAACACGCCTGATTTTACTTATTGCGGCAAGTTAGGCATCATTGCGCCTCAGTGTTACCAGATTTTTCGGTAAATCACTAGGTTGTACTATCGACGAATTAAAAACTGTCGCGAGATATCCACAAGCTAAGTTTAGCCTTCAAGGTTCTGGTTCGGCCACTCTTCATACTCCTCACACCTTGCTGGTGAGGGACCAGTGCGGTTGGGGCGAGAAAGCCAGTGCATGGCAACCACCCATAACTGAAGATGTGTGAAAATCTCGACACAATCTTTAATTCGTCGATAGTACATTGATGCATAAGGGAAAAATTGGATGATTATTTGAAAAAAAAAATGGCAACACTGTTAAAAATTATCCGTATCTCCGCTTTCCTTCCACCCACAACCATCTCGATTCCTCGCAACGAAAATATATCCTCTATCTTTCTCTTTTCTCCATTGCAACACGTATGTTAGACAAGGATATGAATTGTCCTTCTTTCTATCTTTTTTCTACTTATGCATTCAAAGGAGAAATAAGAGAGATAGAAGAGATCCGTGTTGCACCACTTATTTTCTATCCCTCTCTTTTCTCCATTGAAACACGTATGTTAGACAAGGATGGACAAGGGTGTAAAACGCTCTTCTTCCTATCCTCTTTCTACTTATGCATGCAAAGGGGGAATGAGTGAGATAGAAGAGATCCTGCCTACCCTGCCACTGCCGATCCGAACGATGCTTCGCTCGTCGAAAAAGGATGCATATTTTAAGCGATGACTTTAGGACCGAGATGAGAGTGCAACTCTTTTGTAAAACATTCATGAATTATCCGAGAGGATGAGCCTCCTCTTGCAGCTGTTTCTCGTTTGGAGCTTCGACGCACAGACATCATAGGCGCATCAACAGTGGCGCAACCTGCAGGAAGTTAAGACAAGCTCTCTCTCTCGCTCTCTCTCTCTTTCTCTCTCTCTCTCTCTCTCTCTCCTCTCTCTCTCTCTCTCTCTCTCTCTCTCTCTCTCCTCTCTCTCTCTCTCTCTCTCTCTCTCTCTCTCTCTCTCGCTCTATCTTTGTCCATCGAAGAAAAAAAGAAGGAGGGGCTATCACGTGACTCCAACTCTTACCTATAACATCTCTTCTTCTGACACATGCATTCAAATGGACAAAGAGAGATGAAGGAAAGTTCCCTAGCTGTGCAGCTTCGTATTCAGTATTCATCCAGGAGTTGGCGTCTGTCTCTCTCTTTCTCTCTCTCTCTCTTTCGCTCCCTCTTTCTCTCTTCTCTCTCTCCCTACCTCTGCCGCACCCTATCTCTCTTTTTACCTCTCTCTCCCTCTTTATCACATTATCTCTCTTCTTCTCTCTCCCTCTCATTTTTAACACTATTTAATTTTGTTTTGTTGAGTTAATTTTTTGCATCTCCCTCTCCATCTCCCTCTCCATCAATCTCTCCTCCTCTTTCTATGTGTCTCTCTCTCTTTCTCACTTCATCCCTATACCTCTCTCTCCA